>CM060964.1:20585410-21292910 GCA_030765045.1 Tenodera sinensis
GCTGATTATGCTGTACATATTTTTTTTTTTAACAAAGAAAATTTAATCTTAAAAATTATTGATTTTTTTCATACAAAAATGTTTTTGAAATTCATGTTAATGACAACATCAATATTGAATCATAGTTTTGTTTAGCTGCTATTTATGAATACTTTTGGAAATTTTCATTGAATTTGAAGCAAAACTCAGGCGCGACCTTCTTTTGGAATGTGCAGAAATGTAGTTTTGAGAAAAACAGGCTTTTATATAGGAACATACTGTGTACGTTAAGGGAAGAGCACTATTTGAAAGGGCCGTAATGGCCACATGGAGTGGGGGATATGAAAAATATTAGCTGATCCAAATGCACAGTAGTTCCAGGAACATTTTAAGGTAAAAAAACAATTTTCGACTTTTTGACAATTTTGACCAAAATTTCACTCCCAGTGTCCCTTAACAATTGCAAGACCGACGCTTTAATCTTCACTCACAATACTGATTACAAACACACACGCATATAAACACACGCAAGCACACGATATTTTCTTTTAAAATATTTTTATTGATGGGGTGGTGTTGAGGGAATACAATACTTGGTTTACCTATCGTAGTCAAGTGGCAAGGAACGTCACAAATGTCTAATATAGAACTCACATTTCCTTTCAACATTGTCACTCCAATAGTGAGAAAATTTAGAATTTGTATATTAATTTCGGAAAAATACGAACTGTGTCTAAAGCCCGTTGAATGAGGAAGCTGTTAAGCGTGTTTATCTAATCGCTAGCTATGAAGTAAATGATTGTGCGCAGGCTAGATCACGTGATCTGGGCAAGACGTGGGTGACTTATCAATCTAACCTCTCCTACAATACCCCCTCCATCAGGTACTTTAAACGGACGCCTGTTAACAAATGTATCGTCGTAGATAAATCATTTCGCCGCGTTTGCGTACGAAGGCGTGGTCCACAGATCACGTATTTCTGAGCAAGTAGGGGTTCATACAGCCAGGCGCATTGTGCGCAGGCCCACCAAAGAGGGGGGTGTATTTGAAGTTTGGGCACTGGCCGCTAGGAGCCTCTGCCTACTCACCCTTCCTTTGGTATTAGTGCATCAGGAAGGGGCGTCTTTCAGTTGCCGTATAACCATACCCTGTTGTGGACGTGTGTGTTTAAATGTAACCCTTATCCTTTAACTGATAATTGTATTTTTCTCTCTTTGTGTCGGACCATCGGTCCAGATCGTATCTTTTGCAGCGGGTAGTGATTCTGTGCGGGTTGTGAACTAGAACTTGAAGACATGAACTTGGTCTTGTAAAGTTACATGGTCCGATAAAGATTCGCCACCCATTCGCACAAGTTTACGATCGTTCGTGTTATGCGTAGTTAGATGCCAAAATGGCAATAGGCTCCTTAGCCTTGTGTTTCCTCGCTGCAGGCGTTATCGCCGGCCGCGTATTTGGTGAGTAGCGAATAAATGTTCAACTCGTGAAAACCTCTTCCCTAAATGTTGTGTCGTAATTCGTTGTCTATGTGAATGTTCCCTGTGACCTATTGGTAAAAAGAAAACCTTTATTTTAACCTGTGTTGTATGTTACAACAATATGCTATCCTCCTCGACCCGAGAGAGTAAAATAACTAAAGTTCGGTGTCCAGTGGGTTAAACCCCGCGAGAACTGAGCTTCTTTGATGCGCAAATGAGTGTTGTGTTGGTGGATTTATTTTTTCTCGTGTAACTGCAAATGAAACGTCTACGTTTAACACTCGAGTTGGTGTACGGGAAGTGTTGAGCGTGATTGTTTTTATCACGTGCACGCCGATGTTGATCCCTAGAAACGCGTGCCACATTGTTGTCGAGGCCCTGTCCTATTAAACTTCTCTCAATTTCCCCATTTGACGAGACAAAGCTCCTAAAACGGTGGTAGTGTGCAAAGTTTCCTTTCACTACACAGGAAAAACTCGCAGCATTTACATTTCCGCGAAAGTGAAACGGCGAGTGAACTGCTGGCTGGCTACGCTCGAAACTTGCTCCAACAAATGCCGAGGTGAAAGTTTTGACACAAAGCGCGCAGTGATATCGTATTTATTCATGTATTTCCTCCACAAGACAACTTGTCGCGAGTTTAATGTGCTTTCTGTGTAACTAATACAAAATGTTCTGAAAGTTTCGCCTTTACTAGTCAGCTCACAGCATTTGCGCTTAAGATTCCCGTAAACTGTAAACAGATTTGGTGGGTATATGTTCAAAAAGACTATTCCAGCTTATTGGAATCTTATTAGAATTAGACTAAGTTATCTGTTACAGTGCATCTTAAGTATATTTACAGGGAAGTTGCATTATGTAGTCTTGTCTTAACCAGAATATTGCGTATAACTTAGATCACTGTTACTAAACAATGACTTTTTTTTTTTTTTTTTTTTGGATTAACGTCCTCCAACATTGTGTCATATCGGACGCCTAAACAATGACGATATTATCTGCAGCACTTAAGGGACACTGGGAGTGAAACTTGAAAGTTCCACATTTCTTGATAGATTTTTATGACATTTTTACTGTGTATGTATTTATATGAGAATAGGCGGTACACCAAATTTCATTAAAATTGGATAACTTTTTTAGGATATATCAATTATTTTATGAATTTAATAGGCACATTTTCAAAATAGAGCTCCCGTCTATTGACTCTTCAAAATTCATTTATATTGGCAGAACTGATACTCTAAAACATGGGTAACAATGGTATAAAGAGATATTTCAAATACGTTTGCTGATTATGCTGTACATATTTTTTTAATAACAAAGAACATTTAATCTTAAAAATTATTGATTTTTTTCATACAAAAAAAATGTTTTTGGAATTCATGTTAATGATAACATCAATATTGAAGCATAGTTTTGTTTACCTGCTATTTATGAATACTTTTGGAAATTTTCATTGAATTTGAAGCAAAACTCAGGCGCGACCTTCTTTTGGAATGTGCAGAAATGTAGTTTTGAGAAAAACAGGTTTTTATATAGGAGCATCCTGTGTACGTTAAGGGAAGAGCACTATTTGAAAGGGTCGTAATGACCACATGGAGCGGGGGATATGAAAAATGTTAGCTGATCCAAATACACGGGTGTCCCAGGAACATTTTAAGGTAAAAAAAGAAAATTAGACTTTTTGACAATTTTGACCAAAATTTCACTCCCAGTGTCCCTTATACTGTATTATCGTATCTCTTAGATGCAGTTTGAGACTGGCAGCGTAGCTTACGTCTCATGCGAACCAACAATTAAATTCACTTCATTACTGGCAAAATTAGCACTGGTTTATGCAACCATGTTCGTAACATTCCCAGAGCGCCAATTGCCGCTCTCAGCAGAAACGCTACGAACAGATTTATGCAACTGCGAAAAGTGGAAACGGAGCTTTCATTTCAATTGCACATTTACAAGCATTTAACACTTTTCTTGCACGTAGTTTGTACTTAATGCCGCAGTAAAATATTAGATGTGGATAGATGTAAGTCACTTACCTTAGTAACAAAAGTTGAAGCGCAAAATGTGACCCACATACGCGAGGAAAACGTGGGAACGCTTTGCTGCCGCTCTAATTGTCACAAATAGAACATATCAGGCAGTGGCGGTATTTAAGGCAGCTGTTTGAAGTTCTTAGCGCTTCTCTTGGTCGCAGTGTGCCCCTTGTGATAAACTAAAATACTAAATATGAGTCGATGTAAGTTGCCTGCCATAAATCAAGTTTTAAACATGTAATGTGACTTGAATACGCGAAGAAATCGGCTGTGGTAGAAATTCCGCGTGCGTTTGTACGAAAGTCTGGTTTTCACTAGTACAACTTTTTGTGCTGCGTATACAACGCAGTTAATTGAAGCTCTTAGCACTTCTCTTGCACGGAATCTGCCTCTTACACTAAACGAAAATATTAAGTATGAGTTGGTGTAACTTGCATGCCATAACATCAAGTTTTAAGCATATAATGTGACTTGAATACGCGAAGGAAGCGCCTGGAGTAGAAATTCTGCGTACGCTAGTGCAAAACATTTACTAACGCTCTCGTTTTCATGAATGCAACTTTTCGGGTTGCGTATTTAAGGCAGTTACTTGAAGCCCATAGCATTTTCCTGGACAGAATCTGTCACTTACGCTAAACTAAAATATTAACCATCAGTCGATGTACATGGCTTGTACTCATGTACGGTGAGTCACGCGTATGTGACTTAAATACGCGAGGAAATCGGCTGTGGTAGAAATTCCGCCTGCGTTAGCGCGAAAGTCGTGCGAAAGTCGTACTAAGTGTCTGGTTTTTACTAATAAAACTTTTCGGGCTATATATTTAAGGCAGTTACTTAAAGGAAATAAAGCTCTCGCAATTAGAAGTAAGTTACATATCTGAGGTTGGGCGGTTTCTCATAGAGGTATCATAATAGCGCTGATGTGATGAACTTGCACCTTTATTGTACGCATTGTTTTATCTATGAGACCAACTAGTACTGTGTTACCAAGAGGAAGATGTATAAACCTTGGACTTGCAAAGAACTCTGCCTGAATCTCTAACCAGACCCACGGTCAAATGAATCTCCCCAAGTAAACAAGCCTACCCAGCAAAAGTAATATACATTTTGAAATTGGGTGCTGTAAGTCGCATAATAATCGGTTCTGTATATATAAACTGAAAAATCAGCGCCTACCAGAACGTTCTGGTAACCATAAATTAAGATATTTTGGTTAGAAGTTGAATATTTTGGAAGGAAAGCGCATGTTATCGTAGTGTGAAGGTAAATATAGAAGCATCACATGTTCCACTTTTTCCAAAATTTTCCAAGTTATACCGCTTTTTGGAAATTAGCGCCTGTGTTGCGTACTTGTATGAACTTTCTTTGGCATTTCCTGGTTTATAAAACACCTAAGTTTTAATAAACTTGGTACGTTCTTGACAGTTGCTAACACCATCCGTATTACGAGATGTAAAAGTTCAAGCTATTTTTGTAATAAAGTGCTAACTTAGGTGTACCAAGCTGTAATTTTATGAACTTAGCAGTGCTATTGTTTCTGTAATACAACGTTAATAGCCTGAAAAATAACAATGTCCTAAAGTTAAAGATCTAGGTGAAAGCGATAACCATGTTATGACAGTTAAATCAGTGATATAGCGTCGATTTTATGGGTGTGTGTGCCTTACATTTTACATTCTTACGTGTTGATGTTCGCTTCTGTACGATAATCGTGTGGTAGGGAAAAGGGCAATGTTTTAACGCTTACATGGTGCGTCCTGGTCCTTTAGAGCTCATATTTATGTCATTAGGGTTGAAATGTCGTGAAAATAGCTTTTTGGACAGATTTTTGGGCGCTTCGTAATAGCATTCTTTGGGTCGCAGCGCTCTTTACAAAATGTTCACATGTTTCTTTGGTGTAAAAGTAGACCTGATGAACGGGTTTTATTTAAACGCAGAGGATAAAACGTAAGTTACTATTATTTCCCTAAAGAAATTAGTTTTCAGACTAGGAGTTGCGATAACTCGTTATTCACCTACAGCTATATGCTTCACCTTAGGTTTTGTTCAATTTAAACGGTATACATGTTTATCTTCAAATTCAAAATCTGCGTATAATATTCCATTAGACGTTAGCAACATCTATCTTGCACAACTGTAAGCATAATCCGGAAACAAGTCATTTGTTATATTTTTATTATCAACTGTTTCTTGGAAATGCTGTGTAAACGTTTTACCACAATTATACGAATAGTTATTTCGCTAATAGAGGCACGTAAGCCGAGAAATGAAGCATTTTGCGTAAAGAAGCTAAAGCTATAAAGTTTATGGCATTAGTTTTAATACTGCTAATTGGACAAATCCACCAGACGGTAAGTAACAGAATATACAAGTTGTTTTCTGAAGGCCGCAAAGTGACCAACGCAATAATTGTGTAGTAACTTCTGTCGCGTGAATTATTGATTTGAGGTCACTTTAGAAGTTTCATTTTTACGACATTTCAATTTGATTAATTTAAATATGTGTACTGTCAATATTGCATCTAAAGCTTAGTACAAACCTTTATGGTAGTTTGCTTGTGATCCTCTATCTACCATAAAATTGAGAATAACCGTTGTCCGGTTTCGAACTTCGTTGCGTCAAGCTGCAGATTCTGCTTAGGATGAAGGTGGGATGCCTTCAGTTGTTTGTAGGTATTCGGGATTTGATTTCTGCATTCTCAGGTATGACCGAGGTGAAAACGCAAACGTCTTGAGATTCTTGCAAGACTGATTCTAATGCCCAAAGATTTATTATTGCTAAGTTCACTAAACGTAACCCGCACTGTAAGCAAAGCAATGCTATTGTCTAGTATTGACGGTAATCTAAACTTGTGTAAACTTGGGTAGGAGCTATAAAATTAGTCCTTGGTAACGGAAAATTCAAAGGGAAATAAAGCGAGAAATGTCGGGTTTCTCCATTAGAAAAATGACAAAGGGAAGGAATTTCTTTTCATAACGCGCAGAAATCCTCAAGCAGTTAATTGCTGTAGATGAAATAATGGAACTATTGTTTCCCATATCTGTGGTAGTTAAATTGAAATATCGTTTTATCGTTGGTAACTTGCTCTTTTTAGCATATTTCGGAACCACAGCAATGCTCGAGCAAATGGGAACGTGTTTGGTAACAACTATAAACTTGTGACCATTAAATGGAAATTTGAAACTAAAAGCTGTGGCTTCTCTCGTAGCTCAGAAGGTAGAGCACTTGCTGCTGTCCGAGGGGTCCGGGTTCTGTTCTGGGTTGCAGGGGTGCGAATGTTTCTGTAGCCAAATTTATTTCCTATCCTCCCCAGAGTCTGGGAGTGCGAATGTGTGTATGTATGTGTGAAAGAGAGAGAAAGAGGAAGAGATATAATGTATAAACGCCAAATAAAAAGCAAATTCAGTAAGAAGTACTTATATCAAATATGTTCCAAAGGTAAAAGGCCGGAAATATGACCTATGCAGTTACAGGCGAGATATACAGGGAACAACTCAAAAACTCGTTGTGCAAATGTTTATGGCGGATTATAATAAGCTGGAATCGTGTTTTCGGAAATTTCCGGATATATCCTCCAAATCTGTTTATAATGTAACGGAAACCGAAAAGCGGCTACACTGAGGTATACTATAATGAATCTGTACCAAGGATTCCTAATTTAAAAAATCTGGTGTGTTGCATTCACACGTTAATTAATTTTGTGTAACTTCTACACGTTATTCTTACAACAGTTTATTTTTCTGTCTACTTCATGTTAATCGAGATAAATCTTTATAGAAATCATTAAATTACACATTGTGATGAAGAAAGAAGAAACCGAAACGAGATGTTTAAAAGCAGGTCGCTATACTGAAACACCTTGTTTCCGGCATCACGAGAAACAAGTAAAGATTAGCAGCATCTCAAAAATGACATCAGGTCTAAAATTTCAAACCGTTAGCCGTAATGGTTCCTGAGAAAAAATCGCCATTTATACGGAAAAAAAAAGAAAAGTTTTCGAGAAAAGGCTAATGAAACAAACAGTTTAGGAGTTTATATATTCTTGAGAAAATATGAGAATTTAACAGTAGAGAAAACAAAAAATGTCATTTTAGACATTTTCACAGCTGTTCAAATTACGCTGTTAACACGTACGCACCTACGTACATATATATCCAGGGATTTCAGTGACGTAGGGGATTTCAAAACATCTTTGTGCGGCGAAATCTCGGTATCCAAGTTCTTCGTGGAATGCAATACTTCCTCTGTCTACTAGATACATGCGTACAGGGTAGAAGAGTATGAGACTCGAACCCACGACCCTCTGCGCGGCGGAGCACCAAAGGCACAAGCTCTATCACACTTCTGTCAACAGGCTATACGAGGTATAGAGCTCTTCTGTTACTTTTTTCATAAGATTTAATAGCAGTTTCCATCTTTACTAAGCATGCAGAATACAAGATACGTGACGTGAAAAAAACAAGACAAAATTAGAAATAAATAAATGAAAAAATAAGCAGAAAAGAGAACAAAGTTCTGTAACTTGCGACATATTTATGTATAAATCAAGTAGCTATTAACTTTATTTTCGTGCTTACTTTGGTGCTGATAACCAGGCATTGGAATATCTAAGTTAATAGGCTGCCGAAATAAACCGTGACAGCTACTTGTATTTCTGCAGCTACTTGAGCCACTTTTGCGCGACTGCAATGCGCAAGGCGATAGTGTCGGTAGCTTCAATGTGTTGCTCAGCTATAACTCACGAGTCTAATCTACATTTAGAAGATGTAGTTCATCGTAATTTTGCTTACAAGGTTGCTACTATTCGATTATACTTAATTAGTGTCGGTCAGAAAGTATGGACTTATCATGATCATCAGATACCGGCCCTGACGCATGACGAATAATCCAACCTCATTTTACATGCCACTCTAGCAAGTCTCTGTTCCTAAACTTAAATTGGAAAACTTCAGTGATCCTGAGTTTAAAATACACTGTAGATTGTCAAAACCAACAGCGCTGGTGTTAAAGATTCTCACTGTCAGGGAAGCGAGAAGTGTGGAGCTTTGAAAAAAATCAGGTTATGGAAAATATCTACAGGAAATTTCACTATCCTAGCTCTTATATTTTGTCTTCAAAAATTTATTAAATAAGTAAGCAGAAGAAAATATTTAGTGCAATATAGGGTATATTGAGCGCGCTTGCCTCTGCCGCGGAGGACCCGGGTTCGATCCCCGGTACCAGCATGGGGATTTTATCCCCTCTGGGAGGTCTGGCACGGGGTGCACTCAGCCTCGTTAGGTCCCGGGGGGACCAATTGAGGAGCTACTTGATGGAGAAGTAGCGGCCCCAGGTCTAGAAGACCACATAACTGGCCGGGAGGGCTCGGGGCACTGACCACGTCCCATCCTCCAGTACTGCACCTCACCAATGACGCCTGTAGTGGGCAGAGGTGGGGGACGCAGCGGCTGGGCGGTAGGCCTTGGGCTCTCGTGGGCTGTCTCGCCGGGGTTTAGTTTAGTTTTATAGGGTATATTGCTACAACAAAACTAAAGCTATAAATAGCACAGCTCTAAAATTGTTTACACTTGGACCTCATATATTTGATATTGACTTGGTATTACTTAAGTACGTATCTATAAAGATTTTCCTAGAATACATTTTTTAATATGAAAATGAAAATGTTAAGTTTACACAATTCAAATGGCGAGTTATATCGTAATTCTATGTCAACATGTTGTCAACCTAATGGTTGCTGAGAAAAATTGTCACTTACTCGTATATAAAAAAATGTTCCTGAGAAAAAGCTAATGAAACAAAAAGTTTTTAAAATGACATACTTCAAAGCCTATATCCTTAATGCGCATTTAAATAATGAAAGAAGAAGTGTATATAAAACCATAACTGTATATACCTATCCCTATTCAGAAGATATCAATTTGACTGTACTGTAAATGAGAAATTACATTTTTGACCATTTCACACTTCCCGCTTCCCTTAACTTTTAGAACTCCGATAAAATAACTCGTAAGAAGCCATCTCTAAATACTTCGGCACACTTGGAATATTACGAAATTATCCAGGTGATCACGTGGGTTATGTCAATAATATATGAGATTATAACTTTTTTGCGCATTGATATGCCAAGAAGCACATCAGAAATCGAGGATATACGAATAAAGTTTTAATTTTGCACATTTTTATCATACGTTTCCGCCTAAGACAAAGGAACGTGGCCCGCGAGTCAATTGGTGAACAAAATTAAAACACTGGCAAGCACAAGGTTCTAAAAATAAAAAGGTTCCCTCTAAAACGAGTATATAGTAGATTTTCAGGAGCAGTAAAGCCACCTAGCGAGAACGTGACTCATTAAAGGCTAATTTCTACATTGGGTACCGTGCTGCCACCTGTTCTTTGTGATCATTTCCAAATAACCGACCGCACTTGACATCGATCCCATATACCTACACCTCGCCGTCTAATACAGGAAAGGAATATTTTCAAATACTCCAAGTAGTATATAAACTCTCCTCGAAGTTACGAGATAATATTCAAAGTTAACAGTTTGCTAACTGCAAAAACTGACGCTCAGTCTATAACTTCAAAAGGTTTCCATTTTTACTGTCTTTACTACTAAATGAGGTAGAGGAAGTATTGCATTCCACTCAGGAATGTTATACCAAAATTTCACTGGAGATAAACGTTTTAAGACTTCTTGGATTAAAGAAAACATTTAAAAATTTGGTGAAATGATGTTCAGATGAGTCCGAGGTAAATGGAGGTTTACGTTATCCGACATTCATCCTCTCAGGATAAGGGAAAACCTCGAAAAAATCTTATCCGGATAATTCACCCTAAGTGAGATTCGAACTCGCGACCTCTTGGACTTGAGGCAGACACGCTACCACCACGCTACAGAGGCGGGCTTTGAGCTTAGTATCTTCCAAAGATGCGTGAAGGGAAAATTTCGAGAAAATCTCCCAATCTCAAACCACACTTTGCATGGGAAAAAATTTGCGTTATTTAATTTTTCAAAAATGATTCTAACCCTTTTGATTAAAATACCATATGTACAAAGTATTTGCAGGGGAGAGGGAGGGCAAGAGGAAGCGGGAGTTATGGGGAGAGAGGGAGGGTGGCAGAGAGAGGGGGAGAGCGGGAGAGCGCGGAGAGTGGCAGAGAGGTAGAGGGGAGAGGGGATAGGGATGGAGAGAGATGGAGGGAGGGGGAGAGGGGAGGGAGAGAGGGGAGAGAGAGAAAGAGAGAGCCTATGTGTTTGTGTATGTGTGTTCCTCTGCATTCTGAGTAAGGTTTGTATAATTGGTGAACAATAAAGTATAATAGGTCTCGTTAAAGCATACATTTTATGTCAAATCAGTTTTGATATAACATTCACCATTTTAAGATATTCTTTATTATTGGCTTGAAACTTCAAGTACCTACGCTTTTTCCAAGTGGAAAGTCGCTAATCGTTTATCCTCATTGTCGTGCCGAGTATGAATTGAAAAAAGCCATCTCATGGCGAGTCGCTCTATAAACTTTACCTATTGCATGAAGATTTCTATGGATTGAAGAAAGTGGATAAAATAATAATCATTATAAACCGAAGTATAGTTTGTCGAAAGAGGCAGTATAGAAAATGATGTAATGCAACACATTTGATTTTACTTGTTAAGTTAAATTAACTTCAGTCTATTTCTCAGTAATTTCGCTCCCTCGGTATTCTGTAGAATCCGTTTTGCTTTCTATTTCTCTAAAGTGTTGTAGCTATAAGCATGACCAAAACAAAGGTTGGTTTGCCATGCAAATATTCTGTTATTAAATGTATTCCTTATGTCTAGCGTGATAGGGAACTTTGAGATAGTAAAATGCAGTGGGAATTTCTATGATTATTGGTTTCTTCTAAAACTGACGCCTCAACGCACAATGATTCAGATAAACTATGTGGACGTTTAAAACAACATTTTAGCATTTCATCGTGTGAAACATTGGTTACAAAGGTAGTCCATGTAAAATAGCTCTGTAATACTTCAGTTATTGCGCCTAAACGACTTTTAGGGATGCGTGCACTTAAAACTATCGATTCAAGGAAAGTACTCCGAGTTTACTTTAGCAACTTCAAGAGAACTGCTCAGAAATTCTAGTTCGCGGCTATGTCGAATATTCCAAAATGGAAAAGAACGTGAATAGCAGTTGGAAGAATTGAAGCGGGAAGCCAGCTCTGCGTTTAACACTCATTCATGATAAAACTTTCACAGTATTACTCAATAATTAAAGAATTCGTGTAGCCCGAGAACGTTCAGATGTAAATTGTCATTTCCCACTATTCACGACTCCTGCACTGTTGCGCTGAAATCGATTTACATCTCGATTATTATCGGTTTTCACTTCTGTTCCTTAGTAATGCAGTAAATGTATATGTTAAAATCTCATGGCTCATAAAATTACGCCCCTTGAAGAAAATGTTCTTGGTAAATGTATGTAAATAAATGTAATACTGTGTTTTGTTTTTTCAATGCATGAAAAGTCTCTTATTTTGATAAATGTTTCCTTCTGTGTCTTTGTGTCTATTAATGTTCTACAAAATTCCTAATTCCCTACTTGCCTAAATCATATATTTATGGTATAGTTGTCCATTAACTCCTGCGTGCGTTAAAGCTAAATGTTTTAAGGGACACATGGAGTGAAGTTTGAAAGTTCCACAGTTCTTGATAGATTTTTCTGAAATTTTTACTGTGTTTATATTTATATAAGAATAGGAGGTACACCAAATTTCATTAAAATTGGATAATTCGTTTGATATATAAATTATTTTATTAATTTAATAGGCACATTTTCAAAATAGAGCTCGCGTCCATTGACTTTTCAAAATTCATTTAATTTTGCAGAACTGATACTCTAAAACATGGGTAACAATTGTATGAAGAGATATTTTAAATACGTTTGCTGATTATGCTGTACATATTTTTTTAATAACAAAGAAAATTTAATCTTAAAAATTATTGATTTTTTTCATAGAAAAAAAAATGGTTTTGGAATTCATGTTAATGATAACGTCAATATTGAATCATAGTTTTGTTTAGCTGCTATTTATGAATACTTTTGGAAATTTTCATTGAATTTGAAGCAAAACTCAGGCGCGACCTTCTTTTGGAATGTGCAGAAATGTAGTTTTGAGAAAAACAGGCTTTTATATAGGAGAATCCTGTGTACGTTAAGGGAAGAGCGCTATTTGAAAGGCCGTAATGACCACATGGAGTGGGGGATATGAAAAATGTTAGCTGATCCAAATGCACAGGTGTTCCAGGAACATTTTAAGGTAGAAAAACAATTTTCAACTTCTTGACAATTTTGACCAAAATTTCACTCCCAATGTCCCTTAATATTTAACAGAATAAAAATAGAAGGATAAAATTTGATACATGGTGCGAAAGGTAGTGTCAGGTTTTTATTGTTTTTCTTTTCCTACGATTTACAGCATTTAAATATGAGCTCCGCTGGTGATTTCAATAAAATATGTAACTTCAACACTTCGGAGTTCTATAAATATGCTGTATGTGTAAAAAAGCAATTGTTTCATCCAATTTATGTTAATTGCCGCAATTGCCTAGAGATTATTTCAAATTGGAGCGACGCAAAAATAATACTTCACTGGAAATAATTGGTCCTTAAGAATAGCCTTGTATAGGTCAGGGCTGGAAAGTACTAGAGTGAGAAGGAAAAATTGAATGCCATAGCCGGGATTTGAGCGGTCATCCGCTCTCCATTCGTTGTTTTAACCATGTAGCTGCCAGGCCCGCCTCAATAGCGTGGGGGTAGCGTGTCTCTCACGTCCAAGAGGTCAGAGTTCGAATCTCGCTCAGGGTGAGTTATTAGAATAAGGATATTTCCGAGGTTTCCCCTTATCCTGAGAAGACGAACGTCGGGTAACTTAAAGCTCTATTGGCCTCGGGCTCATTTGTGCATCATTTCATTCATTCAGTCCGATATGACACTACGTTAGTAGTAATGATAAAGAAAATGAGCTGCCAGTGATTGTTGGTTTAACCCTAAAGCCTGGAACTTTGGTACTTACAGCATTGTAAGTTGCCATTGGGGTATGTTACCTCGTATTGATTTGGCACCTTGTATGGCTCATCGGGAAAAATGCGAGTCAGTTGAAGAATTTAGGGCCATGCTGATATATTGCCACGTTAGCTCAGTGGTTAGAGAATCAGACTACGCCTTAAGATCCGTAGTTCAAATTCTGGCTATGGTACTGAATGTTTTCAGCCTGATTCTACACTTTCCAACCTAAAACTCAACTCTTTACATCACAAGGAACACTGTTTTATCTATGAGCTCATATGAAATTGGGCGTTCTCAAACATCCAAATTAAATTGTATATATGCAATAGAATAACTGGCGACACAATCATATTATTACTATTTATTTTAATTATTATTTTCTTCCCTTTTTATGTAACTATATTTTCTACTAAAAATAATCTATATCCATAGAAAAACAAATAATGATTCTTCTCTATTCTGCAATCTTGAAAATGCAACTTGAATATATATTTTACTGAAAATCAGACACCTAAATGCACCATTCTGCCATTATTCATCATCACCACCACATAGCATATATATTTTTGCATCTGGCAATAGGTAATAGTCGTATAAGACTTGGAAATATAGTAACATTTAAAAAAAATTAACAATAATATCAAGGTAGTATATGAAATACAGGGATATGAAGGAATCATAGTTTTGTTTAAAAACACAAGCATTCTTACGCTTTATGAACCAAGTTGTTTTTTTTTTTTTTTTTTTTTTTTTTCCTTTTTTCTTAACACAGAATAATCCCGCAATGCTGAAATAACTTTGAAAATACGGCTGTTGGTGGAATACGAGAATTATTTGGTAATTCTTGTACTCGTAGAAACTTCTGGTAATTTTACCATTACTGCAGTGTCAGGCGGCAATTCTTCCTCTTCAATGTGTGTTCGGTCGATATGCCTGAACTTGTCTCAAATATCCTACATAATATTGCTATAAAGTGACCACATGGCGTGCAACTTTGCTTTTCCGTTTTGGAGGATGGGGCAATCTAAAACAAAATAATTTATTCCTTTTTACTTTCTCTACTATGTACAGTAAGTAGAGGAAGTATTGTATTCCACCCAAAAAGTCGATGTTGAGATTTCACCGGAAGTATCTTTTGAGGCCCCCTAAATAAAAAAACCAATTTTAGGAACATCCATGTGTGTGTGTGTGTGTGTGTGTGTGTGTGTGTGTGTGTGTGTGTGTGTGTGTGTGTGTGTGTGTGTGTGTGTGTGTGTGTGTGTGTGTGTGTGTGTCAGTCTGTGAACATAATACCTTAAAAAAGAAAATTCGATTGAAAACCAAAGTTGGTATTTAAGTTTAACATCTTTTAAGGATGCGACATGAAGATTTTGAAGAATATTCCTTCACCTTAAACTACACTTTACATGGAACAATCTTTCAAAAATTTTGTTTAAAAAATTTTGATCTTTTCGAAAATGCTTCTTGCGATTTTGATCAAAATGTAATACATTTAAGATATTTGTATCACAAAGGAACTGTATATTTTGAATTTTCTGGCTATAGTCCATGTAGTCCTGTTTATTCTGGATGACTTTTGCATAAATGGTAAAGCGTAAGAGATAGACCAAATCTCACTATGCAAACCATTTTTTTTTTTTTTTTTTTTTTTTTTTTTTTTTTTTTTTTTTTTTTTTTTTTGCAGATTGAACCACTTCGGAGATATTCCTTATTTGTGCGAGTTTTGTAAAACCTAAACCTGTCGTCAAATGGAATATCGTTATTCATTGTTTATGTTAGCCCTGCAAAGAGAACGGAATTTGAAAGCTTTAACAGATTTGACTATCACTCAAAGCCTACTGTATTCCCATATTCCCCTTGTACCTACAAGAAATAAGCAATAACGTGATTTCTGCAAATGTTTATGACGACGAAGAAGATAAAGGAACCTGAGTTTCTAAGAATGAGTAGAGAAATTCATTTGAGTAGAGCACATCGGATTTTTTAATTTGTCTCGATTTGTGCCGTTTAGAGATAAAAGTATTACATTTGTTACATTTCACGTAATCAAGGAAAATCTAATTGTGTTCATTGCTTTTTGATCTTAGAGCCAAAAATCAACAATATATGCGAGTACTTGGACTTTCTGACATTCAAACTTTGGCAAAAAGCATTTTTAATTTGAATGCTGCTGGCTTAGGTGCATTTATTTCATTGGCTTGCATTTAGCCCGTTCTGTAAGATTAATCAAATTGTTGGATAAACTGCAATGCTTTGTATAACTCAAAGGGGGGGGGGGGGAGGGACGACGACGTAATTTTATGACACGATAAAGAAACCCAAAATTAAAATAGTATATTCGTGTTTTAATTGTATGTTGTAGATCAAAAGCTTAAATGGACAGCTATGTAGTTTTGTGAAAACTTGTGCGGACGTAAATTCTCTTTTCCGTCCTAATTTAACAAATTATTAATGGAATCGTACTGGCTGCAGACCAGACCCACAGTATTGTTTGCCCAACGTGGGAATTTACCATCTGGTTCGGCGTCATTTTCTGCAGCATAATCTGAAAATTGCCATGAGAATTTCTTTACTTTGGAGGATTTGGTTGTAAATTGCCTTTAAGCTGTTATGCGCCTCACATGATGTGAATAAAACATGGCTCCAATCAATACTTACAATGACAGAAATATAAGCAAAAATAAAAGCACGACAGTACGATACAATACTATAAAATAACATTAAAAGAAACCGCGCGAACAGATACATTATTTTGATGAAGTATTTTGCAACTTATGGGGCATTTTGGGCTCATTTGCAAATGAAAATCTATCGAGATAGAAACAAATTTATTTATACATTGGTGGATTAAGTTAGAAATATCGGAAATCTGGACTCATTTTGAAAGAACATATGGTGTAATGTTGACTAAGAGAAATCAAATGAATGCATTTACAGGATAGTATTAACTAGAACTATAAACAGTTTTATCGTATTCGAGTACGAAAAATATTTAAAAGCTACGGCTAAATAATGTAGTACGGGAAGCGTGAACATCATGTGGGCATGCAGATAGCCCAAGAAAAATTGATATCCGAGGCAGAAGTTTGGTAGGTCGATGTAAAATAATTACTGTGCTATCAGTATATTTGCCTGTCTCTTAAAGTTTTACAATTATATGTTAAGTGTACTGGCAGAAAAAATGACTAACTTTTAGGAAAAGGTTTGTTAGATAAAGGGCACACATTTCATTAGCTTAGGTTCATTTGTCAGAAACCAGTTAAAACCAGAGAGCGGAATCTTTATTCCTACATACGAGGGCATGCTACCTCATACATCCTAAGGAAAGTAAGCTGTGTATAATATTTCCAAATTTAAACCGAGTTTTTACCTAAAACGTCCAAAGAAAGTTCACGCTACGCCATTACAACTCGGCTGGCGAGTTCACAACAGAAATGGCGGTGTAAGTGGGCGTAGTATGTAGTTCAGTCGCGCACCAAAATGGTGCTAGTGTACATAGTTCAAGCAAATATACCAGATGGCAGCACCACTCCTTTGCACTATGGCAGAACGGATATAAAAGATAGGCTTTAGCACAAGGGAATCAAACCCACAAAACTACACAGCAATTAGTCTACTAGGCATACTACACAAACTGCTTGAAAAAGTCATTAAAACGCCTCAACGCACAATTAATCAAACACAATGTAACAACTAAATTGTTCGGATTCAGGGCTAAACACTACAACTCTTCGACTGAGAGTCAGATAATCGGTTGCGTATGGCTTTAACATTGGCAAAACCATAGGCACATATCTACTCGACGTTGAAAGAGCTTTCGACAGTTTACATGCAGGATTATTAAAGAAACTTAGAACTTTTAAATACACGACTCGCTAATTAAACTAATTGCGAATTATTTTTATAATCGAACAATCCAATGGAAACTGAACCATCATCTTCCCCCTCCCCCCACGCCTAAGAGAGCCAGGAGTACCGCAAGGTAGCATCTTAGGGCCGAACATCTTCAACATAATCATAAATGACATTCTCAATACAGAAAAACGAGTCTAGTCATTTACGGATTTGATACAGCATTAGTCGCACATTCGCTGTGCCTCGGGCAGTAGTGCAAAGTGCCAGTGTCACCGTTTAGGCGCGCGTCCCTAGTACATACCACTGCCATTTACATTGCTATTACTCTGACGAACTCACTAGCTGAGTTACAGCGGCCTAACGCGGACTTACTTTTAACATTTTTAGGAATAAATTTTCTTCGAGAAAATAAATTGTAGAATCAGGAATATTATTCTCGGCTCACTTTTCTCAATTAATTTGTATAAGGTATAATGCTTCCTATATGAAAACGAGGCGCTTCTCTGGCTTAACTGATTTCTGAGAAAAATAAATCTAAACAAATGAAATGCGTTGGTGGGGGTGGCGGTGGTGGCGGTGGCGGCGGTGGTGGCGGATGTGGTGGTGGTAGTTAAACTTCTTTATATTAATTAATCAGTCCTTGTAATTGGAAATTAATAATTAAAAATTGAACATATGTGCAAATCAATGGTGCCAATGAAAGCACGTATTTCTTGGAGGCACCCATCACTGGGAAAAACATGTAACGTAACTGCAGCTGACTTTTTCTTCACTGCATGTAATGTTACTTGTAAGTTATGTGTAGTGTGGTCTTGCGCGCAGATAATTGTAGGCACTAGGCTGATCGTTGGGCGGAAGACCGACATAAGTCAGGCAC
Organism: Tenodera sinensis; assembly: GCA_030765045.1. Lineage (NCBI taxonomy): Eukaryota > Metazoa > Arthropoda > Insecta > Mantodea > Mantidae > Tenodera > Tenodera sinensis. The sequence continues at coordinate 20,603,680 of CM060964.1, forward strand.
TACAACTTAAAAGTCCATATCTTCTTGCCGACAGGTAGGGAACCTATGGGAGAGAAAACTGAGACAAGAGTATTTTTGTTTTCGATGTATTTTCACTATAAAAAATCGCACCTCAATCTGCGACATCAATATATAGCGCTATCGAAAAGTCGCTCCGCAGTGTCGTGTAACCAAAATTCCCCTAGAGACGAATTCCGGTGCCGCGAGCCTATGGTTATTTATAACGTTCCACGAAAGAAAGTAGTATATGATACATTCACGTATGTAATTAATGAAGGTAATGTACATGAACAAGATACCAACTTATCTCCACCGGCACGCTGCGGAGGAACTTGTTGATAACCCTTTAGTTGGATGTGTTCCTGTAATAAGCTTTTAATAATTTGCTACTAATAAAGTTAGCCTCATCCGTACATTCCACAGAGAAAGTACCTAAATTAAAACAGTTGCTAGTTTCACCGACGCTTCATTTGTTGTATGACTTTCCTGCACCAAATGACTGCTCTTTTGCGGAGCATCGACGATAGTCTGCAGCATGGTTATAAAAACCACATTTCATCACAGGTCAGAGAAATATCAGCTGCTGGATTGTTGATTAGTGTCACTGAGTGCAGAAAGTAGTGGTGCAACTTTAATGCTAGAAGAGTTAATTTTCTGTGCAAACCATTTGCTTCTGTTAGTGAAGCAAAAAACCTTTTGCATACACAAGTAGCAGGAAAACACTGACAAGAACAAAATCAAAACAGAACGGGAAACGGTTTTAGCTACTCGTGTTCTTACAGTTAGTTAATCGCTTACAGACTATCGATTGCTGCAGTTGAATTGTTTCTCACATTATTCTGCTTCATGCTGCTACCATCACACCTTCCAAAGAGCGAATTGCGCCAATCATTTTTGGAACAGTGGTTCCAAAGAGTTGGCCTCAAACTGATCCACAACCAAATGCTTGACATATAGTACTTCGTTTGTGGCAAACCTACAACAAAGTGTCTTAAACATATAGTTGTGGTTCATTCCGAGGTTCTGGGAAGGTTGGCAACTATCGAAGTGTCTATTATAATAAAAGTAGTTGCAAGATTATATCCATTATGAAACACAGTTCTCCTATTTAAGACAATGCATCTCTAGAAATGCAAAAATCTAGTTTTTCTCTTTGCTTTGGCCTTTTTATGTTCTGCTCAGAATAGTGCACACAGAATTTGAAGCCAAACATTACCAACCCTTAATTCACAACTTGGTTACCAAAAGTTGGGGATTACTTTGTGACCAACACTAGTAACAGCGTCTGAGCAAGTTTAAAAATTAATTTATTTTGAAATGGTATACTATATCTTCCCATGCCTATAAAGTTAATATTTAACACTATTTAACTATTGCTTTTTTCTTTTACATGAATCTCATTAGATATTATGCCAATCCTTAATACATAGCTTTTACTACCAAAGGAGGTGACCACCTTGGTAAAAAGTTATCTCAGCAATTTGTTTAAACAAATATATAAATTGCATACAATTATCATGTAGCTGAAGCTCTTCGTCCACATGTCGATGTTGTGAATCGCAGAAAGAAGGAGAGAAATAGACAAAGAGTAAAAGACAAAGGGAAAGAGAGGGACAAAGAGACAAAGAGAGAAAAGGAGAGAGAAAGAGAAAGAAAGAGAAAGAAAGAGAAAGAAAGAGAGAAAGAGAAAGAAAAAGAGAAAGAGAAAGAAAGAGAGAAAGAAAGAGAATGGGAAAGAAATGGAGAAAGAGAGAGAAAGAGAAGTAGAGAAAGAAAGAAAATAAGAAAAAGAGACGGAAAGTGAGAAAGAAAGAAAGAGGGAGAGAGATATAAAACAAGGAGAGAGAAACAGAGAACGAGAGAAAGAGAATAGAGAATGAGAAGGGGAGAGAGAGAAAGGGTAAGAGAGAAAGAGTAAGAGAGAAAGAGTAAGAGAGAGAAACAGAAAGAGAATGATAGGTGAGAGACCGAGAGATAAAGAGAGAGGAGAGAGTGAAAGAGAAAGAGAGAGAAGGGTCTCTCCGGCTCCGCGGTAACAGGTGAAGCCGGCATTCGGGAGGTCGTGGGTTTGATTCCCGTGGTTTAATTCATTCATCGTTCATCACGTTGGTTCTTTCAGGGTCGCAAATGTCAGCGAAGGTATTAGCTGCAGCTTGCCAGGGATGATATGCGCACATGAACTCCTTCCATCCCTCGTTGTCCGTGGGATCCGGGTAGGGGGGGCGGGGCAGCATCTGGGGGCTGTGTATCCTGCGCCGAAGTCCCCCTGAGAAGACTGGAGCTGTCGCTAAACTTGGAGAACCTTAGGGACCTCTGTCAATGTCTGGATATGGCCACCCGGTGTCTCCCTGCACCTCCAACATACAACACTGGGGAAGAACTAAAAGCGTTATTTTTGCAGCCTTTCTCATTCGATCTGCCCTATAGTAATTGACAGACATAGGAATTTTCAACCAGCTGGCTTCAAGTTAACTACACTCAAACCACTAGCAATGCAACGAACTTATAACAACGCCCACGGTTTTCTTGTGATCTGCACACGGCATCAGACTGCACGAGGGATGGGGGCGGTTGGTTATTTCCAACATGACTGTGTAAGGGCCGAAAACAGTTCAACCTAATGTTCTCTCGTCTTGACTCTAATGCTCGGACATTCCTATGCCTGATAAATAATGAATACATCAAAATTAACAACCCTAATTTTCATTTTTGTTGTGTATATGTTTTAAAAGTTTTAAAAATATAAAAGCACATTAAAAGCACTTAGAAACCCATTTAGTGAATTTCAAACTTAGTTGTATACTAAATGGCATTGGTGCGCTAATTGTATTCTTTAGAAAGGTGCAGGCTTACTGGCTGTTTTTGAAGTGCACTTAGGTTTAAGATCGCCAGAATATAATATACCTAGAGCATTATAACGTAAGGTATTAATCACAAGAACCAACTCCTTGTTTTCGTTTTCTCACTGTTTTAATGTTTATGTGGGCGTCTCATACAGAATAACGAGCACTCAAAATAAGAGCGCTTTATGTAAGTCAAAATCTGGTATTATCCTCTTAGTGTAAAATAAAGGGCCATGTTTACCTAGAGGTGACAGAAACTTTTTATGGACAGTAAGAGGTTCATCGAGTGCTTGTTAATTAAAAATGCAAAGCACATTGCGTATGGAGTCTCCACCTGCAAAATGCTCAATACTTTCTTGTGCTTGAGAAAATGTTCACCGACGTGATTTCCCTAGCACAAAAATACATTATATTTAGTTATTTTTGGCAATAAGTAATATTAACGGGAGATAAACTGCAATATTAATGTAGAATTTGTTTTATACAGGTGTCTCAAAATTTTACCGACAAACTTTAGGAGCTGATAGATAACATTATTTTAAGCACTTTTTGTTAAGGAAAGTTTTTTTGCTGCGGTGCTTCGTTTAAGCGCTAGACGACTTAATGTCATAGATTACTGCCTCGCACCCAGCTTAAGTATTTACGGCAAAATCAACAATCCAAGTTAGTACTGCATTTATCTTAGTAATGCACACAATCTTAATCCAAGAAACAAACACAGAACACACAAACTTGTGGTCTAATTTTGGGACACCTGTATACACGGTGTGACACTGGTGTACTGCGTACGGATATCTTATAACCTTATACGAATTTAAAGAGAGACATCGCAACCTATATGGTAATTGGTTATAGATTTGATGGGCCATCTATATAAAAGATTGTCTTCATATTTTGTATTTAAATATATAAATTTGGGTTCTGTTTGCGCCAAGCAACATATATAATCACTTAATATATTCCATAAAATTAGTGTGGCAGCATATGAGACAAGACAGTTGGTATATTGATGGTCAAGTTGGTAGGTATGTCTGAGCCTTCAACAAGAGGCTTGCAGTTCGTTATCTGAGGCATTGTGCAAATAGTTAATTAGTCTTCCAACTGGGTGCCAGTTATCATCTACCTAATGTTGACCTAATGGCTCGTAATCAAGTGTTTTGTAGACATATACAGCATTTCTCCTAACGCAAGTGTTCATTTGGTAAATTAATTCAATCTTTTACGTTACCTTTTACTGCTTAATAGTCATTTAATCTTCTCATTTTAATTGCTGCTATTCATTTAATGTATTTGAGTTATCGCCTACATAGCGCAGTAGTAGCACGGAGGACCCGGGTTCGATCCCTGGTACCGGCATGTAGATTTTCCCCCACTGTGAGGTCTCATGGGGTGCGCTCAGCCTCGTTAAGTCCCTGAGTGGCCAATGCAGGAGCTGCTTCAAAGAAGCAGCGACCCCAGGTCGCGAAGGCCGCATAACCGGTCGGGAGGGCTTGGGGGCGAGGACCACGTCCCACCATCCCGTTGTACACCCTCCTAGTAACGCCTATAGTGAGCAGAGGTGGGAGATGCAGCGCGTTAATAAATTATTAAATATGGATTCTGTGTCTGCCATAGTTACATATGAAATTTCACAGAAAGGTTTTTACTTCTCTCGGACAATATTCCATAATCTGACCTTCAAGGTAAGGGTAACACATGAGAAATAAAATGATGCTCAAATGTTTCTTCCAGTTTTTATTCTGATGCTGCAGAAAGAAAGTGAGTTAACATACATGCAGCAGGTTGGAAGGTAGTGTCGCAGAAATTACATTTTGGGAAATGGTGCATTCCGATTCAATTACTTAAGAGAGGAACGAAGCAGATAGCTACCGGTGTACAGAACGTTTCAAAGTTCGGTTTTAGCAAAGAAGTGAATCCATGTTTATTTGGTTGTTTGCCCCATGCGACGATGATCGTATGTAGTGAATGGAATAACGATCGAAGCGGAAGTACTTGGAATGAAAGTTCTCTTCTCAACCCCTTTCCAACAAGAGCGTTTCAACTTCACGAACGTAGTATCTGGAGTCCGTGGTGAACGAGTCGGAGATACTTTCTCCTTTTCCCTTTTTCCCCCCACTACGTTACGGGAGCAGTTTGCTTGGTGGATTCTAAAATGTAGCTTAAATGAAGTCGGAAGGGGAGAGGGGAGAAAAGAGTTATGCAAATTGTAAGGTACCAGCCCAAACGCATTCGCATTAACAGCTGAAAAATCTAAACTGCTATCGTGCCTTAATCGATTTCAGGTATTATATGCGCATTGGAGTTGCGCAAGCTGTAACTTCTGCTTAAACTCCGAGTAAAAGAGTAAAGCTGTTGTTATCAACTTCAATTGTCTGTCCACATTCTTCTGAGTCTCATTAAAGACAGTAAATGGCAAGAGTTGTCAAAAATGAAACTTAACATTTCTATAATGAATTTACCAACACGAAACAACACAATCTGGGAGCTAGGCCTACCATCCCCATGCCCAACACAGGCGTCACGAGTGGGGTGCAGTACTGGAGGTGGAACATGGTCCCTCCTGGTCGATTACGCTGTCTTCGCAACCAGGGATCACTACTTTTCAATTAAGCAGCTCCTCGGCTGGCCTCTCAGGCTGAGTACACCCCGGACAAGGTCTCCCAGCAGGAGAAATGTCCACACTGGCACCGGAAATCGAACCTGGGTCTCCCACTTAGGAAGCAGCAGCGCTGCCCCCACTAAGGAGACGACCTTCTATAGTATTATTAGTTATAATTTCCTTTTAATTTATACTTGTGGTCAGTATACTTCATACCTTAAATATATTTTTAGAAGGGTACTGTATTTGTTATTTTATACTTTGAATTCTGCATCACTCAGCTAACAAAAATTTCTTAGCTCCTACACACTTCGGCAATGTTTGCTGTACAAACTGGTATTTCTGATAAGTATAATAGCTTCGATGTTTATTTGAAAAACTGTGCAAATTTGTTTTCTCCATTTTTTGCTTTGAACATATTCTTCTGTGGATAATATTTTCCAGTACTAATTATGGTTTTTATCAGACACTATTGAAGATAGCTGAATAGTTAATTTAGCGTAAATACAGGATCTCCAGTTTGTACTCTGACATTCTGGGAGATCACGAGAATGATTGGTAGATATAGGAATTCTTAAGCAGTTGGCTCAAAGTTATCTACCATATATCGATGCAAAGAGTGCAAGAAACAGTGGCGAGCAGTGATGAGTCACTGACGAGCACGTAGGCACGGTCTGGTAAGGCCTATCATCAAACTGCATGAACTGTATTGTTATCTGCAACGTCCCTGCCAAATGTCCAGTAATAGTTAACTTTATCTCCTGCCGTCCTGGCTCCAATGTTTAGAAATTGCTATGCCTGGTCATCAGTTTACATTTGGGTCATTAAATGATTGCAATGACACCTGAAACCCATCAACTCTCACAATAGAATTCATCAGTTGCAGTGAGAACTATTTTCATCTTGGTGAACTGGATCATTGTTACAATGTATGCAGCATTTCCATTTGTTTTTTATTTGCCTTAAATGGATTATTTGATTTACATTTTCAGACTTTAGTGTAGAACAAATTTGTTTAGCAGCTACAATGACGCACTGTAAGATAAATTAATTCGATTTTCAAGTGAATAGGGCACACAAATTAGCTCTACGTGACGCGAAATAGAAATAAAGCAGCTAATATGCGTACCAAAATAATTGCAGGAACGCCAAGCTTAAAACGAAACATCGAAGCAATCATATTTAAACGCCTATATATTAGAATACGATGGGAAACAAACATAATGTGCTTTTATTGCCATTCTCTTTTTTTCTGGAAAGAGTTAACAATGAAGTGTTATTAAATTATCTCATAAATCCTGGTTCACAATGGTTTTATTTAGCACACATCGGATACAGACCGTCTGTTTAACGCGGTGTATAGCGTTTCCGCTTACCAAGCAGGAGACTACGTTCGATTCCCGATATTGGCGTGAGGATTTTGTCCTCAGCCTCGAGTCCCTAAGGGGCCATTTAGGAAGCTACTTGATCTAGAAGTGGCGACTTCTGGTTGAGAAGACCACATATACCCCCGAAGTGGCTGCGTTCCTCTCTCAAGTACTGGAACTTACTCATGGCATCTGTGGCTGAGCAGAGGTGGAGAACGCAGCGGCCATACGATAGGCCTCAGCGCGGAAAGAGCTGTTGTACCGCGGGACTGGTTAGTTAGTTCCATCCGATCAGCTCATTATTATCGAGAGGCCATTTAGAGGGAATTTTGCCCACAGTGAGTATCTAGAATTGAAAGTAGCTCTTATATACATAGAAGGTCGAGGTAAACAGTGATGTAGGTTAGTGAATATGACCCCAAATAGCTCAGCGCAGCATTCTTAACGTGCTGATTTCAGTTTGTTTAAGCATAAGGCACACGAGACTTTCTCTGGCTGTCGCATCACTGCATTTGAAATCATAATATGAATTTTGCTACTCGACAAACGAACCAAGCGTGGAAAGTATTCCTAATACTGGCAATGTCTATTATACTTACACGTATGCCGCACAGTATCCAGTATGTTTGGTCAATCCGTCAATTGCAATTGTTAATGCCAGAGGTACGAGTATTCCTAAGAATGTGGGTGAATATTTTCAGTTGTTTAGTGTTAAGTGACAAAGCACTGGTAGTCTCGTAAACACCCAAGCTGTAGCTAGGCAGACTTCTGAGGTACAGCGGACAAGAAGGCAAGCTTTTGCTACCGTTGTAACATATAAGGGTTGTTCAGCTCGATTATTCTTGAAGTGCGTTGTCCAGTAGTTGTGTTGTACTCCCTAAATAGCAGACTACTTGGGCGTTAATGTACCCACACTATACCACTACCGAGCAAGGTGGTAGTGGTAGTGGTAGGCCGTGGTTTGACTCCCGCGGCCGGCATTCCTGGCCCATAGTATTTTCGGGGGTTTTCTGGATCGATAGGGAATGTTGGGAAGATTCATTTCATACCCCGAATTTCCTCTCCCTCCATTTCACTTCACTTCTCATTTACCACATACAAGAACACAAATTTGTTGATAAGAGCATTCTGGATGAACTTTCAAACGTGTGACGCAAGATCAGCGCAAGAAGTTTTCAAAGTCAAGGTTCTCCAATGGGCATGCGCAGGGCAAACTAACGGCCGATGGCCACTAGCACACGCATAACAGTTAACATTTGCTTCATTCAGGAAAAAAAAAAAAAAAAAAAAAAAAAAAATTCTGATGTGTTACACTCACATGACTTTCTCTACTCTTGTGCTAACCATCCTTATAAACTCTTATTCCTATATCTTCTTCGTGTTAGTTGGTATAAACATTTGCAGAAATGACCTTATTGCTTATTTCCTTGTAGGTACAAGGGGAATATGGAAATATGGTAGGCTTTGAGCGACAGTAAAATCCTTTAAAGCTTTAATATCCCGTTCTCTTTACACGGTTAATATACGAAAAATGAATAAAGATGTTTCATTTGACGAAATATTTTTATCCAAAGCTCACACAAATAATAAGGAATATCTGTAAAATGGTTCTCTGCATAAAAAGTATTTGGACATAAATTGTGTGTTTTAGCGAGATCTATTGTACAGGGAGATTTGGTCTATCGCTTAGGGTTTACCAGTTATGCGAAAGTCATCCAGAGTAAACAGGACTGCATGAGCTATAGCCAGAAAATTCAAAATATACATTGCATTTGTCATACAAATATCTTAAACATATGGCATTTTAGTCAAAATTGTTAGCCATTTTAGAGAAAGTAAGCGAAAAATGTACAGGGTAGTTTAGGGTAGGGGAATTCTGTTCAAAACTTTCATGTGGCATCCTTAAAAGATGTTAAACTTAAATACCAACTTTGGCTTATAACCGACTTTTCGTTTTTGAGTCATGCTGTCCACATATATCTACGCACACACGGACCTTTTTCTAAAAATGATCTTTTTTCTTCAGGAGACCTCAAAACGTGCTCCTGCTGAACTATCGACATTGAATTTTTGGGTTCCTCTACTCACTATAAAGGAGTAGAGAAATTAAAAATTCCCATACATCACATTGGCACAGCCTGTATACCTATTCAATATCTGGAAGCAATTACCAACCGGTCACTTTTGGAAAGTTCTGACCATGCTTTATCTCCAGCTTTATTGTTTTATAATCACAGTGATGCAGTGGAGTAGAGATTTATTGCAGTGCTAGAAGCAATATTTGCATCTTCTTGGACATAATGTTGCAGAAAATAAAACTTTTAGAATTGTCTCGTTCGATTGTAGAGGTGTATCAATGATACAGAGAACATCTAGATCAGATCTAGGATCTAATGGACGACATTATGCAGGCCTACTCTATGATGTAGCCATTAGGGTTGGTTAAAGTTTAGGCTACGCGTGGTTAATTTAGCGCCTTAGTATTTAGTGTATGTGTTAGTGCAATTTAGTGACAAAAAGTGTTGGCTGCTTTGCCTTGAGTGTTTCCAGCTGGAGAATTTGGCTGTCCTGCATTCTGCAGTATGATGCGCAGTAAGTAAATAAATAAATATATATGTAATTATAAAGCTTAAGTTAGGTTAACAAAACTTATTCCAAAAATAAATTATCCCCAAAATAATTCTAAATATATATTACAGCAAAAAATATGAAGCTGTTCATCGAAGGAATATGTCACTGACATTGGACTTAAAAAAATCGTGTCACCTGTGAAGTTCAGTATGGTATCTAGATGAAAATATGAAAAAGAAATTATATAATTTTTATTCACTGTAATTTTACTTTTTCTACTACGTAAAGTAAAGTAGAGGAAGTATTGTCTTCCACACAAAACTTGGATGTCGAGATTTGACCGAAAATATATGTTTTGAGGCTCCTTGAATCCAAAAAGAGCATTTCTACAAAAAGGTGTGTCTGTGTGTGTGTGTTTGTGTGTGCGTGTGTGTATGTGTGTGTGTGTGTGTGTGTGTGTGTGTGTGTGTGTGTGTGTGTGTGTACAGCACAACTCAAAAACGAAAAGTCAGTTAAAAACCAAAGTTGGTATGGAAGTTTAACGTCCTTCAGGGATGCGACACGAAGATTTTAAGGAACATTCCTCCACCCTAAACTACTGTTTACATGGAAACTTTTTCAAAAATTGATTTTCTTGAAAATGGTTTTAACGATTTTGAATAAAATGCCATATGTTTGAGATATTTGTATGACAAATGAAAAGTGTATTTTGAATTTTCTGGCTATAGTCTATGTAGTCCTATTTACTTTGGAATACTTTTGAATAACTCGCAAACCGTAAGAGATACAGAAAATCTTCCTATACAAAAACGTAGGTTACTCGCTAAACTACACAATTTATGTCCAAATAAAGTTTTTTGTAGAGTGAACCATTTCGGAGATATTCCTTGTTATTTGTGTGAGCTTTGGAGCTTATATAGCGTTATTCATTTTTGTGTATTACCGTGGAAATAGAACGGACTTTGAAAGTTTTAAAAGATTTGACTATCGCTCAAAGCCTACTGTATTACCATATTTCCCTTGTACCTATGTCGTATCTCGAAGATGGTAGACGCGACAGAGGGATTTTCTCATTTATTTTGTGGTGGGTAGGTAGTTACGGTTGGAAGACAAGGTAGGGTTTGGCAGAAGATGGTCAGGTTCCTCAAGTAATACACGTTTTAAAGAACAAAGTATTACTATAATTTCAAAAAGTAAACTATACACACAGATTGGTGCAAGGTGCCAAGTCCGACACACTCGACAATGTCACTGCTACACAGCGACCGTTACATAAGTACCACAAGGCACCTCGAAGAAGTACAGAGAGTAAGAGCTTAAACAATACAAATGCACAAGTTATAAAACCTTCATTTAGGGTCTTCTATCATAATATTACTATCCAGATACAGTAGTGACGCTGGTCTGTTGCTGTTAATATGAGTAATAGTGATGAGACATCCTAATGAATCATCTAACACTCAACACCTGGTAATCTAAATGTAATGCTGAAGCTATATTCGAAGAGGGTAAAGAAAAGTAAAAATATCCCTTAGCAACGTTCAGCAATAGAATATATAAACCAACATTAGTGAATAACATGAATATAACATCTACAAGGAAATAAACAAGAAGATAATTTCTGCAAATATGTATCCCAACGAAGAAGATACAGGAATAAGGGTTTTTAAGTATTGTTAGTACAAGAGTGGAGAAAGTCATGTGAGTACAACACATCAGATTTTGCAAAGTGTGACCTGATCAATAATACTCTCAATAGTACTATAAGACTTTGTTAGAATAAACCAAATAGTTTGCGATATGAAACATTTGTTTCTTACGCATTAATGTGTTTATTTTGAAATATTCACAGTAAGGTAATTCTAGTCAAAATTCCTCCATTTTGTCGTTCAAAGTACTATGCAAATGCTTTAAAGTTGCGTTTTGGGAAAGAAGTGTAATGATTAAGGTTTTTTTTTTTTTTTTTTTTTTTTTTTTTTTTTTTTTTTTTTTTTTTTTTCCTTAGAGTTATGAAACATTTGGCAACTAGACAATTTTAATAAGGGTTTGTGCATAGATAAGTGGTTACTACGTATTATTTACCAGTATTTAGAACGTAGAGGCCAAACCAACACGGATAAAAAGACATTTGCCTGGAATAAAACACGTGGCAAACTGGATGTGAAGTCGAACCTGACTCGAGAAATGGCAGAAGCGTTCAGTGATGTTCTCTTTCCAATAGGCTATTTAAGCTGGTTTAGGTGCATTACTTAGGTATGTGATAAAGAAACAATATAAGTAATTATTTAGACGTTGTAAACACTTCAGGATGACTTTTGAAATGATAAAAAGTGGAGAATAGCTCTTTTGTGAAGACTACCAATAAATCTGGCGTACTTAACCAGTTGAGTATGTCATCTGCAACTCAATTGTTCAGCTTTTGCCTTGTGGGGCATTGTAATCAGCTATTTTGTTGTATTGGCTGGCTGGTCACCATATTAGCTAGCAAGAGATCGACCCAATTTCTTATTGAGTATGAGTCATTCCGTCAGCTCTTTCGTGAGTAATTGTGATTAGAAATTTGAATTCACATATGCAGCTCTGGCACAGACCACGACTATAGGCTATATCCCATGTTCATCTACCGCACTAACGCGGTAACCTTCACGCACGGATGTTACGTATATAGGAGAGATACTGAGGGACTCGGCACTGAATTCAGACTCATTGTACACGGACCACCAAGACAATAAGCGAATCTTGTATCATTTCCTGGAGACGTTTTAGGCGTGTTCTTCACCTGAGGTGTCACAGAGCGTGGTAGCTTGAGAACACTCGCCTAGCAACCCAGGGAAACCCCATGGGTCAGGAAGACCGCCCACGGGAATCGAACCCACGACCTCCCAAATGCAAGCCTCAAGGTTACCGTGGAGCCATCTCGTTAAATGGATCTTACATGGTTACGAACATATTTATCGCAAACTTATCGGTGATAATGTAGATTTGAAGCTAAGTGGTCTGAGCAAAAATCTTGGAAAAGTGACACACTTCACGACAAGTAAATTTTCATATTCATCTTCGCCACGCACACACACGCACACACAATTATAACATTTCGGAAAATCCGCCGCTGTTATTCAGTTATGTATTTACAATTTTGCATGCTAATGTATCAGCATATCTTTCAAAATTGGTGAACTGAACTGGAAGTATACAATAGAACGTAGTTTGATTGCAAAATCCCTTATCGTGTAGCTTTTGTGTTGCCTCCAAGGCCTTTTCGGATTACAACTTTATACGGTGTAAGAATATACGTCTAGGGATTGCACGAATCCTGTTTTGGTGCGGTAATTTGAGTCACAATTCTTGCTGGTAACATTCTGATTTCCTGGTAATCAAATAAATCAAAAGGAGCGATGTGCCCTTTGTAACATCAGAACAAAAGAATAGTTGTTAATGCAATATTGGAATAAGCACAAGTTTCGAATACGATGTTTCGCGACAAGCAAACATCTAGCTGAATGAATTTCCCATACTTTTTAGCGAAAGAAAACAAATCACCTATGTAGCAATTTAGAAAGAAATGGAGCCTGTTTAGTTCGTGTACTTCCATCGTAAGTGAGGGAAAAAGAAAAAGATAAATAAATAAAGGTAATTACACTTACTGCCTCCAAGCAATGTACCTATCTCGCAAAGCGTATTTCTCCCATCAGGTCCCAGGTAGATTCTGAGAAACAGTTAAACGCTTCAGGGGCAGACCTATCACTAACGCTTTCACACTCCCTGCTTCATCTCAGAGGTGAAAAGTGATTTCCACATAAACTCGGCAATGATGCTAAAACACCATTTACTTAGTCCTGTTAGTTCACTTACACTTAGAATAAAAGTTACGGCTATGGTAACGTAGAGAACCTTTTTATCTTCAATTATGTTCATTCATTGCTTCTGTTAGTACTGCGTCTGTGATCCCTGGACATTATCTCAAAATGATTATTGTCCTACTATACGATTTTCTTCACATTTTGCCGCACTTGTATATTTGCAACCAAATACATCCGGTAACGCGAATAATGTATGGCAATACAGCAAGATAAATAAATAATAATAGGATATTTGTGGACTTTGTTTCACTGTGGGTGCAATCTTCTTACTAAGCGAGAACTGTAGCGATGTCTCTGAATCCTGATGGGTCCTGGCTGTTATTTTGTATTTCTATCTCAAGGGAGGGTTAATAAAATTGATAGTCAAAAATGGAAATATTAGTTGTTTACTAAGTTTTGTCAAGAGTACTTAATAAAAGGACTTTGTAATGTAATGCCGTGCGGTACGATTAAGAAGGTAACGTCTGTGAGCCCGCATGCGGTAGGTCATGGGTTCAATTCCAGTTGCCCAACCATTCTGACTTGGGGGTTTTTGGTGGTGTTCCCTTGTCACTAGACGAATGCTGGGATGGCCTCTCAATCTGCGTACCCTTCTCCTCTTTCCTTCTTCATTTCTCGGGCGCTTCTCATCTTTTACGTATGTATGTATGCGGGCAGATGGTGCGAATGCTTGCGCTGTATAACGTTTCTTTCCAGACCTCATTCGTGATGTGCTTGGTGGTTATCTGTGGATGCTTTAGGGATTTCTGTGCGTCTGTGCCTTGTTTGGTCCCATACCTCTGCCAGCCTGTGCGTTCCCCTTCACCCGATCTCTTCCCCTTGAGGGTTGGTACCCCACAGTAGATACACATTGAGTTGCAGATCAGCGAGTTGTCCCATCTCGTAGGACCATCCAGGTTGTAATGTAACATTTCTGAAAAGCTTTTGCCACAAAATGTTTGCTAGGACGAATTCTAAATATTCGTTATCATTATTCATCTCTGCATGATGCAATATAAACCCGTTACCAGTAAGAGCTGCTTATAACATAAGCAAGACAAGGTTTTTGCAATCAACTGCAGTTAGGCTGAAACAATGCGAACTTTGCAACTTTGAGGTACGGGTAGTGGAAACGTGTATATTAGGCGCCAACAGTAATAATGAACTAAATAGATGTTTTAAAGGCTAAATTAAATGAAACAATGTGGTAAACCAAGATTTAATTTTAGGTACTAGAAAAGTATTTTGAGTGGCGAAGGTGCCAGATAATGCAACTTTGGTGTGGTGCAGCCATGGAAAAAATGAGCGCATTAGGAGAGCAGAATATTTAGAGTCCCACGGCGTGTCGCAACGCGGTTTACACAAATCGATATTTTCAACATGCAGCTAAGTTTATTGAGTCTCTGTTCCGTACATTATTATCTGTCAGGCATACAAGTAGGCTGTGTGCGATAGATGGTAACATATGCTAATGCGCTCAATAATTTTTCCATGACTGTATATCTTATGAGCAGACCCCTCGTATCTGATAATACGTGTTAGACCTGTGGCTCCGGTGGTTTCTTAATAGCTTCAGTAGGGGCGACGAGAAACATCTTGATACGACCCACTTAATGTTATCTCTTTTTCCATCCCATTCTGTCTGTGGAGACTTTGGTGCCCAGAATCTCATTAACCACTGTATGTCAGGGTTACCAGCAATATTGTAGGAACCAAAGTTTATTATTGTTAGCCCTAAATGGAAACGAACTAGGATAACTTCGTTATAGGGTTATCGAGAAGTCGCTCCACAGTCTCCTATAAACAAAATTCCCCTAGAGACGGGAATTCCAGTGGCAGCACTGTCAGCTGCTAGCCTATGGTTATTTACAACTAGGGCTAAAGACTTGTAAAATATTTATTTTTAATGTGCTAAAATGTCGAAAATATGTGCTAAAACAAATAAAATATTTTAAATATCTGAATGTCCGAACCAGACATTACTCTTGGAAGGGATCATCAAGTACTGTAGAGTTACAGTATACGACCACAAGATTCCTTAAATTTTCCATGCCCAAAGATGACGATTGTCACGAAGAAGTGTCTTGAATTTCGAAAATGATCGTTCCACATCACAAGAAGTAAGTCTAGCATAATTATAACATGGAGTGTCACTCACACTCACAACAATGTCTTCATGTTGCCCATCCAACACATTGGAAATTTTACAGACTTAGTTGAATTCACTGTCATTTTCGAACACTTCCTTCCATTTTCTTTTATGTTTTGTGCTGCAGGATAAAAAAGAACCTTGTTCTTTTTTCTCCCCGCTCTCCACATCATGTTATACTTGAACTGCTTCTCCCAAATACATTACTGCTGATTCCAGTTTCTTTATGACATCACAGAGGAAACAAAGATTTATTAACACAGTGTATTTTAAATTTTGCAGTATATTGTTGCACTTGCAGTACTTCTTACTCTAGACATGTTTAATCCGCTTTGAACTCAAGACTGTCGACTGTCAACACAACACAACTGGAATGTCGTATAATTTTTGTGAATTTACAAATAACTAATTGGCTATAGCTACAGTTTAACAAGTATCGGTGTAGGTATAAAGTAGCCGGATTGTGAAGCGATAGCAGGTGCAGTGGAAGAATTCCCTGTTATCTTGCAGGCTCCTGTAGCTTAAGCAACCAGGAGGTCTATATTTTCTTCCAACTGAAGAGATACTATAGCTGACTCAGTTCTTCCAATAATGAATACTAAATTACGAAATCCAGTATGTGATTACCAGTCTGGGTATAAAATATGAAATTGTATAGTTTACTTGCTTTTAGTCAACAAATCAAAATATATTGTAGTTTATGGAGCTTCACCTAAGCCCTTTAGAGGCGTTTGAAATAAAATAATAAACCCTGTCGCAGCATAAAAACAGGTTAACAAAAAGGGTTCTTTTCACTGTGTAATTATTTACTATTTATCCGTTTAACTCCACCTGCTTTTGGACTTTAGGAGAGTGGATAGCTGTTCTCGAGTACGTTGTAGATTCCATTAAACTAAACGAATAAAAGTACTACTCCAAATAGACTGGCATCTTAATAGATACAAATCTCCTAAGGAGGTACAAAACTGCTGTTTACCGGGTCGGTTTAAGGGGCATCCACTCTCACAAATCCCGTGTGTAAGTATGTGCGTGCGTGCGTGGGGTTGAGAAAGAAAAAAGGAAAACAAGGAAGCGAAAACATTCTGGCAGAGCAAGAGAATTTTCAAGAGCGAGGAAAAGATATGTTAAACGGGTGGAGGGTATGAGACTTGAAAAGAACAAAAATACACTTGCAGAGACAGAAGTTGACAAAAGTTAGTGCACTTACATTGGAATGATTTACGCTCATTTATTTTTAGGTTTACTGGTCTCTGGTAAGGCAGAGAATTTACATATTTTATCTGTTCATCTGAATTTATGCAAGTTGATCGCACGGGGCAGGAGATGCATGCAAGATAAGAGGCAAGTGCCATGCTCCCGAATAAATTAGTACTTACTTGAGTGAGGAGAGTGGTTGCGAAACAGAAACGTACAAATAGAGTTAAACATTTTTATCTGGTGTGATGTTTACAGGAAAAGTATCGATAGCATAGTGAAATGTTTCAACGGTCTAAGATTGCATTGCCAAAACACTTGGTTTGCTCCAGGTTATTCACTGCTAGCGTGGCCGCGCCGTGGCCGAGTGGTTAGAACACTCGCCTTTCACCAGAGCGACCCGCCATTATCACTATCGTTATCATTATCCTTCTTCTTCTTCTTCTTCTTCTTCTTCTTCTCCTTCTTCTTCTTCATTATTGTTATTGTTGTTATTATTATTATTATTATTATTATTATTATTATTATTATTATTATTATTATTATTATTATTATTATTATTATTATTATTATTATTATTATTATTATTATTATTATTATTATTATTATTATTATTATTATTATTATTATTATTATTACCACTATTACTATTACCTACTATTAGTATTACTATCAGTATTAGTATTAGTATTACTATTATTATTACTATTATTACTATACGTTCCTCTGTGCTCTAGCATACATATGATCCTTCTGAAAAAGAAAATATTCCGTAACTGTAAAAAGTCATAGAAAAGAACGCGCAAGTCGGCGCAGGGTGAAAAATTTCATTCATTAACAGAAGAAGATAACAATTCCTGAAGAATAAATAATGGGAGTTAAGTGCTTCCAAAAGATTTATCCTCTTTGTTTGGACCTTCGAAGACTTCATTTCACAAAATTAGAACATCTGGAAGCAGTTGTGCAGTTTCTAGTGCAATTGTTGTAGAGGCACTGGACTGTGTAGTGCATGCAGTCATGGGAACTGTGCTCAGACAGATATGAAGGAATGAATGAATGAATGAAGATATAGGTTAGTGCATAACCTGTATAGGGATATTTGACATTGTCCCATGCACTTTTCAGCATGCAGTCATCCTGATGATCTGGTAGGAAACTCGTTTGGTAGCTGTCATGAACATCTTCACTTGTCTAGATCTATTTTGCCGCCAATATAAAGCTAAAATTTACGTTGTAAGTCTAAATAATATTTACCATGATAAAATATTTGAACGCAGTTTAATGCCATCTTCCATTGAATGTGGTTGAATGTGTAAAGTTAACTCTAATACCTTAAGGGCATTTTTCTCTACCTACAAAGCATTTCCTATGCATACCATGCAGTCGTCTTTGTTTAGTTTGCATGTTGAAAACGTGGTGTGAAATCCTTTCAAAATTATACCTTGTTTTTAGTAAAAACACACACACTGTTTCGGAAAGAATGAAAAACTAGCTGTGTCCCAATCCAATTGGGGGATATGACGTGCTGCATATTAAACTTCAATACCTCGCTATTGGAAAGAATTCTTATTTCACAGACAATGCGCTGAATCTGGGTCATGTATATTCTCTTCAATAAGCTAACATGAATATCGAAAATCTATGCTACATGTACCAGCTTTGAAGCAACGTAGTATAAGATAGATTACCGTACGATATTACAACTACATAAAGTATTTCATAACCAAGTAAATATTATTTACTAACAAATTCTGCAGGCGTCCAAAATATTCCAAAGGTCATTAGCCTGTTTCATAAGCTAAGTTAATGAAATGGCGTGGTACTTTCTGAAATTTTAGTCTACTATATTTCACACTAGCGTATGTCAAAAGCAGTTATGTTGATAATAGGTATAATGAACCATAAAATGCAAAGTCAAAGGACGCATTAGCATTTAATTAATAGTGAAGGAATACTGCCAGTTTTAAACATTAAGAACTGTAGAGACAGCAGTTACAGAAGTGTCTGTGGCCCGCATTTGGGAGGCCGCGGGTTCGATCCCCGAGGCCAACCCCCCTGACCTATGGTTTTCTTTCGGAGGTTTTCCCGGGGGTTGCTAGGCGAATGCTGGGAAGGATTTCCGTATCCTCCGGATTTCCTGATACTCCGTTTCGCTACATTAGTAATTTTATTTCGTACCCTTTATCCCGTAGGTTCCTCCCAGGGGTGGAAGCGTCGACGAGCGTCAAGGCAGCAGAACGACAGGGGGAACAAATGCGCTATGGAAATCTCGTCCCCTTTATTGGAAAGTGAGCCTACTGGTTTTCGGACCCCTCATTGGCTGGTACAACCCCGAGGGTTGGAGGGGTGCCGGTTTCCGAGTGCTGCGCCCCCTTGGGAGTATGAACCCAGAAGGGTGGGACAGGAAGCGGACTGAGCAAGCCTCCGCCGGCGTGCCTCTAACTGTGACCTCTAAAGTTTGCTCTGTTGTGGCAAGGTTCCGGCCGCCCTTCGGATCCCTTCGCCTCATCCATCCTCACGAGGGGTGCCCCGTCAGGGACATAGGCACAAAAGGTGCTAAGTACCCCTTCACAAGTTGTCATTGAGTCATGTACAGGAAATATAACAAACCAAAGACGCCTGGAGTTTCTTCATCCCTGTGCACACCTGTGTACCTTTGGTTAGCAGGGTAAGGATCTTGGTACATTCCTGTGGCATAGCAGAGAAAGTGTAAATGGTTACCTAACGATGTTCAGACTGAACATCCGAACCACATTACTTCAAGCACAAACCGAAGCAGATACTATTATTGCAAACTGTGCATTCTAGATCGAGAAAATCCTTTCTCGCTTAAGCCGATGCAAACTAGGAAATTCGGAAGTTTTCGGCAACTGAATCAAAATTAATTGATTACAGCTTCTCGGGTTACCAGTCGGGTAATATTTATGAAATTGTGGAGCTTTCGCCCATGTTATACTCATTGCCATCATCAGGAAATGATTGATCAATAAATGGCTAACTCTAGCTCATAGCCTTCTTCAGGAACATTGATTGTATAAGATTATTTTCATTATTCGTTTCTAATGATGACCATGAGTTTAACATGGTCAAAGCTCCAACAATTTCATAAATACTTCACGACTGGTAACCCGAGAAGCTGTAATCAATAATCATCACCGTGAAAGCTTCAAATGCTTCTTTCTTTGTTTCTTTTTCTTTCTTTATTTCTTTGTTTCTATTTCTTTGTTTATTTATTTGTTTATTTGTATATTTCTTTGCTTTTGTTTCTTTATTTCTTTTTCTTCGTTTATTTCTTTCTTTATTTCTTTTTCTGTCTTTGTCTCGCTTTCTCTCTTTCTCTCTCTTTCTCTCTTTTTCTTTGATTGCCCTCCTCATAAGGAGGACTGACACCCTTCTGGGACTTACAAGCCTGTGCCTAGGGCCAGACGCCTGTCGGGGAGCACAGGAACCTATGGACCGGACCGAGTGAAAACCTGGAAGCGGTAGGTCAGCCTAGCTCCAGGTATGATAGTAAGGAAGAGGATGGTATAAAATGCAGGTGAAATGGATTAATGGAAAGGTGATGATGGAGCAGTTGGTGGAATGAGTGGCAGGGGAACCCGGAGAAAACCCACCCAGATGCCACGTATTGAACATGGGCATTTATCACCCTGAATCTTCAATACTTGGCCGTAGCTGACCAAAACGTGGCTTGAGTCTAGTCATTTTTTTATTTCCGTATGCATGGTAAGCGAATAATTGTGGGATTGAATCGCCCATTCAGTAAAAGCAAATGCACGAAACTGCACTTGATATTGTTGGAGAGTAAGATTGTTTATTACAACACATCCTGCATTTTCGTTGCACACGATAGATGGTTTATGATGGCTCGGAGTTAATTCGTCTTTTTGGACATATGGGATACTATTGTGGAATTTTTTATTTATGGCATGTCTCTCTTAGTGAGAGGTTAATATTTGGTAACTGACGCTCATTAGACTTTGAGCTCGGTTTTCATTTGTCAATCTATCGTCACTTGTCTGTCAGAATGAAGTGACAGGAACTAGACAAGGCTCGGTAGCATATGGAGGGGTTTGCAGCAATATGGTTTTATCTGTAGTGTTTGCTAGGCCATGAACGTATAAATTACACTTTTTTCTAATATTTGGCATTTTGAAGTGAATACGGGTATTTCACCGTGGTTAAGCGGAGTCATCCTGCAAATTACTAGGCTATAATAGTATGCACATCGAAAGTGGAACGCCAGTTGCTGTGAACATATGTTGTTTGATTCAAAATTTGTGTTCCGTCATTTTCTGCTAGATTTACGGTAGGAAATGCTCCTGAAGAAAAACACCTATCAGTGCTTCTGTTTTGTACAGCAGTGTGAGACATTACCTAGAGTATTTAAGCTTGAAACTTTCAGGTACGGTAAATTGTAGTAAAAGATTTGTTGTTTATCCTTCATTACTTTCTAAATGAAAGCTTATAATTTGAGAATAAATTGGGCGAATTAGCATCTCAGGTAAGGCTAAAATGATGCAAAGACCAAGTTACTTCTGACTTTCCTGTGTAGTAAATTAGGCTGTTTTATATACTGTTTTTTAAATATTGTCGGGGTTCTCCGGTATCAACTGCATATTCATTGTGCTCGGCAGATTTTCTGCCCGTATCATTGGATCCATGTAACACTGAAGGAAATCCAGATCAGTACACGTGGGCCTTGTTGTGTATGGACCGAATAAAGAAACAATGGACACTGTATATACTCGTTGATCACCGTTATCCCCTACCCACCAGAAAACTAAATCATATAAGCAGATAGTTGGGAAATAATATAAGATGAACATCAAAATATCAGCTCAAATTTATTCATGGAAATTGCTAATGTCAATTTTTTGAGGAGGGAGGCCGGAAGCTGGTAGAACATCACATTTTTGTAGAGTACTTGAAGTGATAAGAATTGATCATTTACAAATTTCCTACGTTACATTCACATGACTTTCTCTATCCAAAAAATATTATGTAATTTTATATGACGTCTAGAAACTATTCTTGCAAACACTTATTCTTATATATATACTTTAATTAAATTGAGATAAAGATATAATAAACAAAACTAAATTGCAAATTAAAGTTATATTTTTCGCAATTTAGTCTCCCCTGCGTAAGGTAGTGGTGTAAATATTATCTAATGCTATCTGGTGTTTTCGGAAATTGCTACATAAAGTAGGATACGAGTTAGTTATGTATCAACGACAGAAACCTGCGAGCAAATTAGGGAGAAAATGTGAATACTGATCACGTTCAAAGGGTAGCGGATATTACAGTCAGTTTGCAATACTTGATATGTAAGTTAATCATTGTTAATACATATTTAGTAAAGCTATCTAACTTCGCGGCGCCACAACCTTATCCGGGCCAGCTGCTGCGTCCCCCACCTCTGCCCACTAAGGCGTCATGAGTGGGGTGCAGTACTAGAGGGTGGTACGTGG
Organism: Tenodera sinensis; assembly: GCA_030765045.1. Classification (NCBI taxonomy): domain Eukaryota; kingdom Metazoa; phylum Arthropoda; class Insecta; order Mantodea; family Mantidae; genus Tenodera; species Tenodera sinensis. The sequence goes on from CM060964.1 coordinate 20,625,716, forward strand.
TCAGCGCTCTGATCCCTCCCGGCCTGTTATGCGGTGTTCACGACCTGGGGCCGCTACTTCTTTATTCAAGTGGCTCCTCAATTGGTCCCTCAGGGACTTAGCGAGGCTGAGTGCACCCCGGACCAGACCACCCATGTCGGTACCGCGGATCGAACCCGGGTCCCCCACTAAATTTACAGTTCATTTATCAATTCCCATGGCAACAAGGCTAAAACTGGTCATTAAAACTTGCGGTACTAGCAGGAAATGACGTAACACCCAACGGCATAGTAACCTAAAAATAAACTATTATTTTACTAATGAATCCTTAGCGAAATATACAAACGTATGAATTATTTATTGATTCAAATATTAAATGTCCAATTGGACATGCTGTTAACATTAAGCAGTGATTCAATTGTTTTTGTTTCTTCAGCACATCTTGAGTTAGGTACAACCTGGATTTATACATGAAGCATACAAACGAGTAGATAAGAAAGCTCTGCTCATATAATTTAGATGTAACGTTTCATTTTTTCCCAATGAGGAATTCATTTTCTTTTAATGTCCAAAACTATGGAAAAGTAATTTTGTTGTATTATTGTTTTTCACTGTTAATTCAAGTACTATTGCAAAAAGTAATTGGCTAACCACGAACTGTAAGTTACTTATCATTCGGCTCTGCGGACCTCATATCCCCAAAGTGCATTCTCGACCTGATAAGTATAATAACTTGGAGTTTTCAGTACGCAATATACTTACTATTAACGCCCCATCCTTCAACAGGCACCACATGCACTGGACACGCCATACCTATATGAAGTGAATTGATACTGGGAGGGAAATTGTTCTTGAGCACCTATCTGGCATTTGCAATTACAAGGACTGAGAAATGTAAATCAGGACGAAGGTTCTGGTGAAATTAGAAGGAACTGCAGTCGTATGGTTCACGAGTCTGTGCGTTAACGACCCCAGCTACCCGTGTCGGTCAAGTCCCATAATACAGTCGTTAAAGTTAACAATGAGAATGAACCAGCATGTGCTGCGGATTGCCCAGGATCGACCATTCCACACAAATCCTGAAATGTTTAGCGTAACGTGTCCGCTCCAACAAATTACTCGTTCAACTTCGCAATAACACGGTTATTCGGCCTTGTCTATCACTGACTCCACAAGTAACGCAATCACTGTAGTGCTTTCGTTGTTACAACTTTATCTGTACTGCCTGTTTAGCCGAAGAAGGAACGATATTTCCAGCATCTTCAATGAAGTAACATCATCTACATACTATTCGGGGCTAAGTTAAGGTACGGCCGCAACACACCAGCCGCCGACAAGGGACTATTGCGGAATAGTTTCTATGTATTACACTTAAAACGTCTTTATGAAGCTACGTGAGTGTAAAAAGTCTGATGTGCTGCACTCGCATAACCTTCACTACTCTTGTACATACTAACCATTCTTACAAACTCCCATTCATTTATCTTCATCTTAGCTGAGATAAATATTTTCAGAAATTATCTTATTGTTTTTCTTGTAGGTACAAGGGCAGTATGAGAATACAGTAGGTTTTCAGCGATAGTCAAATTCTTAAAGCTTTCAAATTCCGTTCTCTTTGCACGGCTAACATACAAAAATAAATATCCACGTTCCATTTGACGAAAATTTGTTTTCCAAAAGTCACAAATAACAAGGAATAGCTCACTCTACCAAAAAAAAAAACAAAAAAAAAAAAAAAAAAAAAAAAAAAAAAACCCGTATTTGGAAACAAATTACGTGTTTTAGCAAGACTTGCATTTTTTGTACAGTAAGATTTGGTCTACCTCTTACAGTTTACCAGTTATGCAAAAGTCATCCAGAGTGAACAAACTACATAGGCTATTGGCTAGAGCCAGGAAATTTAAAAAAAAAATCGTTTATCATAAAAATATCTCAAACATATGGTATTTTAATAAAAATCGTTGGCCATTTTCGAGAAAATTGGTTTTCGAAAAATTTCCATGTAAAGGTAGTTTAGGGTGGAGGAATATTCTTCAAAATCTTCGTGTCGCATCCTTTAAACATTAAACGTAAATACCAAATTTGGTTTTTAACCAACTTTGGTTTGAGTTATGCGATCCACAGGCTGACAGACGCACACGCACGCGCGGATCTTTTTTTAAAAATGATTTTTTTATTCAAGGGGTCTCAAAACATATTTCTGTTGAAACCTCGACTTCGAATTTTTGGGTGGAATACAATACTTCCACTACTTTACTTTACGTAGTAGAGAAAGTAAAAAGTGGGGTACAAACTTGTAATTGTGGTGTGCATTTAATGGAACTCTACCTATTCAAACCTTGTTCTCCACAGTTTTTGTGGAAGAACAATTAATTTCCATTGATTGACCTTATTGTTGGTTAAACTATGAAGTCGGGGGAAATAAGCACCTACAGCGGAATAAGTCGCCATTAAGGGCATGTTATCTCATATGTATTTGAGATCTTGTGAGCTGGGACCCTAATGACCTAGCTGTCGACGGGCTCTTAAACCCTACTCACTCACTCACTCACTCACTCACTCACTCGCTCACTCACTCGCTCACTCACTCACTCACTCACTCACTCTCTCTCTCTCTCTCACTCCTTGTGTGGTTCACGAATAAAAATGCGAGTGAGCTGGAGAATTTAATATAGTGTCGGCACGTTGGCCACGGTAGCTCAGTGGATAGAGCAGCCGGATGGAGGCCGGAAGATCCCTGATTTAAATCCCGGCTATGATATTGAATTTTCAGTCTCATTCTGCCCCTTTTCATTCGTACTTAAGATATTTTGAGAGGGCCAATAGCTGCCTAGAAGTTTTTTAAATGAACGATCAAAATTGTTACTGAAAATAGTCTTGTAACCCAATTCCACTGTGTAATAGTTAACGTGTCCGTCTAGCAATTAGGAATATAGAAATTTCGAATCTTGGAGTGATTTACGGTGCATAATTTCCCGGGGTTTTCCACATAGAAAATGAAATAATCCAGTAAGTTTGAACTCTTGAACACACAACAGATTTGAACACTAGGAATATATTTTCATTCATCTCATATGTAAACGTGACAAGCTCTATCTCTTTCTCTCTCGGTCTCTGTGTATATTTATAATACATTCGGCGGTTGGTTAAATGAAAGTAAAACGACTTACAGCATAGGTCGAGTTACTTCAGACAATATTAAGAATCAACACACTATCAACTGCCTTTCGGGTGATATTGATTTAAAAAGATTCTTAGAAGATATAGCTCTATTATCTGCATTTAAGGAAATTTCATTTGCAATTTCTATTCGCTGGTGTCCAATTCAAGCATGGCGAAAACTGAATAGTGGAAAGAGGAGCTGCATAAATCGATACTGTCATCTGTGTTTTGTCGACTGAAAACTTTACACATTGCCAAATCGGACCTGGCATCGCCGCAGCAAGGACAAACCACAATGTTTATGAACATGAACCAACGTGCCCCCGCAGAGACAGCAATAGCAGCTAGGCTTTAGATTACACCAGGCTCTAAAAACGAGTCAAACAGCGCACGTTTAAAATTATCACGTTTGTGGCAGCTTCAATGGCTTGTAGAAATCCCTTCAGGACATACCTTCAGCATGTAAAGTTTCTGTGATGGATACGACATTTTTTGCTTTAATGACTTAGTACAGAGGCCAACCACGGTATGTTGAGTAATACGGTAGGTATGACCAGCAAGATGCGCAGTAGACTCCTGTGCTTGTGACGTCAGCTGGTGTAGCCGGCTAGCGCTTGCTCTGATTGAAATGATAGTACTATAGCATAGCTCGGTTTAGCACACTGCAATACTTGAGGCAGTGTATCTATGGAAACTAAAAGATCTAGTTTTCTTCTGATTGCTTTGAATTTTTTCAGAACACAATCAGAATATAAAATACATAGTATACACAAAATGTCAATGTTCTATATCAAACGGTGTTTCAATTATATTTGTTAATAATAAATCATTTTTTGATATGCAAATATTACATGACCCTTGGGCCCTACAGTTCATTGTATCTCGCCTAAATTTTTAATTTGAGCTCAGTATATAGATATAAAGAAATTGTCATATCGCCATTGCTTAGATTTAACTAGTTTAAGAGAAAAATATGTTTCATATGCAGTTTATTGATATTTTAATTTCCGTTAGTATGAGCTATGAAAAATATTGAATTTCAGCTCAATTATTTTATATTTTTTAATCAGTGCATGGCAAATTTTAGTACTTTAATCTCTGAAGCTCTCCTGAAACTTTCAAGCTAATAAGTTATAAACTAGGGTCCAAGGAGCATTAAGAATGCTAAAAAATGCTGAAAAAATTGATAAAAATGAATTTTAAACTTTAACAATATATTTTTGTATTTGAACTAAATCCAATTAACTTAAAATGTCCCAGAGCCTTATGTTGTGTGTTATCACAAGAGCCTGATAATGCTATTAAATGCAGCTGCCCCTTCCCAGTTCAAGTTTTGGACTATACTGCGCATTAGTCCAAACACCATTGTAAATCCCAGAGGATAATAAGTAAAGCCGGCCCCTTCAGCTAATGCATTGTTTAGTGCCCTTGTATCAGCTGGAATACACTTAGGACAACACGGGCTCTGCTATCAAGTCATGGCCTTTTCATCAAATGCTTATTCCGTTTGCTCATGTCATGCTCCATTGAGTTTAACGCTCCTTATTTCTGCAAACGGCACAACAGGTGCTGGACTATGGTGATAAATGATAACTACAAAAGGCAAACTCTGATGCGTTGCACTCACATGACTTTCACTACTCCTGTACTAACCATTCTTACTAACTCTTATTTCTATATCTTCTTCTTGTTAGTTGAGATAAACATTTGCAGAAATTATCTTATTGCTTATTTCCTTGTAGGTACAAGGGGAATATGGAAACACAGCAGGCTTTGAGCGATAGACAAATCTTTCAAAGCTTTGAAATTCCGTTTTCTTTGCACGGTTAACACATAAAAAAGTGAACAACGATGTTGCATTTGGTTAAAGTTTGTTTTCCGAAACTAACACAAATAACGAGGAATATCCCCGAAACGGCTCACTTAACAACAAATTTATTTGGACACAAATTGTGTGTTTTAGCGAGGTATACATTTTTTGTATAGTAAGATTTTGTCTATCTCTTACGTTTACGCGTTATTCAAAAGTCATCCCGAATAAACATGACTGCATAGGCTATAGCTAGAAAATTCAAAATATACATTTCATCTGGCATAAAAAATATTTCAAACATATGTCATTTAAATCAAAATCGTTAGAGCCATTTTGAAGAAAATAAAAGTTTTCGAAACATCTTCCATGTGAAGGTTAGTTTAGGGTGGAGCATTTTCTTCAAAATCTTCGTGTCGCATCCTTGAAAGATATTAAACTTAAGTACCAAATTTGGTTTTTAACCGACTTTTCGTTTTTGAGTTATGCTGTCCAAAGACTGGTAGACACACACACACACACACTCTCACACACACACACACACACACACACACACACACACACACACACACATGGACCTTTTGCTAAGAATGATTCTTTTAGGGGGACTCAGGGGGCCTCAAAACTTATTTCCTGTGAAATCTCGACGTCTAATTTTTGGGTGGAATACAATACTTCCTTATTTCGTAATAAAGCAAAAGTGCGAGTTTAAGTTTAGGGAACCTCCTCTTCATTTACTTACTACGAAGACAGGTAAACTTGTCACAATGTAGTGTGTTATAAGTACATCTTTAGACTTCATATTTAAAAGCATTATTTTCGACTCAACATGGAATACTTGCATCCATTATCGTACAGCTATAACTTACTAAATAAGGCTATTAGTTCTACCTGCGTCATTTGAAGATGATTCATGTGTGGTACGAGTAGGAAATGTGGGCGGACAAAGAGTCAGAAAAAGTACCCTCTTAAAAACTTAGATATTGCGTGCGCCATTAGGCTAATGATTGTCCTTGGGGGGCATTAAGCTTATTGTGCTCGTTTTTTACACTCCTGTACAACCTGGATACACACAACGTCCATACAGTTAACCAGAATTGCTGTATCTATTTCTCTGGATTACTTGAGCTTGTAATAAACGAACATGGTGGAAACCTCCGTGGGTTCAGGACAGTTTCATAATACGCATGACAAAAGAATTTTTCCTATCGCACACGACAACTACTATTAAAGGACATACTAGTTGACAAAAATTGCTAAAGAATTAACAATTTTAGCTTTTTGTGCAGTCTTATTCATTGGTATTACTTCTTTAATACCTATATCGTAAATACAGGGTGGAAGGGAAGTCATGACATTAATTTAAACCAATGGTAGATCTCGATATTTGTAACTTACGTTTTTGTCTGTGACCATTTCCTACAGAGATACTTTCGTTTTCTCGAAAACAAGCTGGCAACACTGCAGATTGTGTGGGTATCACTTTCCCTAGCTCAGTACATGAACAAACACCGCAACGGTGCGCCTTGAGAACACAAAGAAATACCCTGCCTTGTCCTTTTGGGTTTACTGCGCCAGTGTAGATCAATCACAAGCGTTAGCTCCCAAAACATTAAAGCGAAAGCGACCTGTTCATATTCACAAACCAGCTCAATTCCCTGACCAATCTCAACGCAACGTTGTCGACTTACTGCACGTGTGAAAAAGCTGATTGGAGTATTCCTTCACATCTTTTAAGTGATTACTTATTTCGAAACCCTGTGTGATGTCACATAATTACTACTGTCAGAAAAAAGTTACTCTACGCATCTTACAAGTAACAAAATGTTATCTTCGCACATTCTTGTGACATTACGCATCCAAGTTGGATCAGAAACCACTTGTTTTTTTCGAAATCGACTGATCAAAGAACAAAATGCCATTAGAGTTTTTATTTGTAATGCTTCTATGAAGCACATATTAGAAGGAATGTAATGACTTCCCTTCCACCCTGTATATTTTTGGCATTAGATTCTCTGCTGACGTTACAGGAGTGTCGTACACCATACCCTTCATACAACTCCATAGAATATAGTCGAAAGGTGTCAGGTCTTAGACCGTGCTGGCCATGGAACTAGTCCACTTCTATCAATCAATAGATTTATCCGCGCAACGTTGAGGTGATTCCGCACTCTTACATCAAAGTGTGCTGGAGTTCATGTTAGCTGTGTACTCGTACGTGTCCAAAGGTTGCATAACTTCCGTGTTAAGATACCAAAATGAATCTTGAGAAATTTTCAGAGCCGTTCGTTCTTAAACTTCAACATCCAAACTGTGCATTTCCGGACAGGGGTTCCTTCTTGGAAACCGATCAGTTTGCCATCCCGCATAACATACTAAGCATTATCGGTGTCTTTTGGGACATCCAGTATATGATTCTGGATTGAGTTGTGCGTGTCGCATATAAAAACGTTCCATGTCTATACATTTAACATAGCAATTGTCACGTGACCTTACGCTTGAGCGATTTTCGCTCGGACGAAAGCAGCGGCAGTAAAATATCCTAGATAGACACGGCAATTTAACATGGTACGGTACACATTCTCTTTTAATCTTTAGCACAGGGAAGCTTAATTTTGTTTTCAGGTTCTGACATGTCAACAAAGTGTGCATACAGAGAACACTGTTCAGATTAATGAACACTTCAATATGTGTTGAAGGCAATATAAGATCGTACCGCCTGACACGCTGCCAGTAGCAGTGGCAACTTTCCAAGGAATTTATACCCATGCTTGGTGAACACATTCAGATCCATTGGTGATCTAAGTTCAACGAAAATTTACGATCACTCTGCCAGACATTGCACCTCGGTATGAAATGCGGTGCATGATTAAAAAACAGAGCAAAAGCTGCTGGCAGTGAAACATCTCGACAAATACACTTAAAGCTGAACTACAGGTCCGTGTTTTCTATCATGTTGTAGATCTCTTCTTGACCCGATAGGCATCCCAAGGAAAATAAATGCATTCAAGTATTGTTGTTGTGAAAACTGTTACTATTGTTGGTATTTTTACTATTGTAATTGGTACACTGGTTGAGTTACACACACACACTCACTCACTCACTCACTCACTCACTCACTCACTCACTCACTCACTCACTCACTCACTCACTCACTCACTCACTCACTCACTCACTCACTCACTCACTCACTCACTCACTCACTCACTCACTCACTCACTCACTCACTCACTCACTCACTCACTCACTCACTCACTCACTCACTCACTCACTCACTCATGCATGATGCAATAAAATACCTATAATAACTTTTCTCTGTGCACAATAATCCTTTATCAAAAAATATGATGTGTTCCACTCACATGACTTTCGCTACTTTTGTACTAACCTTTCTTACAAACTCTTATTCCTGTATTTTCTTTGTGTTAATTTTATTGAGATAAACATTTGCAGAAATTATTTTCTTGTTTATTTCCTTGTAGGTACAAGGGGAATATGGGAATACAGTAGGCTTTGAGCGATAGTCAAATCTTTTGAAGCTTTAAGATTCCGTTCTCTTTACACGGTTAACATGAAAATGAATAACGATGTTACACTAGACGAAAGTTTAGAATTGACATTAATAACAAGGAATTTCCCCAAAATGGTTCACTCTACAGAAAAATTTATTCGGACGTAAATTGCGTATTTTAGCGAGATATACATGTTTGTATAGTACGATTTTGTCTATATTTTACGGTTTGCGAGTTATTCAAGTCATCCAGAGTAAACAGGATTACATAGGCTATAGCCAGAAAATTCAAAATATACATTTCGTTTGCCATAAAATATCTTAAACATATGCGTTTTAATCAATACCGTTAGAGCCATTTTCAAGAAAATCAAAATTTTCGAAAAATTTGGGGGGGAGCTATTTCGTTTAGAATCTTCGTGTTGCATACCTTACATTTAAATACAAACATTGGTGTTTAACCAACTATTCGTTTTTGAGTTCTGCTGTCCAGACTGACAGGCAGACAGATACATACGCGCGCGCACACACACACACACACACACACACACACACACACACACACACACACACACACACACACACATGGTTCCTTTTCTAAAAATGCGTAATTTTGTTCAGGGGACCTCTAAATATACATTTCCTGTGAAATCTCGTCCTAACATTTTTGGGTGGAGTGCAATGCTTGCTCTACTTAGAAGTAGAGAAATTAAAAATGTACAGGTGTGCAAATTGCATGTAATAAGCGTACACTGATATGCATAAAAGGTGTCCATTCCCATAGAAGTTTTCCACCTTCAGCTCGTCAACTTTCAACACCACCCCGTTGGTATCACTTCTCTATTTCACTGGCCTGAAGAGAACAAGTTAGGGACATAAAAACGAACCTATCAAACTACGTTATCGATGTGAAATGAAGGGGCGGTTTGGGTACTGGTTCTGTTAAAGGGTTTCGTTAAGATTGGTACACAAGCTAATACAGCATAATGCGGCCTTCTATAAAGGGGTAAAGAACTGTTTGTACATATGTTAAACTAGACGACGTTTATGAGAATTTATACAGGGTGATTCAGAGTAACAACACAATCTTAAGGCATGATTCGTGGATTATAATTGGTTAATTTCTTATGAGGAGTATATGTCTGTAAAAGTCTTGTTATTCAGCTAGAGGGCATTAAAGTTTCTGAAACGCCGCGTCATTTAGATGAAATACCGTCAAACAGTTAGCTAAGCAGCCATACTGCAACGCATTAGAAGAGTTTTGAAATACGATTAAGCCCCGCGTCTAAAATGTTGAAAAATTACAATTTTGTTATGTATATGGCAGTAAATCCATGTGCTCTGAAGTGGGTCAAACATTTTAACCGGTCTATAATATTTTACTGTCAATAACAGAAGCAAATACTACCATAGTGGGTCATATTTTCTCCACCATTAAAAGGCTTTAAAATAGTTAAAATTAGAACAAAAGAAGAATTGAACAAGTGCATAAGTGTTTATAAATGATGTTCAAAATGGCGACATTGAACTTTGAAGCATAGTTTATATCATAGTAATGTTTGCCGAGTCCTTTCAGAAGTACCTGGCATAACACAAATAGTATCAAATGCTTCAAATATCCTGATCATCAACTCCTCTTCATTATAAACGTAGTGTCCTACATTTACTGCGCAAGTAACGTGGAACACTTCTATATTAGGCTGAAATCTGCATGGGCACGAAGGGAGGTAGCAATTGAACGTGCCTTACTCACCCCACATTGTCTTGCCAAGTGACAAAGGCTGTTTGGATACAACACGTGCAGTGGTGGGTTCGTACTAACTCGCGGCAGTAATAATTTCTACGCTTATATTAAACATTTTGCATACAATAATCATTACAGCCACCTACTGTGGTTAGGCAAATTACATATTCTTCAAGTTTATAATCTTTCTTTATCATATGCACTTAATATCCTGGCGCTGACGTATGATAAGCTTAATAAATTTTTTCTCTTTCACAATAAATGAAGCAGTAAAGTTACATTGCTATTTAGCCTTAAAATATTTTAAAACTATTTGATCAACATAAATTCTTTGGTTTGAAACCTTACATTATACTCAAACCTTAAAACACGAAATACAATGGTTTATATTAAAACTAATAATAAACTAAACCACTAAACAGTGGAGTCATATCGTCCCTTTTAGTGTCTACAAATAGTAGTATTCAAAAGCACCCTTTGAAATTGTAAATAAGCACCTATAAGATCACCAAAGTTTGATTTATTCTTTTGATCAAAGTTGTGTTTGATATTGTAACGCTTTAAATTTGCAAATTGAAATCCGTATATTAAACAACAAACTTTCCTATTTTTTAACTTACAACAAATTCTGTGTAGCACTCTTCATGAAACAGGCATACTCGCAACTGATTGGGGCGTGTGGGAACCTGAACATTAGTGAAGGGAAGTGTTGGCAGGTGGAGTGAGGCAAGAACGTGTTTCAGGGGAGTGGCCCAGTTGAGCCGACCTTTCCCATGCCTAGTATATACTGATAACCGGAAACACACAGCCATAAAGTGCTGTATAATATGTGAGCAAATCCCTTACCATTTAAGGGTACATATGACTGAATTTTCCAACTTCTATACTTTTTAATCAATTTTAATGACATTTTGTGTGCATATTTATATTGCAACCATATTATACTGTGCAAAGTTTCAACTCTGTATGTTGCTTGGTTCAAGAAATATTGCAAATTATTTAAATAAATTAATAGTCGCACTTAAAAAGTCCCTTGCGACAAAGTTTTCATCCAATCATTCTAAACTTCTGTAGAGATGCACTTTAAACAATGATAAATTGAATTGTATTGGGCTTTTATATCTCGTTATTTGTTTGGCTTACAGAAAAATGAAAATATTTATATTTCATAATTTTTAAAATATATGGAGTAACAGCCTGATCTGAAGCATAAAAACACACTAAAATCCATCTGATATCAAAACCCAATACAATTTTTATTTATAGTACATATTACTACATACTGTGCAAGTTTCAAGCCATTCCGATAAGGAATGCTCCGCAAGGAGATTTTGTATAGAGCAAAATGCTGAAAAATTGCAAACTGAGAAAAAGGCAAAAGAAAATAACCTGACCTCGGAATTGCCCTGGACCATATGTCTCCCCCTCAGACCTCTTGTTTCTTTCTTCAGATGATATTTTCAATTACATTACAAATGGCAGTAGCCAATCATTAGCAAGTTCCTGTTCACCTACTTCAAGCGGCATAATCAAAATAGGAGTTAAATGGTACAGGAGTTAAAGGATGGCTTCTGTTGGCTTTAAAAATGGTGGAACTGAAAAATAATGGATGCATATGATAGATAGTAATATTTTTAACGCTAAAATAAAAAAATTCAATTTTTTACCAAAAATCGTCAAAACTCAGTCATATGTTCCCTTAACTAACAAATTGCAGGTTTTAGATTAAAGTGATAAAAAGAATGTTAAACACAGAATGGTTACAAGTTATTGCCGCCATTGAAGAGCAATAGGAAATCTAATGTTAAAACAGTGTTACCGGGTATTGACTTCTATCCAAGAAGCTGCAGACAACCTTCCAATGGCGTCTGGAAGCCATTTGCAGTTGACATCGTTCTGAAGATGGCAGGAAAAGAGTTCTTCGAAAACCTTAAGCTTACAAAGCCTGAATACATGCGATGAGTTTAAAACTTCAACTTCGGTTCCTCAGAAGGAAATATAATGAATTTTTCAGCAATTTCAACATTGCTTCTACTGTGGCTCAAATAAACAGCAGCGCTCCTTAGTGGGTCAATGTTCGTGTGGGTCAGCATTGTAGCCCTACTTTCATCTCAACATTTGATGATATCTGATTTTGGGAGCGTGTTAGTGTATACTGTTCTAATTGGTATTTCTGAAACTTCTTGTGTAATTTATTCCAGCCGTTAGTAAACCAATTGTCATGATCGTCTGTGTCTGCGGTCGGTCTTCTGCGCTAACATGCAGAATAAATGAAATTGTGCAGCAGTTTGCGCCATGGTCTTTAGGCAACACGCCAAAACCTTATGTCACGCGGACAACAAACTTTTACCGGTTCAGAGAATGTTGGACTCGATTCAGTAAAAGTAATGACATAGACTTTAGAGCTGAAAGGGGAAACCAGTGCACCTACGAAACGCCAGTCTGGAGAATAGCAATATTATTATTCACCGAGCAAGATGGCCACGTGGTAACGTCTGAGGATTGCATTCAAGGTTCGATTCGATTCTTGGTGGACCGGCCACTCTCTTAGGGCTTTTTCGTGCATTTCCCCGGCTGGTAGGCAAACTGTGGTGTGAATTATAGCTAGTTTATGTCCTCATTTTCCGTCTTTTATTTAATCTCCTTATGTTTCATGATCGAAGGATCAGGCCAGTGGATGCCGAGCGATGCAGTTTGCTTTGAGAAACTGTCTATTCCAATGTTCGGTTTGTAACTAACAAAATATGTTAACTCTCGCATTACCAAGGGGAGTATCTTATGCCCACCTTCTGTAGTTTTTTAAATGTTCTCTTTTGATTTGTTGGTTAATGGCATGCAGCTAATATTTATTGTGAATGACTGTTCCTACTGCTAAATTGTATATTTCTTTCAAATTGTTAATTGTGGTATTTTTGAGAAACAATGAAATGTCCAGTTGGTCATAAAGTACTGCCCCATCGGTATAAAGTGATAAATGTAAAAAGTAAAAAAGGGAATAGTTACACAATGTTAAATGTTACCTTTATAAGCATTACAAGATATAATACCCAATTTTAAAGTAAATTTGTTTTAAAAATTGCTGAGATCTTGTTACCAGCTAAGGCCACCTCCATTGGTAGTATAAGAGTATGTGAAATATCTTGTTGAATGTTCTTGCTATGTTTCAAAATTCTAGTTGAAATATTTCTTTTAATTGCGTAAATTGAGTGCTCTGTCAAAAGTGCACCATACAATACATTTTTAAAACAGTTCACATCAACAACTCAAGTTTTGAACTAAATTGAGTTTACAAAAGGATGTATTGCATTAGAGGTTTTATATTCACTTCAATTATTGTACAAAAATTGCACTTTGTACTCTCCAAAATCCTGGTTTTTCAATAATATAATTTATATCTCGACGTATGATATTTACTTGCTTCCTCCAACGTATGTTTTAGACTGTACGATTTTGAAAAAAAAGGTTTGTATTTATAGATTCAGTTAATTGGTAGTTTTAGTGAGCCAAGTTGAAAATGATTTGTTTTCATAACTTTAAGAGTGTAGATTAGGTTATCATTAATGAACTACGTTTCTTTAATCTTCCACAATATTTAGTTAAATTTCCCAGATGCTGTATGATCATTATTAATACCCGAAAAAATACGGTAATATACGTGTGATGTTTGTTAAGGAATAGATTGGGAAACTAAGTTCACGTTGTTTTATAGTTAAACAAAACGTGTTTGTCGATCCATGGTAGGGACATATATGTGATGGTACACTTTTGTACATGGTTCAGGCTAACTTTAGGTCTTCAGTTCAGGATCAAATGGAATGGAATATTCAACAAAACAAAGGGAATGGCTTGGATGTAGTGAATGATATGAAAGCGGGTGAGTACATGAAAGAGAGCATGGTTGGGGATGCAATTTGATGATACCAGTTTGTAACTTTCTCATCCGGGGAGAAATTGGGATGACAGGGCAGGAATTGAAATCCTCCAATGTAGCTTACGCCCCGTCGCTTGTAACTTATCATAGATGCACACGCACTCAAACCTACCCAACAGTCATGTTGTTACTACAAGCGATCTGGAATGAAGAAAATATTTTAACTGTGCTGTTGGCAACATGCTAATGAGGAAGTGCTTGCAAGGACAGAATTACCTGCTATCGATTACGTTCTAGGCTGGAAAATCGGGCGAGTATTTTCTACATAATTGCCCTTGTAACATCCAAGCTTAATTATCCAATTACTCTTCTCGTTTAGGTTGTACGCACTGTGGAAAAAAACACCCCTTGGTCGTTTTGATGAGTAGGGGCAGGATTTGCACAGTTCGCCATCACGGACCTATTTCAGGTAGAGCCAAGATAATACAATTTTTAGTTTAACAGCTTAATAAACTTGGCGTTAGGTGACCAGGTTTAAGTGGGGCGGATGTGACTGATTACGACAATGTCCACACCCAGGGTGCAGGGACACCTCCACCCAGCTCAGATCTTTGGCGCTTACCAGGGCTTTAATTGGTTCGGTAGTTATACAATTATCCGAGGTGAATACCACAAGTTCTAAAACATGCTATCCGTATTGCTTTTACACGACCGTCGGTGTTTACTTGTTTGCATAGAATCCTAATAATTTACTCAACAGAAAATAATCTAATGGAGAGAAAGCATTAAGGCAATGTAATCTATGAAATTTGGTGAAAATTGCCAAAAAATTTTATTTTTCCTTGTTCCATTTTTATACCTTGTACTTTAACCGCACACTTTAGCTTTCTCAATATCAGCCATTTTTAAAGCTCCAGGAGGGCATTTAAATGTCCTAGTGCAGGTGAGCGTTCCTCGCTAAACTTCGTCGCTACAGCTTTGAAATGCTTTTTTCGTTTTCACTGACTTTCATTGTGGTCTCTTTCAGGGAACTTTGCTTCAGAAAGGTTGTGAGTTGACTGTGCTGAAATGTCGCAAATTTGACACATGTTTTGCTTCCAGACAGAGAAATGCAGTCAGTGTTCTGTAATTCTGTAATCTTGCCAGGTTATTACAGTGTTCCAGTTACATATTAAGCGTTGTTTAGGTAGTCAATAGGTTTTAAGTTATTCCTTAGTCTATAGTAGAGCCGTAACAAGCAGATATTTTATGAATTCTGTTTATAAATTAGCGAAAGTGCATAGTACAGAAGTTAGCTGAGAACACAAAATTTCTAATTTTTGTGAACAATGCGAAGGCGAAAGGAAAGTTTTCATATTAAGAAACAACCAAGCAAACTTAAAATTCTCAAAAACTACTACTGAGACCAAGAAGAAAGCAACAGTGCCCCACATATGGTGCTGGGAAATTTTAAGTTGATTGGATTTTGTTCAAATACAAAAATATATTCTTAAACTTTAAAATCCATGCACTTTTCACTATTCAAAATGTTCCTTTGATCCCAGTTACAACTTATTAGCTTAAAATTTTGAGGAGACCTTCAGCGATTAAATTATTAAAATTTGTCATGTGTCGGTTACAAAATCCTAAATAACTGACCTGAAATTAAATATGTTTCACAACTCATACTGAAGAAATTGAAAACATCAATAAAATGTATAACATTTTTTTCTCTTAAACTAATTAAATCTAAGCAATGACAATATGACAATTTCGTTATATCTGTGTACCGAGCTCAAATTAAAAATTTAGAAGATATACAATAAACTGTCGGCTCTAAGGGTCATTTCATATTAGCATATCCAAAAGTGATTTATCATTGATATATTAATAATTTAAACACGGTTTGACATAGAATATTAAAATTTTGGATACATTATATATTTTATGTTCTGAGAGTGTGAAAAAAAATCAAAGCAAGCAGAAGAAAACTGATTTTTTTAATTTTCATAGGTATATTGCCTTAAACTGCATAAAACAAATTCTCTTCCTCGTCAATATAGAATGCGGTGATGATTTAGGGGAATAGATACGCATTCTTCCCATCACGTTTCGCTTTAAATGGAATAATTCCAGCCATAATCCATTTCAAATCAGCCCTCCCTTGATTTTAACAAACTTTCTCCTAGCCTCTTATGAGTCTTCCTTGCTTCCAAACTACTTTTAATTTTCCATAGAACCTCAATGAAATTTCATCCTGAAAGCTTGCCAGAAGAGTTCTTTTTTTGGCATATCCTCTATCTTCTTCCCTACCCTTTCCATGAGCCTTCTTATATCGTTTCCTGAATCTCCTAACATTACCTTCCCACCCTAGGCATGTTCCTTCACTCCTCGGGAAATTTCAACATTCCTCGACTATGTTCCTCCTAAATTCATCACCTTAAACCAATACTTTAAAATGCACCTTGCACAAGGCTTTTTAATATATAAATCTCTATATCCCGGTTCATTTGACTTACAACTTACAATACATTTACTCCTGTAATCCATACATGTATACATAACTTACGATTGACAATTTATTTATATTTATAATTAAACAGTTAATAGAGAACATAATATTGGTTTCTTTAATCAGCTTATAGATTATGCACACGCTTTTGATACTGTACATACATAGAAATAAAATTCCTGAATCTCTTTTACAATATAATGTTTCCAGGAAACTAATTAGACTAATAGTACTGACCTTGGCAAATACAACTACAAAAGTTAAAATTTACAAAACACTGATAACAGAATCCTCTTACTGAGACCTGGTTCAGCACAATAATCGACCTGATAATCTCACAACTGGATGTCGGAGGAAATATAAACACAAAATCTAAACAATGTTTTGGCATATGCCGACCATGATTTATTAACAACGAGAAGTAAACCTATGTCAAATGAAACATCTAAAAAAATGGTAGATGTATCTAAACAATACGGCTTGATGATGTATGTAGACAAAACTAAACATCTGAAGTACACAGTAAAGAAAGAAGGGACCGAAGATACGAGAATAGAAAATACAGCAATTAGGAGTGGATTCTTTCAAATACCTGGGGTCTATAATCAATAATAACGATATAAAGAATGAAATAAAAGAAAGAATTGCTCTAGGTAATAGAGCCTTCTATGCTAACAAATTTATATTTAGGATTAAGTTGGTATCCAAGTTAGCAAATATAGGATTATATAAATCCATTATCAGACCTATTGTAACATATACGTGTGGAATCTGGGTCCCTAATGAAACAAGTCAACAAAAGCTAATGGTATTCGAAATATGCATATTACATACTATATTTGGAGCAGTGAAACAAAATGATAATACATTGAGAATAGGTTTTAATAACGAGTTAAGTGAATTAATAAAAAATGAAAATATCATTAACCAGGTAAAAGCTTTAAGATTAGGATGGTTTGGACACATATCGGACCCCGGAGGATAGGATGGTTAAAAGAATATATAAATGGACCCCAATAAATACAAGATTAAGGGGCCGTCCCAAAAATAGGTGGTTAGATAATGTACTTGATGACATTAAAGCAATGAAAATAAACATTTGCCTGTTTGCGTACAAAGTGGAAAAGTCTTGGAAAAATTGTTGAGAAGGACAAATATTTGTAAAGTTGTGGTTCCTTAGTAAGAAAGGAATGCAGGATTCCACCACCATGATGATCACTTTTCTATCTCATGTAGGGTTATTATTAGACTGAATAAAATTAAGGTTCAAGCACGCTCCAGAAATTCTTATTTATTCTCTATGAAATCACAATGACGGTTATGAGTAATATAGGATATTTTGTCATTAAACAGCTGCAATAAAGAATCTCTGGACAGAACAGTCAGTATTGAAGCAGTTTTAGTGAGAGTATCATACCTAATTATCGGAATGAGAGGTCAGCGAGTTTTGGTTATGGTGCAGTAGAGTTGTTTGTGTAAAGTAAGAAGTATTTGTGTGAGGGTCACGATAGAACAGAACAGCTGTAAGGTCACGATGAATTTGTGTGAAGGTCACGATAGAACAGAACAGCTGTAAGGTCACGATGAATTTGTGTGAAGGTCACGATAGAACAGAACAGCTGTAAGGTCACGATGAATTTGTGTGACGGTCATGATGGAGCAGAACAGCTGTAAGTTGTAAGGTCACGATGAATTTTCAAGTGCGTTAGCGATACAACGGAGAACTGTTTTGTGGTTGAGTTTTAGAAGAGAACTGAAGTGACATTAAAGTACCTCTAACCTTGGGTGGTGTCAACTTCCCTGGTGTTTAGAACCTCTTGTATGCATATTGCTGTGTTTTAGTCTCAAAGTCTAAAATGACTCGACTGATTTTAATTTATAATTTGTTTCGTTTGCCTCAATACTGGGATAGTTTAGAGAAAAAGAACATCAGGAAAAAACCAAAGGAACAGCCGAAAAATTGAAGAAAATCAAAATTGTTAATTTTGTGTGGGAATTGCCACTTAGGTTTACTTTCAATATATGACATTTGTGGTGGACTAATCGTTTGACAACCTCATCTATTACATTTGAAATAGTTAAATAAGTTAGTTAAAAGAAGAACAGCTAAGAAAGGGTCTAGAAGAAAAGCTAACATGCTATATAGACGAAATCACACATGTTGATTACTTTAAATATCTTTGGTCTATAATACAAAAGAATGCAACAGCAAACATAGAGATTCAAAGAAGAATAACTGATGGGGAGAGAATTATAGGAACACTCAATTCAGTTTTATGGAGTAAAACTATTTTACATATAACTAAAAAGTTAATATATCAGGTACTATTCCAAGGTACAGTATTATACGGCGTTGAAACGGGGACCATAAGCAGACAACAAGCAAACAAATTAATGGTATTAGAAACGGATTTTTGGAGGCCATCACCACGAAAATCCAGTAAAGATGAAGTTTGGAATAATAGAATAAGAGAAATTATGCAAGTTGACAAGCCCATTTTGGAAATTGTAGACGAAAAAGGCCTGAAATGGCATAGACAAGTAGTTGAATGCTAGAGGACCAAATACCCAGTAAAATTCTAAATCGGAAAGTGGAAGGGAAAAGAAGAAGAGGAGAACCTAGGTAATGCTGGATGGATGGGACGTAAAGGAGTTGGAGAGAAGAGGATTAAAGGAGGAAGATGCTATGGACAGGGACTCATGGAGGCAGATCATTTTGGAATGAAGGAAATCCATTGTATTGTGGAATATACTTTAATAAAAGAAATCGCCATTATCATCATCATCATCATCATCATCATCATCATCATCATCATCATCATCATCATCATCATCATCATTCTTATATTTATGTTATTCACTAATGTTGGTTTATATATTTTATTGCTGAACGTTGCTAAGGGATATTTTTACTTTTCTTTACCCTCTTCGAATATAGCTTCAGCATTACATTTAGACTACCTGGTATTGAGTATTAGATGATTCATTAGGATGTCCCATCACTATTACTCATATTAACAGCAACAGACCAGCGTAGCAGGAGGAGCCAACTCATTGCAATACTGTATCTGGATAGTAATATTATGATAGAAGACCCTAAATGAAGGTTTTATAACTTGTGTATTTGTATTGTTTAAGTAATTATTCTCCGTACTTCTTCGAGGTGACTTGTGGTACTTATGTAACGGTCGCTGTGTAGCAGTGACATTGTCGAGTGTGTCGGACTTGGCACCTTGCACCAATCTGTGTGTATAGTTTACTTTTTGAAATTATAGTAATACTTTGTTCTTTAAAACGTGTATTACTTGAGGAACCTGACCATCTTCTGCCAAACCCTACCTTGTATTCCAACCGTAACTACCTACCCACCACAAAATAAATAAGAAAATCCTTCTGTCGCGTCTGCCATTTTCGAGATACATCACCGCCACCGCCACCGCCACCGCCACCGCCACCTCCACCGCCACCGCCACCGCCACCTCCACCGCCACCTCCACCGCCACCGCCACCGCCACCGCCACCGCCACCGCCACCGCCACCTCCACCGCCACCGCCACCGCCACCGCCACCGCCACCTCCACCGCCACCGCCACCGCCACCGCCACCTCCACCGCCACCGCCACCGCCACCGCCACCTCCACCGCCACCGCCACCTCCACCGCCACCGCCACCGCCACCGCCACCGCCACCTCCACCGCCACCGCCACCGCCACCTCCACCGCCACCGCCACCGCCACCGCCACCGCCACCGCCACCGCCACCGCCACCTCCACCGCCACCGCCACCGCCACCGCCACCGCCACCGCCACCGCCACCGCCACCGCCACCGCCACCGCCACCTCCACCGCCACCGCCACCGCCACCGCCACCGCCACCGCCACCTCCACCGCCACCGCCACCGCCACCGCCACCTCCACCGCCACCATCAGCATCATCATTAATGAAGCACACAGTGTATTACAGACTATGAAGTTGGGAGAAACCAATTTATCTACAGGCATGGATCGTTATCATGAATCAGACAAGGTGTTTCTGTTGTCTAGTAGTCTCCTCAGATTCATGGCTAAACCACTTCTTTTTGCCGTATTCTGTTGTTTTTTCGCCCTTTTTGACCCACAGTTTGTTCAAATACTGCAGAAAATGTTGTGCACATAGCATTTAAGGCCTGCTTCCTACCTTTAAAATGGGGTAATCTAAAAAAAATTCAGTGCCAAACGATTCCTGAAGGTTTGGAGAACATTTATGTGTATAAACTTGGAAATCGCCAATTTGACAATACTTTGGTAATTTGTTAGTCCCAAAGTCGCTTAAGATATTTGAGGAAAAGCACAAGACCTTGTACCGAGATCATTATAACAATGATGTGTGCATAGAGATAAATGTTTTGACTGTACTTTGTGTGGCATTACTGGAGAAACTCCGCAATGAACGCATTCATTCTTGTGCTTTGGATAAAACTAATATCCTTGACAGCGTCGGTGCGTGTTGGAGTGCTTCCGTAATATTCCTCGCCTGGAATGTCGGTCCATTAAGCTTCCTTCCCCTTCAGGTTGCCGAGAGGAGCTGAACTATTTGTTGGTTCCAGAGCTACAGCACAATTGAAGTAAAGAAATAACGCCACAATATTTTCAACCACAATGCATGCGTATAGCAACCGTAGAACTAATACATTTATATTCAAGCATGCGCTCTCTTTCTCTCTCGCTCTCTTTCTCTCTCGCTTTCTTTCCCTCTCACTCTTTCTCTCTCGCTCTTTCTCTGTCACTCTTTCTCCCGCGCTCTCGCTCTTTCTCTCTCACTGTTTCTCGCTCACTCCCTCTCTTTTTCTCTCTCACTCTCTTTCTCGCTCGCTCACTCCCTCCCTCTCTCTCTCTTTCAAATATTAGGCCCAATGGTCTGTTCACACTTCACAATTGATTTTTCTAAGCAATGTTACCTTTGGCAGCCTAATACAGATTTGCATGTCCTGAAGATGATTTAATAAGTGCCTACTCTATTGAGGTCAAACTAAAATTCAAAATAAAGAAAACAACAGTGAGCTAATAACACATCCTCTGAAAGAATTTTGCACAACGCTGGTATCAGTCACGGAAGAAACAGGGTAATGCGCGTAATGTGAAGTCCTCTTCCCATTAACCTGTTTTCTTCAAGACTCGTAATTTATGACTAAGGTTACAGTTGGTACAAAATCCTCGTTAAGCTACACCTACTTTTGTAGGTCAATAGCGGTGGATTTCTTGGGAAAACAGGATACGTCAAGTTTGCGCGTGTTCAATCCAAGCTGGCATGCAGAACAAGTATTGTGAGTTTGTTTAAACCAATAATGTCAATGAACAGTACTCACTTGTCAAGTTTGGCTAGAGTTGTGTTTTCTTTCTAAATAATGGTTTGCGCAGGTCTGTACGACATCACATTCCGGCAAAACAATGTTTTCTACGCATGCAATGACTTCCAACACTACACAAAACTGGATTTCTATGTCTGGGACGCAAATATTTCGCTTTATACACACACATACAATCTAACTATAAGTTGATTTTCATTGAATAAATAGCTTTGTATAGACGTTGGCCTCTTGATATTGAAAGGCTCTATACAAATTGTGAGAAATCATTTGTACACTACCTCTTGAAGTGCCTTTATATGAATTTGTATTCTTGTTATTATGAATGCTTATTTTCAATTATTTTAGTTTTACCCCGTTGTGTAACACATTTGTATGTGTGTAAACAAACGAATTTGTTACTGTCTACTCAAAGACAACCGCTGAAAGACTTATATCAGGTTGGAGAACTTACTCTTAGAAGACTGAGATTAAATTGAGGAAGGATGAAATGAAACTACCCTGCAGGTGGCCACAACGCGTCACATGCGGTACTGCAATCACGGGGTCCCTAACAACTGCAGGCAGCTCCAGGTCATCACAGAATTCCCGCCACCAGCCATGTCCGGCTGATCAGTCTCCATGGAAGGGCGCCTTCCCGGCCATAGTGCCTCCCATCAGTCGAGCACCGTATTTCCAGAACGTAAGCACCAATGGGAACCCCACTGACTCTTACAACCTGGAAAGATCGGATATAGAAAATGCAATCAATGAAATGAAAGGAAATGAACCGGGGATGTAAGACAAATAATCTTCTCAGCATTCGCCTTAGTGACCTGGGAAAACCCCGAAAAAAACACAAGATCAGGAAGAGTGGCCACGGGAAATCAACCCGCGACCATCCAAATACGGGCCACAGGCGTTACCGCCTGAGCCATCCCACTCGGTTTATTGGTGGTTCTTTGTTAAATATGTTCCGTGAAAAACTTTTCTTAAGCTCTTCTGGATTCCATACATACTAAATCCGTAGTGATGTATATGAAGTTTTGAACGTGCCTTATGAGCATGCTTGCCCATAGGCGTATCATTCTTGTTGTAGGAGCAGGTCTTTCTAAGCAAATTTACACTGGTAAACACAGCAACAATGTGTTTTATAGAACACCACACAATGAACACATTCTACGCCCCCGGGACCGTTTGTGTTCATAACTGCTCCTGACGTTATGTTGGGTAAAATATGCTATTAAAATGCATGCATGGAATTGCAGAACTTTCCAGCAACAAATGCTGATTGCGAGTTACATCACCTTCACATGATTACCGAAAATTATTTCTAGAGTGGCAAATTTACAAATAAATATTATAACCCTTTGAAACCTCGTTCGGTTTGTGCGAAATCTGTCGTACTTAAAATTACTGTTGGAGTAATTAATATTTCCAAGTAACTAAACGCATTATTCTAACGCATTTTGATTTATTATTAAAGGATACTAAATAACGGGAATTGACAGAATATTACATATTTAGTTTTGTGTATTCCTGCATACTGTGATTTATCTATTCTGTAATTTAATGTCTTATTACTTAGGGCACAATACCTTTAAAACATAGTTTTACTTTCTCTACTACGTATAGTGAGTAGAGGAAGTGTTGTATACCACCCAAAAAGTCGATGTCGCCATGTCACTGGAAATATGATTTGAGGCCACCTGAATCCGAAAAAAGCATTTTTAGAAAAAGGCCCCTGTGTGTCTGTGTGTTTGTGTGTATGTGGTGTGTGTGTTTGTCTGTCTACCTGTGTCTCTCTCTGTCTGTCTGTCAGTCTGTGGACAGCATAACTCAAAAACGAAAAGTCGGTTAAAAACCGAAGTTGGTATTTAAGTTTAATATTTCTCAAGGATGCAACACGAAGATTGTAAAGAAAATTGTTCCACCCTAAACTACTGGCTCTAACGATTTTGATGAAAATGGCTCTAACGATTTTGATTAAAATGGCACATGTTTAAGATATTTTGATGAGAAATGAAATGTACATCTCAAATTTGAAGCTTTAAAATCGTTGTGTCCTGGTTATTCGATCGCCATTTGAAGCTGAAGTCGTTGGTGACGTGACGTTGCCCTTCGATGTAGCTCGCCTCGGCTAGTTCTGCATAAGATCTCTTTATCTCGGGTTTGCGTAAGTGTAATGGACAACCCAAGAACAACTTTATATATTGTTTATTTTAAATATTTTCAGGAGTGATGCCGAAAATATTTGTATCTGTAGAGGCATCGCAATCACATCCGCGCAGCGCGTCCTCCCGTACTGGTCTCTCGTTGAGTAGTGACCGACGCTTTCTCTTACCCACGCTAAGAAGAACCGTTCTCTTCCTATTTGAATGTCATGACGTCATCCAAGAAAGCCTCGTATCCAAAATGCTATTTCCTTTTCCCGCAATTTAGAAATGTCCCTTTCTATTATAACATGTTCTTTTATGAATTTCAAATATATAATTACTTTTTTAGGATTAAACGATGTTTACTTTATATTTTATTAGATATCTCACGCGACTTTTAAGGTTTGTAGAACTAACTTTCGAACGTGTATTTAAACTATGTGGTATGACGTCATGACTCGTTAATTTCAAACCAATAATGCGTTTATTCTACAAATTTAACGACTATCATTTACTCATATCTTGCTCACCTTACAACACTTCCTGCTATATTATCTATTTATGTTATTACTCAATATTTATCGCAAATCTCATATCCGGCAATTAAATTAAAACGTGTCTTTTTCAAAAGCCCATTCGATCGGAAATCTAAATTTCGGTATCAAATGCCCCCATTTATGTTATTTTATTATTTCATAATAAAATAATGTAAATGTCTTGCCCGAAAGAAAAATTAAAAATTACTCCTGTATTTTGAATAATCGGCAACACTCCCATTATATACAATTTTCAATTACACTGTTTTTGAAATTGGTTATTAACACATTTTCTCATTAATCTTTTTAACATGACAAACAATTATACACTTGACTTAACATTAATCCTTAAATACTAATTACAATATGTTATGGTTTCTTCTGTGAAGCTTCTATATAAAGGCTAAATTTCAAGAGTCTTTCTTTATACTTCCTTCTTTTAGTTCCTGTTTGCTCACTTCGCTCTCACTATCACTTGCACTGTGATTTTTCACTTTTGTTATTGTAACACATATCTGTACTATATCCTTTAAGCATTAAAATGTACATATATTTATATAAATCCATTGCACTCTTTAGACAAGTTCTTTCTTTGTCTTTCTGTGATAACTATCTATACATCTAAATATTTTAACAAATGTTTACAAAGTAAATATTCTGTTTTCTCTCTATGCGGAGATGAACAATTTAACAATCTTTCTGAAGCTGTTATTGTGAGCTCTATACAATATATTTTTAAGCTCTTTGTAGTAGATAGCAATTCACATTCTGCATTTTTCATGAATATGTAAGTACCTGACCAATATATGATTTTCAAGTAAGCTAACATTTACATTTTATCTCAAAGCTGATTGGGCGCCAATAGACAAATGACACTTCCAATTTTTCTTTTACATTAAATCAAGGTTCCAAGGCACCACACGGTTTCTTGTATGGTCGAAGGAGTTGTTTATGCCATCTTCCCAGACATTTTTCATTTTTAACATCTTTTAATTCATAGGTATGATAACCAAATTTGGATATAATTTCTGCAGGACCTTTATATAACAATTCCATCCTTTTGTTCCTACCTCGCAATGCACTTGATAACTTATGGTCTTTAACTAGTACCCAATCGCCTATCTTAGGTTCCCATCTATGTTTTCTACTCTTTTTCTTTAATTTTCGCTTCTCTGCCTTTTTCTTGATTCGTTCAAAAGCAATTTTCGCTCTTTCTTCTTCACTTAACTGAATGTCATTAATTTTCAGTGTTTTTGGTACCCCGATCAATATTGGTTCTGGTTCAATTCCTAACATTAATTTTATTGGTGCAAACCCAGTAGTTACATTAATGGTGTGATTGATAATCTTTTCTATCAATGGACAATATTTTACCCAATCCTTGTGATTATGATGTGTAAGTACACGTAAATAAATTCCTATATCTCGGAGGACACGTTCTGTTGGATTCTTTGATGGAAAGTATGATGAACAATAATTTAGTTTTCTCGCATCTAATGTCACCCTAATCTTTCATTGGCCTTATTTACAATACATAGGGGATTCACAAACTCTGAATTCGAAATCTCAATAACCTCATCTTCTAACATTGACTTTATAACTGCATCTACCTCTTCTCTTATTGTACTAGGGATAGCTCTCGCTTTATGTGTAAAAGGTTTGATGGGTATCATCTCAAACGAATGAGTATAAATATTACATTTACCAGGTTTCTCAGAGAATACTTCTTTATTTCGGATTAATATTTCAAACAGTTTATCCCTCTGTTGTTCATTTAGTTGATCAGCCTGAGTTACTTTTTCCCTCAACAATTCTTCTAAGTCTTCACTACTCTCCCTATCATAGTACCTAGTTGCATCAGAAACCCTCAAATTGTCTATGAAATCATTTTTATCCCATTCTACATTTTCTTTATTATCGACTCTGTACTCTTTGACATTTACTTCAGTTAATTCCATAGCTCCTACTTTAACATATTCTACAAAGAATGTATCCCCTTGGATTTCTTCTTCCTCTTTTTCTCTTACAATAGTTTCTGAACTACTATCTTCCACAAAAGGCACTATAATGATCTCATCTTCAACTTTCATTTCTAGAATCATGTTTTTAAAATTCACCACAGCTTCCCAGGCATAAAGACAATCACAACCTATTATAATATCTGTCACAAGTCTTCCTACAATCAGAAATAAAATTCCAAGTATTCTCCCATTTATTTCAATATTTATCATTGCTTGAAATTTTACTCTCTCTTTTCGTTTTCCCACAGCTAGCGAGCAATATATCCCATTAACTGGTAAAGACATTACTTTAAAACCACTACTTTGTAAATTATCATAAAAATTTTGTGAGCATACTGTGCTATTTGATCCCGTATCTATAATTGCATTGTATTGTTTTCCATTTACTCCAATTTTGATTTTAGGTGGATCTCCTACTTTTTCGTTTTCGTCGATTCTATTTTTACATTCTCTTTTCTTTTGTATCATCATTTGCCTTCCAGGACTATTTATTTCCGAGTACTTATCACAATCATTACTAGGATACCCAGTTCTCACTGAAGGCGCGTTTGACCGGGTCTGGCGTTTCCCTGATTTTTAGGTATGGCTCCTGTACTATTTCCCAAATTGTTACTTCTGTTTTCCTGCATTAAATCGGGGTTACTTCCTACCATGTTTTTGACCGTGTTAATGGCCTCGACCATTTCCGCATTTTCGGGGGAATTTCGTCCGTTAGAATACCTTTCTTCCTGTCTTGGTGACCTCGGTCTAAACTCATTATCTCCGTTTGTCCAATACCCATCATTTGAATTTCTACTATGTCCAAAATAACGTCCCCGTCTACCTCGATCAAATCTATTTGTATTCATATAATTCACCCTTATATTTCTTCCCCTTTGATTCCCATTTCTATTTTGGTGACGCCCTTCCTGGTTATATCTACCTTGATTTTCCCACCGGAATGATTCCATCCTTGGTACTGGTCCTTTATATCTTTCCCTAACCTCACTTCTATTCTGATAATACTGTGCCCCTTGCCCGAAAGAATTGACAGTTTCTTTTCCTTCATATTTATTTCCAAATGCGTGTTTTGGCTTATTGACTTCTAAGGCTGATAATAATTCGATCATAGCTGCAATGCTATCGGGTCGGGCTATGATTAGGTAGTGTTGAAGCGTTTCCGGAAAATGTGGAGTAACTATATTTATTAGATCTTTTTCATCCAAGGGAGGATCCAACATCTTCGATTTTCTCGCTATTCTCATAAAATAGTTGACCATCGATTCCTCCGATCTAGGATTAAATTTTCCATTGCTTAATTCAACTCTAATATTAGCCTGCCTACTAGCTCCCCAATATCTGGTTAAAAAGATGTTTCTAAAGGTCCTGTAATCATTATTGTTACCCATAGAAAGGCCTAGCCAATTAGCAGCATTACCCTTTAGGCATTTTCTTACTATCACCATCTTGTACTCCTCTGGTATACGTTTCACCGTGAAGTACTCTTGTAACCCTTCTAAAAAGGCTTTAGGATCATCTGAATCTTCATTTTCAAAAACTGGAGGTGTCATTTCATTTAAGACATGGTTAGGCCAATGTAAATTTGAATTGTCACCTATCCCTGAGCTATTTCCGAGATCAGAATGGGAATTACTGTTACCCCTATTTTGCATCGAAATGTCAGCTGATACACCTGGTATTGCCTCGTTTCTTGCAACTTCTTTACTAAGATTGTTGTGATTACATGCATTTTCACTTAATCTCAAATTTTCTAAGGCCTCTTTTACCTGAGTAATTTCTGTTACTACTCCTTTTATTTGGTCTGTAACATCCTCCAAATTTCTAGCCTGCCTTTCACTTTCTACATCAGATCTTTCTATTCTAACTTTACACCCCTGTAACTCTTCTCTAATTTCTTCCCTGTCTTTATCTAACCTTTGTACTACCTCTTCCCTTTGTTTGTCTAAACTATATGTTACTCTTTCCCTTTCTTTATCTAATTTTTCACTAACTTGTTGACCTAATTTCTTTTCAGAATTCTTTACTTCTTGCCTTATTGTCTCTAATTCTCCCTTAACCTGTTCTACCTGTTCTCTATTTTCTTTTACTTCACTACTAACTTTATTAATTTCCTCCCTAACTTCTTCCCTAAAGGTTTCTAAAGCTCTCTTCTGATTCTCCAATTGCATTCCCAATTCCTGTTGTCCCTTCTCTAATTTCTGTCCTAACTCTATACTAGTTTCATCTATCTTTTGACTTAACTCTGTACTCATCTTTTTCACTGTTCTTAATTCTTTACTATTTTCATCTATCTTTTGACTTAACTCTGTTCTTAATTCTTTACTATTTTCATCTATCTTTTTACTTAACTCTGTATTCATCTTTTTCATTATCGTTTGAAACATATTCTCTATTTCTGACATAAATGCTGGCCTTTCTGAATTATTACTAAACATTTCTGAACTACCTCTAGGTGTTTCTCTAACGTTCTGATCTTCTAATTCTTGGCATATTCTGCTACCAATTACATTCTGATTAAATTCTTCCATCCTACTTACACTTTTCTCAATTTCCGGACTGTCAAAACCTAAGAAGTCTGTATCACTGTCTTCCATTTCTAAGCTATTTACATGTGTTTTTCTACTCACCAAAATTTTCAATATTTTCACTATTTCACTTTAACTGCACTTAAACTTGTTCACTACACTTTTCACAGATGTTGACACGCTGGGCACCTTCTTGTCTACTGGCTCGATGCTGATCTGGTCGTCTTGGGGGTTTGGTCCATTCTTTCGGCGCCACACGTTGGGAAGCCAATTTGAAGCTGTAAAATCGTTGTGTCCTGGTTATTCGATCGCCATTTGAAGCTGAAGTCGTTGGTGACGTGACGTTGCCCTTCGATGTAGCTCGCCTCGGCTAGTTCTGCATAAGATCTCTTTATCTCGGGTTTGCGTAAGTGTAATGGACAACCCAAGAACAACTTTATATATTGTTTATTTTAAATATTTTCAGGAGTGATGCCGAAAATATTTGTATCTGTAGAGGCATCGCAATCACATCCGCGCAGCGCGTCCTCCCGTACTGGTCTCTCGTTGAGTAGTGACCGACGCTTTCTCTTACCCACGCTAAGAAGAACCGTTCTCTTCCTATTTGAATGTCATGACGTCATCCAAGAAAGCCTCGTATCCAAAATGCTATTTCCTTTTCCCGCAATTTAGAAATGTCCCTTTCTATTATAACATGTTCTTTTATGAATTTCAAATATATAATTACTTTTTTAGGATTAAACGATGTTTACTTTATATTTTATTAGATATCTCACGCGACTTTTAAGGTTTGTAGAACTAACTTTCGAACGTGTATTTAAACTATGTGGTATGACGTCATGACTCGTTAATTTCAAACCAATAATGCGTTTATTCTACAAATTTAACGACTATCATTTACTCATATCTTGCTCACCTTACAACACTTCCTGCTATATTATCTATTTATGTTATTACTCAATATTTATCGCAAATCTCATATCCGGCAATTAAATTAAAACGTGTCTTTTTCAAAAGCCCATTCGATCGGAAATCTAAATTTCGGTATCAAATTTTCTGGCTGTAGCCAACGAAGTCCTGTTTACTCTGGATGACTTTTGAATAGCTCGTAAACCGTAAGAGATAGACAAAATCTTACTATACAAAAATGCCGATTTCACTAAAACACAATGCATGCCCGAATGAAAGTTTTGTAGAGTTGAGCATTTTGGAGATATTCCTTCTTATTTATGTCAGTTTTGGAAAACTTAAAACTTTCGTCAAATGCATTATTGTTGTTCATTTTTCTATATGTTAACAGTGCAAAGAGGACGCAATCTCAAAGCTTTAAGAGATATGACTATCGCTCAAAACCTACTGTATTCCTATATTCCCCTTGTACCTACAAGGAAATAAGAAATAACACGAAGATATAGGAATAAGAGTTTGTAGAAATGGTTAGTACAAGAGTAGAGAAAGTCATGTGAGTGCAACACATCACTCTCGCCAAACTAAAACTATTACCAAACAAACAAATATGTTAAATTAAATTGATTATAAATATTATATGCAATTATCAGTCATAATCATTATTACTCTTATATGTAATATTATTGAAATTATTATTTATATTATACATGTAATAAATTTTTATATACTAAACTGTTTAAATTTAAACGCACATCTTTATTACAAATTATAATTTAAGTATAGTTTACTGGTATCCAGTTAATACACAGTAAATACAGCTGAACATGTGAACGCCGAAATGGCGATTGTAATAGTTATTAGCTTTAACTCAGAGTTAGCATTTAAAATACTTTATTTATTTGTCACACTATAAAAGGGACGTTAAATGTCTAAAACCTATTATAAAATCAGTGCATTAAACTTGCTGATGGATGAAGCTAAGAGGCCCAGTGGATTCCATTAGTACAACTCTAATAACAAAAGCAAACCAAGTAAATCTTTGTAATATATGTGCATAGTGTGTAACTGCTTTTGCAGTCTTACTAGGGAATTCTGTTTTACCACATAGTGACTTGTTAATTCCTAACAGGGAGTTTTAAAGCTTCAAACGGATGTTTTTCTGCTAGCCACTAAACAAGGGCTATCAACTCTTGTGTGGCTAGAAATTATTGAATAAAAGACAAAAGCTTTGCAGTCAGAATGAAGTAGTCATTCTCTTCCGACATTAATTTAGCAGTTTCATATTTTCAGCTTGCTGCTTTAACGCTGCTAAATTATTCTCCTATCATTTTATTCTTTGTTTGTGTTAATTATCCTTGTTTGCTAATAGCTTGGATCTCTGCGTGACAACGGAAATCTCTCTATAAACATTCTTCCTTTTAAAAAATTGTTTCATCACTAATGAACTACTTGGTACTAAACTTTCCCCGTCCATTACAACATTTATCACTAAGTTCCACCATTTAGAAACGTAATTACCTCTATCAGGAGTATGCTTATGATACAATTAATTAAAAAGGTGCACAAAGCAAAAAAGATAGAAGAAAAAAGAATGCCCTAGATATATAAACACGTAAAAGAAGACGGAAAGGGAACGTTTTTGAGATATAAAACCGGACAATTTGAACACAGTTTTTTAAATGTTTTACAGCATGGAACCGTGGTGATATAACGCAGTCGTTAATCCCAGTAAGGAAATTCTACACCAGCAATGTCCAACCTTGTCCATTTGGAGACGCTTAAATAATTAGCTGCTATTCCCCATCCAACTCCTTCAATCGGAGAGTGAACCAGCTCTTGCCTATTACGTGTAGAAACAGTCAGTATCCAGTGAGCGACACAAATAGACGATTCCATGGCAGTTTCTAAGTCATACCTTGAATTCTCTGTGAATGTCCTCAGCAGACATAGGTTTTGTATAAATGGTAAACAGTAAGACAGTGACAAAAGCTTACTAAATAAAACATGTGGATTTCATTAAAACACACAATTTGTCAAATACTTATTTTTCCTTTTGAGCGAACTAAACGAGAAATAAATCTGACAGAGGTCGAATCAGGATTGAAAAATTCCATGCCATAGCCGGGATTTGAGCCACGGATCGTCCGCTTATCGAGCGGCTGCTCTAACCATTTAACTATCATGGGCAGCTTGCCAGTATGACATTAAATTCCCCAACCGATTCGTACTTTCCCGGTAGACCAAAGGGAATCTCACATCAGAGATAAATACCCCCAAGGGCGACTTGCAATCCTAAGTACTTTGTCCAGGGTTTAAGAAACCTTTAGATGTTAATTATAATTTATTTTTGCCAACAAAATTACTGCTGGTGTTTTTAAACACACAAGCCGCGTGTGGGCAATGTTAATGAGGTGGACCAGGATTGAAAACTTCAATGCCTAACCATTAAGCTGCCATGGCCAACTTGCCAATATGACATTAAATTCCCCAACCAGTTATATTTTTATAACCGATATGTTGTATTTTCCTGCTGTGGATCAAAACCCATTTTGAACCCAAATTCAAGTATTACACCAAACTAGTTGTTCTCGTAAATACTTGAAAATCACTTTTTAAGCGCTACAAATGAAAAGTTGAGGAATCGGTGCATTAATAAAAAGGATATGAGAAAATAATATAATACGTGTCCATATTCAGCAAAGTTATCGGGCCTACTGGGAAGTGTGAACGAAAGAACTCGTAAATTTGGGATGTTTACACGGTAAATGCTGTTCATCTTTCCTCTGCGCTGGTAGAGCCAGTTAGTCAGCTCCAAAACTTGCCATTCATCATATAAATTGTGCTCTATTGTGCATTACTTTTTACAGTAATATTCAATTTATTTATGTGAATATGACCATAAACACAAGTTATAGAAGGGGAAATTGTAGAGTAGAAAGTCAGTACTAAACAAAGCATTTTGAGATTAGTGGTATGGAGTCGCAAATGCAGTATAATAACAGCAGCACCTCAGGAGCAAGAACACGATGGAATGCGACCGTATCCTTCATTGGCTGGGATAGAATTCGTTCCTAACCCGCTTTCATCCAATAGGAATCGATTTATATAAACTTTAGCCACTCAGACATCAGAATATAAAGGACAATTTGACGAATTCCACTTCTGACACCAGTGTAACAAACTGAAAAATCCACTCCAATTGCTTTTTTCTCGCTATCTTTGCTCTAAACTTTTGCACTAACAGTTTTCTCTTGAGTTAACACAGTCTACAGTCTTCCGTGATATTGTAAGCGCATCAATTCTCTTTTTGTGGCCTTGACTCAGTCCTTTCGCAGTCTTTCTCTACTTTATCTGTCTCTCATACACTAATAACGACACACAATACAATCGCTCGACGCTCGTTAAAAGTTCACTTCAATACGACGTATCTTTTAGGACCACAATACTACAGGCACGCACAGCTGTCTTGCACTCACTGACAGACTCATGTCTGTAACTCTCTCCTCTGCTGTTTCCTCGCTCCCTTGTATAGCGAGCATGACATAACATGGACCTTTCTCGGCTTCACTAAACACGCCGACCGCCGGATGCCTCGAACGTTCCAGCAATCCTTTGTTATGCGCCGCGTTCATTCTTGTTGGTCACAGTCACGCGAGGCAACCTGACCTCGAGCGCCTCTATTTGCTCGCCGGCCCCAAAATCACGTGATAGGAGCTGGTTTCGCTTTACTGTTATGGATACCTTAGTTGTGATGTCAGAATATACTGATGCATCACCACAGTGCTGCCTCTTGAAATGTCCGATTTGTAACGACTTTGTTCTGTTATTAATGCAAATGAAATTAGTTTTTGCAGCATTGTTTCTTCTCCACTCACTAACTAGAATGGGATTGACATGAATAATTCAGATTAATTTCTGTTTTAATCACGCTTGAGGATACGTATGCTTTGGATATTTATGCACCAATCAATACACTACTTCCCGTTTAAAATGCTCCATTAATAGTGTAAAATAGGCGATCAGAGTTGCCGCTATCACTTTCCATGGCTAAGGAGCAAGACTGTGTACTCATTCACTTAACTTTTTAAACAAATCAGAAGGCATATTAATAAGAATACGTCTGTGTAAAGTAAGACGTTTTGTTATCATTTACATCATGGTTAGCAGATTGTTAATTTGCTTCGTTATTTTGCAATGGAATTCGTGGCACATTTGAATTGGCGAGCGCGTTTAATTTAAATAAATGTCAGCAAACGAATAAGTAATGTTTGGGATAAGCGAACACTAAAGCAGAGTGCACTAAGCATACTAAATACATTCAAATTAGCAAACAAACAATTAAGAATAGTAAAAATTAAGAAGCTAAACAGCTGAAGAACCTTCATGTGGAATTCTAAAGCAGTAAATGTGCAGCACTTTAGTCATTTTTCTTTGCTTTATATTTTTTTACTTTTTCTATAACGTGTAATAAAGTAGAGGAAGTATTGTATTCCATCCAAAAACTCTATGTCGAGAATTCACCGGAAATATGTGTTTTGAGGCCTCATGAATAAAAAAAAAAAAAAAAAAAAAAAAAAAAAAAAGCATTTTTAGAAAAAGGTCCGTGCATGTGCGCGCGTGCGTGTGTATGCGTGTGTATGCGCGGGTGCGTGTCTGTTCGTGTGTGTGCAAATGTGTATCTGTGTGTGTGTGTGTGTGTGTGCGCGCGCGTTGGTATCTGTGCGTGTGTGTATCTGTGTCTGCGTGTGTGTGGACAGCATAACTCAAAAACGAAACGTCGCTTAAAAACCAAAATTGGTATTTCAGTTTGTCTTTCAAGAATGGAACACGAAGACTTTGATGAAAGTTATTCTACCCTAAACTACCCTTTGCGTGAAAAAGTTTTCGAAAATTTTGATTTTCTTGAAAATGGCTCTAACGATTTTGATTAAAATGCCATATGTTCGAGATATTTTTATGGCAAATGAAATGTATATCTTGAATTTTCTGGCTATAGCCCATGTAGTCCTATTTACCCTTGATGGCTTTTGCATAACTGGTAACCCGTAAGAGATAGACCAAATCTTATTGTACAAAAAATGTAGATGTTGCTAAAACACAATTTATGACTAAAAATTTCTTTTTGTTGAGTGAACTATTTTGTAGACATTCCTTGTTATTTGTGTGAATTTTGGAGAAGTTAAACTTCTGTCAAATGGAACATCATTATTCAAGTTAACCGTGCAAAGAGAACGGAATTTGAAAGGTTTAAAAGATTTGACTATCGCTCAAAGCCTACTGTATTCCCACATTCCCCTTGTACCTACAAGAAAATAAGCAATAAGATAATTCGTAAAAATGTTTATCTCAACTAACACGAATAAGATATAGGAATAAGAGTTTGTAAGAATGGCTACTACAAGATTAGAGAAAGTCATGAGTATGCAACACATTTTTTTTACATATTTTAATCTTCAAAATACTCTTTGTGCAATTCTAAATAGATTTCTTTGAAATTTTGGACACATTTTCTCAGATGGTTGCTTCACAAAATCTGTTATTGTGACAGAGCAGTTCAATTGTTATTGAATTCTGAGTTTGAAAATTATTAGTAACTTGAGAAGAAGTGGCCCTCAATGTATTAAATAATTTTCTCCAAAATTTTTGACACATCTGAATAAAAATAACAGGTTTTGTAAACATAATCAAGAGAAACACATAGAGTTCACTTTATTTATAACAAAATATAATTTATATGAAACATTTCTTTATACTACACTAAAATAAATAATTTCTGTTTCAAAAACATAGGAAAGTGGAATTTGGTGGACATACTAGGTATGCTTTGACACACATACATACAAATGATGACATCATTGTGACAGAAACTGTGGATTTTAGCCATTTACACAGATGCCTTCTCTTAAAGGCCCCAGGTCGGGAGGTGTTTGAGTGCTAAAAGCTAAATTATGAGCTCTTAGCCGTGTTAGCCGTCTAACGCGAAACCATGATAGTGCGAATTCTGCATAACGTATTTAGTGCAGGGCATGGGAGTGTTAGGTTACCTAATTGAACCAAACTACACTGCTTCAAGTGAAAGCTTTGAACTAAAGATTAGGCTATGTTTCTAATTAAGGTGACCGATGGATGATTTCGAAAAGCTTCATTCCCAGGAAGCTTTGATTTTATCTTTAATTACACACACACAAACACACACGCACACACGCACACACACGGACCGACAGGCCTTTTTCAAAGTGCTTCTCGGATTCAGGGGATCTCAAAAAATATATTTCCGGTGAAATCTCTACATCGACTTTTTGGGTGGGATACAATACTTTCTCTACTTACGGATACGGATCTGTGAAATTTTGAAAATCTACAGTTTTGATTGGATTGATTTGAAATTTTAACACAACAATCACTGTATAGTGAGGAGTAACTGTGCTAAATTTCATACATTTTAGTCAGATTAGTTGCTAACATATTAATATTTTATTACATTTTTTTTTAGTATTTGTATAAATGGTTCCCCATGATGCAATTTTGATTTGAAAAACTTAATAATTTTCAGTTATGTTTTGTAATAGAATGTTAGCAAATTGATGAGATAATTTCTTAATCTTATTATTAGTTTGGATAAAAATAAATTTTAAAGTTTATATTCATAATTTTTTTCATTTAAATTTCGAAATGTAAACTTTAATATTTAATTACTCAGCAGTTATTCACGTTATGAAACAATTATCTCATCATTTCTTTTTAATGTTATTTATAAGCAGATACACCAAATTTCATGCATAAGTACTGAAAATTGCATCGTGTGGAGCATTTTAAAGAGCAAACAGTGCTAAAAATAAAAGCGTGGAAAAACTAAGTTTGAAGTCATTACAAGCAATCAGTTAGACGGCCAGGTGACATAGTTAAAACGGCCGTAAGACTATAAAAAGCATATTAAAATAAAGCAGAAGATTAATACTATTTGATAAAACAAAAATTCATTTTTGGAAATTTTTGAAATTTCAAGCCTTTTTTCACAGATGCGTATCCTTACCAGTAGAGAGGAAGTAATAAATACAAGCATATAAGCGCAGAAATATAGCGAGGGTCTAATAGACCCCGCGCGACTAATGGTGTTCTAACAGGGTGAAGTTTTTTAACAAATAGTATTTTAATCAACATTTTGAAAGCGTTTTCAGGAAATCAGAACTAACTCAAAGGAAAGATACAGGTGTTTGTCCGAAATGTATTGACAGAAGAAAGAAAGAGACCTCTATAAACAAACATCATCACGATGATGAAATGGGAAAGGAAAAAATAAAAAAATAAAAAAAAAAAAAAACGTGGCTTTGGATGGGAGAAAGCAATTCAGGGAATGGAGCGGAAGCAAAGCTATAAGCGTCCACACTATCATAGAGCTGCTATTGTAGAAAGTGAAGCAGACATTAAAAAACTGTCATTCGGGTAGTTTTATATCCCAACTGGGAACAGATGAATAACTAAGCACCGGAGTATCCAACGCACTAGAGTTCTTGATGCTTCGTTAACAGAGGTGCCATAACGCCAAATACAAGGTCGCCCATTCGAAATGCAAAGTGCTTGGTTAGGATTCTTGTACATATTGTGGCGAAACAGAAAAAATGTAAATACAAACCCTCAAAGAGCGAGTATTTTGGAATATTTGGTATAGAGAAGCTGCTTATATTTTCTAACTGATGCAAGAGACGCTATGTAGAGAATTCGGGGAAATAAACGTAGCCTGATATGCATTAAATATTCTAGAAAGATGATACAAATGGCGAAATAGATGATTAACACCCACTAGTACGCGTACCTGCCATATCCTATCCCCATAACAATGGAAGAATAAGTACTCCTATTAATTAAAACAGCATAAGTGTCCCCATCGGTATATCCAGGCAGAACTGGAACACGCGAACAATGGAATTTTCATATCATTCTAATGTTTACTTTAACAGCTTCACCTAAGTTTATACCAGTGAAGTCATTACATTAATTTAAACCAGTGGTATATCTTGGTATTTGGAACACATTTTGTATCTTACGTTTTTGTCTCCGACCATTTCCTATGGAGATATTTTAGTTTTATCGAAAACAAGCTGGCAACACTGCAGATTGTGTGTGTCACTTTCCCTAGCTCAGTGCATAAACAAACAGCGTAGCGGTGTGTTTTGAAAACAACCTCATATCCTGCCTTATCCTTGCGTGTTTCTGTGACAGTGTAGGCCAATCACAAGCGTTAGCTCCCAAAACATCACCAAAGCAAAAGCTGTTTATATCCACAAACCAGGTCAATTCCCTGACCAACCTCAACGCAACGTTGTCGAGTTACGTCATCTCTAACATAGCAGCTCAGAGTATTCCTTCGAGTCTTTTAAGTGATTAGTTATTTTGAAACCTTGTGTGATGTCCCATAATTACTATCGAAGCTGTGTCAGAAATAAGTTACTCTACGCATCTTACAAGTAACAAACTGTTATCTTCGTACATTCCTGTGAAATTACGCATCCAACTTGGATAAAAAAAGCTATTTTTTTCGAAATCGGCTGATCAAAGAACAAAATGCCATCAGACTTTTTTGTTTGTAATGCTTCTATGAAGCAGATATTAGAAGGATTGTAATGACTTCCCTTCCATCCTGTATATAATATACATATATCTGACGAGTAATCTGAACCGCAATTACTTCTGAGACAAAAGTAATACGATTTCATTCAGAAACATGTATTTTATTCTCATCATTAAGGGAATACACAACTGAAAATGTGATTTTCTAAAGTTTTCAGCTAATTTGGCGCTAATTTATTTTCAATGTTGTCTTATGTCAAAATTAGACGTTTTTAAATTTCAGTGTAATATTTTCTTTGGTTTCCGAGTTATGAGATTTTAAGTCTGGATTTAATTATCCTATGCCAAATGTGTAATTTTTAAAAGAATTACCGTTTTTTAAAATTATAATATATTTATCTGATTATAACTTGAAAATCTGTTATATAATTTTGTTTTACTAGACATAATTCAAAAGAAAGTTAAATTCCGGCACTTAGAATTTGCAGTTTTGTTTGTTTTATATAGATTTAAAATTAATAACTCAAAACCCGTTCAAAACAAAAGGTATATGAAACATTTCTTTACTTGTATTTTGGGAATTCATATGACAAATTTCAAAAGAATTTGATTTAAATTGCATCGTGTGGAGCATTTTCAAAAAGTGAATATGGTGAAAAAAATAATTTTCCAAAGACTTAAATTCCAAAATGGAAAACGTTTTTAGTGTGTAGTTTTACGTACATTACATATAGGTATTTGGAGTATAAAAAGACAAACAGCACTTTGAACTTATGTCCCTAGGTATTTTTAAAGTCATGGAGTGAAACATAACCCCGTGGTACAACAGTCCACCCGGGCAAGACAGCGCCTGACCCCCAACTGTGCCCACCACAGGCGTCATGAGCGGGGGGCTGCACTGGGGGTGGGATGTGGTGAGCGCCCCGTGCCCTGCCAGCTGGTGGTACGGTCTTTTGGACCAGGGGCTGCTAATTTTCAATCAGGTAGCTCCTCAATTGGCCCTTCAGGGACCTAATGAGCCTGAGTTCACCCCGCACCAGGTCTCCCAGCGGGAGAAAATCTCCACGCCGGTACCGGAAACCGAACTCGGGACCCCCTCTTGGAAAGCAGCAGGCTATCCAGTGCTGAGAGAAAATAAAGGAATCGAGAAAATAAAGGAATCGAGAAAAATGAAATTTAAAGTTTAACAATATATTTTTATGCTTTAACTAAATCCAATCGACCTAAAATTCCCCAGCACCATATGTGGGACATTCAGCTGCTTTCTTCTTGGCCTCAATAGCAGCTTTTGAAAATGTTAAGTTTGCTTGGCTGCTTTTTAATAGGAAAATCTCCCTGTCAGCTTTGCACTGTTCACAAATGTGTTGTTCTTAGCCAACCTCTACACTATGCACTTTCGCTACGTTATACACAGAATTCATAAAATATCTGCTTGTTGCTGCTTTACTGTGGACTAGCAAATAACTTAAAGCCTATTAACTAGCTAAACAATACCTAACTGGGACACTTAAATAACCTGGCAAGGTTACAGAATTACAGAACACTGACAGCATTTCTCTGTTTGGAAGCAAAACAAGTGTCAGATTCGCGGCATTTCAATTCAATAGATCGAATTCATTTCAGCACAGCCAACTCACAACCTTTGTGAAGCAAAATTCTGTGCATGAGAGTAAAATCAATGCCAGTGAAAACGAAAAAGACATTTCAAAGCTGTAGTAATGAAGTTCAGTGAGGAACACTCACCCACACTAGGACATTTAAATGGCCTCCCGGAGCTTTAAAAATGTCTGATATTGAGAAAACTAAAGTGTAGCGTTGAAGTACAAAGTATAAGTAATTAAAAATGCTAAAAGTAGAAATCAGAATTTTCAGCAATGCTCACTAAAGTTCATACATGAAATTATAAGCCGTCTTCTGTACTTTAACCACTCTTAGGTAATTATTTTTTGACCGCCTCCGTAGCGCAGTTGGTAGCGCGCTTACCTCTGGCGCGGAGGACCCGGGTTTGATCCCCGGTACCAGCATGGGAATTTTATCCCCTCTGGGAGGTCTTGCACGGGGTGCACTCAGCCTCGTTAGGTCCCGGGGGGACCAATTGAGTAGCTACTTGATGGAGAAGTAGCGGCCCCAGGTCTAGAAGACCGCATAACTGGCCGGGAGGGCTCGGGGCGCTGACCACGTCCCACCCTCCAGTACTGCACCTCACCAATGACGCCTGTAGTGGGCAGACGTGGGGGACGCAGCGACTGGGCGGTAGGCCTTGGCCCTTCGTGGGCTGTCGCGTCGGGGTTTAGGTTTAGGTAATTATTTTATAGCTTTTGCTTTATCCAATTTTGAAAGTTAACTTCCGTGAGACATACGGTATAACGTAAAATGTGTGTGATTTACGACGTATAGGTACCGCCAACAATGTAAATACGTAGGAAGGGTAAGGTAGGTAATTCTGTGTACTGGAACCCTGCGAGCTGAGGTAGCCGCTGCTGACATTCTGGAGACTTGAACAGCTGTCCCGTCTTTCCTTAGCCAAGAGGATTTACTATTGGGAGACACTGGCCTACGTGGTTAAGAAGCTTGATCTTTGAGAAAACAAATCGCATTATGTTGCAGCTCTGTGACCGAGAAACTTTTTGCCCATTGCCTTGGGACCTTGCTCCTCCTCGTCCATCCTTTTGGAGAAATTCTGCTCATTTTGTTATTTCAAGATGTGCTACCTTTAGGCGTATTATGTCATCTCCTCTCTTTACTTATGTTCCCTCGGTGTAGTGACTTTCTGTA
Organism: Tenodera sinensis; assembly: GCA_030765045.1. Taxonomy (NCBI): domain Eukaryota; kingdom Metazoa; phylum Arthropoda; class Insecta; order Mantodea; family Mantidae; genus Tenodera; species Tenodera sinensis. Next base: position 20,667,097 of record CM060964.1, read on the forward strand.
TTTGCACATCGGTAGAACAAGCATTTTAAGGCATTTTTAGTTAAGAACCTTGTAACACAAAAGGAATGAAGTAATAGCACATGAGCCCGTGGGAAAAGAACAGAGTTACTCGATATTTATCTTCGCAGGATGTGGAAAAATCTGGTAAAACAGGAATGGAAATCGGGCTTTTAGGTTTCTGAACTCACTCCCTTGTACCATGGAGATAGTTGTCTGTTCTATCAAGTGTGTATGAAAATTCAGATTCGTTATTGTCACTTCTGCCTTTTAATCGTTCATAAGAATAAAATCAGTAAACTAAATGAAAGTTTAAATCTATGGGTATCACTTTTTTAGGATGGAACAACGTTGTACTGATAAAGGTATTACCTTATTTTATTCTAATAAAATTCTTTTACGTACTATTTTGGCATTTAAGGACATATCCAGAGGCTTTGCCCTAAATAATTACTCTCCTTAAAGTCAAACGAAGGAGGGACACTGGGAGTGAAATTTGAAAGTTCCACATTTTTTGATAGATTTTTTTGAAATTTTTACTGTGTTTGTATTTATATGAGAATATGATTTACACGCAATTTCATTAAAATTGGATTATTCGTTTAGGATATATAAATTATTTTATGAATTTAATAGGCACATTTTCAAAATAGAGCTCGCGTCTATTGACTTTTCAAAATTCATTTATATTGGCAGAACTGATACTCTAAAACATGGGTAACAATTGTATTAAGAGATATTTCAAATACGTTAGCTGATTATGCTGTACATATTTTTTTAATAACAAAGAAAATTTAATCTTAAAAATTATTGATTTTTTGCATACAAAAAAAAGGTTTTTGGAATTCATGTAAGTGATAACATCAATATTGAATCATAGTTTTGTTTAGCTGCTATCTATGAATACTTTTGGAAATTTTCATTGAATTTGAACCAAAACTCAGGCGCGACCTTCTTTTGGAATGTGCAGAAATGTAGTTTTGAGAAAAACAGGCTTTTATATAGGAGCATCCTGTGTACGTTAAGGGAAGAGCGCTATTTGAAAGGGCCGTAATGGCCACATGGAGTGGGGGATATGAAAAATGTTAGCTGATCCAAATGCATCGGTGTTCCAGGAATATTTTATGGTAAAAATGCAATTTTCGACCTTTTGACAACTTTGACCAAAATTTCACTCCCAGTGTCCCTTAAAGTCAAACGAAGGTTCACGAAACATTCATTGGAGCCAACTTCCAAACACCGTAAGCAATGTATGAGGACTTCTAAATTTGGTGCAGCGAGTCCTTTGAGTATCGTATAATGGACTTATATTTTCAGAACGTTAAGGACACCGGGAAGTGAATTTATGTGAAAATAGAATTGTTTTTTGTTTGTGTTCTAAAACTTTGTACAAATCTTTAGCTTTAAAATGGTATAACATAGCATGTTACAAGGGTAGTAAGCCTTTAATTTGGTAATTTAAATATGGCGTCACAAGGACATGCCCCCAGTTTCCATACTATAAACTCAATTTCCTGTAATTTCATTTTTAACACTTCTTGTGCACTCTCTCAAAGCCTATTAAATATATTGACTTCTATATTTTACTATACCTATATGGTCATCTACTTTCACTACTGAGCTAGCCTTGTTTAGAAATATTAAGTTTAATGGGATTAAAAATAAAAACTTATATATAATTTGTGTCATTAAATATGCAATATTTTCCCCCTTATTTGTATGACAAGTATATTTCCTTAGCTCCAGATATCAAATTATCTATTTACTACCACATATCATTCACCTTGTCTCTATAAGGTAGAGTTTCTTACGTTATTACATTAAACTGTCCCACCTCTAGGTGTTTACACCAATCGAAGCACAAATCTTTATCATAAGTTATTCAGACGGAATATTGCAGCGTCACAATGACCGAAAGTGGGCGAATTAAGTACAGATAACAGGCCGAAGAACATCTCTTGACCAGTCGGGATCATAGCTATTTTTATAACTTGTAAATAAGAAGCGACAGGTTATGAGGTGTTTGGGACTGCACCGTGGGCTCTTAGAAAAGAGCAAAGGGTCCAAAGCATGGGCAGTAACTTTAGCTGCAGTTGTTATTGTCCCGAAACTCGCCCATTTCCTGAAGGACCTCTACCTGGGCGACTGTGCTACCTTTCCGTGTAGCACACGGTTCTTGACGGAAACTTACAATAAATACTTTTATTGAAATTACTGCTTCGTTCTGATTCTTTTTTCAGTACTTCATAAAGGTGTTAACTTGCCTTGCAGCAGCAAACCCATTCCACTGTCCAAGGATAGACAATAGGGAACTATACTGCGTTATCTGCAACACCAAAGGGTCTGTAGGTTCTTGAATAGGTAAACACGTGTTTAGTGGAGGTGCTTATTGCCTCTCGACACTTCTACTTCATGTCAGAAAGATAACTACGTTAAACGGCGCTTGACCGCTTTAAATGACGCCATAACCACCATTAAACTAGCTCCATAAACCTCCTACAAGATAGCATCACTAGTTAGGGAAGGTCGTTCGTAGGTACCATCCACTTTCTCAAGAGGTTGAGTAGAAATCTGCAGTATTTCTAGAACAGTCCAACAGCAAGAAGTAACAAAATTTACTAATTTACTGAAATTCACTTAGAAGCTTCCTAGGCATTTTATACAAGCTCTAAAGTTTAATTTTGTGACATAAACCAGTGTTATAAACTTAATCTCAGTTAGAAATTCTAAAGGCCAAATTCGTTTGCGTGGTCTAGGAATAGCATACTAGCCTCCGGTTTCCGAGGTATGGCTCCCTTTGGAGGGGAAGTAAAGTCGGTCGTTCCGTATTGTAGACTTAGGCACGTAAAATAACCTCAATCCTGATAGTCTTCTGAGGAAGATTAAGCCATTTTTATTCCCCTATATAAAATGCAACGCTAAGAAGCATCCCACAAATAAACTTCAATTTCAGATTTTGAATCCAATGCCAACTGTTTTCGTAGTTATTTTATAAATGATCAGCCCAGCAGTTTGCTTTTCTATTAACTTTTTGTTAACCACGACAGGAATTGTGAAAATGCTTTTAATACGTATTTTTCTTTAGGTAGGTAACACATAATTTATGGATAAACAGTAGATTAATTATGTTTAACATTAATTCTATACAGGATGGAAGTGAAATGATCCGTCAGACTTTAACAGCGAATTTCTCATGTTGTGAATAACAAAAAAGTACAATACCAAAATGTTGAAAAGTTTATAGTTTTCTAGAAATGAATATTTTTATCAAAAAAAATTTATCATCACCTGGCTGAATTATTATTGATTGAAGGTTCTTGATTTATGGCTATTCATAGAAAATTGAATAAATGACAACTTTTTCCTTTGGTGTATTTCAATAGATTCAACGGTTTTTGTGTAAATTAAATTTAAAAAACCCTCAATCTGTTGCCTTTTTGTTGCAATAAATTGCAACATAAATTGCAATTATTAATCATGGGTTGAGTCATAATCTATATCTACTTATTGTGATTTTGTTAGGAACAGAGAAACTACTAAGAGGAACAGAAATGTTGCTTGACATGAATTGTAGCCCATTAAGACATTTGAATTTTTCAGCTAGTACAATGTCTGTATATCTGTTACGGTTTAACAATTATTCGAGATTCAGAATTATAAATTCACCCATTATTTAAAGAAAATGATACGTATGACAGTTTAAATGTTGTATTTTTGCGAAGTTTTTATTTTATTAGTTGTATCAATTTTTCAACATTTGATGCGCGATGTTTACAAAACCATTTTCCATACCAATTTTTCTGTATGATACACAAAACTATGGTACAAGTTTGTTTGAGTCTGACAAGGAAAAAATGTGGAGGTATTAGCCTACTCAGCTTTCTTTTAAACACTTCCGCTTTGATTTCACAAGATTATTCATTTATTTATGTTTTAGTTATTTTATTATATTTCAGCGAGACTGCAACATATTATGAGAATAGTGCTTAAGTGAACACAAAAATTTCTGTGGCCGCTACTTCTGAGAAGTTTAAAAGTTGTTAAAATTATAAATAAATGTATGAAACAGTATATGAAAAACCCGGAGAGAACACGGAAGCGCAAATTCTAGTATCGTTTGCGTTTATAGATGACCATTTTCTCTATCTAAATTTGGCTGCTGGGAGTATTTTAAAGGGAAAACAAACAAATTTGGTATTCGTTACACACCTTTAGCAAGAAGTGATTATTGCAAAAGCTTTATTCAACGCAGTTAGTGTGTGGCTTGAGAGATACGGGGAAATTTACACTCTGTATAGTACCTTTTCATACAAAGCCTGCAATTTTGTGGTCTTCAAGGGTCTTCAACTCTGAATTTAATGTCACGCTAGCCCTTGTTTCAGTCTTCTATAACGTTAACAAAGCATATCGTTATGTTAATCCTGGGTGAGAACTGGGCTCGATGTTGGGTTACATGCAGTCAAGGGACTGATAGGCCACCTATGAAACCTAACACAGAAACACGGCAGCGTTTAACAAGGACCCAACAAAGCAACGCCAAGTTGTTAAAGCAGATATGTTATAAACCATAAGCATTTTCTGGTATAAAATAGGTTAGCCGCGGTTGATGCTACCAACTTTTCTGATGCACTACATCTCCCATCTTGAAAATTTAGTCGTTGACAGTGCAAATAAAGTTTCAAAACTGCGCGAGAACCTGGATTAGTCTGCAGAAACACTATCGCTTTCAAAGGGTTCCGCTTTGTATTGAAAGTATGTTTTTGCTCTAGACCTTTTATGCGAATTTCCTCTAACTACACAAAGAAGTTATACACTAGAAGGATTCGAAGCCTGCGTGCTCTATCTTACATCTAGAATACATGCGTGAGAAATCCAACTGAAAGGTCGTGTGGAATAAATACAAATGCTCCCAATCATAAGTAATGTAATAATTTTGAGGAGGAAATAAGATTTACCGAAAATATTACGCGATTAACAGAAGTGAGCGAAATCTTGAGAAAAGGGGCAATTTTGTGCCCTGGCGAGAATAGCTTTTCTCGGACGGGACACTCTGCTAAAAGATATTCACGAGTCAAGAGTCCAGGTGCCACGTGATCACCGCGACCAGGTTACATGAGATAAGTTCATTTAGACAATAATAGGTATTTGGGTTCACGGAAGATTTATATAAATAGGGACAGACTAATACGCCGAGCAGTTGTACTTCGTTCTTTTTTCTCCAACCCCTTCACGCGGTGGCAAGCGTAACAACGCGGGGTGGCAATACTGTGACTTAAACGGAACGAACAAACGAGTACATTTATTCACCGTTGCAACCAGCACAGATCCAGGAGGAAGGCCCAGAAACACCCGAAAATAGGCCTCAAACACTGAACAGAATCGAACGCAGACTGCACTCGACTGAACTTTTACTGTCAACTGTTGACTAGCACTAGCCGGGTCCCTATATGGGGGCCGAGCACAATGGGAGCGTTCTGAAAAGTGAACCTGCTAGAACCGGAGCAGAAAAGCACACAATGGTCATCGTTCTGCTCGGTTTGTTGTTCAGCCAAGAACACTGGCAATTTGCGGCAGGTCTCAGCGGCCGGGGAGAGAGTAAGGGCAGCTGGCTTTTCATGTTACCCTTCGGCACTTGGGCGACATTTTGGAAGGACCCTTATGAGGCCGAAGTTCCCCCTCCCTAAAACCAGGGAAGGCGGCAACCGAGTGCCAGTCCTTCCGTGGGTCTTTCCATTAAGCCAATACCTTGTTTCCTAAAAAGGCTCCCCCCCCCCCTGCTATTACACAGGGGACGGAAGTGGATATCCTGGAAGGAGGACAATCCAGTTGCCCCTAGAGGGAGGTGACATCTTTGTCAGCACCAACATAAACACCTGCCAGTGTATACCTACGTGGGTGCAAAGAAGGATACCCGTATCCCCACAGAGCGATTTAAGCTATTTAAAATGTGAAACGCTAACCTACATTTTTCTAGCCATTTGACAAGTTGCTTACGCAATCCAAAATAGGAATCGTGGTGCCACTGTCAACTGTTTTCTGCTTTCTGTTGTTGTTTTTTTTTTTTTTTTTTTTGTTTTTTTGTTTTTTTTTTTTTTAAATTTTTGTTAGATTAGTAGATGTTAATATTCATGTTAGATCAGTTATTAAGTGGTGCCTTCCTAGGTGCATTCGCAAAATAGTTATCACCGAAGGCATTCCGCAACAAGACATTACTGTAACGTATTTCTTTCACACAAATGCCAAGCTTTGGTTTTAATGTTTTTGCGTATTCCTTTGCACTGGTGCGTAAAATTAATAAATGCGCTAGAGACATGCTATGACTGACTTAAAGCTGAATGGCGGATGGCAGGAGGAGTTGGTCAACACGAAATCCAATCAGCGGTTTGCCAATCCTTGTCGTGTCATACAGTTAAACACGCTGTTAAAAATTTGAAATTATTTTGTTGTTTAACGACGTTTCAATTGCCAGGATCACATCAGCGTCGCCGGTGTGCCGGAATTTTGTCTCGCACGAGTTCTTTTACATACCAGTAAATCTACTGATATGGAACTGTCGCTTTTAAGCACACTTAAAACCATCGGTTTGGGCCGGATTTGAACCCGTGACCTTGGGATCTGTAGGCCAGCATCTAACCGACTGAGGCACCCAGACTGACTAAACACCCTGTGAAATCACGCTGTAAGGTCGGTGGTATAAATATCATTTGGGTCTACAAAACTAATTTGCACAACAGTACTGCCCTTGGCCTGAAGATGCCAAGCGCAGTACTTGGCGAAACGTTGGTATCCACAATGCCTTCTAGATCACGGCCTACAAGCCCGAAAGAAATAACCATACCTAATAGACAGCATACATTGTTCTCGGAAGTCCTTAATGTTTCACATTGCACCAATAATCGTATCGCTTCACTCAATAAAACCAAAGAAATTACAAATGGCAGACACAAAAGAACTCCTATATTTAAAACTTCCATGAATATCAGGGTGTTTTGATTTACCTTCACAAATATCAGCGCGTTTTGAATATACCTTTAAGGGAAAACAGGTATGTTTACACTAATTTCATAGGGTACTTGGGGGATAAAGGAAATGCATTAAATCAGGATGTTCAACCTTCTCTCTGTGGAGAACCTTCGCAATGAGCGTAATCTTAATTTAATGTCCCTCCTAATTTAATATTCCTACCGAAATGTGTTTTTATGCACCCATTGATTTTATCACATTTCTGTCTTTCTACTGGTGCAGTTGATCCCAAATATTTAAAGGGTAGACACCTGTTCTCGTATTACGATCTTTACCCGAAATAGTTCTTTTACTGTCATATCTAGTACTTATGTTTCTTTCTCCCGAAATTTCCATATTATATTCCTTTATTGTCTCATTCAAATTAAACACTACTTTTTCCATATGTTGCTCATTCTCTGCCAATAACTGTTCATCTACATATACTAGGTACTGTATCAAGGTTAATATTATTTAATGTGATTGATTTTGGTTTGCCTTTGGTTATCCATTCCTTTATTGCTTTATTCAGATAAGGTAAAATAAGATAGGTGACAGACCACACCCTTGTCTCAATCGTGTATTAACTTCAAGCTCTTATTTCCATTATCCATAATTATCTTGACATTAGCAAAATAATTACTTGATTGCATTGACCAAATTAATTTTTCTAATATTTTACATAGCTTCATAGATCTGCACCATCATATACTTTTATTTTGTCTATAAATAGTACAGAAATCCTTAAATTGTATACTGTTTTATTTTCTAAAATCTGTTTTATAGTGACGATAGTGTCAATGCACGAGCTACCATTTTGTTGTTGACCCACTATTGTTTCTGCCATAGGTTGCAATGACTGCTAACAATGATAGGCACCATTGTGTACCTGACAAACAGCAGGGATATGAAAATCTATATCTGACGCATGCAGCTCTGTTTTGTGAAACTAAGGATACCGCGAGGACGTAGGTTGTTTATATAGTCAAGAGGCACTTTTTGTTTCTCTTTGGTCTGTATCTCCGAAAACAAAATTCTCAAGGATTTTAACTTCTGGAGAGCGTTAAGCTTTATGTTCGTGTGTAAATAGGTACTCAAGTCTGGACTCTCTCTTTAGCATTCTATCAAATATGTATGACCGTAGCGCCAGAAGGAAGGAGGAAAGCTTAAAGTAAAAAGTGGAATTTCACTTAGGAGGTACATACATATATATGTAACTGTTTTAGTTTCATAAGATGCTGCACTGGCTCACTGCTGCATTTTGAGTCCGATTTACCATACAGATGACAAGGGAGTAAAGTTCCCTGACGTCTTGAGGAGTTTCTTCCGTTTTCCACCAAGACGTAGTGGGCAATTACCTTCTCTAAGGGAATACTTTCACTGTTTTATTTTATAATGTAATTTGGCAAAACAGATGCGAATGTATTATAAAACAAATATTCGATTACTTGGATCGTTTGTGGCGTTGAATTTGCATGTAAACAGTGCACAAACTGTGTCATCTATTCGAACATAACTTGAGTTGGAAGAAAATGATTTTCGGAATAACACCGAATATTAATAATGAAATATCGTAGAGCGGGAGAGGATTTCAGTATTGTAATAGACAAACTTCTTGTCTTAAAACTGAGATGTTCAGCAAGCGTTATCTCTTTTCGAAAAGTGAGGAGTGTGACATTTGACCGTATATTAATCCTTAAATGGTAACATCCGTCTCTTAGACGGATATCAAAACTCTCAGTGCATAGTGGGCACATGTGCAGTGTTAGTTCGATCTTCTATTTAAACTATGCTTCAATTGAGATTTGAACTTTGAATTGTGTGGACGTCACTGTCTTACATTCGCAACAGTATTGTTTTATAAATATATACACGTATGCCACACCGTCTCAAAGGCGGATATTACTGTAAAGGTAACATAGACTAATATCTAATTTTGTAAAATTTTGCATAATTTCTTGCAACATATGATGTACACATAATCAAAATAGTAGTCTTAATAATTCATCAAGGTTTTAAATTGTTGGATTCACTAAAGTGGACATAAAATGCAAGATTTTGTTATGTTAGTCTCCCAGACGGATGTTACTGTTAGTGCCATATTTTCACATGTTACCAATTAAGGGCTTTTGCGCTACTCTAACGATTAACACGCACTTTACCCTTAAATGGTAACATCTCCTTGATCTCCAGAAGCCTCTCACATAACAAACACAGCATGCATAGTTTGTTCTTAGAAGTCGCTGATGTTTCACAATGCGCCATTGAGCGTATCACTTCAGTCAATGAAATCGAAGAAATAACAAATGAGAGACAGTTCTTAACTCCACGTGGAGTGAAACAGAATGGGTTACTAGTCGAAAGTTACTCTATTCTATCTACCCTTTCTGTTACTTAAGTTTTTCATTAACATTTTGAAGCATCCTGTATAAACATACAGTGAAGAGGTGGAGACAAAAGCCGACTTTCTTGAGAAAATATAACTCCAATACGGAGCGTTTGTTCAGAAAAGTCCTAGATACAACACCTTGGCAACAAAGAAGTCTTACTTTATCCCCTATTTATAAAATTGTATAATGTTGGTAAACAATATATTAGGAAAACCTAACTCAAATTAAGAGAATGGTTAATCTTAAGTGAATATATACGAGTACCTACTGTTTTAATGGGGTTGGTTGGAACTATTTTGTAGACGTCACGTTTATGTACAGAATAAAACTTCTGAAAGTTGACACAGTTGATCAAGTATACACATTCGAGAAAGTAGCCTTGGAAGTGGAGTATTGATTCTTTTATAGGTTTATTTGGTAGTGAAGCAATCTCCGCGGAGAGTTTCTCGGACATTGTAGGAGAATTCTTCTCTTGAAACGAGGTCATGGGTTTCATCACAAGTCCACGGTGAACAACCGATAGTGATTTGATATTTATAGAAAGAGCCAACTTTTCAAATACATTCTCTCATCAGTATTGGAGTTCTCCACATCTAAGTCTCCATTGCTTAAGTTGACTCACAGAATTAATTATTGGCGACCAAACACAAAACCGGCGGCTATAATTATTTATGGACGTTTTCATACAAAGAATATCGAATTACTCTTTAGTCTGTTATAGTACGATGTAATGCGAAGATTTTATTAGCAAACTAATTTTCATAACATGCTATTAGCGAAAATTTGCAAGGCTCATTTTGGATGTTATTACTAAAGCCACAATTATTCTTAGTCACCTTAGCGTCTGCATGGGGCTGTTTCGTTCAGTGCTGATGGCTTGCCTCTAGGTCTGGGCGAACACACTCACGGCATAACCGACATTCCTACACACGATGCAGTACTAAAAATTGTGGCTTTCGTTATTACACATTTGAATGAAGAATACCTGTCTCCAAAAAACTGAGTACTTATAATACATACCTCTTCACTTCAAGATGTTCTTGATTTACTTAAATTCTAATGTCGTTCATATTGTTGTGACTCAGACCACTGACGGTGCGTGTATCAAAGGCGCTCAGACGGTCAGAGTGACTCGCATCACTGACAATGAGCGCGGCAGGACAAAGGATTTCGAGATTATTCGCGACGCGTCCGGCGACTGGCGTATTTGTAGAAATTCCAGAAACGGTGAAGTTCGACAAGGTGCATGTTACGTGATCCTCACTACATAAGGAGGCGAGGCGGGGGGACGAGAAAAGAGTAGTTACTGAGTTAGGCATGAGAAAGTCAGTATTTAGTTAGTGCGGAACGAAACAGCTGCATGTGGAGTCATGAGAGGACCATCACGTCAAAAGGAAGATAGTAAAGCAGTTTAATGAGTGTTGAGTGATGGCATCGTCAGTTCTTTTTTGTGAGACAAGGAGAGAACTGAAAGACGGGAAATTTTGTATTAAGGTTACGAGAAGACCACAGCTATGACTTGTAATATCACGAGGGACTGTAGTGTGTTAACATTAGTAACAGGGAACTGCATTTTTGTGCATTAAGTTAGAAGAAAATAAAGTGACGAGAAACTGGGCTTTAGCGTTATCACACTGGTGTCAGGAGTGGGGTTTGTCAAATAGTCATTTAGTTGTAAGCTCATTAGAACTTTTATCGATAATTTAGCCAAAGTAATAAAACGATCCTGGTAAATATAGGGTGCAATACTTGTGTGAGAAATACATAACAGAATCCATGAAACAGATTATTGAAGATAAGCCTTGCCATCATAAACTACACGTAAACTCTGTAATGATGTACTTTCTATACTCATATCACAATATATTGTTACATATACAGGTCTCCTAGTCACATCCACTTAGACGCGCGTAATGCAAGCTACAAAGATTTCTTTACCGCTCCCAGTTTGGAGGTAATCATCATTACTTTGTCATCCAAAGGAAACTTGGGTTAAGTGAAGTGTAAAACTTTAGCGGAACGGAAATCTACTGCATATGCATCGACTAACTTCCAAATTCTTCTTTGTTGAACTTGCCAGGTGAGGCTTCTGCTTAATTTTCTGTGAAGCGCAAAGTAAGAATATTGTGAATCCGCAGATATGCAAAGGAAGCAGAGAAAATGACAGTGCTTTTATTTTCAAAACTTTACTTCTGGCAGTGTGGATGGTGAAACACCTGTGTTCCTTGCATTAAATCTAAGTTTTCTTTCTTTGCTTCTTTTTGACATTGTATTTAAGATGTACAAATCGCAGAATTTGTTCACATGGCTGAGCCATATATAAAAAGCTATAGATTCGGGTCATCAACTGGTATATGGCATTTATGAGCAGTGAAGAACACTTAGAGAGGGAGTTGGCCAGAGAGGAAACTTCTAAAGGAATTAGACCCTCAGATCTGCTGTATTTCAAAACTTGGTCATGCGTGTTTTTATCAACCCTACGGAATGTACAGTTTGATGACTTAAAGGTGCAGAGATTATAAAGATACCCACCACCTCCGTAGCGCTGTGGTAGCCCGCCTGCCTCTGGCGTGACGGACCCGAGTTCGATCCCCGGTACCGGCGTGGGTATTTTTTCCCCGCTGGGAGGTCTGGCATGGTGTGCACTCAGCCTCGTTAGTTCCCGGAGGAACTACTGGATGCAGAAGTAGTGATCCCAGGTGGTGAAGGCCGCATTACTGGCCGGGAGGGCTCGGGGCACCGACCACGTCCCACCCTACACCACTGCACCCCACTCATGACGCCTGTAGCGGGCAGAGGTGGGGACACAACGGCTGGGTGGCAAGCCTTAGCCCTTCATGAGCTATTGCGCTGAGGGTTTAGTGTTTTTATAAAAATAGCATAACCTTTGAATGTTTAGAGAAAAGTTGTGTAAAATTGAATTTTTCTGAACTTTCTTACTGAAGAGTATATTGTAAACGAGCTAAATTGAAATGCAAGTTTTATGAAACAGTGATACAGAAATGAATTTCTTTTAGTGCTCCGTATTGAAAGGCTAGGACTGTTTAATGCCTTTAACCAGGATTTAATTTCAATTGATAACTCTATTTATGTTTTTGATGTATAAACCAGGGCCATCCAACTGGAAAACGTGTGACGTCGCAGAGCTTGTGTGGCGTAAGTTTACAAAGAAGGGACGTTTCCTTACAATTGCCGATAGAAGGTACTAAGGGAAGGGAAGGGAACGGAAGGGCTGTTGTATTGCCTGGTTTCTTATACCTAATCATGCATGGCTTACTGGCGGTGCCTTTCCTCCTACCGCACTTCACCTTTCTGCACCTTCAAGTGCATTCTTCTCTCCGATTTTTAAGAGAGACAGTTTCTTTGAAGTCGCACAGCTTTGTTGTCTAACGCTGCTCTAAAACTTTAATGTGATGAAAACAATCAACGGATTTTATCTTTACTCTAAATACTGTTCCTTTAAAGAATTATCCCAACCTGCATTTTCTGCATGGAAATTGTATTAGAAGGTACTTTCCACTTTTATTGCGTACATAAATTTGTTTTAGAACAAGGTACCGTTGTCACAGCGATTTCGCAAACTGAACTGCGATCTTTTATAGTGCAAATACATTGAAAACAAAAACTGGCCGCAATTCGGCTTTCTCTCCCACAGAGTCCGGGAAAAGCTTAATAAGTCTAAAGTTGTAACGACTGACTTCAGTCTCTCTTGCGCTCATCTATCCGCTGCCTGGCACAAGAAAATAAACTGGCCCACACGCGTATCCGTGCAAGACCGCACTAAACGTAACTTACCACCAATATTGCATGTAGCGAAGAGAAAGTCAGCCGCAGTTATGTTTTTCCTCTCAGTGCTGAATGCCTCCCAAGGGGAAAGAGCTAGGATATAGTAATTGAACATTTTTGTAACCTCTATATTCTAATACTTTTGGTTCTGTGCAATTTTTTTACATACTTTGACAAAATTTCAATCTGTCTATCATACACTGTGTCCACTTTTACTGTCGGTGCCACCTTAGCTCCCGTGGCACCCTGGCCTTTCATCCTACTAGGTGCTTTCATCAACCTGTCACCTTTATTTATTTTCCCTCGCCTTTCTTATATTCTTCACATTGTTTTCCAATCCTATTTTGCTTTCTGTAACAACTCGATATCTCCGTTCTTCCTTTCTTCTTTTCTTGTTAACATCTTTATCACTACTGTGTACCTCTCTACTGTTTCCCATTCAAATGCCTTTACACACACACACACACACACACACATATATATATATATATATATATATGCAAGGTTATATGTTATTAATGAATTAGTCTAACTTGTAAATGACGGCGTCGTGGTTGAGCGGTTAGACCGTTTGCCTATCACCAAGGTGGCCCGGGTTCGGTCCCAGGTACCCGCATGGGGTATTCGTAGTGGTCGAAGCGGCGTCTGGGCTGGTTTTCTCCGTTTCTCCGGTTTCCACGGCACTCACCCCGCCAACTGCTCCATCACCTTTCCATTCATCAAATTCGCCTGCATTTCATATATTCCTCACAATCATGCCTGGTTCTGGGCCAACCACCCGCTTCCCGGTCTTCACTCTATCAGGTGCATAGTTTCATCTGCTCCCCAACAGGCATCTGACACTAGGCACAGGCTTGTAAGTCCTAAGGGGTGTCAGTCCTCCATACGTTCAGGGTAGCCACATAAAGAAGAACAAGAAGAATTTGTAAACAATTTTTCTTATCGAAAATAGGGTCTGTAAGAGAGAGAGAGAGAGAGGATTATCTAAATTTTGGATCTACATACTTTCAATAAAAATCCCATCTCAGTCTGGAGAATCATTGTGATATTGGACCCCTCTAAGAGCAAAGGTATTGAAGGCCGAATAATTGTTGTTCAAATCAAAGCATGCCCAATAATTGCACGATTGTGCTTAAACTCCTTTCGTATCGGAGTTCCACTTTGACTAAGCTAATCCTCTTGTGTCAGAAGTTCGTGTTCTTGAAAATAATCTAGACCTTCAGTAGAGAACCTTATGTTCTATGTGAATAAGTATAAAACTTTTGCTTCATGAAGCAAAAATATCTAACTGCATTACAAACATCAAACACTGCAGGCATTCACAGCTCAAGATCTTTTGAATTATTAATGCTAGCTGCAAATTCTCTCCAAAGGCAAAACAATTGTACGCAGCAGTCGAATAATAAGAAAGCAAATATACAAGGGTTTACAAACGGTATATTTTTGTTTAGAAAATGAAACAATGGCGAAGGAGAAGAAAAGGGAATAAGAGAGTAGAGGGAGATCTCATAAACAATAATGATTTGAGGTTTGGGAACACTTCTGTGCCAAGTGGATTCAAGCATTACACACCAAAGTGGTTGCATTGCTTAAAGAAGTCAACTTTCTTGTTCGTTTTCTGCATTAATTATATCCATGCATATTTTTAGGGAAGAAAAGCTTTCTAGGAGCTGGTGTGTCAGCAAAAGGCGAGACTTCTTCACATATCTATACAGAGAAGGATAGAGTTGTTAAAATGTTGTCATTTATTTTATTTCGCTTCTTAGCTTTTAATGGTATACGATAAAGTGTTATACATTTGTAAGGGAGATGTTAAAACATTAACAAGACTGTACACTTGCATGACATAACATGTAGTGTATTTGCTTAGTATACAGAAGATTCGAACTCGACTGGGGTGAGAATCAAGTTGCATTCCGCGTTTTGATCCTTATCCTTGAGGATAAATTGGGAACAAATTTGATATCTTTGAGCCAAGGCTATTTGGGAACTTATCAATGGTTTTTTAGTCCTTAAAAATGATAAAATTTGACTGCAATACGGTATATAAACCACTGACCTAATTGATTACACAGTTGATGGGGTGCGTGTATATGTAGTTATCCTGAAAGCACTGAATTAAATTCTATCGGTCCTGAATATTATAATTCCAATCTTCTGCATTGCCATGAGATTACTCAAGGCTATGGCATCATAAAACATGTACAATAAATGTTTCAGTGGAAATCCCAAGTTAGTACATGCAGTACTGTTGCAGATATCCACAAGTAAAATATAGTGACGCTGAGGAAATATTATGTAAAAGAGATTAATATCGGGTCTTTAATGTCCAGGCAATATCTTGGCAATGACTCATTACAATTTACAACAAAAATACTCGGTTTTCGAGTTAAGAAAATATTTCTCCAAAGAGATGTTCAAAACATTCCCTTAGATGAGTGTAGGCCTCATATTGGCAACTCGTTGCTCTGTGAAGAAGCATCTAAATTGCTGAATAATTAATTAGCCATTTCCCCACAACTAACGCAGTTTAATTTTGCAGCTTTCCATGTGGGATAACGGAGACGAATACGCCAGTATAAATCACTAGAAGTAAAATGTTGGGATGGTTCAAATAAGGTGATCTAGCCGGCAAAGGCTCACTTCTACTTACCTTTCGAGGAAGACATTTAATCCAAATTCATGGGACAGTATACGATATTAACTTTCCATCGCTGCTTGTTTGAATATGGGTAGTTAAAATATGTTGTCATCACTCTAGCAACTTCTAGTAACAATCTCGCAGGATTTAGTGTTTGCCACATCCTAGTCTTGTGCATAGACTTGTGCCTATCTGCCGATATGACCATTATTGTTACAGGCGAGATATAAATGGAACAATAAAATAAAACAGGAATTGTGCCGATGTATTTAATGCAGGGGTGTCGTTGAAGGGGAAATAGCCTCGCCTAGACTTCCCTCACCATTGTATATATCCCAGCCACCCTAGCCTCTCTCACATAAACAAAGCCAAAACGATTGGGTTCTGTGGCGACACTCGATCGTAATTATTTTGAAAAACCATGTGTTTATTTTTACTATTTGACTGTAATGCAATATTGCTACAATATATCAATCATTTTCATTTTTGGTCACGATTTGGAGATCTTCCATATGCATCTGTAATCTTAGAATCAGTCGTCCGAAATAGAGCACTGGACATGTTTACGAAGCGTCACTGAATGTTTTACCGCCGACCTGGCTGAACGACAAACGCCAATCCGCTTCAACTTATGGCACGTTGCTTGGAAGGGGTGAAAATAGCGGCATGTCTGTGTTCCACACGTGACCTGGAGAAGAAGAAAACCCAAACCTAGACCGGTGGTAAAACTGGAGTGTGGAAAATGTTACCTGAGTGGCTTGAAGGTATGCTTTGCAACGCCGGTCCACACTACAGCTTTCTTTGACATGCGGCTTGTCTCTTCGTTTAGCATGGTGTCTGATGAGTCTCTCGGGCCTCGCTCGTTTGGAAAGCAGGGACGAATACATCGAAGTAATTTCTGCTTCATGTGCCCTCTCGTGCGAAACCAGATTTTACACATTCACTTCACTTGCTTCCATCATAACGTTGTCTGTCGGGTTTGCTTCAGAGTGTTGAAGCAGATGACTGACATACCAAAAGTTAGTACTACAGTTTTTTAATTTGTTTCTACCTACTGTTAGGGTCAAAACTTATTTTATTGTAGAGAATTATATTGCATACAGTAATATGTTTACTATCTCAGCTCTTTAAAGGATGATAGCATTTTATACATCCTATAATTTGGTAAAAATATTTCATAAATGCTTTTAGTTCTGATATACTGAATTGCAATTCAAGTCAGAAAACCGTAATTTTGTTTAATTATATAAAGTTTTCAGTGAATAACAAAACATGATCTTTTTAAACAAATAGTATAAAAGAAACGCATCTAATCTGTAAATAATAGTAACTAATAAAAGAAAGAGATCCATTACTAATACTGCAGAGTACCATGGAACTATGTGAAAGTGATTCATCTGGAAATAGAACCTTGTATCTTCTGATTATGTTAATTTGTGATGAGAGTAACACGTCCTATGTAGTTTACATCGATTTAATATACCCCCGTGTTTCTATAATAGTTTTATACGATGTTTCGCTGAGAGTATGAACCTACAAAATGGGAACCCGACAAAATTGTTTATTACAGCATATTTATAATATAATATGCCAACTGAAAGCTTCGATTTGTCTATAAACACTTCCATTTCTCAAACGTAAAATTAAATGAAGCGTTTTCAAGATAGGATGAAAAATAGGAAAATAGTTAAATGTTGTTTATTGAATTAAAAAATAGTTCAAATTTGTCTTTAAAATTACAAAATAAACAGCTAAGGCACTTTACTTTAACAGTACATTTATGAGAAAATGCATGCCGATTACATTAAAAAATTGTCCTTCCGCATTCAAGTAACAATAATGGTTATGCATTTTATTCCGTTAGTATATGTACTTCACATAACTTACCAGATATCACCCTAAAATAATTGCTTGTGTTTTCCTGATGACAAAGATAAAGCTTGTTTGATCCTTGATCGACTGTTAGATAACAGATACTTTTTGTTGAATGAGGAAAGAATATCACTTATCCACTGCCTGAAACCTCCAAGGAAAACAATTGTGGAATTTCCATTTTGGTCACTCGCTTGTTCGGGTTGTACGAACAAAAAGGAATCTGCCGAGTGGCTGTGGGTCCAAAAATATGTGTTATTTGGAACATGAGGCTGTAACACCTATTGTCTTCGTTATTAAATCCATACTTTTATTACCAAATTCATCATAATGGTTGATAAAAATTAACGGCCCTAGGCCTCCTGGGTACATAGACAATGCGACACCAAATACCTATCTGTAGCGTCCTTTTACCTTTATAATACATTAGAAAGGCATGCTCAATAACGTGAAATTTGAAGTAGTAATTCAACTGATTCCAAAAGCGGCATTACGAAACAAGTTTTTCAATCTGCCAGTGATGCATGGCTTTTTATTGGTGCTGTACATATGTAAAGAATTGTCTGGTATATTGTCCTTTGTGATTATTAGTTTATTGAACCACTATTTTTGTTGGTATGCCCACATTTTCAGTTGTATTAAAATAAGTGGAAAGGACGAAAATGAGAATCATGGTGGATGCATGAAGGGCATAAGGGTTCCCTTAGCATAACCACTGACACTGAGTTTGACGGGGAAGCTGCAGGAATTGCTGTATTGATAGTGCAACATTATTTTGACCGTACGAAACAATTCGGTGGAAATGTGTGCTAGATGTTAGTAAGCTTAATGCAGTATAGGTATGCAACTCCTTAATATTAACTCTGAAGTAAGTTTTGAACGGTTAGCTTTATCTCAGCCCTTGCAAGAAAGAACATGTCTTGTGCATTGCACTTGGACGTCCAACACTCGCAAAATCCCCAAAAATGTTGAACGCTGTAGGTTCCTGCATTCATCCTAGAAGCTGCAAAAATAAGAAAGAAAAATATGATTCCTTATATAATGAAGAAAAAATTTTGGAAAATAGCATAGATTCATGAATACGAATCAGAATCATTCGTAGAAAATTATGAGCACCACAGTAAGTTACAAAACTGAAATGATAGTTCAGAATAAAACACTTGTATGCTTAGTTGCATATTTTTATACATCAATAAAAGTAGCTCAGATACCGTAAACAGCAATGGTATTGCTTTATTTCATCCAAATGCATCTCAGTACTTGCTTTAATCTATTTCAAATAATCTATACATTCGTCTAAGCAACTTATTCTTTCGTGGTGCACTTCTGTGGTTCCTTAAGGTTTCCTCCTACTTGTGTACCTTGGGATGTATATTGTACATTCAATGAATGGAGTCGTGCCAATATAGAGTGCAGTGGTTTATGTTGGTAAGGAGACATTTACCATGCCCAAATTCACCGCATACCTTGTTGTAGCTCTTCACTTAATATTTGTCTCACTCTCCCCTTTTCTTTCACTCCATACGTTAATGTTTCAGGGGCAGGATTTTGACATCCAACCAACACTAGATGTGGACCGGACCCTCGTTGCGAAACATGCTTTTCAGATACTCAAGTGAAATGTTGACCAACTCCTGGCCTTTCGCTGCTCACTTGGGCTGCCCTTTGTTTATAAGCAATGAGTGTGTGTCGGATTTGAACTCAAAACAATAAGATATTAGCTCAACCAGAACTGGTGTGGAGCACAAATGATGAGATTCTTCCAACCTTAAATAAAGAAAAGCACTATACTATTGTGGAAGCATGACGCGTTTCCGCGCATTCGACTGCGTTTCTTCGGAATTTCTCTTAGCTTTAAGTGATGGAGGTTTCGATATAAATAGCATTTTCAATTGTGATCTTCACATTATAAGGTACACTTTTTATTGATTTTTCCTCGTTCGAGTTGGCAATAAGCATATAACCATATACACCCTAAAACGGCTATAAATATTTTTATTCAGACAGCCGAATATGGAATCATGAACAAGATCTTGGTTTTAATTTTCTTGTATACAAGCAGTGTGGTTTTATAAATTCATTACTATTACGTAACTTCGAATAACAGCTAAATTATTCTGTTATTCAACTACGTTGTCAATCCTCAGGATCATATCAGCGTCGCTGGTGTGCCGGAATTTCGTCCCGCAGTTATTTTACATTCCATTGAATCTACTGACATGGAGCTATCGTTTTTAAGCACACTTAAAAACCAGCAATCTGGGCTGGATTCGAACCCGCGACCTTGGGATCAGTAGACCAGCGTATAACCCACTGAGTGATCCAGACCGACATGTAACTTCGAAGCTTTTGAAATAGAGAGCAACTGAGTCCATGAAAAAAATAGAGCATCAACCATTCTTTTATACTCCTTGTTCTTCGTTTGAACCTTATTACTATTAGCCATGATATTGGTAATAAACTACATTAGTTTAGTTTAGAAGATAAAAATAAACAATAAATAGATGTGAATTTTGCGTTACTTATCCTTCCATAACATCCTATTAATCTTCGGGAACGTAACTGCGATGTGCAAAATATTGGTAAATATTACGAAGCAAATTGTGGGTGAAGAATACAAGATTTCCATTTCACGTAACAAGCTGAGAATGGTTGAGTAAATCTAGGAAGCTGAGAGATGAAACCTATGCTGCACAGAACACTAGGTACTTTGCCCATGTTCACAATATCACATGGTTGAGTAAATCTAGGAAGCTGAGAGATGAAACCTATGCTGCACAGAACACATAGGTACTTTGCCCATGTTCACAATATCACATGGTTGAGTAAATCTAGGAAGCTGAGAGATGAAACCTATGCTGCACAGAACACTAGGTACTTTGCCCATGTTCACAATATCACATGGTTGAGTAAATCTAGGAAGCTGAGAGATGAAACCTATGCTGCACAGAACACTAGGTACTTTGCCCATGTTCACAATATCACATGGTTGAGTAAATCTAGGAAGCTGAGAGATGAAACCTATGCTGCACAGAACACATAGGTACTTTGCCCATGTTCACAATATCACATGGTTGAGTAAATCTAGGAAGCTGAGAGATGAAACCTATGCTGCACAGAACACTAGGTACTTTGCCCATGTTCACAATATCACATGGTTGAGTAAATCTAGGAAGCTGAGAGATGAAACCTATGCTGCACAGAACACATAGGTACTTTGCCCATGTTCACAATATCACATTTCAGTAATGTTAGCTTGCGTGACTCATTTTATATGACCATGACATGGCGTCCTATGTGATGTGATGACATATGACATTCCCTGCATGAATATCTATGAAGGGGAACGTTTAAATACACTCGCAGATCAACTGTTTTGTTAAAAGTTTAAGCGACCTTTTGTCTACCGCTGATCGTTAATATCATATTAATAAAAATCCCATTTTATTACTATTTGCCTGTTAAAAATAACATTCAATTCGCCGTTCCATTGGGAAGCTGTTAGCTTTACATGATAATTAGCGAACGTCCTGTGACATATGGTTACCAATATTTGCTCTGGCTCCACGGATTAATACTCAACTCCCTAATTCAATATGAGCAACAGTCGGTAATTGAATAGATTTTACATAATTTACAATTTTGAGAGCTTGCCGGAAAAAGATACTTTAATACGGTCGACAATTTGGAGAGATAAATATATGATACATATTCGCCCGGACATCCTGCAGTGCGTTGGATGTTTCTGGAACCTTTCATCTCCAAGTTTATGGACATATCGGTAAGGGTCAGAAGCGCAATCAGTGATTTGTGTGAGCCAGAGGTATAAGGTGCCATTCCTGTTTTGGATGCTTCACCTACCTATTATGCACAGTCGAGTGCACGGAAACTTGCCGATGCTTTTGGTTTCCGATAAAGATTCTCTTTGCTTCAATTTGGTAGAATCTCTATCATTGCGTTCCACACCAACAATCTTCTCTTGGTTTGGAAGACCAAAAATATTTTTATTGGGTTAAGTATTAATGCAGGAAAGGACTGCTCACAATACCTACCAAACGTTTAAGGACACCTCCATATTTCGACTAAATCGTTGTCATTAGGTTGTCCAGCGGTCGTATTTTTCGTCAAAAGAAGTATCTTTTTGAGAGGGGTACTTAGAAAGTTAAAAAATGATTTATCTAAAAGTAATTAAACACATTTATGGTAACAACTAGCACGCAAATTATACATTTATCAAAACTAAGAAGTCATGGCTGTTACACAAAAAGGAAAATGTTGAATATTTTGAAAAAAGGAATGTAATTTGCAACGTGAGGATGTGAATTAAATATTGAACCTAAAATAATAAAAGATATATGAAACTAAAAACAACATTCCAATTTGTATGACTGAATAAAAAGTAAATATAAGAAACGAGTTATTTCAGGGGAATTCTTTATTTCAGCAGCCCCTTAACCGAGATAATTATCCAAAATACCTGACAATTTTAATGTTAAGATCTTTGTTCAGTAATTAGCCTTAGCTCCTGTGAATTAAGATGGAGTTGCTTCAGATATTTGCGGTTTAAACGCTTATCATGTGGCTATTTAAATGCTAGTCAAACATTAGAAGTAGGTTTTTTCAATACATTTTGCAGGAGGTACGACTTTCTCTACTCTTGCATTAACAGTTCTTACGAACTCTTATTCCTATATCTTCTTCGTGTTATTTGAGATAAAATTTGCAGAAATTATCTTATTGTTTATTTGCTTGTAGGTACAAGGCGCAAGGGGAATACAGTACGCTTTGAGCGATTGTCATGTGACTGGAACACATACGATTTTTTAAATAATCACCGATCATATTTACAGAAAGAAAATAAAATGCATAATTTATTTAATGTTTGAAGGTTGTATCTTAAAGAGCGTTTTCAACGTCAGCTAAATCTTTTAAATCTTTTAAAATCCGTTCCCATTGCACGGCTAACATATAAAAATGAATGATGTTCCATTTGTTTTCCAAAACTCGTACAAACAACAAGGAGTGTCTCAAATGGTTCACTCTACAAAAAAATTTATTTGGACATAAATTGTGTGTTAGCAAGATCTACATTTTACACATTTAGGTTTGGTCTATCTCTTACGGTTTACCATTTATGCAAAAATCATCCAGAGTGAACAGGACTACGTAGGCAATAGCCAGAAAATTCAAAATATACATGTTATTTTCCTTAAAAATATCTTAAACATATGACATTTAATTCAACATTGAGTCATTTTTGACAAAATAAAAATGCCTAAACATTTCCATGAAAAGTGTAGTTTAGGGCGGAGGAATTTTCTTCAAAATGTTCGTGTGGCATCCTTGAAGGAAATAAAGATTAAGTGCCAACTTTGTTTTAACCGACTTTTCATTTTTTATGCTGTCCACAGATCGACACACACCAACACACACACACACACACACACACACACACACACACACACACACACATACAAACACACACACGTACGGACGCACACACTCACACACATGGACCTTTCTCAAAAATGGTTTCTTGGATTCAGGGGACATCAAAAGATATATTTCCAGTGAAATGTGGACATCGAATTTTTGGATGGAATGCATTGCTTCCTCTACTTACTACACGTAGTAGAGAAAGTAAAAAGAAGTTACTCATACAGCTTAATCCAAGAACAGCACAGGTATTGAGAGAACATTTTATCTTGCTTAATAAACTAACTTATTGGATAAAAGTATGTACATCCTGTTAAATGTTCAGTATGGTGTTTTAAATGGTTCCAAGATGAGTCGTGAATTGAGCAATTCAACATTGTTGTGATAGAGCCTTCTTAATATCTCCTCAAATATGGAGCATATCTGTCGGTGAGTGAGTGCGTGTTAACTTCGCTTGCAGTTCAGACATGACTGAATACAATTGAAGCATTGATCTACGGCATAGATCCGAATTATTTGCATCCTCTACAAACTGCCTGACTTGTCAAGTTTTATTGGACCTTTGTGCTACAAGTTCAATTAAGTTTGCCTCAGATGCAAGACAGTAAAATACCCATAAACCAAACGCGGGGCGCGGGAAGGGTGGGGGAGTTGATGAGTCGTAGAGAAACAGCAGGAAGCCGAGAAAGGGGCGAGAGGGGGAACTTTGATGCTGGCTAGTAATCGGAAGTGAATTTCAGACGTTTTGTTTAAGCGGGGAATCCCTCGCTTGCTGTGTCAAGTAAATATGTCTAAAATAATGTACTGGCGACAATGACTCAAGTTACACGAGTTTTAGTACAGTAGGATTAACTGAAGCCCAACTATTATATTTCTGTGGTTAAAGGTTGTTACTGTATTAAATATTCATTATGGCACTTCGATCTGAACTGTAGTGTCTTTAGGAAAGCTTCCAAATGTTTTTAAAAACACCAACGTTCAGTAGGTTAAGCGGCCCTTTGTATACCCTCTCTGTTTCGAGAAGGTTCAAAGTTCAGCGCTTCTGGTTTCTAGAGGAATCCAGTAAAACATGATCACATAACGTAAACAACGCGATTGATGTGAGGCAACCCCCGATAGGAATGCAACACAACTAACGTATAGGTAATGCGGGCAGCTTCTTAACTGACCAATTCTACTAGGAAAACTACCGAGTCTGCACTTATGGAGCTTGCGATAGTGTACTGGAGCTTTACAACTCTACCACTGAGCCAATCACACATTGCTGTCAAGTTGCACGATCTACTTCCTCGGGAAGTTTACAAGTGACACGCAAGTACAGATTCCCCCAGCACTGTTATCCAATCCCTTATCCACCTTCCCATCTAGATTCCCGTTCAAGAGCTCTATAAAATTCCCCTATAGGATTTAGGGAGGGGTTGTTTGAGCTGAGATGATTGTGCAGTTTTGTGCACGAGCCAAGTAACACATGTAACTTGTTTTGAAAATAGTTAATGGGTTATTCTTAGAGTTTTAATTGAAGTATTTGTACACGCATGACCAGAAATTGTAGGTTAAATTAGCAATGCTCAAATTCGCTCTTCATTTCAGAAACAGCAAGCTGTTTGAATAAAGTTTTGTATAGAAGCCTTTGCACTACTTCGTATCGACTTATCTCGGGACATAAAGTTCTTACGATAGTAAATCACCATTGGGGTAATTGTCTCTGTTGTGAGACTGCTTTTGTGGTTTACCGGGAGAAATACAAATCGGTTGGAGAATTCGATGTCATTCTGACAGGTTGTCACAGTAGTTCAATGGTTAAAGCACCCACCTAGTAAGTGAAGGATCTGTAGTTCAAATCCCAGCAGTGGTATTGAATTTTTAGGGTTCCGATTCTACCTTTCAAATATCAGGGGTGCTTTATGCTTTGATGGATGTTGTATCATAGTGTGCTTTCTAACGGTCTTTGAGTGTAGCATCGTTGCATTTCTAAGATTTTAAAACTTTCTAAATAAACTCAGAGGTAGAAAACAAACAAAGTACTCTTGGAACGTACGCTCAAATATATAATCTATCACATAAAAATGTCAGAAAAAATCAGGTGTAATATATTTTTTTCTTTTTCTGTTTTACAAAAATTGACTAAATCCGCCCCCCCCCCTCCTTAAGTACGTTAGTTATTGATTTTTTATTTACTCACAATAGCTTAAGTTTACTCTAACGGATATTCTATTTATTACTTTCCTGAGACAATATGTAAACGTTGTAACAATATTGGAGTGACTGTTTTCTGCGTCTTTACAGCTTCCTGTGTTTTACTTCTAGCCACTGAAGGCTTCAGCTGCAGAAACAAACAAATTGCATAAACGGAAAAGAGAACATAACTAAATAAAGTGGTAGTTTTGTTGTATTTAGCCTTGAGCAGTTTTTCTTGCAACGAAACTGCAAAGAACTGCTGTTCTAAAATATAAGCGCCGCAAATCAACCTTTAGAAAGATTTCATTTACGCAGAATATAACACTAATGTTTACATTTAATGAGTGGATGTCGGAATTATTGTCCGGTAAGTTTAACAATTTTATAAAGAAATTATGGGGAGATCAATATTTAGCTACAATGAATACCTTTCGTACTTAAAGTTACTACATACTTTAAGGAAGTATGAGTTGTCATTTTTTTATCAAGGGGATTTAAGCCTTTTGCAAGTTCTGCGTTGAGGAATAGGCAATTAGCAAAGTCCGTGTTGTTTAATAATTAGCTACACGACGAAATCTGGCAAGCATAAAATCTGTTAGCTCAAGGTGTTCCTGGAAATCAGTAATGTTCAGAAGTTACTACCTCAGAAAGTGTGTACAGGGAAGTTCTTCAAATTAGAAAGGAAACAGTGGAATTCTTAGACTGTAGCAAGCAATCGAGTGAAAATTGCGTTTAATAGGCGAATAAGATGACCGAATTTAACAGATAAGCAGGAACGTTGATGGGAGTCATAGTGGACGGGGGGCACAAGTGCATTTCTAAAATCCATGTATTTCCCTTCATGTTTTACAGTCTTACAGAAGTGTTTAATGTGGATGATTTTCGGCAGTTTGTAGTAAGATTTCAGAATTGCTGTTACGTGTTAATCGTGTATGCCTCCATTACAAAGTTCATCAAGGTGTTTAGTTTAGGAGAGTGAAACATGTTGAGGAAATATTTTATGGCATGAGCTGCTGCTTACTCTGAATATTAGCAAACAATGCATTGTCTAGACCATTCGCATCGGTCCTTAGTATCGTTCTCACAACCATTAACACGCAAACGTCCATCTACATAGTGATATAAACAGGCTGAGGGACTCCATAAGCTCCATTATCACCCATTAACACCCACATGCGCCCTGTGAAATGGCCTCAGTGGCAACTCGCATGCACACCTATTTGTTACCTACCGCATTCTGGTCCAGCATGCATCTCAAGTAGCAACATGCATGTATATCTGCAACATTCGACAGACACCTGCAGCAAACATCACCAGTCTCGGCTTCAGAAAAAGTCGACAAACAGTTCCTTATCTACACCGTTAAAGTACAACAGAAGCGGGAGGCGATGAGACCCGCTTCAAACATGTTAATCAAAGTATGTATGCAAATAAAACATTTCACACGGAGATTTCACTGGAAATAAATGTTTGTGGTCCACTGAGTTTAAGAGAAGCTTTACAAATGTGTGAGTGCATGAATGTGAGTGCGCGTGAGTGCGAGTGAGTGCGCGTCAGTGTCGGTGAGTGTCGGTGAGTGCGAGTGAGTGTCGATGAGTGCGAGTCAGTGTCGGTGAGTGTCGGTGAGTGCGAGTGAGTGTCGATGAGTGCGACTGAGTGTCGATGAGTGCGACTGAGTGTCGGTAAGTGCGACTGAGTGTTGGTGAGTGCGAGGGAGTGTCGGTGAGTGTCGGTGAGTGTCGGTGAGTGTCGGTGAGTGTCGGTGAGTGTCGGTGAGTGTCGGTGAGTGTCGGTGAGTGCGAGTGAGTGTCGGTGAGTGTCGGTGAGTGCGCGTGAGAGTGCGTGAGTGCGTGATTGTGCGTGAGTGCGTGTGTGTGTGATAACAGTATGCCTCAAAAACGAAAAGTTGGATAAATATTAAACTTAGAATTTCTAGAGGTGGAATCAAGACTAAAAAATTCAATGTCATAGCTGGGATTTTAACCACGGATCCTCCGCTTATCGAGTGGCTGCTTTATTCACTATATCCGTGGTTCAAATCCCAGCTATGGCTTTGAGCAGTTAATGTGTTGGCATTAATAAATAATAATTAATATTTTAGTTCAAAATTTTTCAGGAATGTGACACAAAGATTCTCAAAATACCTCCCAGTCCGAAACTGGGCTTTATAGGGAACATTTTACACAGTTTTTGTCATAAAAACCGTCTTGGTTAAAATATCAAATGTTCAAGGGTATTTAAATGGTGAAAAATGACGTATATCTTGAATTTTCTGGAAATAGGAAGTTCTACACAAAAACTGAAACTCTATCCACACATCTGGTTTTAAATATATATTGTGGCGCCTGCCATTTCCGAAGTGAGCATTACTACTGGTTTGAGTTTTGCAATACTTTAAGTTCTGTCACTCTTCAGTTGTCTCTTGCGATGCCGTAGAGAAATCAGAACGTTTCACCAACTGTGTATAACGACCCGCTTTTAAACATGTGACTATTGATTCGGCATCCCCTGACTTATTGTATCTTTAATAAAATTCACAATGGAAGTATTTCTTTAAATTTATCGCTTTAACAGGAAACTTTAAAATTTCGCAAGAAAAATTTCAACATAATACAAAAATCTGATGTGTTGCACTCACAGGACTTTCTCTACTCTTGTACTAACATTTTTTACAAACTCTTAATACTATATCTTCTTCGTGTTAGTTGAGATAAACATTGTACAGATTATCTTATTGCTGATTCTCTTATAAATGAAGGGGGAATATGGGAAGGCTTTGAACGATAGTCATATCCTTTAAAGCTTTGAGATTCCGTTCTCTTTGCACTGTTAACATATAGGAAAAATGAACAACGATGTTGCATTTGATGAAAATTTAAACTTTCCGAAACTGACACAAATAAAAGGAATGTGTCCGAAATGGTTCACTCTGAAAACAATGAGACATGAATTGAGTGTTTTAGCAATATCTAAATTTTCTTGCAGAGTATGACTTGGTCTATCTCTTACGTTACAAATTATGCCAAAGCCGTCCAGAGTAAACAAGACTACATAAGCTATAGCCATAAAATTCAAAATCTACATTTAGTTTGCCATAAGAATCTCAAAACATATGGCATTTTAATAAAAATCTTTAGAGCCATTTTCGAGAAAATAAAAGTTCTCGAAAATATTTCCATGTAAAGGGTAGCTCAGGGAGGAGGAATTTTATTCAAAATCTTCTCGGTGCATTCTAGAAAGACGCTTAAGTTAAATACCAACTTTGGTTTTTAACCGACTTTTCGTTTTTGAGTTATGCTGTCTAAAGTCTGACAGATACACACACACACATACACACACACACACACACACACACGGCGGACGTTTTTATGATTTTTTTTTTTTTTTTTTTTTTTTTTTTTTTTTTTTTTTTTTTTTTTTTTTAAATATTCAGGGTGCCTGAAAACATATTTCCGGTGAAATCTAGAGATCGAATGTTTGGATGGGATACAACACTTACTGTCGTAGTAGAGAAAGTAATAAATGATAGGAGATATAGAAGGCATGTGAATGTACAAGGCTGTTCTATCTGAGCCTGGAAGATGCTGAATTAGGTTTACGAGGTACAGACCTACTTAAACAGTTGCCAAGTTTTAAGGCGCAATAAGTCTCCTTTATTGATTTTCTCGGAAACAGCAGCTTTATTGATATTGCCCATTCAATAGAGAAAACTCTAGGTGCTTTATTCTGTTTGAATTTGCTGTGTTTGCTCTACAGCTGTAACAGGCCACATGTATAACTAAAGAACACGAGTAGCTATTCCTTTAGTCACGATAATAATTGCTTAACATTCACAGAATAAAAAAGGAATGGGAAGAAATGTAAACTGACTGTGCCGGACTCGATGGCTCAGTTGCTGATGCACTGGCCTTCTTTTCCGGATTGCGCCTTCAAATCCAGCCCAGGCCGATGGTTTTTAAGCGTACCTATGAGCAACTACCCCAACTCAGTAGATTTAATTGCCCGGAAAAACTCCTGCGGGACGAAATTACGGCATATCGGCGGCGCTGATATGATCCTTGCAATTGACTGCGTCGTAAACACACAAAATATTTAATATTAAACTCAATGAGGCATATCACAGTCTACATATAAATTACGAAACAGATAAATAGGCGAGTTATGTTTATAAAATTCCCTACGTTCAATATTTATAAAGCTGATGCATATTGAGGCTTTATTTTATGTAATATATGGATTTGCATTGGAATATGCTACCAATCACTTTCAAAACGTGATCGTAAAATGGATATAAATTCCATATTTCATAATTGATACACTTTTATGCCATAATTTTATAATTTTTCTCCCTATTCTGCAATTTTTTTATACCAAGCAAATTTAATTTGGTAGAACGAAGCAAAGAATAGGTTAAGTGCATTGTAAGGTAACAATGTTCTGAAACCAGACACTTGATAAGCAATAATGGAAGGAAAGTAGGAAAGTATATATCAAGTTACAGTTAACCTCAGTTTTACATTAAAATGCAGGTGGAAGAATATTTTTGACACTATATTTCCATATTCTAATTTAAAAAAATTAAAGTATAGCACTTTTAAAGTTCGAAAAATGCGTTTAATACACGTAGACTTGTTAAAATACGCACTAGTTATTACACATAGCAACTTCAACGTTTATACAAAATTTGAAGCTTCTATCTTGAGTATTTGTTTTATTGGTAAGTAAATATGTTTCCCTGACTAAGATGTTTGTTAGAATACAATTTTGAAAGTAGTTCGATGGAACCTCCATTTGTTTTGAAATATAGAATCATATTAAAAATTCAATGCCATAGACGGGGTTCAAACCAAGGATGTCGGCCTATCATGACAATGCTCAAACCATTGAGCTACCATAGCAGCTTGTCGGCTCGATACTAACTTATTGAACTCCATCTATCTGTGCAGCAAATTCCTAAAGCTAGTTGCCACATAAGACTTTCTGTCAGCATTTCAATACGGTATAAAATACTTCTAGTAACCTAGTCCGTTCTTGTGAGGTTTAATAGAAATCATAAAACAACTTACATAGATACTCAAATTCCATCTTCTTGGATATTTCAATATGGCAAAATGTTTTTCAATGAGGATGCACCTATATACAGGTGTCCCAAAAACACCGACAACGCTTAGTATGTTGTATGGGATGGTAAATTGATTGGTTTTCAATTAGGAACCCCCTGTCCGGAAATGCACCGTTTGGACGCTGTAGCGCATCGGAGTGGGAGATGGACACGCGTTCACATTTCGTCAATAAACCCAACATCGAGCTCTGTATATTTCAACGAGACTTCGAACTGTGTACCTCCTACGTCATTGCAGAGTCTATATAGGCGGTGGTGAGTCTCATACACATGACCCAATACCTAAGGTTTTCTTTGGAGATTTTCAAAAGCTCCGTGGACTCGACCATAAGGTCCTCTGCTGACGTTACAAGAGTGCCATAAACCATACTCTTCACACAATTCCACAAAAAACAGTCGGTGTCAGTTCCGGCAACCGTGTTGGCCATGGAACTGGTCCACCTTTACCAATCTATCGATTTGAATATGCGACGTTGTGGTAATTCCGCACATTTACATCATAGTGTGCTGGAGCTCATGTCGGCCATTCCAGCACTTGTATACTGGTATGTGTCGCATTGCTGTTAAACGTTACAGTACTGGAAACTACGCAAGTAACGCAGTAGGATGCACACCAAGGACTCTGTGGAAGAATTTAGTGCAGGTGCAGGAATATTATTATGCTCAGGTCGTTCATCCCAGTACACAGGGTGGCCAAGATGTGCATACCTTGCATATTAAGATACCAAAACGATTGTTAATAAATTGTCACAACCGTTCGTTCTTAAATTTCGACGCTCTTCGGCATCCAAACCGTACATTTCCGCACAGGGGTTCCTATCTGAAAATCAATCAGTTTACAATCATGCACAACATACTAAGCGTTATCGGTGTTTTTTTTTTTGGGGGGGGGGCGGGGGCACCCAATATAACGCCACCTAAGTGGGCTTTTAATTGCACAAAAGTCAGAAAATCTGAATGCTACGTCTATATAAATTCTTATATTAATTCCTTTAAGTTTTATATTTTTTCTAGAAAACAATCTTAAAATGTTCTTTTCTATCCAAGAAATTGTAGGAGTGGTTTCACTCCACTATCCGTTGTAAGTGTACGGTGGACACAGTAAAAAGAAATGATTGTCAAATATTTACACATTGGTTACTATACGCTGCCCTTTAAGTTCAATTCTCTTTGCGTGACATCACGCGAAAACACAAAACAATGTTCACTGCACCTTCAGAAAATATATAGTAGAGTATTGGAATATTGTGACAAAGAGCAATCCGTATGTCATTAAGGATTAATATAACTAAATGTGTTCCACTGCGTTTTTATTGTAAGGTAAACACTTATCGTTATTTACCCTTATTGAGAATTATGCATAATGCAAACAAGGTAAGAATTACTTCTCTTATTTGCACAAAACTTAAGAAGTAAGTTTTATTAGTCGTACGAATGTATAAACGTGATTGTCCTATTTTCTGCTTGAGTTTAATGTCCACCAACCTGACACGTCTTAACAAACAATAAATGAAGGAAAAGGGCGGAATGACGAATGAGACTTTAACGTCCCCGGGGTTCCAAGAGCTTAGATCAGGCCTGGGCAACTGGCGCTCAGAGAGTGCATCCTGCTGACGGCCTTACTCTGGTAACGATGTGCAACCTTGTCTCTTTGGAGACGCTCGCGTAATTAGCGGCTATTCCCCACTCCACTCCTTCAGTCGGAGGGTGAATCAGCGCTTGCTTGTGGCGTGTAGAACTTGCAACAAGACAGTTAGTATCCATAAGCAGGCGATTCCATGGCAGTTTCTAAGGCAAACCATGAATTTTCTGGGAATTTCCTCAGAAGACCCCATCTTTGTGGATGATTTTTGCATAGAAGGTAACCAATAAGGGACAGAAGAAAGCTTACGAGAAACCAAATGTGATCAAAACCACAAATTATGTCAAATACCTCTTCTTTTGAGTCAACCATTTCCGAGATACTCTGTATTATTTGTTTGAATTTGTCAATACTTACACTTTTCCCACACAGGCATGTCATTCTTTCTGTTTCTATCTCTTGGCCTTGCAAAGAGAACGGAATTTCAAAGGCATCGCATAGCAACCGGTTCTGAAAACATTTAATTATATTACTATATTATCATATTCCCCTTGTACCTACAAGAAAAGCAATAAGATAATTTATAAAAATGCTTGTGTCGATTAAAATGTAGTAGATAGAGAAATAAGCATTTGCAAGAATAATGTGCATAAGTATATTTGCGAACAGAGTTTCTCCAAATTGAACTATTAAGCCTGTTACGCAATGTTACGCGACGATCACTTGGTGTATCTTCTAAGGCTATGCCAAATACTGATAGACTTCTTAAACGTAAGCAGTAACAAAGAAGTCACTGATGAACAGATGTTTATGGCATAAGATTTGAAAGTGCTTTCATATAATCAAGCCGCCACTGCAACACAATTGAGTGTTAAGAGTGCCACAGTCCGCATAAAGTGGAAGGAAGTAAATCCAACCTACCCCGTTTCGAAAATGTTGGATATAACTGGTTTAGCAGGTAAAAAGTGAAGGTGGCTCAAGGTATCCCGCGAGTTGCCCAGGTCTCGCTTAGTTACCCATGGGAAAAGGAAAATCGCAGTAACTCCCGCAATCGAGATTCGATCTCGGGACCTACACTCACACGATTGAGATGGAATTCCACTGTATTTTTTAGTTAAAATCCAGAGTCAGTTTTGAAAAAAGTATCAAAAACTTCTATGTAAAATTGTGGTTCGCACTTCTTTTTTGACTTGCCTGTTCAAAGAGACAGTCAATATAATTGTAAAATGTTTAATAATGAAGTGATTTCTGTGATAATGGTTCCTGGCTTGTCTGCAAGTTGACCCACACACAAACGCCCGTTTTAGAACAATTTCTTAGAAGCTCAGTTCATTCTGGACACACTATCGACTTCCAACATTTCAGATGACAGCGGCTATTGTCTAGCACTTCTTTCTTTTTAATGTTTCAATGGAAAACAGAATTCCGATATATACCCATAAGTCAGACAGTTTATATACACAATAGCTTACGCACTTCGTAAAACGCTGATACCAATGAAAGCGTGGGAAGACTACTAATCAAGGAACGTTGTTTTGTGCCTTTACCTAAAAGAAACAAGTTTTATTAACGTATTTTTCCCCCTACTTATCTTGAATTTAGTGCATTTTAGGTCATATCGAACTGAATGAAAAGAAGGAGACGCTCAAATGAGTCAGATAACCATAAACTTAGTTAATAAATACTTGTCTTCTGAGAATAAGGGAACGAGCCTTAACCAGATAATCAGAATTCGATTTCAGGACATCTTGAATGTGAGAAAACAGGTTACTCCTACACTGTGGAGAGGACAGTGTTCGCGTTATTGTATTCCTCCTTTCTCTCCCATTTCCTTCCCCCCCCCCTCAGTTACTCTCCTCCCTCTCTGTGACTCCGTCACTCCCTCTTTCTCACCCTCCTTCTCTTTCCTCTGCTCAGCTAGGTTGAAAGTAATGTTTTGCAAATCGCAATAAAACAGCTTTTTCGCGCGCTAAAAATTAAAGCAACAGTATGTCCTTTTTATGAGGTAAAAGCTGGTGCCCATTCTTTATTTACCAAAATATGATTAGAGCTATTTTTTTATCCTAACAACCGTATATACACGAACAGGAATAACGAAAATAACGTATATTATTTAAATATTCACGCTATCAAGATGTTATGACTAGAGCGCGGAACCGCGTGCACTCACATGTGATACGTGTTAGCTGGAAACGGAGAATGAACGACGTAACCGGTGCCACGCAGTCGTAGTATATGCAAACCCATCAGCAGACGCCTGCAGCAGTGTGCATTCGAGAGTAGCAACAGCACTAAACTTCCATCTTATAATTGTGATTAAACAAACTTGGGTGAAATCTAATGCTTAGTAATGTGTAAAGGCCGGAGAGATGTGCGCTCGCACGCGATACAGGTTAGCTGGACGCAGGGTATGAATGACGTCAGAAGTACAGCACGGCCATCAAATGTGCAAACAACTGCCACTGTAGAAGCAAGAGTCGAGAACAACGTAACGTAGTAATCTACGAATTAGTGAGGCATTTTTTTGCAATTGTTTGCAGACGCAAGGTCAAGGTGTAGTATAACGCGACTGTTTAGTTTTTTCTCGCAGTGAGCTGCAGACATGCAGTGATAGTGTTCTTTCATGGTCAGGCTGCACCTACCTGCAGTTGCTTATATGCGCGAGCCATAACAGTAAAGTCCATGTGCAGTGCACCTATGGAAAAACGCACACGTCTCCGGCCTTTATTAATGTGTATTTTGGCTTCGATGTAGCTTTTAATGAGATTCTCAAGGACCACAACACAGTAGTGTTTAGAACGACGGGTTATCCCTTTAAGGATCCCTTTTCTATACAGAGAATGATGCTGTCTCTCATTGTGCGTCACCTTTTAATTCTGCTGCCGGCTGCTACAGTTGCGAACTATGATATGTTTTTCTCAGGATATGCGTAGGTGTGTGAGTTGGGATGGAGAATACCAGCTAAGTTGGCAGATGAATTTAATGTAACTAATATTAATCATATTTTGCATTCAATAATTATTTCTCATTCACAATAAATTAAATAGTGAAGTTCCATTGTTATTTAGCCTTAAAATGCAATAAAACTATTTAATCAACATAATAAATTCTTTGGTTTTAAACTTAATATTATTGTCAAGCTTTGAAACACGAAATTCATGTTTATATTAAATAACATAATAAGAAATCAAATCACCAAATACTGGAATTATATCTTTACAAACACGAGTATTCAAAAAGTACCTTTTGAAATTGTAAATAAATTCCTGTAAGATCATCAAAGTTTGATTTATGCTTCTGATCAAAATTGCGTTTCATATTGTAACGCTTTATATTTGAAAATTGAGATCCGCATATCTACCACTCTTCATGAAACAGCCATACTCGCCACTGAACGAGGCGTGTCGGAAACTGAACAGCAGTGTGGGGAACAGATGGCTGTTGGTGTGAGACAAAACCATGTTTCAGGCGCTGTTCAGTCAATTTTACCCATGCCTGGTCTATGCACCTGGGAGCTAAATCGACGGTCTGGGTGGCTCAGTTGGTTAGTCGCTGGCCTACTGATCCCAAGGTCGCGGGTTCAAACCCGGCCCAGACCGATGGTTTTTAAGTGTGCTAAAAAACGACAGCTCCATGTGAGTAGATTTACTGGCATGTAAATGAACTCCTGCGGGACGAAATTCCGCACACCGGCGACGCTGATGTGATCCTGGCAATTGACAGCGTTGTTAAACAACAAAAGAATTTTTAATTTTTGGGAGCTAAATCTGTGTCTTTGGACAATAGACTATCATAGATTGCCTAAAATATTTAATAAAGAATTACTTTACACCAATAATTGTCATTCTGAATTATTTTGTGACTGTGATTTATAACTTTTACAATGCTGACAGTGGGTCAATGGGTCACTGGTTGCTAACTGGAAGGTGTAAAATTATTTTGGTAGCAGAAGGGTTAAGATAACTAATGTATCTAAAGAGTGACTGCAATATACATACAAAACAGGGGTTAATAATTTCCTATCCAACTTTGAAGTGTGCACACTTCGAGCTGTACATTGTAAACTAGAAATTCCAAAAGAGTATTTAATAACGGCAATGTTTGGGGGGTTTTCCCATCGCGGGTCATTGTGGCACATACAAAATTAGGACATATTTGTCAGTTGACCTAATGTGACCTTGTCCTAGTTTATTCAAGGAACAACTTTCAACCCAGACAACGGGGTGTTCAAAACCAGTTCGTTGTTATCCGAGTGTTCTAAAAACATACGAAAACATGTCATCACTCTGGGAGACATGGCAACAATGTTCTGTGCATGTTTTGGCCACGCCTCACGCATACTTTTACTCCGCCCAAACGCTGTCGGGGTTATGAAGCCGAGAGGCAAACATCAAGGTTTTTCACATTTTGAGTCCTATTGTCTGACAGACACCAACTTCGAGCATAAGGGCACGTGTTGGTGCAAACTGACCATTTTAAAAAAGGAAAGTTTTGGTTATGTTGCCAAGGTCGAACAAGTACTTCACGCCACATTAATTAGTGGTAGTTACCTAGAAGGCGTTTCTTTAGACTTTGGCAACATCAGCAGCTCATGTCGACTTTTGGACTTTGGCTACGATTTAGGCACCTCTCACGGTAACCTCATTCTTTGTGGTGTTCCCATTTTGGCAGACGAATGCTGTGGTGGATTGCATACTACTTGTACTTTTCCCGAACCTATTTCCTTGTCATTTGTATACAGGGTAGAAGGGAGGTCATTACATTCCTTCTAATATGCGCTTCATAGAAGCATTACAAACAAAAAAGTCTCGTGGCATTTTGTTCTTTGATCAGCCGATTTCAAAAAAAAATAAATTGTTTTTGATCCAACTCGGATGCCTAGTTCCACAGGAATGTACGAAGATACAAGTTTGTTACTTGTAAGATGCGTAGAGTAACTTATTTCTGACATAGCTTTGGTAGTAATTATGCGACATCACACAGGGTTTCGAAATAATTAATCACTTAAAAGATGTGAAGGAATACTCCAAGCAGCTTTTTCACACGTGCAGTAAGTCGACAACGTTGCGTTGAGGTGGGTTAAGGAATTGAGCTGGTTTGTGAATGTAAACAGCTCGAGCACTTTCTCTTTCGCTTTAATGTTTTGGGAGCTAACGCTTGTGATTGGACTACACTCGCGCAGTAAACACAAGACAAGGCAGGGTATTTGTTCGTGTTCTCAGGAAGCACCATTACTGTGTTTCTTTATGTCCTGAGCTAGGGAAAGTGATAGCCACACTATCTGTAGTGTTGCCAGCTTGTTTTCAGAAAACTAAAATACCTCCATAGGAAATGGTCAGAGACAAAAACGTAACATACAAGATCTGTTCCAAATACCGAGATCTATTACTGGTTTAAATTAATATAATGAACTCCCTTCCACCCGGTATATTTGAACCTTAAGTGTGCAGGGCCTACCACGATGATCGATGGGGTGTGGTATATGCGGTGCATTTGCTTTTAGATGAAAACTGTCTGTTTTATGGCACGGAGCTAGAGTTGAGTAGTTTTGGTACGTGCATAAATGACTTAGTAAATGGTAGGACTACCGAGAGTATTGGTAGCGTCGCTGGATTCCGGGGAGACTGCTTAGGAGGGCGTTGGAACCCACTGTGGATCCCCTGGGTGGACAAAAACGTTCTACAGGAGTACTCAAACTTCGTAGTTCTTACGAGACCTCTGCCAATGCCTCTGCCACTAGTCTGGACCTGGCCGCCCCGTGTCTCCTCTCACCTCATTCTTCCTCTCGGTACAATAAGCACAGCTTCAGTGCCAAATCCCCTCCGTACCTTTGCTATTTCTAACTTATATGTAAGTGTTTTTGGGGAAAACTGTCAGCCTAAGAGAAGAAACTATTAACACACCGAAGTACATACATATTGTTAGAATTATTCTCCTTCAGTTTCCTTTTAATAATTCTTTATTTTCTGTACTTTATTTTCGTGGTGGCCTCACATACACAAATTACCAGGAATACACTGAAAAACGTTTACTACACAACATTCTCAACAAGGATTCAAAATTGGCCTACTAGCAACGTGACGTCAGGCCGCACCGTGGCCTAGTGGTTGGACCATTCACCTCACACATAAACTGCCCAAGTTAGGTCCCAGGTGACTGCATGTGGTATTTGGGGTGACCAAAGTGGCGCAGAGGTGTATTTCCTCCGGGTTCTCCGGTTTCCCCGCCATCTCATTCCACCGGTGCTCGATCTTCATTCCATCAGCGTCACCTGCTGCGGTGCCGTATGTAGTAAAACCGGGCATTAAACACTACCAAGAATAAACATCGGGAATGCTTCCCGCACGGAAGCTCGGCATTTAGTGTTGTGTAGATGTTCCGTGACAACGCCACAATATTAAGTTACCATTTAACAACGTATCTGCAGTTACACACCTAACACCTGTATGTTTTTGTATTTCTGTTAGCTTTTTGTTGTTGTTTAACGACGCTGTCAATACCAGGATCACATCAGCGTCGCCGGTGTGCCGGACTTTTGTCCCGCAGGATTTCTTTAACATGCCAGTAAATTTTCTGACATAGTTCTCTTAGCTGCTTTTAGGTCTTGTGTACATGTCAAAAATGTTTTTAAAAAACTCTATGCCTATAAACCTTTTAGAGATATATATATATATATTATACAGGGATACCCGCTGTATTTATACAACGTAGTTAAATCGAATTTAATGTAATGCATTCCCATGAATCTCGCAATACCTTTCTAAGGAATTTCTTGTACTATGACCTACATTCTCATAAACTGGTATCTTACTTTAAAGATATTTCACCTTTCAGAGTTACAATATACACAGAATAAAAGGAATAACAGATGATAAACTGCGGGAAGAAAATCCATTAATATTTGCTGATTTCCCAAAGTAGTTCTCTTATTAGGAGTGATTTATTAATACTGACGTTCTGTTTTCTCATAAACGTAATAAAACTAAGGCGACAAATCATATACAGGAGACACTTTTTCTGCACGGTGCCCAGGGATTTGGATCAAAGTTACAACTGCTTACCTCAACTACTTTTCCCTTCCGCTCTGAGAAACTTGGTGCCTAGACACTTACTGTTTTCACGCCGACCAAAGAATGGTGGGGGTCAAGCTACTTCGGCGCATACCAAAGGCGCTCAAGGCCGAACGTCCCTACACCTCTCACGCGAGCAAACACTCTAACAACAATGAGCTCGGCCTACCAAGTTTTTCATTCTTTCACTCTGGTTCAATGTCTGACCCTAATATCATTTAAAAAACGAATTGATATGTTAATGAATTTGCCTAGTTAATAAAAAAGAGCTTTTATCTTCTGGCATAATTAACATTGATTACTAAAATATTCAATTAAAATCAGCCTGCCTTTTGATGTGTGCATAACTTTTTCTCGCTGCTCAGAGGATTCAAAGCAAGGCCATATAAAATAATATAAAAACCAATCTGACCACAATTATCGAACATTTGTTCACATTTGAAGCAATAACATTGTACATATAATGGGCATTAATCAGGTAGGTAAATGTATGCGTAGGGTGATTACTGTTTACATTTCTTCAGCTCTTTGTATCCGAGTGACTAAATGCGTATACATTTGTACATGTGAGATCAGTTTCTGCGTGGTATAAACTTACTACTTTTCTATCAACCAGAGTCTGGCCGCATAGTTCCATTCGGTATTTGTATAAGCAAACTAACAACTGCCTTGGAAAGAAAGATCAGCAATGAGGGTACAGAAAATTACTGAGAATTTCCGCAGGAGAGTCTATTCATTTTGGGTTAAGGACAAAAATTGGAACGTGTTTTGGCGGAATGTGCACTGTGAAGGAACTATGGAACATTAAATGCACAGAAAAGTTCTTAAGTCCAGCTAGATGGCGACGGGCATGTTGGGACCTACTGGCAGACAGTTTGCACGAAGCAAACTGATTCAACTAATCAATGACAATTTCTCTCTTCCTTCTTTCAATTTTGTTAGTTTCTCTTTTCTTCACATCCAACCATCCATCCGTCCTTCCGTCCGTGTTTATGCAAGATATAGGCATAGGCATAGGCATTAGCCTCTCATAGACGCTGGATGACCTAGAATAAGTCTCGTGTGAAAGAACAATTAACTATCATTAATAGAGGTTATCTATAAAGCTCTGAGCTTACACGATGAACACACTCCTCGAAGGACGCTCAAGGTCAAGCGCCTCGCACTACTGCGTTGCTAGACAACGCCTGGCCCCTAAAACAAGGACAATAGTCGGACCAGAACAAACACCGATTCTAGAGAATTCGATGACTGTCGGCTTGTTAGAAGTTTCGAGAAAAAGCGTGTATTTCCAGAAAAATCGGTGGCATCTAACTGTCGGATATGTAAGCGAGTCGCACAAAAATATAAGACCATTTTATCACTTAGGCGAGACATGGGTTTTTAATTTTTCAGTGTTCAGATAGTTAATCGTTGTAGCTGTTGGTTTGAACAGTGGAGCAGTATTGGCGAAGTGTGTGACAAAGTTAGATACAACAAAATAGCTTTGATTTGCAAGGTCAGGATGAATTGTAAACTGTGTTAACGATAAAACAGAGAGCTGTGTTTTGTGATTCAGTTTTAGAAGAGAAATAAATTGGCAGAAAAAAGTAACTGCACCTAGGTATCATTTGTCACAACTCTTACATTGTGTGTCTCCATTAGAGTACCTTGTTTCAAATGTGGGTTGAGATCTACTTGTGGTTTACCGGGAAATGGGAGTCTGTTGGGTGATTTAAGATCATCCCGGCATGCTGCTATTGTAGTGTAGTTGGATAAAGCAACCACGTGGAAAGCCGAAGATTCGGGTTGAAATCTCGGATATGGCGTTCATTTTTACTTTCTCTACTGGTAAGTAGAGGAAGTATTGTATTGCACCCAAAAATTCAATGTCGATATTTCATCGGAAATATATGTTTTGAGACCCCTGAATCCAAAAGAGCATTCTTAGAAAAAAGGCCATGTGTGTGTGTGTGTCTGTGTGTCTGTGTGTGTGTCTGTGTGTCTGTGTGTCTGTCTGTGTGTTGTGTGTGTGTTTGTGTGTGTGTGTCACTCTGTGGACAGCATAACTCAAAAACGAAAAGTGGGCTAAAAGCCAAAGTTGGTATTTAAGTTTAATGTCTTTCAAGCATGCGACAGGAAGACATTGAAGAAAATAGCCCCACCCCAAACTAACCTTTACATGGAAACTTTTTCGAACATTTTCATTTCATTGAACATGGCTCTAACGATTTTTATTAAGATGTCATATGTTTAAGATATTTGTATGACAAATAAAATGTATATTTTGAATTTTCTGGCTATAGCCTATGTTGTCTTGTTTACTTTGGATGACCTTTGAATGACTCGTAAACCGTAAGAGATAGACCAAATCTTACTGCACAAAAATGCAGATCTCTCTAAAACACACACTTTATCTCCTAATTTTTTTTGTAAAGGGAACCATTTCGGAAATATTCGGAAATATGTTATTTGTGTCAGTTTCGGAAAAACTTAAAACTTTCTTGAAATGGAACATCCTTGTTCATTTTTATATGTTAAGCGTGCAAAGAGAACGGGATCTTAAAGCTTTAAA
Source organism: Tenodera sinensis (assembly GCA_030765045.1). NCBI lineage: Eukaryota > Metazoa > Arthropoda > Insecta > Mantodea > Mantidae > Tenodera > Tenodera sinensis. The sequence goes on from CM060964.1 coordinate 20,708,727, forward strand.
ATATTTGACCATTGCTCAAAGCCTACTGTATTCCCATATTCCCCTTGTACCTACAAGGAAGTAAGGAATAAGATAATTTGAGAAAATTTCTCTCTCAACTAACATGAAGAAGATATAGGAATAAGAGTTTGTAAGAATGGTTAGTACAAGAGTAGAGAAAGTCATGTGAGTGCAACACATGAGATTTTTCTGTGTAGTTCTACCTTTCAAAGTATTGTAGTTGTATAGCCTGTTCCATGCATTTAGGGCTCCGAACTGCTGTTGATTTTTTTTTTTTTTGCTGTATGGTAATCGTTCATCACGGGCTGTCTCAGCCACAATTCCTCTGCTCACCTACACTCGGGTCCACTAAACACTGTCTGTTAACTTGCATCCATAAATCCATCATCTACCGGCGCTCCAACGAGCACTTCACTGGTGCTTACATCTCCAACCAGAGGCCCTTTCCGACATTTTTGCTGTGCCCATAACCGTAATTTCAACAGCCATGTCCCCAAAAGCAGATTTTGTCTCGCTTTACAAAAATATCCCAAAGCAAATAGAAGATCTATCCAGAAAATGCTTATATTTTCTCCTCTATACTTCCCCTCCTGCGTATGTATAACAGGTACAGATAATAGTGTTCCATCCAGAGAAATATCACTGCAAAAACCACTTGCAATACAAAATCACATTTTTGGATGCTTTTTCTTAGCATAATCAGCTATTTTCTGAGCCTCAGTTATTTATTTATATATGCCAGCTTCCTAGAAATTAAATACAATATGAAAATTCAAAAAGTAAAAGAGTGGAAAATTTGCTTGTCACTTTCTTAATGTCAGTGATATCCAGAGTGTTCCAAAATTAGATCGACAAACTTTGGGAGCTGATAGATAACATTAAACACTTTTTGTTAAGGAAAGTTTTTTGTTGCGGTGCTTCGTTTAAGCGATAGACGAGTTAATGTCATAGATTACTGCCTCACACCCAGTTTAAGTATTTACGGCAAAATCAGCAATACAAAATTAGTATTGAGTCTTAGTAAGGCACACAATCTTAATCCAAGAAAAAACACAGAACACAAACATCTCATTCTTTACAGTTAATCACAGCTTTAATATTTAAAATTAGACCGACAAACTTTTAAACCAGAGAAATGGCTAGTATCTTTGCGAGAGTACGGCAAAACTGGGCACGTCGATGCACTCTTTGTGTTAATCGCAATGGGCGTGCGTTCCAACATTTACTTTGAATAGTAAAGTTGTGATTAACTGTAGACAATGAGATGTCTGTGGTTTGTTTCTTGGATTGGTAATTTAATTTAACTCACTAAGGTGTAATTTACGCATGCTTATACTATGTGGTCGCCTTAAAATTTCACTTAATTGCGAATTTGTTCCCCAGATTTTGCTATCTCCTTTCTACCTTGTGTTGCTTTGATAAAATTGAATTCTGGATGGATCTTGGCAGCAGTTTATTCCAAGTTTCGTCGTTTGAATCTGTTTTCCTGGCACAGTTTAAGACATTATTTTTAATGTTTAGGAACTTGGGAATTGGTAGTGATGCAGGCACAAAGTTAAGTACCAGGACTTCAGTCTATCTGACTTTGAGTGCACGAGCAAAAAATTGGGCAACTTTAAGACATTATAAGACTGAATGGGAAACAATCCTCATTTCGCCAGTGCATGTCGCATTAGTTCGAAGCTATTTAATATAACAGACTGAAGCGTTTAGATGCATGAGTTGATAGTATACTTTTATGCAATAGTTCCGTTTAGTAAAGAAGGAATTATTTCATTAGTTATAGCACAGTTTTATCTAATATTCATCAATATAATTGACCACCTCCGTAGCGCAGTTGTTAGCGCGCTTGCCTCTGGCACAGAGGACCCGGGTTCGATCCCCGGTACCAGCATGGGGATTTTTCCCAAGCTGGAAGGTCTGGACCGGGGTGCACTCAGCCTCATTGGGTCCCCGGGGGGCCAATTGAGGAGTTACTTGCTGGAGAAGTAGCGGCCCCTGGTCGAGAAGGCTGCATAGCTGGCTGGAAGGGCTCGGGGCGCTGACCACTTCGCACCCTCTGGTACTGCGCCCCACCAATGACGCCTACAGTGGCCAGAGGTGGGGGACGAAGCGACTGGACGGCAAGTCTTGTCCCTTCATGGGCTGTTGTACTTTGGTTTACTTTCGCTATAACCATCTAATTAACAGGAAGGTAAATGCACAATAACGCTTTGTTTGTTTTCACCATTCCAAAACTCCGTATATCTCCAGTAGTATCTATATTAGAAAATCATTCACTGAAGCAGCTTTGTGGGGAAGACAGACTCAGATAGATTTTGCATGAAAGAAGCCACATGTTCTGGGGACACCAACAGTTGTATCAGTGATAGAACAAAACGTTTCCAGACAGACAGACAGCTTAAGTTTGCCTATCTACACCTAAGTGCTTATGAGTTTTCCTTTTCTTTTCTTTTCCTAGAAACGGTGCAGAATTCGCAGTGCAAATGGTAGATACAATGTCATTTTTAAAGAATATAAAATTTATATTTAATGTAACGAAAAGATCAATATCAAATTAAAGAGAATTTCATTTTGTAAGGCTATACAAAACACACAAAAATCATTTTTCTGAATTTTGGAATTTAACTATGGATGAAGTTATTTACCGTCCGTCTTCTGAGTATTCTCTTGAACTACACCTTGATAAAGTTTGAAAACTAGTTATGTTTGGTGGAGCTCTCCTGCCCCCCCCCCCCCCCACCTACGATCAGGTATATTTGCGTTCCGTCTTCATTTAGTAACCTTAAAATATTAAGCTGTTTTTTGTCGCAGTAGGTTATAGCGTAAACATAATAAACTGCAGGAGCATTGATATAAGCAAATGACTGTTCGATGCTGTTTCGCTTGATACCTGAATTATTAACGGTTAAGATTTATGGCTTTATAAAGAAATGATTGGGAGATAGATAATCTGCGTATGCTAAAATTAATGCATAATTTAGTAAGCCTGAGACACAGACACTATATAGTAAAATTTGATCAGTGGATTGGGGTCATTAGCAAGTCCCGTGTTAAGGAAAGGATAATTAGTATAAGGCAGTGTAGTGAAGAAAATCAATGGCTCAAGGTGTTCCTGGAAATCAGTTATATTAGGACATTACTAAGACAGGTAAAGAAAACCGCGTTCTTCATTTTGATTGGGCAAGTCAGAGTATATATATATATATATATATATATATATATATATATATATATATATATATATATATTTCACAAACAAAAATTGTGACGTCTGCCTGACATTGCAGGTGACCATAAAGATCCAGAATACAAAGATATATGACAAAGTCAATTTTAAGAAGAAAAAAAAAATGATTAAAATTAAGATTCAAAATATCTAAAGAAACATTAAATGATTATAACAAGAAGATAACAGTTAACACATTGAATACAAGTGATTATTTAAAATACAGTGTTTCACGTACGGGTTACCACCTATAAGATTTTATTTTTTAAATATTTATTTATTTTCGCTCAACTGCTAGTGGTGACCTTTAAGATTTGTCAACATTATATCGGGATATTGTTAGGGGTAGCTACGGAGGCGGGACTTAAGTTGATAAAAAAAGCATGTGTTTATAAGACTTACGTCTTTCCCTTTGTGTTACAGTCTGTCAAAGGTGTTTACCGTGATTGATTATCGGCAGTCGTAGCACTTAAAGACCGCGATCGGGTTATATACATTTAGCGGCAACCACTAGGAAGTATTCCGCTGAGCGTTTCTGCAATTTACGGCAACGTAAGCTTTGGATTATAATTGCGGAAATAGTTATTTTTAAACTGTAAAGTCTGGATGAATCAGAAGTTAGTGAATATAATTCGATGGTTACAATTTTCAGTGATAAGGTTCAGAAAAGTGTTAATATTTCAACCTCAAAGAATCTAAAACTGACTTGAGGTAGCTGATCATTAGCCTCAAATAAATGTATCAGCCAGCCTAACTGGTATTGTTTATCTTTAACCTGCCCACGTATATCCTGAGAAAAAGATCTCATGGTTCACTACTGGAGCAGCTGGCAGCAGATACGTTGGAGAGCGTGATTACAGACGGCCTCAGTTATGCACATTGCGGTACAGGTTTGTGTTTCTTTATTGGTGTATCGTAAAACCAAACAAATGAAGCAAATAAAATGCTATTATGTCATTCCCATAGCCCTGCTGTATTAAATACACAGAAAGATTTTGGAACCGTTATTGGTGTTACAAGAATCGTCCCTTTGTCCATTTGCTTTCCTCAAACCTCATAGCGACGGAGTCGTAACTCAGGCCGTAAAATCTCGTTAAGTGCTTCCTTTTTACGTCCGAGGAAAGGTCATGACTGGATGTTGGGGTAACAGTGGGGTAAGGGGAGAGGCAATATGCCTATTTTCAGGCTGAAAATACGCCTAATTTAGTGCAGAGTTTTACACCTAAACCAGATGTAGGTACATGGAGAGGGGCCGTTAACATTATTACAATATCTGCAGCTATGGGCATATCGATAACTCAGCACAGTAAAAGTATATTTAATGGAAAAGTGGCAATAAAACGTAGCAATGAAATTAGCCTTCGAGACTGGCAAGTGACTCCAGCGCGTTCAACAGCTCTATCTTCCTTTTCCTGGATACGAGATGACAACGTATTTTATATGAAAGATTTATTTATTATCAATGGACTTATTGTACCTGAACTCCCTAGGCTCACCCACTAGAGCAGGCATGGGCACGAGATGAGAGGTAGCGACTGAACTTGCCTTACTCACCCAACATTCTCTTGCCGAGTGACAAAGGTTGTGATGTTTCTTTCCATCTGCGTGGTCATAATAATTTCTACATCGTTATTATATCTTTTGTTTATATTAAACATATTTTGCATACAATATTAATTACTGTGATTAAACTTAGTATTATGTTCAAACTTTGAACCACGAAATACAGTAAACTAATAACAAGCTAAGCTCCTAAACATATACAGCCCCCTTTATATGTTTATAAATCCAAGTATTCTAAAAGCAACTTTTTAAATTGTAAATAAGTATCTGTAAGTTTGATTTATGCTTCTGACCAAAGTGGTGTTTGATATTGTAACTCCTTATATTTGCGAATTAAAATCCGCATATTAAACGGCAAATTTTCATGATTTTGTAACTTACAGCAAATTGTCTCTTGCAATCTTCATGAAACAGCCATACTCGCCACTGAATGAGGCGTGTCGGATCCTGAATAGCAGTGTAGGGGAGGGTTGGTAAGTGGAGTGAGGCAAGAATGTGTTCCAGTGGAGTGGCCCAGTTGAGCCAATCAGGTCTCTTAGGCGAATGCTGGGATGCATTATTTAATACCCTTGTTTCCTTTCTATCATGTCCCTTCATTTTATTTATTTATCTTCCAGGCGAGTGGTGTTGACGATACCGGACAGATTCCTCGGATTCTTGTGCATTGTAACAACTGTTCTTGGCGCTAGGTGGCGTTTGGGCGACCGCTGCCGTCCATCGGGGAGACGTCTCTGCAACTCCGGACCCGCAGCTTGTCGTGGCTGCTCGGCGGGGTCTGGCGCCGGGATGAAGGGATCTTAGCACTTGTTAGGGACTTCTGCGCGTCTTTGGGGCCTGTCTAGCTGCGACCCTATGGCAACCTGCAGATCTGAGTTGGCCACGATGCGCGAGGTGCATGCGGTCCAAGAAGCACTGTGTCCTTCACAATCTTCAAACCTAAATATTTCAATACACTCGTTCACCACATTAAATGTACGCGTAGCAAGAGAGTCATGAATGCGTCTGAAGTTAAGACAAGCTGAATACCAGCATTCTACTGTCAATGGCTCTAAAGTTAGCAATCGTTTCTAAAATGTTGAAGAGAACAGCCTCATGCTTATTTTTAAATGACTAGTGCACCGAGCTATTTGACCAGATAATAAAATACGTTAAGTTCAGTATCAAACACAGATAGTATATGAAAAGGACAACATTTTAAGTTTGAGTATTAATATAACAGTATAAATACATAAATTAAATCAATAAATGAATGAATGAATCAGTGAATGAGTAAATAACTAAATAAATGAATACATGAATAACTAAATAACTAAATAAATGAATACATGAATAACGAAATAACTAAAGAAATGAATAAATGAATGAATGAGTAAAAAAGTAAGAAATAAATAAGTAAATACATTTTGACAAACCACCCATTGATCTCCCATTAAGCAGTGTTGTATTTGTGCAATCGTCAAATAGTGTGTAAAATAGTATTATAAAAATCATGCCTTTCTTTTTTTTTTCTCGGGTTGGAATTTGTAAAATGCTTTGAGTAGAAATGTTACGATGCCCGTTAGGCTTTATTACAGATGAGACTATCCAGGTGGGTTTGTTCTCCTCCATGATCAATTTTAGGATTTATTTCGTCGACAATTTTAGCTGCATTCTAGCTGTGTGCAAGTGAGGTATTTAGAATTCTATTGCATTAATAACATAGCAGGCTATATAATGCATAATGTGAAACCCAATACAGCATCAATAGTTTTCAGTAATTCATCCACACTAGTAATAATTCATCAGACTACGTGAAACGTGTATACTGCACCATTTTGGTATGCATTTGTTACTCTAAACTAGAATTACGTTCTAAAGCACAAACCTTGAAAGTTCCACAAAAACAGCCAGTAAACATCTTATAGTACCCAGTTTCAGAAGAAAGAATGACTTCAAAACTCAGTTTCTCTGCTATTGGCGGACAGTTTCCCACTTAATAAGAGGCAGTACATAAGAATACTATATAACAATGAAATTATGAACATATTTTCAAAATATTGAAGTGGAATGGATTGTACAGCAAGGGAAATTTAAAATTCTTACTGGTATTTCAAATAACATTGTTATCGATACAATTAGAAAGCATCCTTAATGAAATTCTTAAGATAAATTAACACCATTGTTAGTACTTTACTGTTCAAAATTGAAGGTTATTGTGATCTAGAATGCCATTTTAGCTTTCATTAACCTTATGATTATGATTATTATTGTTATTATTGCAGCTGGTGGTGGTTATGTGAAAGCATCATCATTAATATTACTTTTAGACGTAACCAGGACAAAAGTCAACTATGTCAAAGGTGCTTAAATAAATAGAGCTTTAACAGGTTTTCAAAATGTTTGAAAATGCAGTTAGTAATATCTGGGGGTGGCTGATGCACACCGAAAGCTGGGCTGGTGTAAATTTCCTAGTTGCACGTGTTAATGATACATTTTTTAAGGGACACTGGGAGTGAAATTTTGGTCAAAGTTGTCAAAAAGTCGAAAATTGTTTTTTACCTTAAAATGTTCCTGGAACACCGGTGCATTTGGATCAGCTAACATTTTTCATATCCCCCACACCTTGTGGCCATTACGGCCCTTTCAAATAGTGCTCTTCCCTTAACGTACACAGGATGCTCCTATATAAAAGCCTGTTTTTCTCAAAACTACATTTCTGCACATTCCATAAGAACGTCGCGCCTGAGTTTTGCTTCAAATTCAATGCAAATTTCCAAAAGTATTCATAAATAGCAGCTAAACAAAACTATGATTCAATATTGATGTTATCATTAACATGAATTCCAAAACCATTTTTTTGTATGAAAGAAATCAATAATTTTTAAGATTAAATTTTCTTTGTTATTAAAAAAAATATGTACAGCGTAATCAGCTAACGTATTTGAAATATCTCTTCATACAATTATTATCCATGTTTTAGAGTATCAGTTCTGCCAATATAAATGAATTTTGAAAAGTCAATAGACGCGAGCTCTATTTTGAAAGTCTGCCTATTAAATGCATAAAATAATTTATATATAATAAACGAATTATTCAATTTTTATGAAATTTGGTGTACCTCCTATTCTCATATAAATAAAAACACAGTAAAAGTTTCAGAAAAACCTATCAAGGAATGTGGAACTTTCAAATTTCACTCCCAGTGTCCCTTAACTTTTAAAAAGCAGAAGATAAAATTACATGTCAAACTTCCCAGGGCATATGCTGGAAATAATAGCGGTTAATTGTGGCAAAAAGGAGGTTTGTTTCTCCCTTCTGCAACTTTTTGTTGTCTCTATTGCCAAAACGTATGGAATAAGCCCAAGTGCAATTCTTAATACGAAACTGTAAGTGGTTGTTATGGCCAAGTTATAGCCAATACTTTACCCTACGACAACCTAACATTATATTACGCTAACTGAAATCATCGGCCTGTATTCATCACAGGAAATTAAAACATACCTAAAGCTGTAAAACTGGCGTAGACTTGTAGACTACGGTAATTTCCCTGGCAGAGCTGGTCAGTTAATGACTTACCCGCGTTACCTGTACGTTAGGTGTGTTGTATACCTAACAGGCGTTACCTCATATCGATCGTGTTGTTTACGTTGTTTACTAGATTCCTCTAGAAACCGGACGTATTGAACTTTGAACCTTCTCGAGGGTGCATAAAGGTCCACTTAACCTACGGAACAGTAGTGTCCATAAAACATTTTGAAACTTCTCTAAGTATATTACAGTTCAGGTCGAATACAGTGATGGTGATCACAGGTAATGTTATTTTGAGCCGGAGAGTACAATTTATATTTTGATCATTGTGACCAAAGTATAATCACGGCCTTTGTTGAACATTATGGTAATCTTAGGACTTACTAGGCCATTTCTGTACGTAGGTTTGGTAGAGCGTAACTCTATACATAACGCAACCCAAGAATTAGGTTTTCACGAGCATGCTTTCGTTGATTATAAAAGCTGGGAGAGAGAAACTCAGCGGTAACACTCGCATGTTAATGGAAACGGATAAAGCTTATGGGTGGGATTTTGCTTGTTTTAATTTAATGTAGGTACGCTGTTTTGTAAAGACGCGAGAAGCACAAATAGAGCCGAAGCGAATCAGAAATATCACATCAATATATCCAAGAGATTGAGAAGATGGAGAATGGGGCATTGTGCAACATCGACAGCTCAATTTGGAGAAATGCGAACTCGTTTCCAGTATAAGAACGTCTAACACTCAAGGAAAGAGCACGGCATTTTTCATTTTAAATCGATAAGCGGATTTGGTACGCTTCAAATCCTTCCGATCACATGAAAATGGTTCGGCAAATTGCTTGTGTTATCTAACCCTTTGTTTTATTTATTATTTAGTGTAAATATCTTATTTAGGAAAGGGAGCGGATTAAATATATGTGCATTAATTCATTTAATTTTCAGTGTATTTGTACAATCTTAGCATTATAAACTGGTTGGTTTTGTGTTCAGTATACTGTATAATTGGCTCAGTGTTACATGTGTGCCAATAATATTGTGACGCCGGACGACGGCGACAGTAACAGCAAAGATTCCGGGTTGGGCTGTGTCACACCTCTGCGTGAAAATAAGCGCAGCATTGCAAAGGGTTTCCCAGATTATTTTCTAGGCGTCTGGGGCCGGCGTATTTGTAGGAATTCCAGAAAAGGTGAAATTCGAGAAGAGTCCGTTTACGTCCTACCCGCTATATAAGATATAAGGCGACGGTAGTAGTGGTAGTAGTTACTGTAGGCAGTGTGTGTGTGTGTGTGTGTGTGTGTGTGTGTGTGTGTGTGTGTGTGTGTGTGTGTGTGTGTGTGTGTGCAGAAAAGCCAGTGAAGCAGTTACAGTACTGTCGAGAGATTGCATCGTCAGCTGTTTGAGAAACTGAGAAAGTGAAGAAAACAGCTGTGAGTTGTTATATCACGGAGGACTGTAGACAGTTTTAACGTGAGTAAAAGAGAAATATTGTTTTGCATAGTGTTGGAAGAAAATAAAGTGATAGAAGCAGTGACTGGATTGGACTTTTACCATTTTGTTACAATAATAATAGTAATAATAAAGACGTAGTTCCTATTTATATATATATATGAGGTAACACTGGTTTTTGAAGATTTAAACAATTCTGTACATTATTAAATATAATATAATTAAATCTGTGTTGATAATGAGTTGCCATATTTGGTTGATAATAAGCTGCATCACAGTCCGTAACAGCTGCTCACTTCGACCCTAGGAAGCGCATATGTGCTTGTGTCCGTCTTATCTGGCCGTCTTGCTTATCGGTTCAACACGCCAACTAATAAATGAAATGTAGGAAGAGGCATTAACGTATCGATCAATACGAACATACGTAGAAGCCTCTTATGTCTTTTGTGGCTGCCTAACTGTTTCGTGATTTATTTTTTTACAATACTATGTTTGCATTACCTGTTGAATCCAACTCAAGGACTATCTTTATGATACTCGTGAAAACAAATATTCACTCATGTCATAACCAAATTATACACGCGCTGCATAGTTCACTATTTCAGGGTGACTTGAAAGTTAAATGTTTTCTGTAATGGTTTAAAGCATAAAGCAGAACATTTACAATCTTGTAAACCTTAACAGCAGAAGTATATCGTTTACCTCCAAATTTATCAAGCAAACGGCTAATATTTCATGGATTTGTCTACTAACTTGTACAATAAGTGTTCACAAATAATAAACGTAATAGTAATTATGTTTCGTTAAGTAAATTGACATAGAGTATTCCTCACCAATATTATCACGACCGCTAGAAACATAATGTAAGACAGCTTGAAGAAGCTCCTCAAATCTGTTAATTTTTGTTCATCTTTTCGGGTCATCATATAAGCAGCTTGTCCATCAACTGGGACAATAATATAATATGCAAGTGGGAAGGTAAAAAGCTGAAGCTCGAAGTTATAGCATTCAAGCTGTAAACATTTCAACATCAACTTAAATAATAACTTTTATATTCTTAAATTGGCCATTTGTTGTACATAGAGCATCGAATTCAAACAGTTTCTCGATTGGCACACTTCATTAGGTGGACATTCCTATTATTGTTGGTTGTTACAGTTCAAAGTTACTCGATTTCGAATTTTCAACACCAGTTCGAAAAGGAAAGTCTTTTAAGGTTAGAATAGAAAAAATTCTTCAAACATCATAGAACAACGATCTTATAATTCGGACCATTTAAATGCTCAGATGTGACATTTAAATACACACGTTCAGGTGCGTGAAAATATCACATAATATGTTAAAATTTGAATTGCTCGTAATCTTATTTTCTTAACTTTTACCACTTCAAAGTTTTCTGCATCATGAAACTTGAGTTAAATTTTCAGTGTTCGTCCATTGAAGTATGATGAAAAGCCTTCTATCTATATCAACTATAGATTTAAAATTAGTGGTTTAATAGTGTAATACACGATTGGTTTCTACAGAATTAAAATATGTACATGTTTTCAGGAAAATCGTTTATGTAGCACATAGTTTAATCTTTGATTCTAAGAACATTGAAATCTTTCAAATGTTCATGGGCAATTTCACGATAGAGCTGATTTTAAACGTGTTTTGTTAGGAAGTTAAGTACATGGAAGCTTCAAATGGAATTATCCGTCCTAATTATGATGAACAAATGTGATAAATTCTGCTAATTTTGTTGAAATTTGTAATTTAGTTATCGATTACGCTTAACGTCATTTATAACATTCCAGGTCTACCGAGCCGATGCGTTCTGCAATGGTTAATTCACAAGTAATGGAAACAAATATCAATTTCTGTGACCTCTTTTAGGGACAAATACATTTCGATGATCCTTAGGGGGTAAAATATCGTTCTGTTGATATAAGTAAGTGACACCTTGGAGCTGCTTCTGTTTCATTTCATCATTCATCCACAACACAGTCGAGTCCCTGCGGATAAATATGAGTAGATCCTCCACGGGAAAAGATATGAACCAATTTTCACATAACCAACTCTCAATCAAGGATCGTCATATCACGTATCGCATCTTCCTCCCTTCCATTTTCTCTTCGTATAGTGGAGGATGAGGCAGGAGAATTTGAAGTAGGTGGAAAACTCCTCGCTGATTGACTTTAGAAATTCCACTGGGGATAGAAGAAATAAGAAAACCACTGTCTTACGTTTTACTATGTGCGAAGTCGCATGGCTTGGAGGAACTGCCGTAGTACATAACGGGATGATGGCTTCTGCACTTCCTGTGTCAAGTTAGTCGATGGGTTCAATCCTTTTCGCTCCCTAGGGAAATTGTGTTGTTGCCCTCCATGTGGGTCCTTTCAGTGATCTTCGCTGTCCGTAGATGAAATGAGATTATCAACTGGCACGTACGACCAAGCTCCTGCGGATTCAGCACTTCCAACCTTCTACAATGTTCAAGCCACATTTTTGTCTTCACAAAAAGTGTTAATCTCATATTAGGGAGCTACATTCAATTTATTAAAGCCATCGTAAACCTAAATAATATTTTGCAAATGACAACCTTCATGACTAATTTGGTATCCAGTAGTTTTTGCTTTTCTCATTTTGAGGATTTTCTGAGAATATTTCAATATACTAAGATCTATTTTCAGTTAAGGCAATGTATCCATGAAAATTATACAATCCAGCTTTCTTCTGACTGCTTTGAGTTTTGTTCCACACTCAGAACATAAAATATATAGTGTTAACAAAATTTCAACGTTCTATGTCAAATGTTCCAAATCATCCCAACCTCAAAACCTAGAGTCGGTCTGGGTGGCTCAGTTGGTTAGACGCTGGCCTACGGATCCCAAGGTCGCGGGTTCAAACCCGGCCCAGGCCGATGGTTTTTAAGTGTGCTTAAAAATGACAGCTCCATGTCAGTAGATTTACTGGCATGCAAAAGAACTCCTGCGGCACAAAATTCCGGCACACCGGCGACGCTGATGTGATCCTGGCAATTGACAGCGTCGTTAAACAAGAAAATAAAATAAAAATAAACTCAAAACCTAGAGTTGTTTTACACCTTTGTTTTTATAATTTAGCATCACGAACCAGATAATTTACTTCACACTGGGGAATTAGAGTTTAACTGAGGCGCTTAATAATATCAATTTGGTTGATGCTTTGCACTACCAGAGTTTAGGCAAACTTGCAACACCGTGCATGCTTCCTGTCTTGCTCACTTTAAAGACAGCGACGGCTTGAACTATGAGATGCAGAACTGACTGACGCAACACCAGACTGGAGAACTGTCACACCGGAAATTGATGTATTGCTAAGTAGTCCGATATGTGATCTTGTGTGTGTGTTCATACTATGGGAATGTCGTAAGCATACATCGAGACGCTTTCAGCTCTCTTACAAGTAATACCGTCGCACATCAGGCACACAGTTTATCCACATCCATTCCGTTTCAAAGTTAACTCGACAAAGAATAACATAAATTGTAGTGGTATCTATATACTGTAAGAAGTATATGCTTGATAATCCATCACCTGTAGATAAAGATTAAAATGTAACCGCAAACAACTCCATCTCAAAGGTCTTAACATTACGAGAACAGTGTGCTATAATTGGTAAAAATAATTCACCCGAGTTACAAAAACTGCAATTCCAATAGAGCACCTCTAAGTTAATACTGTTATATTTAGTAATACCTTATAGTAATGGGGGAAAAGTCACTTTTAAGTTACAGGATCAAAAATAAATTACATTCTTCTATATGAAGAAAACACTTTTTTTTTTATTTTTGTTATTTGGAGCACTTTGTTATTGAAGTGTAGTTTTAAATGTGACGTACCTTAATATAAGTCTCTGAGGCTTACTGCTCTTTATACATAGCTACCGTTTCTCTTATTTGTGTCCTTGAGAAACTGTGTGCGTTAGTAGTATGGGATTTTGCTTGCTATTTATTGCACAAAAATGTGTTTTAGTAACCACATTTTCTTGCTTCAAGACTAAACTACACTATTGAAGTTTAGATAAGTGGGTCAATTCCGAGTTTTTATACAAAAGCGGAGAAATAAATACAGATGAGCTAATAGACTTAGTCATTGTGTCAAGCATTACAGTATTTTCAACTAATATAAGACATACCTAAGCAATTCTGGTTTTCCATTGCTAGCATTTATAATTGAATTTAATGGAATCTGGCAACTATAAATACTTTTGTAACAAAATATTTCAGTTAGAAAAGTAATGAAAAAATATAACTGAATCTGAAAATATGTACTTTGTTCCATAAAATGGGAAATACATTCATTCACAACTTGATGAATGTCATTAAACTAAATTGACTATGACGTATCTGCCCACTGGTCAAATCATACTGTTCCCTAATAGCTAGAGTTGTGAAACTACAGTAGCCTGCCGCAGAGTGTAGACTACGGTAGTTTTCCTAGTAGAATTGGTCAGTTAAACTACCCGCATTACCCGTACGTTAGATGTGTTGCATACCTATCGGGCGTTACGACATCAATTGTGTTGTTTACGTTTGTTTGGTCGTTTTAGTAGATTGCTCTAGAAACCGGCAGCGTTGGACTTGTAATCTTCTCGAAACAGAGAGCATATATAAAGCCGCTTAATCTATGGAACATTGTCTTTAAAGACATTTGAAAGCTCCTGCAAATGTACTACAGTTCTGATAATAACGAGTAATGTTATGTTGAACCGAAAATCACGGTTTTGTTTTAATCACAGTGACCAAGATAACGATCAATTTTTGGTGCTTATTATGTTTGAATCCATCATTAAATTCCTTAATTTGGTGTGTTTTATTAAGCTCCTTTCCTTCCCAATGCTACCAACAGAACTGGTAATTCTGCCATTTACTTTGCCATTTATGTGCTGTACTCGCACTACTTTTAGCTGATGTCCTTTACTTCGCTAGTAGGGTAACCTTTGCTTCTTGTTCAGTTACAGCTTGTCTTCCCAGTTACCGTTTATACAATAATTTAAGGATACCGAGAAGTGAATTTCAGCGAAGATATCGATTTTTTGTTTTGTATTCTAAAAATTAGTACAAATCCTTAGCTTTGAAGTGATAGCACGTTGCAGGGTAGTAAGGCCTTTAATTTGATCACTTATAGATGGCCGTGCATGGATACTCCCCCATTTTCGACACTTTAACCTCAATTTCCCGTAACTTCTTTTTTTTAACATTTCTTGTGCACTTTTCTCAAAGTCTATTACAGATATTGACTTGAAATTTTTACTGTATCTATATGATCATCTACTTCCACAACTGAGCTAGCCTTGTTTGGAAATATTAAGTTTAATGTAATTAAAAATAATTTATAAGAATTTTATATAATTTGTATCATTGCATATGCAACTTTTCCCCCTTCTCATTTTTATGGCATGTTTATTTCCTTATATTAAAATATCAAATTATCCATTAACTACCCAGAAAAATTAAAATGTCTGTGGTGTCAAAGATTATGTATAAAACTGCACAAAGAGAATGCAACAAATATTTTGTTGGAAAACATGGTCACACTTATGACAATTTTATACAAAATCTTTTAAACTTAACCTAAGTATTATACATTTATTAAATGTAGAAACATTTGTTCTCTAAACACTCCAAATTTCATTTACATCAGGCTAATTGTGACAGCAAAAACTTAAATCACATTACTTGAGTATGGCAAAAGCATAGTGTCCTAGTGTCCTTAAATCGCGTTATTGAAGGCCACAGAGAGTTTGAAAATATGTTACGACTTGTGCATGTGCAAGGATATATACGCCTGTCCTTATTCCATATGTTTTGCTTCGTTTTCTACAGAGAAATAAAATTAATTGTTAGTATAGAATCGAGTATGCCTAAGGATAGGATATTTTGTTATGGACCTTACTGTTGCTGCCTAAATTTATTCAGTAACGTTACAACACCTTGGGAAACGTTAAGGTGTATAATTAGCTGCGCGTGCTACGGCGTGTCTTATTTTTGCCTGTACATGCATACAAAGAGAGAGAGAGAGGGGGGGGGGTAGATCAACGGAAGGAAGCTAGAAGGAAGCTGGTTATGGGGTGAGATGCGATATCTCTTGATGCCCACTAGACGTGTACATGAACCACCTAACTAGACAGAGAGAGAGAGAGAGAGAGAGAGAGAGAGAGAGAGAGAGAGAGAGAGAGAGAGAGAGAGAGAGAATGGGGATTTCAAGGGCGAAGCGGAAGTTTGTGAAAGGGATTAAAGCTTCGCTTCACGTGCTGCTCTACCATGTAGGCTTTGTAGGGTACACTGCATTTAGTCTACGTCAAGTTCTCAAATCTATGTGGTATATTTCGTCATGCATCTCCCTTTCACTCTCCACTACATTTGCTGTTTTTCTTGGAACACTGGATTAAAGTAGGAAGAACATTACAGGCGAGACTCTAGTGTGGAATTTGCTCAACCAAAGAGAAGGCAATTTGGAAGGTATTTCACAGAATTCTATGATATTTCTAGGAACTTGTGTTCTGCAAATATTTGCTTTACAGACAGACTTTGCAGTGGGAATACCTCCTGGAATTTAAGGGCCATTTTCTCTAGCAAGATTTAAATCTATATATAAATAAAATTGGTTTAAGGGTGAATTTAAATAATAGATGCTTTTTAAAGATAATGACTTTTTGGGGTAAACAACAACTAAGATCTAAACTTATTTTAGATGATCAAACTTTATAACAAGTCTCAAGTTTGGATGTGAAAGAAAGGGATATACATCTAAAGCTATCATAATTTCAAGCTATATGCAGAACATTAGACAACACTTTAAGAAATAAAACAAGAAAGGATACAAGAACTAAATTTTACAAAACAATGGCAAAGCCAGTCCTTTTATATGGAAGTGAAGCCTGGGTTATAACAAAGAACATGGAAAGTAGGACACTCATACAAGGATCTGAAGCGAAATTCTTGAGAAAAACTAAATGATGTAGAAAACTAGACCACATAAATAATGATGTAATACGAACAAAGCTGCAAGAGAAATCTATAAATGAAGAAATACAATACTACAGAAATAATTGGCTGTTATGTGGAGAGGATGCACTGTGATAGACTTCCGAAAGTAGCTCTAAGCTATAAAGCAGCAGGTAGAAGAAACGTGGGCAGGTCGCAGAAGATATGGAAGGACTTCTGTGAAAAGCGGAACAGACAATGTGTCTAATCCATGGAGTGATGATGATTTTCCCAAAGGTAGACTTCACTGCCATGAGGTTTAAGGTAATCATTAATTAATTGTAGGTTCAAAGTTTTTGAAATAGTATGTGATTATTTGCATGTTAAACACATTTCTCCATTTTGGTTTCAAATGCTAAGTAGCCTACGCTTAGGAAGAATAGAACCTTTCCTGGTAATGTTTATTGAACTTATTAGGGCTGTGCTTACTCCAAAGCACACTCTTCGGTAATATTCAGGGTGATGGCCATAGCTCTATTTGGAATCTTAAACTAACCGGGGTGCTTATGCGGAACCCGAGAAAGACAAGTAATAAGAGCAATGAAATGGAACAAGATTACTATGGTATTACAAGAGATACTAACTGGGCTTAATTTCAATGTTCCACGCCCAATTAATCACGATTTGAACTGGGGATCTCCAGCTCAAAATCCATGCTTTAAACATCTCGACCACTTATTTCGGTGTCTAGGCTTAGAACTATTCATACAAGAGTAACTCGTGTTGAATGTGATGGAAGGAATTTATAATAGGTTTCCAGTTTATGTGTATTATTTATTTACATAAAACTAAAAAAGTCTGTCAAACAAAATGTTGTTTCACCAAGCACAATTCAGTATAATGTCTCAGGCACTGCATTAATTCATATTAGCCATAATTTAATCTTAAGTATCCTACTCAAGCAAAACAATCAAGAAGGTGCAGTAGAAAGACCAGGAGTGGGGAAGAGGGGTGACAGGAATGCAATCGAGTATTTACCCTCTCCACTTCCTGACAAAATTTGAAGGACTGGCCGGTTCGTTGAGCTAGACAGAGAATAGCTGGAGGCGTGGCATGGTAGCTAATAGCTGTGAGACAGTGGATGGGGTTAAAACTACGATGTAGGGGAAGCGACTCATTGAGTCAGTTCTCCCCATTTGTGGCAAAGACTTATTTTCTTGAAGTGCATAGGCAAAATTTTCAGAGAAAACTGGTATGACTGAGTTTATTCATGAAAATGTTTACAATAATATAGCAATTGTAGAAAAAGTTCACCTTGTCATAATGATGAAGTGCTATCTAATTCTTACTCAGACTACATAAGAAACAAATTAATATTTTAACAATCTAGAACACAGGAACGTTTTGTTCCTTATCAAAATGTGCACAAATCCATTTATAGAATTCAACTTTTCAGTTCGTCTTTTACAAACGTAATATTGAGGCCAGACCTAGATATTTGAACAGCTGTCATGTTGAATTCAATGCACTAAGTATCGCCCTGGTTTAGCATCTGATGTTCGATACAGAATATAGTGTATCCAACTTTAGTTGAAGCTAGGACCTGTCCCTTAAACCATTTAGGTGGAAATGGGCTTTCTTTATATGTTAAAAGACAGGCACCATTAAATCTGTACGAAAGGAAATGGCAAGTAGTATATAACATTAATTTAAATTGTTTACAACCCACAGGCATACTTGTGTTATACCGCTATCAATTCATATTATGCTTTAATTCCTTGCTATCTTTTTTTTTTTTGTTTGTTTGCACTATCCATAGACAACAAAATCGATAGCGTTTTAAGTAATGCATCTGTGAAATTTGGAAAATCTACAGTATTGTGACAAAAACGACAAAAGTGCAGCGCAGTTACCATTTTCTCAGTTTATTTTTCTGTAACTGAAGGCATAAATACCCAGTTCTTTTATGGCGTTAACACAGTCTACAGTCTTTCGTTATATTACAGCACACAACTGTTTTCGTCTCGTAACCTTGACTCACTCCTTTCTGTCCTTCGCTTTGCCTCTCAAACAGCTGACTTTAACGATACAATCACTCAGTACTTATTAGCTGCTTCGCTATCTTCATCCATAACGCGCAAGTTCTGTCACGTAAACGCGCAGCTGACACACACATACACTAAAACTGAAACCTGACGTAACACGGGCCTTTCTTGAACTTCTGCAAATACGCCGGCTGCCGGACGTTTATCGAATAATCTGGAAAATCCCTTTAGTTCTGCCGCTCTGTGTTGTTACGTATTTGTTCGCGTGAGGCACTCTGCCCTTGAGCGTCTTTGATGCACGTACCGTCAGTGGGGTGGTGGCAGCCCTGCCCCGGTCGTCCTTTGTTGGGCACCATGGCCGGCGTCAGAATATGTAAGAGATTTATGATCTATTGCACACTGCAGTTGTAATACTTTATCCAAGCTTTAAAATTATACATTGTATTATAATTTAAATATTAATTCTTATTTTGAAAACTCATTCTTCTAGTAAAATTTCTCAACAAGATGTATTTTTAAAACTGTATATATAACATTAAGGTTGTGAAGCAAATAAGTTTGCAGAATCGATTGTCATTTTCTATGTTAAGTGAAAGAATTATTACCGTTTTACTATCAGAAGTTTATTTTTCAAAACTGGAGCATTATGGTCATTTTGTTTAATGTAATTTTTAGTTGCATTACAAACATTTCGAAACAAATTCATAGAAGGTGGCTCATGGGAAGCATTTTGAGTATGTAAATATGCCGAAAAACCGTCTGCCAACAGACAAGGGTTATGCCTAGTAATAAACATGTACCTGTCTATTTAAAGCATTAGTTGATTATGCGAATCACCTAATTGCTAGTAAATAATGCGAGTTAGGTGCCCTGAAGTTATCCTGGTCCCTTATATCAGCTTTCCCAAGTTAGTCGCTTGCCTCATCAGATGAAGTGCTAAATCCACTCTCATTTCGTAGAATTTATGCAAAAGGAAGATATGGAGCGGGTTTTGGCACACATTCCACTTTACCCGTTCAAGCAATGATCGTGTAAAGTTGGTAGTGGTAAGGGGAAACTTCCCTCACTCGGTGTTCCACGATTCATACTTTTAATGGCCTCTCTCAGGTTTTTCAATGTAGTAGTATTGAATGCGAAGCGGTTAGGGCGGGAAAATAAGTGAATCGTACCCCACTGCCGTTACTCAAATGAGGCAAATTTAAATTAATTTCGTTCATAAGATCACCCTTCATTCCACAGCAAAATACTCAGAATTCTTTATGAGGCTCTTTAGCTATTCTTTTATATATACTTCTCTTGGTTGTGCTCCCTAAGTAGTTCACAACATTAGGCATCTCAAAAAGGGTCGATGATACATCACACACTCATAAACACAGGCCAGCATATTTTTTTGTTATTAAAAGCATTTTTACCTTCTCTACTCTTGTACTAATCATTGTTACAAACTCTTATTCCTATATCTAAACATTTGCAGAAATTATCTTGCTGCTTATTTCCTTGTAGGTACAAGGGGAATATGGGAATACAGTAGGCTTTTGAGCGACAGGCAAATCTTTTAAAGACTTGAGATTTTGCTCTCTTTACACCGTTAACATATAAAAAATTAACGACGATGCTGCTTTTGACCAAAGTTTGTTCTCCGAAACTGACAAAAATAATAAGGAACATCTCCGAAATGGTACACTCTACAAAATTCTTATTTGGGAATAAATTGTGTGTTTTAGCGACATACACATTTTTTGTACAGTAAAATGTCGTCTATCTCTTAGGGTTTACGGGTTATTTAAATATCATCCAGAGTAAACAGGACTACATGGGCTATAGCCAGAAAATTCAAAATATAAATTTTATTTGTCATAAAAATATCTTAAGCATGCCATTTTAGTCAAAATCGTTAGAGCCATTTTCAAGAAAATCAACATTTTCTTAACATTTTCCATGTAAAGAGTGGTTTAGGATGGAGAAATTTTCTTAAAAATCTTCATTTCGCATCCTTGAATGACAAACTGAAATATCAACGTTGGTTTTTAACCAACTTTTCGTTTTTGAGTTATGCTGTCCACAGCCTGACAGACACGCAGACACAAACACACACGCAACTTTTTCTAAAAATGGATGGAGGGTCCTCAAAACATATTTCCGGTGAAATCTCGACATCGCACGCGCGTGTTGTGTATTCGTGTGTGTGTGTCTGCGTGCGTGCGTGCGCGCGTGTCTGTGTGTGTGTATGCACGGATACGCATGCGTGAACACGTAATTCAAATGTAAACTCCCATAACTACCAACATTACACTGATCACTTTTCCGACGCTTTATTTTTTAAAAAAATAGCTCCAACGATTTTGATGCACATCCTGCACATTTATGACCTTCACATGACAAATAACATTTGGAGGCTGAATTTTCTGGAATCGAATCCAGGTTCCCCACGCCAGAGGCAAGAGGCGCTACCACTGCGCTACGGTGTTGGTCCTAACCCCACTATATCTTCAATCCCTTCTGTGGAAATTTACACTGTTTAGTCTGTCGAAATATTGTACAATTTTAACGTGGCCAATACTCTGGGTTACGTTAAAGCTTCCAGCTCATTTTTTCAGTGCAATGAGCGTAATTTTACAAACCTGCAATACTAGTAAAAATGTTACACAAAGCTTTAATAAGATACATCTGTTCAATCTCTAAGGATGCGATAGGGCATTCGGACGGAGGTGAACTCGGTCACTGGAACTGCGCATCCCACAGTAGGACGATCGTGCATTCTGTGACCCCTTTGTGGAAGGGATGAAAGAGAGACTTGATGGGCGACCAGAGATATATAACAATGCGCACCCCATCCTCCAACCATCACAAATAGCGACAATAGCCTGCCCTCCAAACATCAGGGAGAAATTGTATACCTCACCGTCCCGCCGCCACGAACAACCGTCGTCGCCTGGTCGTAAAACCCTAAAAGATATGGAAGAAGATGATGGTTACCAGAAAACGTGGGTAGGAAATGTGTGGTATAAGAGGACCCACCACAGTATTCGCTGTTGAGCTCAGTATTCCCAACTCCCTACCTACAGAATGCACCCATTAACTACTGGGTAAGAGATACTAAATTGTACATTGAGGTGCATTTCGATAAAGGCGACACAGTTGTAAAGCGACGGTAACAGATATCTTCTCTGCTCTGAAAAACCGTGGTCCATTTTTCAACTGGTGAAGAATGTCAAATTACACGAACATTGGCTATGAACGCCTACTTTGGTCGATTTACGAGGCGGTTTTTACAGAGGAGAGTAAGCAGTATGTGGTTGCCATGACTGATGACAGCTTCGGCGACTCATCCCGGTACTATATTTTCAGTGTGCAAGTTTTGTACTTGTCTGCCATCCGTTAGCAGCCAAGGGCCGTAAACAACAGCTTGAGTACAGGTTTGTGTATAGCGGACTTCTGCCTTTTGTTTCCATGTGCAGTTTCCAAACCTATTCCCTTTATGCGACGCGTGTTGGACGAAATCAGAAATAGGGTGTCTTAATCAGTGTCAAATTATTCATAGTTATCTCACCAAGAGTACATGAATCAACAACAGTACTTGCATATTAACCACTTTACACTGAGAAATGGTAAAAATACATCCTATTTTTACTTTATCTACTATTAAGTAGAGGAAGTATTGTATTCCACCCAAAAATTCGATGTCAAGATTTCACGGGAAATATGTTTTGAGGCCCCTGAATCCAAAAAAGCAGTTTTAGAAGAAGGTCCGTGTGTGTGTGTGTGTGTGTGTGTGTGTGTGTGTGTGTGTGGTGTGTGTGGTGTGTGTGGTGTGTGTGGTGTGTGTGGTGTGTGTGGTGTGTGTGGTGTGTGTGGTGTGTGGTGTGTGGTGTGTGGTGTGTGGTTTTTTTTTTTTTTTTTTTTTTTTTTTTTTTTTTTTTTTTTTTTATATTGCATGCCCCATTCCATATGAATACTACATGCTTGAATTTATTTATTTACATACAAATTACATTTTATATATACATGTACATATTGTTGGTGATGTTCTATTTGAACATTTACATCTTTATTTACCTCTAATTTTTTATCTACCTTAGTCTAATTGAGTACTTCATAAATCTAGTACTTATCATATAGTGAAACGCAAATATTATTATACTCGTAACAGCAGTAGATGTGTTTGGACAATGATGCTGATTGCAATTTTGGTAAGGAGTAGAAATGATGTATATTTGAACTTAAGTCATTCTATTTCTGTGAATTGTATAGCATTAATGAAGTTAACGAAAGGTTGTATGAAATTGTTTCCAAGTTCTTCTTTGTTTATGGGCCAAGTAGCACCTTTACTTTGTATCTTCCTAATCATTGCGTTTCTCTGGTTGTTTAGTATTTTGCATCGAAATATAATGTGGTTTACTGTTTGGTCCTCTTCTTCACATTTGCACATTGGGTTATCTAAAAATCCAAACCTGTGGCGATATGATCTTAGCTTTCCATGTCCTGTTATCATTGCTGTGAACTCCGGAGATATTGGTAACCGTTGGTTCAATCTTCTTCTCACGGATGGGAAATATTCTTTGGTTACTGCTCCTTTCCTTGATGCTGTCCATTGTTGTTGCCATTCTTCGAGTGCAGTTTCTTTCTCTCTAGTTACTATTGCTTCTTTTGATACTTTGTCATATATTATTTCAGTGTCTTCCGTGGCAGCTTGTTTTGCTAGTCTGTCCACAAGTTCATTTCCGTGTATTCCCGCGTGTCCTTTCACCCAGCCGAAATGTAGTGTCCACTTTGATTTTGAAAGTTCAAGGATTTTGGTTTTGATTGCTTCTATCAGCTGGTTATGTTTCATGTTGTTCCTGAGCAGATCTAGAGTTATCTTACTGTCTGTGAATAATGCAGCTCGTTTTTCGTCGCATTCTCCATATCCAAGCTCATCTAGTTTTTTAAGTGTTTTTAATATTGCCAGTTGTTCAGCCTGGTTATTCGTGCATCGTGGATGCAACTTGAACTTTAATTTGTATGCCAGGTTGCCATGGATGAAGATGATCCCTGCTGCCCCAACTTTATCACCAGTTTTGCTACCATCGGTGTACATTTCAACTGCATATACATTGTTATCTACCTCATCTATTAGGGGTATTTCCACAGGGTGTCTCCAATACCTGACTTCCAGCGGTGCGTCATATTCTTGATTGTTGACTTTTGTTGCCAGGTAGGTTCTTACATATTGTTCTATGGTTATTTGTAAGGGTGGAACGCCTGCTACTACGCATGATGCCTCGTATGAGAGAGTTCGGTAGGCTTTAGCAATTTTTATATTAATCAATCTTTGTATCCTTTTATATTTTGTTAGATTTTTTATTTTTCTTAAAGCGTCTATCCACACTGGTGAGCCATATGTCATTATTGGGACTATAGCTCCTTCGTATATTGTTTTTAGTGCTTTGTGTCCTAATCCCCATTGTAGTTTAGCTGTCCGTGATAACATGTGGATGAGTGTGATTGATTTTCCTGCAGTGTGGTCTATGTGTGCATTGAAGTTAAACTTACTGTCAAACCATATGCCCAGGTATTTCATTTCTTCAGTTTGGTTAAGCTTCTTGTTGTTTAAGTAGATATTGACGTCCCAATTGTCCGTTCGCTTTCTTGATATGACTAGAGTCTTCGACTTCTTTTCGTTAAATTCTATTTTGTTGTCAGTGGCCCAGTTCTGAATTTTGACTAAATCTTGATTCGCTATGTTTTCTGCTTCTACTTTGCTTGAGCCTCTTGTTAATATGACAAGGTCATCTGCGAATGCCATGGCTTTAGTTTTCCTATTGAAATCAGTATTCAATAGGGAATTATACATTATGTTCCAAAAGCCTGGGCCACAGCAGGATCCTTGTGGACAGCCCTTCTGAACTTCTTTTTCCATTGTGTAATTGTTTATTGTGATTTTTGCTTTCCTGTGGTTGAAGAAATCTGTGTGGTGTGTGTGGTGTGTGTGGTGTGTGTGGTGTGTGTGGTGTGTGTGGTGTGTGTGGTGTGTGTGGTGTGTGTGGTGTGTGTGGTGTGTGTGTGGTGTGTGTGTGGTGTGTGTGGTGTGTGTGTGTGGTGTGTGTGTGGTGTGTGTGTGGTGTGTGTGTGGTGTGTGTGTGGTGTGTGTGTGGTGTGTGTGTGTGTGGTGTGTGTGTGGTGTGTGTGTGGTGTGTGTGTGTGTGGTGTGGTGTGTGTGTGGTGTGTGTGTGGTGTGTGTGGTGTGTGTGTGGTGTGTGTGTGGTGTGTGTGTGGTGTGTGTGTGGTGTGTGTGTGGTGTGTGTGTGGTGTGTGTGTGGTGTGTGTGTGGTGTGTGTGTGGTGTGTGTGTGGTGTGTGTGTGGTGTGTGTGTAGTGTGTGTGTGGTGTGTGTGTGTGGTGTGTGTGTGTGGTGTGTGTGTGTGGTGTGTGTGTGTGGTGTGTGTGTGTGGTGTGTGTGTGGTGTGTGTGTGTGGTGTGTGTGTGTGGTGTGTGTGTGTGGTGTGTGTGTGGTGTGTGTGTGTGGTGTGTGTGTGTGGTGTGTGTGTGTGGTGTGTGTGTGTGGTGTGTGTGTGTGGTGTGTGTGTGTGGTGTGTGTGTGTGGTGTGTGTGTGTGGTGTGTGTGTGGTGTGTGTGTGTGGTGTGTGTGTGTGGTGTGTGTGTGTGGTGTGTGTGTGTGGTGTGTGTGTGTGGTGTGTGTGTGTGGTGTGTGTGTGTGGTGTGTGTGTGGTGTGTGTGTGTGGTGTGTGTGTGTGGTGTGTGTGTGTGGTGTGTGTGTGTGGTGTGTGTGTGGTGTGTGTGTGGTGTGTGTGTGGTGTGTGTGTGGTGTGTGTGTGGTGTGTGTGTGGTGTGTGGTGTGTGTGTGGTGTGTGTGTGGTGTGTGTGTGGTGTGTGTGTGGTGTGTGTGTGGTGTGTGTGTGGTGTGTGTGTGGTGTGTGTGTGGTGTGTGTGTGTGGTGTGTGTGGTGTGTGTGTGTGTGTGGTGTGTGTGTGTGGTGTGTGTGTGTGTGGTGTGTGTGTGTGTGTGTGGTGTGTGTGTGTGTGGTGTGTGTGTGTGTGGTGTGTTTGTGTGTGGTGTGTGTGTGTGGTGTGTGTGTGTGTGTGTGTGTGGTGTGTGTGTGTGTGTGGTGTGTGTGTGTGTGGTGTGTGTGTGTGTGGTGTGTGTGTGTGGTGTGTGTGTGTGTGGTGTGTGTGTGTGTGGTGTGTGTGTGTGGTGTGTGTGTGTGTGGTGTGTGTGTGTGTGGTGTGTGTGTGGTGTGTGTGTGTGGTGTGTGTGTGTGTGTCTGTCTGTCTGTCTGTCTGTCTGTCTGTCTGTCTGTGGACAGCATAACTCAAAAACGAAAAGTGGGTTAAAAACCAAAGTTGGTATTTAAGTTTAATGTCTTTAAAGGATGTGACATAAAGATTCTGAATAAAATTGATCCACCCTAAAATACCCTTTACGTGAAAAATTTTTCGAAAATTTTGATTACAACGACATATGTTTTGGGCTATTTTTATGAAAAATAAAATGTATATCTTGAATTTTCTAGCTATAGCCCATGTAGTCCTATTTACTCTGAATGACTTTTGCACAAATGGTAAACTGTAAGAAATAGACGAAATCTTACTATGTAGAAAATATGGAGCTTGCTAAAACACACAATTTATTCCCAAATACATTTTTTTAAAGTGAACCATTTCGGAGATATGGTTCATTTTGTTATGTTAACCGTGCAAAGAGAACGGAATTTGAAAGCTTTAAAAGATTTGACTATTTCTCAAAGCCTACTGCATTCCCATATTTCCCTTGTACTTACAAGAAAAGAAACAATAAAAATGTTTATCTCTTCTACCGTGAAGATAGAGGAGTAAGAGGTTTTAAGAATACTTAGTGCAAGAATGGAAAAGGTCATGTGAGTGCAACACATCAGATTTTTTCTTAAATTTTACAATTTAGAATGTAATTAAAGTAATGCTAAATTATGCAACAGCATTCCTAAGCATGTTGTTTTTTCACTAATTTCACTCGGAGAGCAAAACTTTTCCCAAGAAAAGGTGTTTAAAGTGTTGTGCACAAAAGCCACAAATAATTAAATCTCTGACCACTTTTGCCCGACTTGGTCCCCTTAATCTTTAGCAACAATCATTATTCTATCTGGTTTTCGTGGTCTCCAAAGATGAAAGTTTGAATTAAAGGGCATCTCTGCGAGGATTTGAGTATGAGGTTTATACTCCGAGACGTGACTTGCCCCGAGGTCACGTTGAGAAGTGCATCTCCCGTAGGCGACATAACGTGAAGAGATAGCACGAGAGTAGCTTAACTTTTTGTTTACCTTCTTTTGTGCCTTTTTCTTGTGTAATGACGAACATCTTTCACTTCTGGGACTGATGGAAAATAATAAATCTCCATCATTTTCATCTCTCTGGTGCCCTTGGAGGACGTGATTTGCATGCAACTATGTCTGCATCCATAATGCCTTGTCACCCAAGCAAATTTATGTTGTGAATAAAATCTAGCATGATAAGAGCTTTATTCTTTTCATAAGCGATATCTATCCAAGGGAAATTATGTTAAAGGAAACATTTTATAATCTTGAAAACAGAGAAACAGAGGCTGTTGGACTTGCCCCATATTTCAACATAGTTTAAGGCAAATTATGGGTTAAATTATGCCAAAAGTGGTCCAAAAATTCGATGTTCAGATATTTAATGTTTTATTCTGCTATGTCTCCTGCACACCCATAGCTGTATGAAATAATTCCGAACAAAGGATACACCGAAGTGAAAAAAGTCATTTTCTAAAGTACTGAAGTTACAGGCTTAAGGTTCCGCACAGGCATTTCCAGTAACAAAAGAAATGTATGTATCAAATTTAATTTCAATATATAATCACATTCTTGATATATTAATTAATTTATATTAATTGTATTGGGTATAAGCTCCAAAAGTTGTTAAACTTCAAAGTTGATTGTTAAAACCATATCTCTTACTACCTTTGTAATAAATTCAAGGATGGAAATGTGCGTTTAATATGTAGTTGTTCTTAAAATTTGTCTTAATACCGTAAAGTGTAAAATGTCATAAAAACGGCACATTTATATTATTTCTTAAAAAAATTATAATCAGTATCAAAGTTGCAATCGAACATTTTAGTGCCCATATTCTGAACTATATTGGAAAAATATTTAGACGTCTAGCTAGATTTTTGTAGGAGAAGATGTTTTTGTTACTTTCTCATATTCAAAATGTTTCCGAGAAAAGTGAGTTTAAACATGAAATGGATGTCAGAGGCGCACCACTTTAAAAATGGCGTCCAAAATATGAGTTCCCCCCTCCCTAGGGGAATAAAACTTTGCAGATATAGTCTATAAGGTATGGTGCATATTTTGCAATAAAAATCCAAAAATCGGATTTTCTAAACAGGTAGGCTAAAATATCACTTCAGTGTTCCTGTAACGGTACGCATGTATTTTTCTTGAAACTCAAATCTTCAAATGTGCTTTCCTTCAATGTTTTCCTTTTCAACATCTTTGTATATTGAAATTGCTCCACTTGATGCAAACGTCAAAGATTTTCTGTGAAGTTTAGCATTGCTGGAGAACTGAAACATATAAACTTGATTTATATTATTATATAATGCATAGTAGTTCTGCAATTAAATACATTTATATAATACACAGTGGAGTAAATTAAAAAACATAAAATCACCATTTGATTTTTTTTTACGGAAAAGCTAAGGAACCTTTCTTAAAAATCCGAACGAGACCTTTTAATATGATTGAGTAGCATAAATTACATTTTGAGTAAAAAATTTGTAGTCTTCCGTCGCGAGGAGCATTTTGAGAAAGTTTAAAATTTGAAACTAAATTGTACAAAAAATTCAATTTTTTTTTTTTTTTTTTTTTTTTTTTTTTTTTTTTTTTTTTTTTTTTGTATAGGTTCAACTTACAGGTTCCAAGTATGGTATTTTATATGCAGAGTAGTTTTTAACGCTGAGTAGCCTTAAAACAGAACCATAATACATGTTTCCATGGTTTGTTGGACGAATTGAGCTTTCAGTTTTGCTTGAGGTATCCTATTAGGAGAAAAATGTGTAACTAAAGAATTCTAAATGGCATTAGAGATTAGTGATCCTTTATTGATGGGTTTTATCATAAACCCACTTTAAAAACTGCAGGTTAAGGTCTTGGTTATGTATTTTCGTAGTTCCCCCAGGTCGATAGGCAATGTCTGGTGTGTGTGATATGCTACCATGAATTGGGTTCTTTTTTGTCCCTCATTTCATTCGTTTTCAGCTTTTAGGTTTGCAGGACCTGGCACGCTAGGACCTGGAAATGCTTTAAGGAGGAAACTTTCTTCACTGGCACGGAATCTTCACACAGAATCGGATAAGGGGCAACAAGGTGCTGTCCGGGGATGCTTAATCTGAGAACGTTAGGGAAACCGCTGTGGCCACCACCATCAAATCTGGCCACTCTTCGTGCTTCTTCCCCAAAAGACTTCACCTTGGGATCACTGCTGAAACCTTTCTGTTCTTCAAAACCTGGGGCTGTAAGAGAGCTAGTAATCAAGGTACTTACACCCGAGTAAAATAATTTGGTTTATTGAGGAAGGGAGAGAAGATGGTACACGGAATACTGGCATCTGTATCCATAGACGCACTGTAGTGCGTTTGGATCAAGCGACAGCTATAGTGAAGGGAGTCTAGGAGAAGAAACCAGGTTATTCAATTTTTCTTGAAGGTTTTAACGGTACGGAAATCCAATATGATATAATAAGGAAACTTTCTGATCTTGATGCATATCCTTATAGACAGGAAGTAGTTTCTGATGAGCAGACTTGTACTGCTCGGAGCCGATACAGTGCTTCATGTGATCATGTCCTTCACGGCACGCAGTAGGCAGGAGTGAATCTGTTTCATATACCATGCCGCAGTCAAATACAGTTTTTAACCGCCCGGATTGTAGGCTTATTCTTGACAGATGCTATAACTTGCATGGCTGAATTCAGAATGGTGTCTCTACTTTCCATACTACGTATAGCAAAGTAGAGGAAGTATTGTGTTCCACCAACAAATTCGATGTCAAGGTTCCACCGGAAATATATGTTTTGAGGCCCCCTCAGTCCAAAAAAGCATATATAGAAAGGTGTGTGTGTATGTGTGTGTGTTGTGTGTATGTGTGTGTGTCTGTGTGTGTGTGTGTGTGTGTGTGTGTGTGTGTGTGTGTGTGTGTGTGTGTGTGTGTGTCAGTCTCTGGAAAACATAACTGAAATACGAAAAGTCGGTTAAAAACCAAAATTGGTATTTAAGTTTAATGTCTTTCAAGGATCCGACACAAAGATTTTTGAAGAAAATTGCTTCACCCTAAACTACCCTCTACATGGACAATTTTTCGAAAATTTTGATTTCCTTGAAAATGTTTCTAATGATTTTGATTAAAACTTAACATGTCTGCGATATTTTTATGACAAATGCAATGTATATCTTGAATTTTCTCGTTATAGCCCCTGTACTTATGCTTAACTGGTAAACCGTAAGAGATAGACAAAATCTTACTCTACAAAAAAGATATGGATCTTGCTAAAGTACACAATTTTTGTCCCAATACATTTTTATAGAGTGAACCATTTCGGAGATAGTCCTTGTTATTCGTGTCAGTTTCGGAAAACTTAAATTTCTGTCAAATGGAACATCGTTGTTCATTTCTTATACGTTAACCGTGCAAAGAGAACGGAATTTGAAAGCTTTAAATGATTTGACTATCGCTCCAAATATACTCAATTCCCATATTCATCTGCTGCCTACAAGGAAATAAGCAATAAGATAGTTTCTGCAAATTTTTATCTCAACTAATACGAAAAAGATACATGAATAAGTTTATAAGAATGGTTAGCACAAGAGTAGGGAAAGTCATGTGAGTGCAACACATCAGATTTTTAAATTTCTAATAAAGAATTTCAAGACATTACGGATACGTGTCGTATACGAAGTCAAAAGGAGTTTTCCACTATTTCTATGGAATGTGTTCCTTAACACAAGCTAGTATCGCTAAGTCACAAAACGTAATGTTATATTGCAGTGTTTATTAGTTTATCTCACTCCTGCTACCAGTGGGTTCTTTTATAGTTCTTTGATCATTTCATGACTGACTTAAACACACATTGCGGCTTTGATACTTCCGTTGTCGGGGACGTTTAATTTGACTTGATTCATCTCGAATTGACGCGACTGGCGGCAGCCATGGGACTGACTGTCTGCAGTAACCAAGCTATTACGTCTAAGGAGGTTAAAGGCATTTGCACTTTAATCTAATGTTATTTGGCATGGTTCACAGTGGGAATGGCCATATGTGACGATGTCAATGGCGTTTATTGTGTATAGTTACCATGGTATATTTGAGCGGCTTTCGGAAATGATTTACAATAATCGTTTTTATGCCTACATTATTCATAAGAATGTTTCAATGTACATGGAATGTCTCAATATGCTTCCCACCAACGTCAATAGACCGCTGCTACATACCTGGGTCACGGAACCCTTGTTTGAGGTACTACGACAGCTGTCAGAAATGTTATGGAGCAAAGAGTTTCTTCTCAGGTGTGTTTTAGTGATTTGCCACCAGTTTGTCCAAAAAATCTGGATCTTCATTCTCCATTTCCAATATCTGACAGCAGACTTCAACGGTCCTCACTTTGTGGGCATGTTAAAGTCCCGTGAAGTGCAATGTGCACACACATTTTCACATCATTTTGCCTAATTTCTTCCACAAAAACCACGAAGCCCATGTTTATCCATGATAGTCATCTTCCATCTTATCCATGGCCTTCTCTACTTAAAAACCAACAAGTGCTGTTCTTTCGCTGTACACTCTCTTCACAACTACCATCGTGGTGTACCAACATCAGTTCATCGTCCTAAGAGAGGTCGTGCCTGTGGTATTCTTTAAACAACGCAACAGTTAATCATTTCCAAACCCCCTCGTTCCAGAGAACGTGTAAATGTTGTGTAAAGATTTGCTTGAGCAGATTCACGTGATACATACCTTTAGATCCAAACTTATATTTATGCGAGCACCTAAAGATAAAATGTATGACACAAATTTCAGCGTGCAGTTTCCGGCAGCACAATTCACCTGTAGTATTCAATAGTGTATATAAATATGCATCATTAGAAACACCTTATAATGGAAGATTAACAGGCACCGGCAGGGCTTGCCCGATCGAGCCTTGCTCTAGCTCACTGACAGTTTAGAGCCTCAGCGCAGCTCTAGGTGTACGTCAGTGGCGTGCTTTCTTGATCACCCAACTAACCATACAGCAGGTCAAATTAACCTGAAAGTCTATTGACAGTGAACCAATATTCTACATTTATGGCATTACAAAGTGCGTATATGTAATTATAGACATTTATTCCACTTTGTCAAACTATTTATCATACATAGTTCTGTGCTATACTTGCAGCAGCATACTTTTGCTCTGTTTATCTACTTGATGAATGTAACTACTGTGTACCTATATGTACAGAAACTTAATGAACAAAACATAAAACAGAAACGACTTTTCTACCTTTAATTGATGAACTCTTAAACATAACAGGAGCAAAATTATATTTCATGATATAAACACCCAAGATAGATAATACAATTAGAACAGATAAAGGTCTAATTGATGAGAAATTATGAATAAGTAACTTATACAAATTATAGAATACAAGAAAATTAAACTGCAGCTTATACAAAATGTTTTATTTTTTGATGGTTAGTTTTCTGTGGACTACCTTATGAACGTTTGGGGAGATATTTCATGCAGCCTTGATTCTAAGTACTAGGTTAAGATTATCATCAAGAACACATATACAAGTATTGCTTTTGGCATAATTTGAACCCCCACTACTATCCGCTGTTGTGACGTGACCGGTCGCTGCTCGGTAAGCAAGTTCTTGTTTTCATGTACTACCCACCACTGTAAGGCAGTGCACCTGATGGTGCCTGATCTAGACGAGAAAAGTTGAGTCGGCCGCCGCAAACGCAAGAACGGAGCGGCGAGCTTTCAGTTGCGTCATTTTGGAGCAGCGGTGTCAAGGACATAGCGCATAGAGCTGTGCTACGTGCTTTTGCGTGCCGGCGTGCTAAGGTGAACAGAGATGGTCAAAGAGTAAAATTGACGTTGTGGTCTGTGCACACCGTGTCAACACAACACATCATACCACTTGGCTATGTATCTTCGTAGCTCTCCGGGACTGGAGTATACGGATGCATGCATAGGAGTGAATAAGCACCAGTGGTAGATAGGAATATGTGTAATAAATAAAAGTAGTTTATGCTTCCCTATAACACAACAAAATATAACAAGGATGCTGTGGTCTTCACCATTAAGTTAACAACTCAGAACATATACTTATTATTATAACACTAAACCTCAGATTAACGTGGTAGCAATAGAACGGATATTGTAACTCAGTAAATCTTAAGGGACACTGGGAGTGAAATTTGAAAGTTCCACATTTCTTGATAGATTTTTCTGAAATTGTTACTGTGTTTGTATGTATATGAGAATAGGCGGTACACCAAATTTCATTAAAATTGGATAATTCGTCTATAATATATAAATTATTCTATGAATTTAATAGGCACATTTTCAAAATAGAGCTCGCGTCTATTGACTTTTCAAAATTCATTTATATTGGCAGAACTGGTGCTCTAAAACATGGGTAAGAATTGTATGAAGAGATATTTCAAATACGTTTGCTGATTATGCTGTACATATTTTTTTTAATAACAAAGAAAATTTAATCTTAAAAGTTATTGATTTTTTTCATACAAAAAAAAAAATGTTTTTGGAATTCATGTTAATGATAACATCAATATTGAATCATAGTTTTGTTTAGCTGCTATTTATGAATACTTTTGGAAGTTTTCATTGAATTTGAAGCAAAACTCAGGCGCGACCTTCTTTTGGAATGTGCAGAAATGTAGTTTTGAGAAAAACAGGCTTTTATATAGGAACATGCTGTGTACGTTAAGGGAAGAGCACTGGGCCGTAATGGCCACATGGAGTGGGGGATATGAAAAATGTTACCTGATCCAAATGCACAGGTGTTCCAGGAACATTTTAAGGTAAAAAAACAATTTTCGACTTTTTGACAATTTTGACCAAAATTTCACTCCCAGTGTCCCTTAAATTGCAATGGCGTCACATTCACTTGTAGAATGTTCTTTTACCTACCAACTTAGTTACATCTT
This sequence comes from Tenodera sinensis, assembly GCA_030765045.1. NCBI lineage: Eukaryota > Metazoa > Arthropoda > Insecta > Mantodea > Mantidae > Tenodera > Tenodera sinensis. Next base: position 20,742,673 of record CM060964.1, read on the forward strand.
GTAATATATTACTGGAACAAGCAAGTTTAATGGTAGCCACCACATTCTTACCAGATAGCTTAGCCCTTAATCTTGGCTTTGTTAGCTTCATAAAAGAAAAACTTCACATGTGTAAGTGTCATAATTTGCGAATATTCGTATACTGTACACTGCTCAAATGTGTGTAAATAGCAATTGGATCCAGGTCACTGTATGGATGTTGTAATTCTTTGCTGCACTCATGGTTACTGTCAGTTGTCTTTTTGTACACTCCTTCCTAAACTCCAGACCCACTGCTTAGCCACAACTACGTGCTCTAGCAGTGCATATGTGCTCCGGCTGACATTCCCGTTTTAGAGAAACGTCCTGTATATGGCATTCATGAATCTTTCCATTTAGTTTGCTTTTCATTATAATCCCTGTTAATTTACATGTAGCGAGTAAATGCCAACACAACAACGGCACTCACTTGAAAGTTTAAAAGCTCAAATAGTGAAGCACATTGTAAACAAAGACACGTCTCTATAATTCAATCCTCAATGGAAGAATACCGTTTGACGCTCATTGTAAATTATTGCAGTCTCTCAACTACCTCAATTCTCTTTGTTGGTACAATGCTGGACTATATGCAAGCTAATAGCAATAGTAGTGACGAATGTTTTGTCTAGTTTGCGCGTGGCTTTTTCCTTGTTAAATAATATCCGGATTACACAAGTAAACTAACGATAATTGCGCTGTCATGCAGAGCAGTTCATTCAGCGTTAGAAGGTAAAACAGATTTCTAGGAATGACACAAACGCGGCTTCCTCAGGTCTGTGAAGTATGTTTTGTCCTAGTCCCTGTATAGTTAATGTGTTTGTGGTAACAAGCAAAAGGAGAATCCGTAATTTGCTTTCCACTGTAATTTTGCAGAATTAACTAACTGTGTAAAACAATACGTGCATCGCACGGTAGTGGTGCGTGTTCATTAAAACGTAACGATCCTAGGTGTTTCAGATTGCATTGTAAATGTGGAAATAATGAAATCGTTTATCATTAGTGCATAGACAGAAGAAAGTAAATTGCAGAGAGCATTTGTTTGGAAGAATACTGCAGTAAGTTGTGCTCTAGAGGTACATTATAACAGTTGAGCGTGTTTAAGAGGTCAGCACTAGAGTTGTGCTCGTCCAAAACTAGGTTACGGCACTTTTGGTACAGTACATAAATGACATAGTAAATGGTAGGATTACCAGTAGTATTTGCAGCATAGTTAGGGGAAAAAACAATACAAAATACAACAAATTAAGAAATTTAATGAGGAATTTAAACGTAATCACCAAACACTGTGATCATTAGCTTGGTCACTATGACCAGATTGAAACCTAATAGTTCAAAATAATAGTTCACTATCAATGTCTTCGACCTGAACTGTAGTTCATTAGAGAGGCTTCCAAATGTTTTTGAATACAATAGTGTTCCGTAAGGTAAGCGACCATTTATATACACTCCCCCAGACAATGTTCAGCCGAACTTATTATTACTGCGTACTTCCTATTTAAAATATTTTCGATATATTTATGACGTATAATCCATGGTAATTTCCCGAATATATTGCCACCAAATTTTGTAATAGCAAAATTAACACAAGGTCAAATAAACAATATTAATGTATATTTTAAAAAAATATACATATAAAAGGAACTGGATAATAAATAATATCATCAAATTAATAGAAATATAAAATAATTAATATTTTAATATAACATATTGTATATAATAAATAATAGAATTACTTATTTACATTAAACATTTATGTAGCCTAGAAGTGTCTTGGATGTGTTTAGAAGTATGAAAAGTGTTTCAGATGAATTTTGTGAAATAATTTATTACGCATCATTTTTACTTTCTGTACTGGTAAGTAGAGGAAGTATTGTATTCCGTCCAAAAATTCGATGTCGATATTTCACCGGAAGTATATGTTTTGAGGCTCCCTGAATCAAAAAAAAAAAAAAAAAAGCATTTTTAGAAAAAGGTCCGTGTGTGTATGTGTGTGTATCTGTGGTCTGTCTGTCTAGCTGTCTGTCTGTCTAGCTGTCTGCCTGCCTGCCTGCCTGCCTGCCTGTCTGTCTGTCTGTCTAGCCTTAGCTCTCCCTGTACCTTACATACGGGTAATAGACCTGATAACTAAAAGTAATAAGACACAGGTTTAATTTAAGTGGAGTGCTTTAAACACAAATATTTGTAGCGCTAAAATACCTCATTCTTTGTTACAGGTAAGGACATTGAACATTCTTTGTGCTGTTATTCTGATCGAGGTACTCAGGTAGGAACCAACCATTCTCAAGTAGGAGGGATTTTGCAAACTCACTTCAATAGACATTTGGTACATGCGTTCACTTAGCGTCATTACTGACTTTAAATATTAAAAAATTTAACTATTCTCTGTTGTAAGTGTATAAGAATGTGGGGAAGTTAGTTCTTGAATATTCTAAAGCATATTTTATAGCTCCTAATGCACGGTTAGTATAGACATAACAGCCGAAATGTCATGGAGGCTTTCAACCCATTGTCATATTATTAGTAAAAGTAAAAACAGTAGTATTAATACAAATGTTTTAAATTATATTAGACATGTCCAAGGAGGTTTGAGAACAGTAACATCTGTTACGTACTTCATAACGTACCCCAGGACACAAACTTATTTCATTTATATGGCACCTTTATTGGTGGCTTTGGGACAACTGCTTATATGCATTCATTTACTGTTCAGGTTAGTCACTGTTGTTTGCTTATGTTTAAATTCTCGCACAGATACACGCGCGCACACGCATATACACGCACACGCGTACATACGTACACATATACACGCACACATAGGTACAAACACATACGCGCACACATGCATACGTACACACATACGCACACACACGCGCTCACACACACACACGCGCGCTCACACACACACACTCGCTCTCACACACACACACACACACACACACACTTGCACAAATGCACACACACACCCGCATGCACACATCCACAGACGCATACACGCACACAGTCACACATACACACACACACTCACATACATACATACGCGCATAGACGCATACGCACACGCACAATACACTCGCATGCACTGGCACACATGTGCACACACACTCCCACAGACGCATAGTTACACACTTCCAGTATTTCAGGGAGGTTTTTTTTATGGTGTTTAACGCCCGCTTTTACTATTACGGCCCCACAGGCGGTGACACTGATGATACATGTAATGAAGATGTAGCACCGGTGGATGAGATGGCGGGGTAAACCGGAGAACCGGGAGGAAACCCACCCCAGCACCGCTTCGTTCACCACAAATCCCACATGCGGTTGCCTGGGATCGAACCCGAACCGCTTTGGTGAGAAGCGAATGGTCTAACCACTCTGCTACGGCGCGGCCTTCCAGGGAGGTTAGGGAATAGCTCAGGCTCTCTCACACTCCTCACGGCAATCGAACCGAGGCCTCTGGATCTATAGGTTTAGAATGCTAACCATCTGACTCGACTACAGAGTATTTGAACCTCCTAAACTTGACTGGGAACAACAGCATAGGAAGAAATGAGACACTATCTTGTACCTAGTGGGTGTCACTACGTAGTGAAAACTCCTTGGTTTGTAAATAGGAATAAATCTACTTTATTGAATAAACCACTCTCGTCTAGGTGAAAGAGACTTGCTCAAGTTATATCTCCCTTTGATGCCAAAGGGCAACTACTGTACTTCACTGCTTTTAGTGACAGGCTTCAAACTCTAAAAGAGTTACTGTAATACTCTGCACCTTAGTGCAACAAACATAACTGTCAGCTATGAGTTAAATTACATTAGATAGTGCAGTTCAACATGCAACAAAGTAAACAAGCATTAGTCCTCTTGTTTTGTGTAGACTGCACGTCTGTGGTTTGGGAAACATAATGGTATAGTTCATTACCAGGGGGAGTGGGGTACTTCATACCCACTCTCTGTAATTTTTACCTTCTCTACTGCGTATAGTAAAGCAGAGGAAGTAGGTATTTTATTCCACCCAAAACTTCGATGTCGAGATTTCACCGGTAATATATGTTTTGAGGCCCCCTGAATCCCAAACAAAAAGCATTTTTAGAAAAAGTCCATGTGTGGTGTGTCTGTGTGTCAGTGTGTGGACAACATAACTCAAAAACGAAAAGTTAGTTAAAACCAAAGTTGGTATTTAAGTTTAATGTCTTTCAAGGATGCGACACAAAGATTTTGAAGAAAATTCCTCCACCCTAAACTACCCTTTAGATGGAATATTTTTCCACATGAGTGAGTGAGTGAGTGAGTGAGTGAGTGAGTGAGTGAGTTGGGTTTAAGGGCCCGTCGACAACTAGATCATTAGGGCCCGTAAATGCCATATGTTTAAAATACTTTTATGGCTAATCAAATGTATATTTTGAATGTTCTTTCTATATCCATGAAGTCCTATTTTCTCTGTAAGATGTTTGCATAACTGACAAACCTTAAATGAGATAGACCAAATCTTACTATACAAAAAATTAGATCACACAATTATGTCTATTTTTTTTTTTTTTTTGGTAGAATGAACCATTTCGAAGATATTTGTTTTTATTTGTGTGTGCTTTGTAAAGCAAATATCATCAAATGGAACATTGTTATTCGTGTTTTTATGTGTTAGGTGTGCAAAGAGAACAGAATCTCAAAGCTTTAAAATATTTGACTACCGCTCAAAACCTATACTATACTAACTATATAGCGTTTCACTCTTAGAAGACAGTATGGAGTTAAATGGGACATCTTTGTCTCTATCTAGCGCATACAAGTTGCCATTAGCCGCGTCCTTTTCTACCCTCGCTCTGTTGCCACATTCCTAATAGCATGGTATAAATATTCATTTGTTATAAATTTCAGGTTTGAACACATTATCCTATGCAGAATTTTGTTCTCTATCAGGTTATATCCTTTTCAGAGTCATTATACATTTCTATAGGCCCAAATTTCTTCAGAAAACGTTTTTTTCAATAGAAGTCCGATATTTGCTGTTTCTACACTCATCACGCACTAACTAACAAACTAACTGCTAGAATGCATCTATATTTTTTTCTTAGGTAGAGTAAACTATAGTGCTACTACCTGCCTACTTTGAATTCTCTATGTTTACCCAGTTAAGTGTTATAATTTTTTAAATTAAATGTTTTCGGAAAATTTTATATCTGTGCACTGCAAAAGTTACGCAGTGTGAAACTTTTTTGTTATTGAGTTTACATCAGGGAACCAGCGAGAACAAATGTTGAGGAAGGTTGGAGAAAGTTTTTAAAATAAACCAAAAGGCAGTAACCTCTTTCTTTTATCCAGTAGGGCAAACAAAAGGTATTCATCTATTCAGCGTCAGGCCTGACACAGAAGATAGTATAAGGAGTAGCACTAACATTAGTTCGAAAGAAGCCGTGTGTGTAACTGTGAGCTGTTATTGCGTTATTTGTTTAATATTTTTGTAAATATTTGTAGTTATGGAGGGTGAAGCTAGGAAGGGACGATATGTTGGTAAATAAAGAAGTAAGGAACGCCAAATAATTATGAATGTGTTAGATTATTTTTGAAGTAAAATGCGTTTAAGGCAGTAAAAGAAACAGCTAAGGCTATCGAGTGTTCAGAAGCAGTAGTGTATAGGATTAAAAAGGAAGCAATGAAAGGACTTCTAAGAACGCCATCGAAAAAGAAAGCAAAAAGGGCGGGACTACACAAAACGCTAGGTTAACGCAATATGATTGAATAGTGCAAGGTGGAGTGCGGCGAATTGTTCATTCTTTACAGTTTGCAAATATTCCACCCACGCTGAATATAATTTTGTTACAGTTCAACAGTGATGAGACCCTACCAAATTTCTCAAGGGCCACTCTGATTTGGGGTTCGAATATGAAAGAAAGGGTAACAAGTGCATATTAATAGAAAGAGACGATATCGATATCATCAGATGGCGACATAAATATCTAAAAGACGTAAAAGGTTTAGGGACCAGGGGAAATCAATTGTTTATACAGACGAGTCATTTGTAAATTTAGGTCATACAGTAACAAAGGCGTGGAGGGATACCAAAGTTAAAAGTGTCCGTCTCGTCAAGCAGCAATTGAAGGACTAAGTACAGGACTCCGGCCACCTCGAGTCGCTCGCGGAGAAAGATTCGCAACTAGTACATGTTGCAACACTGCGCTCCATTTAACGTGTACTGTCTTTTAAGGGTGAGACGCGCTTTATATTCCCATGTTCCCCTTGCACCTACAAGGAAATAAACAATAAGATAATTTTTGCAAATGTTTATCTCAACCAATATGAAGATATAGGAATAAGAGTTTATAAGAATGGTTAGTACAGGAGTAGAGAAAGTCATGTGAGTGCAACACATCACATTTTTTAAATTCTTTTAATTTTTTAGGCAAACAATTATGTTACTGTCCATCACTGTCTCTACTACTGAATTGCGTAATTGTTTCAAAGTTTTCATTGTTGGTCTTTTTGAGTAACAATCAAATGTCAAGTTGGTAATAAAGCACTGTATAATGTGATTCATATAAGAAGTAAAAAAGGAATAGTTAAACAGTGATAAATATTACCTTTATAAACATTACAAGATGGTATACCTAATTTTAAAATAAATTTGTTTTAAAAATTGCTCAGATGTTTTGTAACCAGTGGTGCTCGCAATGTACAATCTAAGTTCTGGAATAAAACTTGACATTGTTAGGGTTAAAGGGTTGAATTGAACTAAGCACGATTACCTACTTACCCTTTCAGATGTTTCGGACATAACTGGGGCATTCATCTTCAGAGGTGCGTTTGTCAGAGTCGACTGCATTTGTTGTAGACTTAGGGCAGCAAAACGCACGCCTTCTCCTGTCTTCTATCCCCTCTTTCAGATCTTTGTACCCTCGGAGTTATTGAACCCTAGGGTTCATAAAACGTAGTTGGAAAGTTGACTTAAGTCCCTATCAGATAATGAGACTCCTTATTTTCATTAAGTCTATCGAAACGTTGACTCTCGTTCTAACAATCTGTGCATCTACATGAGTCTTCCGGGCTGATTTGCCGTGGTCTGCTGGAGTAACTTGGTCCAGACGTTTCGTCCACTACTGCGGTGGACATCATCAGTGGCGTGGTCGAAGTCTTCTTGGTGAAGGTACACTTGTATCTGAGGCGTTGACTGTCTGGGATGCGGATTTTATACACGGAGGGGTCTTCTCTGATTGGCTCGGGGCTCGCTGAGGCAGTGTGGTTGGTGAGCCCCGAGCCAATCAGAGAAGACCCCTCCGTGTATAAAATCCGCATCCCAGACAGTCAACGCCTCAGATACAAGTGTACCTTCACCAAGAAGACTTCGACCACGCCACTGATGATGTCCACCGCAGTAGTGGACGAAACGTCTGGACCAAGTTACTCCAGCAGACCACGGCAAATCAGCCCGGAAGACTCATGTAGAATTTCAAACACCGGCCGTGAAAGCCTACGCCTACTCAATCTGTGCATCATTTGAACTAATTCTCCACCATAGAGCTCAGAAGCAGATGAAAGACGAGCTGGTGTACAGTTCTAAAGAGCCACCCACAAAATATAAGATTATAGAAATCGATACAGAACCGTTACAGTTCCTATTTATGATTCCACAAGCCTTCTATCTATTTCAGCGTTTGTGTGTGTGTGTGTGTGTGTGTGTGTGTGGGTGGGTGGCTGAGTCGAAGGTACAATCGATGATCACAGGTGCATTTTCTCCACCACTGAGTCCCCCCTCCCCCCTCCTCTCCCATTTCTATCTCTCGCTCAACATATAGCGAATAACAAGTACCGAAACGTTCTAGACATCTCATTCGATCGTGAAATCCTTTCGTCTGCATGATTACCATTTCCTCCATTGTCGTCGAAGATATGAGGGTCGTACACCAGCCTGCCATGTCAATTTTCCCAAGACTCGCATATAACATTCGCAGGTTTCAAATCAAATCTTTTACGCGTAATACGCTACCGTTCAAAATTCAGAACACGTGACATTCTCTTGATTTTCTCTCATTGCTTTCGAAGACGACTATATTACTATTTTTGTTTTCCAACAGATAGGTAAAACCGTCTGTTTCTAACATATTTCCTTGGTTATTACAAGGGAAATTCTTACTTTCTGCTGCAAGCAAACTGGTATACGTAGACGTGTGAGCATTATTAGAAGCAAGGGCATTTTGTGATGAAATTATTGCAAGTTATGAGTTTGTAAATAATTTTAAAATGTCTCAAACCAAAACAAAGCTTTATGCGCAATGTGTCATCTATCGTTCACTGTGGCTGTTTGTATTTGCGGATAGAAACTTTGTATTGCTAGTTGTTCTTGGTGAAGGACCAGAGCTCCAAACATGTCCTAAAATATCTCAATGTAAATAAAAAAAATGGTACAGTTCGCTAAAAAACATTTTGTTGTTAAACGATGCTGTCAATCGTCAGGATCACATTAGCGTCGACAGTGTGCCGGAATTTTGTCCCGCAGGAATCCTTTTACATGCCAGTAAATCTATTGACATGGAGCTGCTGTTTTAAGCACACTTAAAAACCATGGGTATGTGCCGGATTTGAACCCATGCTCTTGGGATCAGTAGGTGAACTTCGGTGCACGAAAATGTGGCGATGCATGCTGGCAGAACTTGTTCCAATCTCCTACTGCGTTGTATTGAAGTCCAAAACACAAGTAATGACCTATAAACAAAGGGCGTGGCCAACGTGAGTAGTGCAAGGGAAGAATAAGGAAACAATTTAACCTGAGGGGAACGATTGTCTACACCAGGCATCGGCAAACATGCACTCAATGAGCTATCAGTATGACGTCTCAACATGCAACCCGCAATGCACATGACGTAATGTAGAACAGGGGATGGCATTGACCTTCGTTCAGTGTCAGTGCTGGACTCACTCGCTTCAGAGTACAATAAGGAAACAATTGAACCTGATTGGAACGATTGTCTACACCACGTCCATAACCGCTTTTGGGTTTTCCTCCTTATCGACTGACAGACTTAAATCTGTCTTACTTATTGACAATATCTTTAAGGAATGCCATATATACTCGGTATATTTTGGTATATTGAACTGTAATTTACAGCTACTTCTTTTGCAGTAAATTGACATGATTTTAAATAAATGTGTAACGTAGAGTTTAAGTTAATACACATATAATAAATCAGATAAATATGCGTCATACCTCATTCACATTCCCCGAAAAATACGGAAAGCTGCGCATCTTTCATTTTTCGAAAAGGATCGGCAATCTGACTTTTGCCCTTTTCCTTAATAACCACTGATTATATAATCAAATTAAGATAACTCATTCTGAGTTATACTTTCCAATGCATCTAAAACTATCTAAAACTTGTCCGCCTCGGCCATTGCGAATCAATGTTTCCAATCAAGCCTTGCTACAACTATCAGGGGTTTGAACTGGGGCGTGGAAAGAAGTGGTGCCATGCACCTACCAGCTTAAACAGCTGTTCCTCATATCGGCATGTTTCTGCACACCGGACTGTACAAACATCTGCTATATAGATTCCAAATATAGCCTTGAACTCTCAAAGGTAATACTGAGGTAAAGAATCACAGAAATATATAACAAAATCCATTTTTGGCAAGCTGATTTCATCAAAGACCAAGTAATTCCTTCTGTCTGGTGGCATAGTTGAACCTGTAGCTTTGTTCTGATTTTTCATTAAGACAGTCTTTTAATTCCGATTCTTGGAAAACTATGCAAGCATTTTGTTACGCTAAAGCTTCCACATAATGAAGACACAACCTCATGTAATAAAACTTGAGTCAAATAATTTCATACCTCAGATTCTAAAGAACAATGCGGTCACAAGGGCCTGATTGTGATTGGAAAACAAGACAGAAACGAAATAAGGCACCCCAGGGGACATCCAATATTATGCTGGAAGGAAGCTTGGTTACACATTCTGGCGAAATGTTTATGAATATATTTTCCAAGGAAAGTTTCTCAAATCAGTAAACAACGGTAACAACCAGCTAAAATGGGCAATTAGGTGTTCAAGGTACGTGAAGTCCAACCCGTGGATCTCTTTCAAACACACATTTTATATCCAAATAAACTTGTGGTGGAGTGAACCATTTCGGAGATGCTCCTTGTTATTTGTGTGATCTTTGCAGCACTTAAACTTTCAAAGCCTTCATGATACTGCTATAAGGAATTGGTAATTATACTATTATTTAGCAACATGTATACACATTTCTTGCTGGCTTAAGTGTGGATGTTACGCACTAGTTTGTGGAAATATTAGTAAGAACATTTTTTTTTGTCAAAGAATAATTAGGTACGATTTTTTGAAACGTATTCATTCTGACGGTTTAAAAATGGCTATATTTACGTTGATGACATATTTTCTAACCTTATTTTTATGAAGTAACAGACGTAATTGATATTTACAGGCAACAAAATAGGGGACTAATTCTTGACCCTACAATCCGATTTGAAAAAAAGAAAGATATAGACCAAATTAAGGAGATTGATCACGAAAACAGCTAAATTTTGAGACTTGCATTCAATATTTAAGAGACAAATACAGAATTTCAAATTGGGAAGTGATTTGTCTACTTTTTGGTGCTCGTGGAGTATTAAATTTACTGTTAATTGTTCCGACGTTTTGAATCGCAATTAAGTGTTGTATGTAGAAGATACTGGTTTACAAATTATCCTTGCTTCTTTGAAAATTTTACAGTCAGCTGTATACTACACTAGTTTATATGAATAAATAATTCTGAAATAGCTAGCAGTCTTATTTCCAATATTTGTACATTATTACATTTTATCTACTACATTTTTGCATTCTGCGGTTTTTATCCCTTATTATTCATATATAAAATTGTCCTCTTTAACAGATATACTAGCAGGCTTTTCTTTATGACAGGCCTAAAATAGTACAGTTGTGCAACTACTGGACTTTCTCCCATATTCCCCCTGCACCTGCAAGAATACCAGCAATAATTTCTGCAAATGTTTACCTGGACCGACATGAAGATAGAGGAATAAGTGTTTGTAGAAATAGTTAATACAAGAGTAGAGAAAGTCATGTGAGTGCAATGTTGTGGCTAGGTTTCAGCTGGGTAGGTCTAGTTTAAGCTTTTGTAACCGTTCACTGATTCGAAGCAAGATCACAGACGTAGCTGCATGGAGACAGCAAATGAAATTAATTAAACTACATCGGAGTTAGTCTGCAACCACGGACCAAACTCGAACCTCTGGGGCGACAGGTAAATGCTCCATCTCCACGGTGAGGTGGTTGTTAACTTATTCATGTAATTAGTTCAAGTATGGTTTTATGCATATCAACTGCTGCGGTCATTAGCACCCTTTGGTTCATGCCCTTAACACCTTATCGTCAAAAACTGTATCACATTAAAATCTACCACTAGAATATCTACGGAAATTTTTGCTCTGCAGGAATCTGAAATTATGAGCAAATAAAAATAAATCCTGCTTTTGTTTTCGAGCTGACAGACATCAATAAGTCGAAATAATTTGTACCTCCGTAAATAGTCTGAAACAACGAAACTATTAAATGAGACACTCAGTTCTAAAATTTTCCCTGGTCTGTTTTATATTTCAGGATTTCGCTCTGTAAACATACAAGTCAAACACTTGGATAAGTCCCGAAGTTTGTGGTTTCAGAGAGAATTTTTCTTTGGTTAATATTTGAAGTATCTTCTTATATGTAACACCCGCCGTGGGTTGGCTAATCTCTTACTGGCTTGAATTTACGTCCAATACACATACAGTAACCCAAGAACAAATGTCAGTCCTAGGTGAGTGGCGAAAGGGAAGGAGTACGGAGACATTTCACCTGAGCAACTGAAAGGCTGAACTCAGCCTCGTTAGGTCACTGAGGGGCCAATTGAAGAGATACCTGGTTGAAAAGTAGCGGTCCTGAAACCGGCCGGGAGGGATCGGGGTACTGACCACATACCACCCTCCAGTACTGCACTCCCCTCTTGATGCCTGTGGTGAGCAGAGGTGGAGGACGCAGCGGCTGCGCGTCGGCCGTGGTCCGGAAACGGCTGTTAGGTCTTGGGTTCTTATTAGAGAGAACAGCTGTTTTTCATAACATGGCGTACTAAGGATACTGAGCTTTGTTGGACCTGACAAGGAGGCCAGTGATCACTGATGGAATCTAGAAACCTACCTGGGGAGCGTAATATGCCAGCGTAGGCAGGGCGACCAGTGGTGAACCTACCCCACCGATATGAGCTGTTCTCAAACGTAGGGTTCATCATCCGCTGCCAAATTTCTCCATACGTTTGCATTGCAACCTCCCCCCCCCACACACACACACACAAGCAAACAAACGCCTACATATAGAGAGAGGGGGAGGGGGAGAGAGAAAGGAAGATAAGAATACTCCTTATTTCCCTAAGTCTTCTGCAGCAAGTGCAAGTTTTGCCTTCTCCTGTTCCTGATGAGTGGTTCACATTTAAATCTCCAATATTTGTTTTGATATAAGCCTTACATGCCCCGTAAGACTTCACTTACCACGGAACAAGCTTTATTGCTTTTCTAGCTCGGTTCGCATTGTTAGTGGTTAATGGAGGCAGCGAATATTGAAAATCGCATAATGGCATTAAGCGGATTCTAGAAATAAAAACATCTTCCTAGGAATAACCAGGAAAGGAGAAATGGAACGTTAATAAAAAGGTTCTTATAAGAAGAACCTGCAGTAGCATTTGTCATTTTTAAGATAATTGCTCCAATTTGCTGAATTGGTTTGCCAGTTAAGGGAAAATATGGATCCAGTACTACAATGTAGATTAACAATGAAATGCGCTTAGAGCTGTTTAAACTAACAACGATTGTGCTATAGAATTAAAGAAATCTTGACTTTATATTCTTCATGTTACATTGTCAATAAAATCCTTTAAATTGATCTTTTCCTTGAAAGCGGCAACCAAACATTTTAATATCAATCAACTTAGTTTGCGGAGCATGCCCATATAAGGGTTTTGTGTGTTTTGAGGCGATTTAGTGCATTTAAATTGGGATTTAAATATGGCAGCCAGACTATCACGCCCCTCTCACACTTCACAACATTATCTTCATTTGCCATTTGCCGCAACTTGCTGTTTTTTTAAACTCAAGGTACACTCGCCCCCCCCCCCCTCCAAATAAAAATTAATCGATAGAACTCTGATCTCTTTTGTGCATATGCAGAATGTACTGCTCTAAACAGCCAGTAACATTTTTATGCTACACCTTTAAGAAATGCCTCAAGATTTGTTTTCATACTTAACAAATTAAAAAATAAAGAGTGCATAATTGTTTACCTTTACAATTGCTATTGATTAAAATGTTTTAATTCTTCACCAGATACGTTGAATAACCTGTTTGTAGATGAGTACAAAATTTAAAATGTCACTTAAACTATTTAAAAGAAAAGGGCACCTAAAAAGGAAATGTGAAATGTGTGAAAATCTTAAGTGTGCTATTTGTTGAAATATCAGTAGAGTATACGTTTTTAACTTTACTTATGATTTGATTACGTTTTCCAAATTATAATAAGCTGATTTATAAACGACAAAAGTTTCATTATGATTAATTCTATAATTTTTAAGAAACACTAACATACCTCGTATTGAGATTCTGCATGGAAATTGCTGTTCTGACACTACCAAGCGTCCTTAAGGACACCGCGAAATGAATTTCAGCGAAAATAGCTATTTCTTGTTTTGTATTCTAAAACATAGTACAAATCCTTAGACTTAGAATGATACATGTTAGTAAGCCCTTTAGTTTGGTCACTTATATATGGCAGCGCATGCACACCCACACTTTAACCACAATTTCCCGTAACTTCATTTTTAACACTTCTTACACACTTTTCTCAAAGTATATTAAAGATATTGATTTGAAACTTTTACCGCACCTATATGGTTATCTACTTTCACTATTGAGCTAGGCTTGTTTAAAAATAGTAAATTCAATGTGATTGAAAATAAAAATAGCTTAAAAATACATATAATTTGTGTCATTACATATGCAACATTTTCCCGTCACTTTTATAGTATGTATATTTCCTTAGGTTTTTGGATCTACATATAAAATTATCCATTAACTACCACAGAAAAAAGTAAGATGACTGCAGAGTCAAAGCTTATGGAGAAACCTGCACAAGTAGGAGGCAGAAACCCTTTTGTTAGAAAACATGGTTACACTTACAGTTTTGCACATATTTTAAATTTAACCTACATATACACTTGTTCTCTAAACACCCCAAATTTCATTAAAATGAGGCTAATTTTGGCAGCAAAAACTGAAATTGAAATAATCACATAACTTGAGTATGGCAAAAGCAAAATCAGTTGCTGGTGTCTTTAAGGGACACTGGGAGTGAAATTTTGGTCAAAATTGTCAAAAAGTCGAAAATTGATTTTTTACCTTAAAATGTTCCTGGAACACCTGTGCATTTGGATCAGCTAACATTTTTCATATCCCCCACTCCATGTGGTCATTACGGCCCTTTCAAATAGCGCTCTTCCCTTAACGTACACAGGATGCTCCTATATAAAAGCCTGTTTTTCTCAAAACTACATTTCTACATATTCCAAAAGAAGGTCGCGCCTGAGTTTTGCTTCAAATTCAATGAAAACTTCCAAAAGTATTCATAAATAGCACCTAAACAAAACTATGATTCAATATTGATGTTATCATTAACATGAATTCCAAAAACATTTTTTTTATATGAAAAAAGTCAATAATTTTTAAGGTTACATTTTCTTTGTTATTAAAAAAATATGTACAGCATAATCAGCAGACGTATTTGAAATATCTCTTCATACAATTGTTACCCATGTTTAAGAGCACCAGTTCTGCCAATATAAATGAATTTTGAAAAGTCAATAGACGCGAGCTCTATTTTGAAAATGTGCCAATTAAATTCATAAAATAATTTATATATCATATACGAATTATCCAATTTTAATTAAATTTGGTGTACCGCCTATTCTCATGTAAATACAAACACAGTAAAAAGTTCAGAAAAATCTATCAAGAAATGTGGAACTTTCAAATTTCACTCTCACTGTTTCTTAAGGGAGAGCTGTAATTTGGAAGTTGGGAGAAGTGGACATATGGTTTAAAGACCGCGAAAGCTGTGCTGTACTCCTAAAGTGTGTGGTCGAGATTAAACCGTGGGAGTTAGACTGACAGAAATACTAGAAAGTGTGTGTTTAAATTGTTTTAGCCATAGACGCCGTAATTCCAATTGAAACACTGCAGACACCACCAGACCCACGCACTTTGTTATCTTATTCATCTAACCTTCCAATGGTGAAGAGAACCCATTCACATTATAAAATCAGTGTCACATTTTCGCACCACTTTTGCTCTTTAGTCTCTCCTTAAGCATCTTATTTATCTCCAACGCTGAAGGTACATTCCTTTCATGGAATAAATCAGATATATATTGTGGAGGACAGCTTTGCAGAGCAAGGAAAGTGTTTGGAATAAGACGTTTAACACTTCAGGAGCGTTGTGCTCGGTATATAGAGTTAGAAGGTAAATTAGTAGAAGAAATATTATTTACAGTTTACTTACTAGGCTAAGGGCTTCCTGGTATTCTTCAGTAAATTCCATTAGTGGCATTGAAGTGTAAACGAACTTTTAAGATTAAATGCCTTCACGTGTCGACTTCACAAGGTGAGAGTTACACGTAACCTTTGAATGAAACACATTTTGTTCTACGAGTATTTGTAGCTCTGAGGATGCACTTTATAAACCAATATATTTTCTCATTGTAATCTCCTTAGCACTTAGGTACAGCATCCTTGGTAAGTGTTATGTTATACTTGGTTTTTAGTACATAACATGGCGGAGACACGCAGAGAGAATCTGGAGTGATGGAATGGTAGGACAGAAAGGGAAAGAGATTAGAGAAAATGACTGGGGAGATGCATGGGTAGCAATTGAGAGAAAAAAAAAAAAAAACAGAAATATCATCCGATGTTGCACATACAGAAGAGGAGGAAGCTGAAGGAGATGGAGAACAGATCAAGGTTGTGGATGGGAAAAAGAGAGCACGAATAAGAGGAAATAAAGAGGGAAAGAGAATGGAATAAATAAAAAAAATCTGATGCGTTGCACTCGCATGACTTTATCTACTCTTGTATTAGCTATTCTAGAAAACTTTTATTCCTCTATCTTCTTTATATCGGTCGAGATAAAAATTTGCAGAAATTATCTTGTTACTGATTTTCTTGTAGGTACAAGGGGAATATGGGAATACAGAAGGCTTTGAGCGATAGTCATGTGATTTGAAGCTGGTTGCTATATGAGGCCTTGAAATTCCGTTGTTGGCCAAGGAATAAAAGTGAATAACGACTTTCTACTTGGGAAAAGATTAGGATCTGCGAAACTCGCACAAATAACAAGTGTCTCCGAAATGGTTCACTCAAAAAAAAAAAAAAAAAAAAAAACGTTTGGACATAACTTGTGTGTTTTAACGAGATCTACATTATTTGTTTGCTAAGATTTTGTTTATCTCTTACAGTTTACCAGTTATGCAAAAGTCATCAAGAGAACTACATGGGCTATAGTCAGAAAATTCAAAATGTACATTTCATTTTCCTAAAAAATATCTTAAACATATGGCACTTTAATCAAAATTGTTGGAGGCTTTTTAGAGAAAATCAAAGCTTTCGAAAAATTTTTCATATAAAGGGTTGTTTAGGGTGGAGACATTTTCTTCAAAATCTTCGTGTCACATCCTTGAAAAATATTAAACTTAAATACCAACTTTGGTTTCAAACCGACTATTTGTTTTTGAGTCATGCTGTTCACAGACATAGACACACACACATACACACACACACACACACACACACACACACACACACACACACACACACACACACACACACTTGGACCGTTTTGTAAAAAATGTCTCTTTTTGGATTCACGGTGCCTCAAAACATATTTCCGGTGGACTCTCGACATCGAAATTTTGGGTCGAACACAATACTTCCCCTACTTACTATACGTGGTAGAGAAGGTAAAAATACTAAAATGCAGGAACCAACAAATTCAGTGCAATAACCGAACAGATCTAAGCTTTCTGCTAGTATGTATTAATATAACTGTACGTAATAGCTTTTAACCTAAAACAGAAAAGTTCAAAGCAACTACAAATCATCTTATATGTGAAGTTAAATGTCACATGTATGTCACTCACAGTAAGCATGTTCTCAAAGGATAATGTGCATGAGTTTTTGCGAGCGAGCTACCTGTTTAAAGCCTCCTGGCGGCAATTTTCTCATCTCAAAGACAGATCTAGGAGCTTATGCTCTTATACTGGAAGCGCCGCTATTCCTTAATCACCAACCCTTCATGCTGAAGCACTCAAGGGTAGGCAAGGACCCCTACTTTTGAGCACTGACGTATCTAACAGGTCCATCAAAGGGCGAGTCTTTCACTTGTCTGATTCCACAGGACAAACTTATACAGGGTGCTTCATTTTTAACTTCGGATATCTTGAAAGCTTTTATACCTCGCAAAACCATAATTAGAAATAAAATTGCCTATATGCAATTGTATATAACTGTGTTGTATATAACTGGCATGTTGTCACCTGTACCACTAACGACAATGACGTATTTCCGATAACAATGATCTAATACAGACATTCCAAGTTGGCGCGCCTTATAGAGAGAAGATGAAACCATTTTGCGATACTCTTTTTTAAGCGACGAAGATGCAAAAATCCCTGTACAATAATGAACATAGGATTATTAAAGTTGATAATAACCTACATACACAGTCCGTAACACATATTCGTTTCTCTCCCAGGAAGGGAATGCGTTGCAGTAAATTTTTTTTAACCCCGGTGCGACAGCCCATGAAGGGCCAAGGCCTACCACCCAGCCGCTGCGTCCCCCACCTCTGCCCACTACAGGCGTCATTGGTGAGGTGCAGTACTGGAGGGTGGGACGTGGTCAGCGCCCCGAGCCCTCCCGGCCAGTTATGCGGTCTTCTACACCTGGGGCCGCTACTTCTCCATCAAGTAACCCCTCAATTGGTCCCCCTGGGACCTAACGAGGATGAGTGCACCCCGTGCCAGACCTCCCAGAGGGGAGGTACCGGGGATCGAACCCGGGTCCTCCGCACCAGAGGCGAGCGCGCTACCAACTGCGCTACGGAGGCGGTCGTTGCAGTAAATGTTTTGTTTATTAGTTAAACAGATCGCTCAATAACAAATGAAATACAGTTAGAAAAGCTAATGCCTAAGTCGTTACGAACATAATACGAAGACGGTTTTATTTCATGATTTATTTTGTTCAACTTATTGTACTGGGATTGCATAAAACCGTTGTATTAACATTTATGCGATAAACGTTCTCTCGTGCCATAATCAGCTAAATTATTCCCGTGTTGCATAAATTATTATTTGGATATGCAGGAGTAAGTTAAACTTACAGGATTTTGCCAGAAATGCAGTTCAGATACTGTCTAAGGTGAAGCCAATTCTCCAAGGTGATATTCGTGATTTTCCTCTGGGAGAGTTGATCCATCTTCTGGATGAACTGTTATTTTGATTTTCTCAACTCTCTTTTGAAAATTCAATCGATATTAAGCTACTTCAGAGGTGCTCATTGTTTTACGTTTAGCTTTCGTGAGGTTTAAGTACGGACGGCTAACATACATACACTCGCACACTTGTTTCATAAACCGCTTACCGTTTCCTTAGGCTTCTGCGTGGAGGATCTTTTCATAAAACGTATCATTACATACAAAGCATAGACAAATATTCTTCACTAAACGCCTAGAAAACGTTTTGTGACTTCCACGTCTAACTTTTAATAGAGTAAAATGTTAACTATTGTTGGAAGTGGAATCAGGACTGAAAAATGTAATACCATAGCTGGGATTTGAACCACGGATATTCCGCTTATCGCGTGGCTGCTCGATATTTGTTGGCATAAATTAAATAATGGTAACTACTTATTTAAGGGACACGAGAACTGGAATTTCAAAGTTCCGTAATATGCAAGATATTGACTCGAGATTTTGTGTAGGCTATAAGCAGGTCTCTAGTAAGCAATGTTGCAAGTTTCACATTTATATGACTGTCACTTATAGAGTTCTTAATTATTTATGAATCAATACTATAAAATATTGCACATTATCAAAGCACTTTTGGCGTCATTATTTTTAAGCAAGTTACTAATGTTATGTGCTTCTTATTTGTTATAATTATGAGTACAAAATAAGTTATTTGTTTTGTAGTCATAGAACTATTTGCTAGGATAATTTCTTTGCATTTACACATATTTTTATATAAAATTCAACAAATATCAGAAATTTTTAAAAGAAAAAACTTTTTTTTTTTTACAAAACCTATGTCATAAACTGAAAATAACTAAGTTTGCTCAAGTAGTTTTGCAAATCATGCATGCACATTTTTGCTAAAATTGTATCAAAACTGCTACGCCACCCAGGTAAACTTGAGAAAAATTAAATTTTCTGACAACATGCGTTTTACAGGCTCCATTTTACGAACGTATGGGCATAGTTCTGAAGGCAGGGAGTTTAAATCACTGTTCACCTAGGTATTTGAACGTGTACTGGTGCTTTAAAAATGGTGGAACCTGACATGTTTATGTACGTGATTCCTACATTTCCTGGGTGCATTTATAAGAGAAAACCTGAAATTCGTAAATTTTGTCAGTTTTGGTCGAAATTTTAGTCCCCGTGTCCCTTAACTGTGTTCTCAACGTAGTAATTGTATAGCGCAAAAGTGATGGTTTTAATAAGCCAGAAATAGACTTGGTTGCATGAACCTGATAATCTGCTCATATTAAATCATTCCACAACACAGGCCCATAGGGGTGTGGTATATGTATGAGTGTATGAGTGAAATAGCCTATTTGCTATCTTGTAAATTACACTACATATCTATTTGCCGATAAGAACACTAAACGAGGCACAGTTCTATTTAAAAGTTCATAACAAAACACTCACGCTCAAAGTAAAAGTTCTGCACTTAAGCGTGAAGCTCGTTCCGGTCGTCCAGGAAAGAATTGAAGAAGTGAACGACAATATAGGTTCTCCTTTCACAGTCCACGACCGGATAAACTAGAGACGCTTACGTAATCAACTGCCTTTCCCCACTTCCTGTTTCAGACGGTGAATCACGCCTGTGACGTGCAGACTAACAGTCGGTTTCCAGTGACGGACACAAACAAGTGATTCCATGGCAATTTCTAAATCATACCTTGCATTTTTTAGGCTCAGTTGGTTAGACGCTGGCCTACTGTTCCCAAGGTCACGGGTTGAAATCCGGCCCAGAACCGATGGTTTTTAAGTGTGCTTAAAAACGACAGCTCCATGTCAGTAGATTTACTGGCAAGTAAAATAACTCCTGCGGGACAAACTTCCGGTACACCGGCGACGCTGATGTGACCCTGGCAATTGACAGTGTCGTTATACAACAAAATAATTTTAATAACTTTTTTAATTTTTTAGGAATGTTCTCAGAAGACTTCTTCATTCTAGATGATTTTTGCATAAATGGTAAACAGTAATAGAAAGACAAAAGCATGCTAAATAAAAATTTGGATCTCGTTAAAGCTCAATTTATGTCGAATACTTTTTTCTCTTTTGGGTGAATCATTTCCGAGATATTAATTATTATTTGTTGCTGTTGAACTTGCTGTTTAGGTTCCAAGACGCCTCATTCAGGGGCGAGTATGACTGTTTCATGAAGAGTGGCAGAGAAAATTTGTTGCAAGTTACAAAAACAGGAACGTTTGCTGTCTAATATTCGGATTTCAATTTGCAAATATAAAGCGTTCCAATACCAAATGCCACTTCGATCTAAAGCATATAAAAGTATGAAACTTTGGTGATCTTACAGGCATTTATTTACAATTTCAAAAGGCACTTTCTGAATGCTCGTATTTGTAAACACTTGAAAGGAAGAATATGATTCCACTTTTTAGTAGTTCAGTTACTTATTAGTTCATTTAATCCAACGGCAAGGGAGTGTGAGGTGGAGAAGGCAAGTGCAATCGCTACCTCTGCTCTCGTGCCCATGCCTGATGCAGGCTCACAGTTTTATAAGCTCAGATACTTTGATAACTTGTACCTTAGTATGGACTCACTTCGCCGAATTAGTTGCTTTTTCTCTTCGTCTAACATTTATCCCACAAACCAATCCGAAAGTTTACAACCTGGTGGTTGTTACATTGTCGTAAGTGCGCCACGAAATGAAAAACGTCTGCCGTATATACTATCTATTTTGCAGAGAGCGTTGTAACCCTGTTCCGTTACACCGTACATTATCACAAGAACGTCATGCCTTCTGTCATGCTTTTTGTGTTACGCCCGCAAAAGAGGCAAATATTCCTGTAATATTGTCCATTATATGATCCTCAAATACCAGTTAGAATATAAATAGAAACTAGATAAGATAAGGGATAGTGGATGAAGAAAGTCATGTAAATGTAACTGATGTAGTTGTTGATATTTAGAGAACCTTAAACGATTCCCCCATTTAGCTTTTATGTAAAGAACATCGCTTTGTCAGGCAGAATACCCAAAATCAACGTTAACATCTCTCTTTTGTTTTTAGAAAGATTGCTTATATCTTATTGGAGGGAATAAGAAAAATGTAGCACAACAAATCCCTGTAATTCACTCTGAGGCAACTCCGACTCTGTGGAGGAACCGGTAGTGCAAAGAAAGGAAGATAAAAAGGAGAGAATGGAGAAAAACACGTTTTACAGCATCCAGTGCATTTCATTCAATATGGCTGGTGGCTTCTTTGCGGCCGAAAGAAAGGCTGGATATTAGTTTAACCGTTCCATGTCTGAAATGCTATTCCAGATAGTTACAGGGTGGGGACAAAACGCAGCGGACATGCACAAGAAACACAAGGAAGCGGAAAAGGAAATGGCGGCTGTTTATAACTTTTCCCACGAATTATTTGCTCTGAGCTGCAATGTCAGTTGCTGTGCGCCTCTAGGGGGTGAGGGGGGGGGGTGGGGTGCTGTCGTTCCAAACTTTTACCCTGCGCGAAGGCAAACGAGATAAATTATTGTTCTAATTGCTCACGCGCGCATAGTAAATGATTTCAAAACTTATGAACCCTGGGATAAATGCCTCAGGGCTATAAAAATGCTGCGGAACTTTGACAAATTACGTAATGAATTGAAGTGGATCGTGCTCATGGCAAATGGTGGACCAAATGCAGCAAAAAATCTTGCTTTAGCAGATTTGCGAATAAAGCTGATCTCTCCGGGGACAGATGTTCCGGCAGAGCAATGGCCTGTAGCAGTGAATTCGCATACATATACGCCGAGCGCTGATAAACTGGCTAAAAGCTTACTTTTATTCGTTACACACCTGGGACACGTCTGAAATAGCTAGTAGCAAATCCAACATCCAGGGAATGCACCAATCAAAACACTTCTCACGGTGTCGCATTTTACTATTATTATTATTATTATTATTATTATTATTATTATTATTATTATTATTATTATTATTATTATTATTATTATTATTATTATTATTATTATTATTATTATTATTATTATTATTATTATTATTATTATTATTATTATTATTATTATTATTATTATTATTATTATTATTATTATTATTATTATTATTATTATTATTATTATTATTATTATTATTATTATTATTATTATTATTATTATTATTATTATTATTATTATTATTATTATTATTATTATTATTATTATTATTATTATTATTATTATTATTATTATTATTATTATTATTATTATTATTATTATTATTATTATTATTATTATTATTATTATTATTATTATTATTATTATTATTATTATTATTATTATTATTATTATTATTATTATTATTATTATTATTATTATTATTATTATTATTATTATTATTATTATTATTATTATTATTATTATTATTATTATTATTATTATTATTATTATTATTATTATTATTATTATTATTATTATTATTATTATTATTATTATTATTATTGTTATTGTTATTGTTATTGTTATTGTTATTGTTATTGTTATTGTTATTGTTATTGTTATTGTTATTGTTATTGTTATTGTTATTGTTATTGTTATTGTTATTGTTGTTATTGTTAGTGTTATTGTTGTTAGTGTTAGTGTTATTGTTGTTAGTGTTAGTGTTAGTGTTAGTGTTAGTGTTAGTGTTAGTGTTAGTGTTAGTGTTAGTGTTAGTGTTAGTGTTAGTGTTAGTGTTAGTGTTAGTGTTAGTGTTAGTGTTAGTGTTAGTGTTAGTGTTAGTGTTAGTGTTAGTGTTAGTGTTAGTGTTAGTGTTAGTGTTAGTGTTAGTGTTAGTGTTAGTGTTAGTGTTAGTGTTAGTGTTAGTGTTAGTGTTAGTGTTAGTGTTAGTGTTAGTGTTAGTGTTAGTGTTAGTGTTAGTGTTAGTGTTAGTGTTAGTGTTAGTGTTAGTGTTAGTGTTAGTGTTAGTGTTAGTGTTAGTGTTAGTGTTAGTATCGTCATTATTATCGTCATTATTATCGTCATTATTATCGTCATTATTATCGTCATTATTATCGTCATTATTATCGTCATTATTATCGTCATTATTATCGTCATTATTATCGTCATTATTATCGTCATTATTATCGTCCTTGTCGTCCTTGTCGTCCTTGTCGTCGCTGTCGTCCTTGTCGTCCTTGTCGTCGCTGTCGTCCTTGTCGTCGCTGTCGTCGCTGTCGTCGCTGTCGTCGCTGTCGCCGCTGTCGTCGTTGTCGTCGTTGTCGTCGTTGTCGTCGTTGTCGTCGTTGTCGTCGTTGTCGTCGTTGTTATTGTTATTGTTATTGTTATGATGATGATGATTATTGTTATTATTATGATTATTATTATTATTATTATTATTATTATTATTATTATTATTATTATTATTATTATTATTATTATTATTATTATTATTATTATTATTATTATTATTATTATTATTATTATTATTATTATTAGTATTTGTATCTGTATTAGTATTAGTATTTGTATTAGTATTAGTATTAGTATTAGTATTAGTATTAGTATTAGTATTAGTATTAGTATTAGTATTAGTATTAGTATTAGTATTAGTATTAGTATTAGTATTATTATTAGTATTATTATTAGTATTATTATTAGTATTATTATTAGTATTATTATTAGTATTATTATTAGTATTATTATTAGTATTATTATTATTAGTATTATTATTATTAGTATTATTATTATTAGTATTATTATTATTAGTATTATTATTATTATTATTATTATTATTATTATTATTATTATTATTATTATTATTATTATTATTATTATTATTATTATTATTATTATTATTATTATTATTATTATTATTATTATTATTATTATTATTATTATTATTATTATTATTATTGTTATTATTGTTATTATTATTGTTATTATTGTTATTATTATTGTTATTATTGTTATTATTATTGTTATTATTATTGTTATTATTATTGTTATTATTATTGTTATTATTATTGTTATTATTATTGTTATTGTTATTGTTATTGTTATTGTTATTGTTATTGTTATTGTTATTGTTATTGTTATTGTTATTATTGTTATTATTGTTATTATTATTATTATTATTATTATTATTATTATTATTATTATTATTATTATTATTATTATTATTATTATTATTATTATTATTATTATTATTATTATTATTATTATTATTATTATTATTATTATTATTATTATTATTATTATTATTATTATTATTATTATTATTATTATTATTATTATTATTATTATTATTATTATTATTATTATTATTATTATTATTATTATTATTATTATTATTATTATTATTATTATTATTATTATTATTATTATTTCCACTACTACCACATCACCGTTATTATTAACACAGGATGTACACATAGCTACAAAGGAAATCTTCGGCGGGTAATGCATATTTTCCTGGGGTATGTTGAGGCATATTCTTCAGCTTACGTATCACAAAGTGTGGTGAGTGGATGGTACAGAAATAAGGGGGAAAAGACGGGAGGTCAGTGGCTTTTCTTTCTTCTTTCCTTCTTCTTCCTCTTCTTCTTTTTTGAGATCCAGGGATACATATTTGAATCACACGCACATATGTACATACACACAAACTTGTCATATATGCATGCTGACGAGGAAATTTTATATTATGTAGGTGCTTAAAATAGCTAATAATTGAAACCAAATAGTATCGGCAGTATTAAGTAGAATTAATGGAATTTGTATACAGTGCTTTATAGTTATGATACACTTGTGTGTATAAAGATCTCTATCATAAAATAAATTACTATTTTGTTATAATTGACTAATTGTGTTTAGAATCCAGATATTGCATATGATCCGCAATAGGTTAGTAAAGGTAAATTAACCAGTTATAGTTTGAATTAGAGGGAAACACGCTTCTTTGTTTACTTATTTCATTTATTCACTCATTTATTTAATTATTTCTTTATGTATGCTTCTGTGCTGCAACAACGATTTCTATTTAGTTTTTCTTATAAAGTGTTGCCTTGTTATGTATTTAATGAACGCCAGTCAAGCTGAAAATCGTCCCCTGAAAATCTTCTCACCTAGGCGTATTATATATTCGCTAGCCTGGGTGCTCATCACCCTTAGACTTTAACCCCTTTAAGGCGTGTCTTGTTCTAGTCGATAAGGCCTGCCGACCAATCATAATAAGAGGTGTGTGTGACAAATTGACTACACTTGCTACCTCTTTCGCACTTTCTCATTTAGTCGAATGTTTGTATCTTTTGTTTTGGTTATTAGTTAAGGTTATTCAACAAAGGGAGTGGCACATCCTTGCACTGTGGTCTAAAGAAGCCAATGAAGTGGCCATGTACAATGATAAAGAATGTGACATATATGCCAGGTGCAGTGAGATTCTCTTTGGCGCTCTCTGTACGTACAGGATGATATGGGTTTTAAACTTAAAGATATATGTTCTATCAGTTGAAGGAAAAAAAAAAAAAAAAAAAAAAAAAACCTCGTCTCCTGGGGCATTATACTTAAAAATCACCTTAGGTAGATTCCTATGGTGTAATTCCTGTCATACAATGTGAACGTCATTTTAACATAGAACTTCCTTAGCAAAAGGTAAAATAAAGACAGAACTCAGCTTTGGAGAAGGATGTTTTGGACCTCAATAGTATGAACACTATAAATAGAGAGTAGTGCTGTGGAAGCAAGGTGTAGAGGACCCGCGTTTGATCCCCGTTATCGGCGTGGGGGTTGTTTCCCCGCGGGGAGCTCCGACACGGGGTGCACTCAGCCTCGTTAGATCCGGGAGGGGCCAATTGAGGGGCTACTTGATAAACAAGTAGCGATCCCCGGTCGCGAAGGCCGCATAACTGGTCGGGAGGGCTCGGGGCGCTGACCATGTCCCACCCTCCAGTTCTGGACCTCTTGTAGTGTGCAGAGGTGAGGGACGCAGCAGTCGGGCGGTAAGCCTTGGCCCGCAAAGGGCTGTTGCGCTGGGGGGGTAGTGATATTATGCATACAGCATTTGTTTTCGCTGTTGACTCCTTCTAATGATTGGGAAAGTACAGATCACGTTGTTTCTACCTTGACAACGATAGAATCACGGAATAAAGTGTATGAAAAAGTTTGGTCATGAACAGTTGAAAGTTCGTGAACATAGATATGATTTTTGTTGCAGCTTTGTTAAGTCCAATGATTTATTTCCGGAAGAGAGTAAGCCGGTTTTCCCCGAACTGTTACGCCAAACGGAAGTGTAAGCACGTGGGAAAAAGATGGGTGATAAAATCGCCTTGTTATGAAACGATTTATTGACATTATTGTGTGCATAACAAAGGATGCTAAGCCCTTCAGAGGACACAAGAAGAATGGAAATAGTTCAAAGAGGGAGTTATTTCTGGATGTGCAATCCCAAAATAGCTCAACAAATTAGAACAGCTCCCGGAAATGCTGCTTTCCTCTGTGATATGTTCAATAATGTTTTATTTTTGGCAGTCTCCTTAGTGCAGCGGCAACGCTGTTATTACCAAGCAGGAGACGGATGTTCGATTCCCGATACCAGCGTGGGTAGACTTGGTCCGAGATGTACTTGGCTTCATTGGCCCCCTGAGGGGCCAATTGGGTGTGTATTTGATTGAGAAGTAGTGGCCTCTTATCGTGAAAACCGCACATACCGCCTGTGATGGGCAAAGCTGGGGACGCAGAGGCCGGGCAGTCCTTTTTCTTCTAGTCTGAACAGACAAGAAGGGAAAATATCAAGCACGATTTCTTCTTCCTCCTCGTCTTCTTCCTTTTCCTCTCTTTGTATTGGTTAAACTCAATTTTATTTCTGTGGAAGCTATTGCGAGAAATATGCCCTTAATATTACGAATTACCTTTCAAATTGTGTTCATTTATGAAAGAATGAAAAGTATTTGGCTTTAAATAATGGATCATGTCAGTTTTGACTCTAACCTGCAGAGTTTGGAAAATAACTCTTTTGGAACATGAGCTTTGATGGTAAACATTTAGGAACAACACTTGAATGTCACCAACAAACGCAGCTGACCACTGAAGTAAATTAAATAATCAATTAAAACTGATTAAACAACGATTTAAGAAATTTAAAGCTTATTTTGTTATTGTAACTCGATAGTTACCAACTTCCGCTGGCAACCTTGCAAATTTGGCTTGGTTTCTTTTCAACATTTCTGGAGCAGCTGCACGCGCAATAGGTGACGCCTTTTCTTCCATCACTATATGTGCGAAAATCTTTGCAATTTAATCGCTGAACTTGATATTTATAAAAAAAAAAAAAAAAAACTGAGAGCACAGTCCTTCCTCAAGCTAAGTACAGTGCGATACTATGGCGAAGGGTGTAGAGAGGTGAGGGTATTTAAACATGGATCAAGTGAGAAACAAAACCAAATTTCTCCTCATATTCTACGCAGAAAACTAAATTGTAACATAGTGCTACCTCCATTTTGTATTTTTTGGATCATCTGTGTTATGACTCTAACCTACTCAATTATTTCAAGTAACTGTCCACGTCAATTTCATTAAAGCACAATTCCTGTGACAGAAATCATTTACATGAAGAGCTCGGGAAATGTTTTTTGGTTTTTCTTCTTTTCCTTTCGACTGACTTCTCACTGCTGCGGGCATCAGTAACAATGACAACTTTTATGTTGCAGCTCTAGGGGAGGGTGCAGTGTTGTATTGTGTAACCTCAGCAAGGCGTAAACGTTTTATTCACTGCCTGAAGTGAACAAAAGAAACGCTCGCTTTCTTGAAAAATGTTGCAGCTTACCTTGCGTGTTTTATTATCTGAGGAAGCTGGAGAGAGAGAGAGAGATGTGTTGCAGGGCCATTCAGAAAAACGTCAGGTAATGTATGGATCAACCCACGTGCTGAGACAGGTCCATGGAAACGTTTTTTTTTCTGCGACCAATGAAGCTCAAGTAGGTAGGTACATCTGTGGCTGTGCCCCAATTCGACCGACGTCTGCAGCCATATCTCAGAGTGTGTCACTTTCCTAACGCCGCGCCATCTCACACGACCTGTGACCAACTTTCCTCAGCTAAATTATGATTCCTTCTGACTCGCCCAAACTGAAGATAAATAATGTGGGTACTTCTAAAGCCGTTCTGTTATTTTTCACTACTTCCCTAAAACTTACTGTTCTTTGTAATTTAAAAACCATCGTGCTGTAGGCTAACCAAAGGCGAAACTTCCTAAAATTGTAGTATTTATCAAAATATCAAAATATCAACTACTTTCTCTACTACGTAGAGTAAGTAGAGGAAGTATTGTGTTCCACCCAAAAATTTGATGCCGAGATTTCACCGGAAATATGTTTTGAAGCCCGCTGAATCCAATAAAAAGCATTTTTAGAAAAAGGTCCGCGTGTCTGTGTCTATGGACAGCATAACTCCTCCCTTCAGGAGGTAGGAATGAAGTGAGGGAGCCGCAAGTTGTCACAGGGCCGAACCACAGAGACGCGCGGAAGTCCCTAAGTGCTGAGATCTCTTCATCCCACCAAGCAGCGGGGAAGGAAATCGTGGTAAGAAATTATACACCCCAGCATTTGTCTATGTGACAAGGCGAAACCATGGAAAAACCCAAGGCGCCTGGGATCAAATCTAGTACAACCCAAATGCGATTTGCACACGCTGCTGCGGCGCCACCAAGCCTTTACCCAATCAATAAATTCGTCTAGCAATCAATTCAAATTTAGTTAATTGTGATGGGATAGAATAGTACGCACACAACGTCTGAGGATGAACAGTTATTGTTCTTTCAAATGTGTGAAGGGAAGCAATAAAGGGAATTGTAATAATAATGAGGCACAGTCTCCTTGTTGCTTTGTGATTAGATCAGCAGGTGTATGTGTAATCTGTACATGTGATCTGCAGTGTATTGCAACATCATTACAAGTTGTCGCGTGCATCTTCTGTTTGAGGTTGGGAAAACCACACCCTGCTAGTCACGCCACGTCTCAAATGTGTCAAACCGTAATAACCGGATAGAAGGGCACCCTTTCCTTTCACCATTTATACACCGCCAGAGAGAGCTAGTTACATTATCAAACTATGGGCGTTGCAGGAAGCTAAACTGCTAATATTCATTTTATTAGCTCACCACGGTTTGGAGAGAAAGAAAATTACGTTTTTCATTGTTCCATTCTACTCACATTAATTAGGTTAAACGATTTGTATTTGCAAGTATTAGTTTAATTTACCGCAAACTAATCACTAGATACCGGATGTGAGACACTTAAAATAGGAAGGCAAAAAGGCAGTTAAAATAAGCAAACTAGGCAGTAACACTGTGTAACTAAGTGTTAACATCTTTACAGTAACATGCAAAAACAAGCAATAGATAAGAAAAAGTGCATGACTTACTCTACTCTTGTACTAATCATTCCGACAAACTCTTACTCCTATATCTTCGTCGTGTTAGTTGAGATAAACATTTGCAGAAATTATCTTATTGCTTATTTCCTTGTAGGTACAAGGGGAATATGGGCATACAGTAGGCTTTGAGCGATAGTCAAACCTTTTAAAGCTTCGATATTCCGTTCTCTTTGCACGGTTAACAGAAAATGAACACGAAAGTTTTAAGTTTTTTGAAACTGTCACAAATAACGAGGAATATCTCCGAAATGCTTCACTGTACAAAAAATTTATTTTAACTTAAATTGTGTGTTGTAGAAAGATCTACATTTTTTGTAGAGTAAGATTTTGTCTATCTCTTACGGCTTACGGGTTATTCAAGTCATCAAGAGTAAATAGGACTACATGGGCTATAGTCAAAAAATTCAAAATATACATTTTATTTGTCATAAAGACATCTTAAACGTTTGTCATTTTAATCAAAATCGTTAGAGCTATTTTTCAAGAAAATCAAAATTTT
This sequence comes from Tenodera sinensis, assembly GCA_030765045.1. Lineage (NCBI taxonomy): Eukaryota > Metazoa > Arthropoda > Insecta > Mantodea > Mantidae > Tenodera > Tenodera sinensis. Next base: position 20,773,120 of record CM060964.1, read on the forward strand.
CGAAAACTTTTCCACGTAAAGGGTAGTTTAGATTTGAGCCATTTACTTCAAAATCCTCATGTCGCATCCCTGAAGGATATTAAACTTAAATACCAACTTTGGGTTTTAACCAACTTTTCGTTTTTCAGTTATGCTGTCCACAGACTGACGCACACACACACCCACACCCACACCCACACCCACACCCACACCCACACCCACACCCACACCCACACACACACACACACCCACCCACACACACACACACACACCCACCCACACACACACACACACACACACACACACGGACGTTTTTATGAAAATGCTTTTTTTTTTGGATTCAGGGTACCTCAAAACATGTAATTCCGGTGAAATCTGGAGATCGAATTTGTGTATGGGATACAACACTGTACGTAGTAGGGAAAGTAAAAATGCTTTTTGAGGCAAATCGTGTTTTTTTAGGACAGACACCCATATAGTTAAAGTTAAAGAGCAAAGCTTTATCTGACTACAACATTTATTGCAAATCATTAGAGCCATTTGAAAGATATGCGGCAGATATCTACATATATACAAGAATTTCTCGTTTGGAAATATAAGGTTTCCATACGTGATACATGTAGATTAACACACAAATCACATACATCAGCCCACAACACTGAGACCTAATCCAAAAGCTGTATGAACAGTACCTGTTAGCAATTTCGTTAATGCATCACTCTTAATACACCAACTTCATTCATTCAATCATTTCAAAACTCTCATTTATTAAACATAATGACCAGATATTGTTTCAAATTTTCCTCTTTTAACTTATGCCTCCTATCACATAGTACATTTTTGAGTACTGAAAACGACGTTTGTACTTCTACTAATGTTATTCGAGCGTACCTGAAGAGCAAGAATTTGTGGATCAATATCACTTGTAGTACTGTTTTCACCGCCAGGAATCATTTCTATGTTCTTTTAATTGTTGAAAGTCACTCCTTCTGAAGAATCCACTCCCAGTTCCCATCTACACATTGACCTGCATCGCCTGGAACAACTTGAATTTTCTGAGTTGCTTTATCCACAACTTGCAATGAGTTTTATTTCTCTCTTCAAGGCATTTAACCCTCTCATTAACAAGGGGAGGGTACTTAATGGCCACCTTCTTTAATTTTTAAGATCTTATCTTAATTTTTTATTAAAAACATGCAGTTAATAGTTACTACAGTTACAGTCAATCATTGTTTCTACTACTGAATTGCTTATTTGTTTCAAAATTGTCATTGTGGATCTTTTTGAGAAACAATAGAATTTCGGGGTTGTCATAAAGTACAGCCCCGTCGGTATAAGGCAATTGATATAAAATGCTAAAAAAGGAATAGTTAATGTTAAATATTACGTTTATAAGCATAACAAGATATAATACCCAATTTTAAAGTACATTTGTTTTAAAATTTGCCGTGATATGCTGTTACCAGTGGTGGTCACCTCCGTTTGAAGTGTAAGCTCTGTAATAAGGATTGGCAAAATGTCTAATGTAATTCATGTAAAAAAGGAAATAAATAATAGTTAAACATTACCTTTATAAGCATGCGAAGATATAATACCGCTTTTTAAAATAAATTTGTTTTAAAACTTGGTGTCAGTTTGTTACCAGTGGTGGTCACAAAGCAAGACCCCCCCCCCACCCCACCCTTGGTGATCTAAGTTATGAGGGTTAATGGCATCTGGCAGTACAGAATAGTGAGCAAAGCAAACTTAAGTAATCTACATGTCACGAATCCATGAGATGCCAAGTGCGTGTATGTGAATCATTCAATAAAATAGGGGTTTCTTGCTCACAAAAACATAAATAGGCATTTCTATACATTTTATGTTAAAATACACAATAATAGGCAGATTTAACATTGTAAAAAACAGTTTCAAGTGTACTAAGTTGAAATAAAATTAAGTCCTTTCTATGATATCTATAGTGACTGGGAATAAGCATTATGCCCAATACCCGGTCTCTACTAATCACATTAAAATTGTGGCTGCAGCATTATGGGATCCTGGGACTTAAATTTGAATTTTCTTTGTTTTTATAGCTATAACAGTGTTTGTTGTAAACTACCACACAAAGTTCCAGCACAATCTGTTTTATAGTTTTGAGGGAATTAGTTATTCAATTTATTTACAACACGAAAATACCTTAATATTCGATATATTCCAGTTTTATTCCTTTGTTAGACCATCAATCCCTGGCACACAGGAAAGATAATTACTTCTAAAGCAATTAGTTTCTTTTCTTTGATGGACATTGAAAATATAAACTTTTAAACTTTTTTGCGAGTTTCATTTTTTAAAGCTAAACAAATTTTCAGAATTTGAAACCAAAGACTGAGTTTGAAGTCACATAAATGGAACACAGGCTGAAAAGTCTAATGTGGCTCCCAAATCTCTCTTTGCACGGTTAGCATAATATAAAGAATGAATAACGATGTTCCATAAGTTCTGCAAAACTCGCACACATAACAAGGAATATCTTCGAAATGGTTCACTCTATGAAAGAAAATATTTATTTGGACAGAAATTCTGTTTTAGCAAGATCTACATTTCTTGTACAGTAAGATTTGGTCAATCTCTTACGGTTTACCAATTATGCAAAAGGGTAAGCAGGACTACATGGGCTATAGCCAGAAAATTCAAGATATACATTTCATTTGCCATAAAATATCTCCAACAAATGACATTTTAATCAAAATCGTTACACATTTTCAAGAAAATCAAAATTTTCAAAACATATTCAATGTGAAGGGTAGGTTAGGGTGAAGGCCCATGTTTTGTTCAAAAATCCCAAAAAGTAAAGTGGGAAAAGGACGTTTAAATGTAACGCACATGGCATTTAAAGCCTACGCTAGACCTTTAAAAATGGCGGAACCTACAAAGTGTCAATGCCAACTGGTGATTGAAGAAGATTTTAGAAGCACTTGAACGCACAAACCTAAAAAGTCATCAGTTTTATAAGTTTTCGTTAATTTTTCAGTCCCAGGTTCCCCTAATGGACCTGTTGCATAATTCTATAAAGAAATAGTATGGTGATATATTAATTTTATTTGCAATATATAATTTCAGTATGTTACATTCAACGCGTAATGAAGCACGCACAGGTTGAAATGTATCATGGTGATGGGAAGTAAAGTTATGTGGTCAAGAACACTTAATTAACTATGCTAGGGTAGCTAGGTAACTAAGTTGCAGTGAAACTCAGTGAACCAGAATACCGTAGGCTCTAAGTATACTTGGAATTCACTGTGTTTAGCTACAGCAAACGTTGATAAGCATGTAGACAAAATTGTGGAAATTAGAGTGGGAACAAGATACTTAGAATTCAGTAGATTGCAAAGCAACAATGGTGTTTCATAGACACAGGGGGAGCTTCTATTTTAGTACCTAGAGGAACGGACCACATTATGTAGGAATGTTTGTAGGGGTGGTGCGGGACTTAAGCTATTAAAAGAGCAAATCGTCCTCCCGGCCACGTGCGATGACTTGAGTAAACACCGTTGCAAGATTGAGTGTCGCAGCAGTAGTGATTGAAGACCGCACTTGAGAATATAGATTCAATGGTGATCAGGAAGGAACTTCAAGCTCAGCATTTTCTGGGACCTACGGTGACACTTCGTATTATTATTGTTCTTATTGTTACTAGCGATGTCAGTATTGTGACAAAATGTCAATTTGATGAATCCCACTTCTGACACCATTTCACAAAATGACAGTTACCTTTCTGTCGCTTTTACGGACCAAGTAATTATTAGTTAATGATCAGAGTGAGCTGTACAGTTAAGCAGCGTTTGTGTCAAGGGTAGGATACGAAAAAACAGCTGTGACTTGTAAGCTCACGAATTGTAAATTGTGATGTAGCTTAATAGGAAATAAAGTGACATAAAAGGTAACCGTAATTGTCATTTCTCACCCTGTTATGAGGTACGATTAAATAAACTTATTATCAAGGATAGAGACTTCGTTTTAAAGAAGTATAACGACATTTCCACTTCAAGTGTACTGCATCAAAAAGTACTTAGCTTCATTATTGATCGTGGAGTGAAACGAATGGAAGAAATTGAAGAAAAATTGCAATTAATATAAATCTTCGTTAAGAGTGCCAAGCAATTATGTTAATGAGCATATTAGTAGCAGCTGTTTACCCATCTGGTACAGAATACTGAAGTCTAATTGCAGAAAACCTTGCGTTATATGACTACTTAATTTAATGCGTTCCTTGTATTCTGGATGCAATTTTAAAAACATACATGGAGCCTTTGTTAAAGTGAAACAATAGCTTTCATTTCTATTTAGTTACCTTGCCTAAATTCCAACGTTAAAGTGTACCTTGTGAATGAAGTTAAATGGTTATGACAAGGAAAACACAGCAAGTTCTTAAAGAAGACCAGTCCAGAGTTCGTTTCACGAATTCATTGTCTATCGCAGATGTTTAGTCGGTCTTCTAAGGATGCTTTCTTAAGGCATCTTTTTACGGACAGTAAAACAGCATTTACTCTATCGCATTGGTACCTTGTTGATACTCTGTTGTGTGGTAAATGTCCAATATGTTGGAAAAATTAATCTGGAAATGTCCTCTTATACTTACAATTATGCGTACACTGCACTAATTTTTACCTTCTCTACCACGTAAAGTAGTAAAAAAAATTCGATGTCGAGATTTCACCGGACATACATGCTTTGAGGCCCCCTGAATAAAAAAAGTATTTATCGAAAAGGATCCATGCGTGTGTATGTGTGTCTGTGGACAGCACAACTCAAAAACGGAAAGTCGGTTAAAAGTCAAAGTTGGTATTTAAGTTTAATGTGTTACACGGATGCGGCACGAAGATTTTGAAGAAAATTGCTCCAATTCTAAATGGATGGGTATGAGAATGAACATTTGTTAAGTCGAGTGATAAATCTAATTGGGCTAATAGTGATCTATTTGAAGTGAGCTGACGACTATTGAGGTTAAAGAATTAGTGTTTGTGAATGTTATCTCTAGAAATTGTAATTATTGAATTATATCTTAAGTATTTAATCGTTACGGTTTAAAAAGCTGTTTCCATGTTAATAATAGTGTCTAGCATACGTTACTGTGAGTCGCAGAAATGCTCTGCTGAAGATTCCTTGACCGGAGCGCGTCGTTAATCGCTATGGCTGCCGATAACCGATCATAGTAAACGCTTCTATAATGCATACAAGTCTGTGCGAGAAAGATGTGGATTTTATGAATACATGTTCTTTTATTATCTTAAGTCCTACCTATATGGCTTCCACTATGAAAGCTCCTACATAATGTAGCTTAATTTTAAAGTACTTAATTCGTACTGAACTAATAAATGAGATCTGACCTAGCAGGTGTGCGTGTGTGCGTGTGTGCGTGTGTGCGTGTGTGTGCATGTGTGTGTGAGCGTGTGTGCGTGTGTGCGTGTGTGTGCATGTGTGTGTGTGTGTGTGTGTGTGTGTAGGAACAGAGACCGGAGGCTTGTTAGAGAGCGGGGCCAGCGAAGCCCAGAGACGCATAGAAGTCGCTAACAGTTCCAGGTATTGACACCAGGCACATAACCGATGTGTTGCCGGATGACGAGACGATCCCTGCAACCCGGGCAGCAACTTTCAGGAGGGCCGGGGAAGGGGTTCCAGGGCGTATGCTTCTGTACCATCTGTCCGCATTCGGGGAACATACCGCGCTACGAACCAAACCTGAAAGATGAAAAGGAAGGGAAATGAGAGATGAAGGGAGAGGAATCCGTGAAGAAGGGAATCCACCCCAGGATTTGCCTAGTGACAAGGGGAAACCACGGAAAAGCCCAAGTGAGAGTGGGATCGAGCCTGGGACCTCCCGAATGCGTTACGGTGGCACCACCTCCGTCCAGTGAATTGCCAGGTGCAACAAATTAGTCATTACGCATAGAAAAACAGTGAGACACTAAGGTTCCACTAATTCCTAGGTGTATTAACATTTCTCACACCTTTTGGTTTAGTCGGACATTAGCGTGACGATATTACCTTTACCGTCTGGTTTATTTTACTTTCCATGTTTTCTAAGAGGAAAGGTGAATAGGCACCTCCTCTCTGCGGGATCCCATCGCGTGTTCCAACTTTACAAAGTTATACTCTACGCAACAGGTTTTTAAACACCTATTTTATTGAATGAACAACAAAATGTAACGGTGACGTGTACATACCGCACAATTTCCTTTGCAGTTTGGGGGAAACAAATCACACTTGGGGACCAGGACACGCCTGCTCCCAATAAGGGCTGTACTAATTTCTCAAAACCGCCAATAAAATACAAGAATAACAGTCATAAGAAACGAACAAATGCCAATGAAGCATTCCGTGCCCTCATGTTAGCATAGATTTTGTTACGGCGCTTTACGATCTGTAACTCGTAGTGTTAGCCAATAGAGAAGTGACTTTATTCGCTGGAAAAAAAAAAAAAAAAAAAAAAGACCCTGTAAGCAAAGTGGAAAACCGACCTTTGTGGCTGTTTATACTGCTATTGTCTGTTACCAGTAGTTCATGTCTGGGAACTAGTTCTCATCGCTCGTCTTCGCTGATAAGCAGACCACTGGCGTGCACTGGCTCATAGAAATTGTCCCGTTGCGTTCTGCAACTGTTTCAGCACACGAAGGTATATTTTATGATGCCAAAGACGAATGAGCTGAGCCACCTGGTATAATGTTGAGGCTCGATAGTGGAATATGCTGCTCATTTGATGAGAATGGGTTTATGTGGCCCGAGACGCTGGAGGGAATGTGTTCATATCCGCGGTGCAGCAACTTACAAAATCGGTCCCCGTCATTATATATGTACCTACTTATTTTATACACACATGTGTAACTCATATGCTGAAACTAGGTTACTGAATACAACAGAACAGTAATACGTGTTCCTTATATCCAAAGGTTCTGCGGGTTTGTGTATAGGGCAAATGGCATACAACGTAGGGTACACCCCGCACACTGCGACCTGACATCTATTCAGGCTACCATCTCGCAGGAGGGGTGAAGGGAAAGGATCGCATGAGGCTACAGGCCTCACGAAAATAGGTCACAAAGATGTCTGTGAAGTTGCTAAAATATCCTGTCTTAAACCCTCTTGACACACTACTATAGCTGTCCAGAGAGGCCTGTGAACGACCCCATGAACCAGGCAGCTCTATCGTTCACGTAAAATATTTTCTCCTTGGAGCAAGCTTCCGTGTTACGGATTACGGCATTAAAAGTGCTACTGAAACCTGAGAAGGAAGCAAAAAAGAGGAAAGGGAATTGTGGTGGATGAGAAACTTCCACTATATTCACGTACCAACCAGAGAAAACTACGAAAAACCGAATGACTGGTGGTTCACGGGGTTCGAACATGAAAACCTCCAATTGTGAACCTCACACATTACCGCAGATCCAACTCGCACGGTAAAATTGAGCATACCTAATTAATTGTTAAAAATGCATTTATATATCACGGGAAAGGTGAAGAGAGATTAAACTACGAGTTACGAAATATATTTATGAATCATATTAGAACGTGAGATTATGGATATATTAATGAATGAACCATTTTTTTATTCAGCTATTATTTTAGAAGTGCTGTTGGGAATCAAAAGTAAAACAAAGAACACAACGCATCATGGGTTCAAATACTTTAATAAGTAAACCTTAAATTAAATCTCTTGTACATTAATGTCTTATTATAAATTTATTTGTATAATTTGGTATATTTAAATATATTTAAGTCCTAACATTTAAATCTTAACTCCAGTTCCTTGACCGACATTAAACCTGATATTTGTATGAATGCCAGTTTCAGTATTTTTAGGGATTTTTTTAGCTATGAGCTTAATTTTAATAAAGCAGTTAACTACTGGGGATTCAAACTCTAAAGCTGTACTGAAATTCTCCTTTAACTTTTTCCATTGTTATTCTTTCTTTTTCTCTTGTTTTGCCGTGGGGCATTTCATTTGATCCTAGCAGTAATTGCGCATAGTCCTCACTTTTTCAAGTGCCACCGTAACAGATTCTGGAATAAGACTGCGGTCGGTCTCACGAAAACATGGCTTGTCATCTTACCCCCATCCCTTGAGGCGAGGGAGGAATAGCGAAGACAACTTCTGAATGTACCCAGCCTTAATCGATTTAAAACTAACAAAGCTCTCAACTGACAGCCTGGATCTGACGATGTTGAGAACATCCTCCAAGGGCCAGTAAAAAACAAGATAAAATTTGATTAGCAAGCCAGCGAAGATTGAGTGGCATATTCGCTACTCGTCAGACCTCATTATGGATGCTAGCTCATGTAAGCGTTCTAAATCGCTTTTGTATTTAAAGACTAAACATTAGGGCCATATTCGCAAACTTGGATCGAGAAAAAGTATAAGCACTAAGGGGTGATGAATAACCTCTTATAGCTTTTCTTTTAATTTTTAATCCAGCAATTTGACTAAGTGACGTGTCTTTTATTCAGCTCAAAGTACTTGTTCATCACTGTTGATATATTGGACGGCATCTTCTTTAGCTTCAATTCAATTCAAAAATGTTTATTTGGGCATGCTTACAACATGCCCGGGCTGTTTAGGGAAACCCCTCTTCAGCCTAGTGTGGTATTTGTTTCGTTGTCGTGTTGGGATTTCCTTCGGCTTAAGTGCGTATTTGTGTTATTTGGTGTTTTTGTTGACATAGTGTAGTGTAGTGTGTTGTGATTTGTGTATCTGTGTGTCACTTCCCGTGTTCCACATCCATCGCTCCATTCATGTGATTCTGCGCAACAAGATTTATGGTTTTGTTGCTCGTTTATTTCTTTTTATTTGAATGTTGCTGCTACGCTCATTGGTATTTTTTGTATGTTTAGTGTATCTTTTGTATGTTAGGGATTTTAGTGTGTGTTTGCGTCTATTGTGTGTCTGAATGTTTTGAAAGTGTTGTAGATGCTCTCGTATTCTCTGTTCTTCTTATTCTTGATATTTGTCGTATACACGTATGAGTGTGATAAGGGGAGGGTTCTTGTCTTTTGCTGTTTCTTGTATAGTTTTCATCTTTAGCTTTGGTGTTTGCAATGTTAATATACTGTGGGAAAGTCGAGACTACCGCTATGGGACTTATCCGTCAGCGCCAGCCGGCCGGATACACAATTGGTTGGAAGTAGAGAGCAAGCCGCTCCTGAAGCATTTGAAACACTAATCCTGAACAATAGTAGTTGCGAGAACTGGCCTTCCCTGCTCGGCGATTTACGAAGTTTCCAGAAAGCTCTACAGTGACACACAAGGAGCGTGCTCGCGAATGAGATGTTGGTTGTGACACACAGTGAGTAATTACAAGAGAAGTCCTGTGTTAGATAGCCAGCGAACGAAAGAGATAGACGGGTCCTGTACCCCACACTACAGTGAGTGCTGCATCGCATGTGATTCATTCTTTTTAAGAGCAAAGGAAGGGAAGGAAATGTCATATTAAATTAAAATCCTTTTGCTTTTGTTGCTGGAGGTGAATTTCCTTTAGACATGTATTTTTTGTACTGAAGCACAACTTTCACTTTTGGCCCGTCAATTCTCTTGGTGATCGTGTTGCGGTGTGCCACTGAAGACCGACTGAAAATTGGTTGCTTTTCTTGTTTTCACGCTCCAAATTAACTATGTCTGCGTAGGTAACCTTATTTCGATTCGAATAGTGAAAGTAATATAGCCACGTATGCTCTCTTGTCTTGATTTATTCCAGTAATAAACTAAAGTTTAAAAAAAAAACTAATAAAACACGCTTTTGTAACAAACCGAACTGAAAAGTATACAATAATTTTTAAGTATGAACACTTTGTTCCATAGCGATACAAAGCCATAAATAATAAATGTTATTGTAAAAACGTGTGGGGTGCTTTCTGTGATAATTTTATCACCACTTTACTTTTATAAATAGCTATCAATGAACTATTTATAACACTTGGTGTCAGGCACCATAATAAATTTTATTGAAAAAGAGCGTGGGGTGTCTGACATCAAATATTTAAAAATAACCTCAGGTCAGAACCCCTGGTCAGGACTTTAGGACAAAGTCATGATATTATATTTTCTTTGGTCCTTGATACGTGCGCAAATTTTCAAGTCAATCAGACGACTTAAGTTGGTGACATTTGCGTCGAAAGATACCGTTGAATAATGAAATTTATTTTATCCTGATGACGCTGGTCAGGACTTCAGGTCAAAGTCATGATACTAATGTATTGTCTTCAATCCTTGGCATGTGTGCAAATTATCAAGTCAAACGACTCTAAGTTGTTTAAAATTGCGTTACATTTATAAATTTAGCTAAGTCACTTTTTATCCTGAAGATCCTGAGAAGGATATTAGGACAAAGTTATTATATTATTGTACTGTCATCGGTTCTTGACACGTATGCAAATTATCAAGTCAGCCAGAAGACTTTATGTTGATGAAAATTAGGTCGAAAAATTCCGCTACATTGATACATTTAGCTAATTAATTTTTTGTTATCCTGACGATCCTTAAGGATACGCATCTGTGAAAAAAGGCTTAAAATTTAAAAAATTTCCAAAAATGGATTTTTGTTTTATCAAATAGTACAAATCTTCTGCTTTATTTTGATATGCTTTTTCTAGCCTTACGACCATTTTAACACTGTCACGTGACCGTCTGATTGCCTGTAAGTGGTCATGTCCATTTAAATCCACACAGTTCCATTATCCTTGCTATGACTTCAAACTTAGTTTTTCCATGTTTTTATTTTTAGCACTGTTTGCTCTTTAAAATGCTCCACACGATGCAATTTGCAGTACTTATGCATGAAATTTGGTGTACCTGCTTAGAAATAACATTAAAAATAAATGATGAGATAATTTTCTCATAACGTGAATAACTGCTGAGTAATTAAATATTAAAGTTTTCATTTCGAAATTTAAATGAAAAAAAATAATGAATTTAAACTTTAAAATTTATTTTTATCCAAACTAATAACAAGATTAGGAAATTACCTCAATTTGCTAACATCCTATTACAGGACATAACTGAAAATTATTAAGTTTTTCAAATCAAAATTGCATCATGGGGAACCATTTATACAAATACTAAGAAAATGTAATAAAATATTAATATGTTAGCAACTAATCTGACTAAATGTATGAAATTTAGCACAGTTACTCCTCACTATACAGTGATTGTTGTGTTAAAATTTCAAATCAATCCAATCAAAACTGTAGATTTTCAAAATTTCACAGATGGGTATCCTTAGGACAACGTTATGATATTATTGTATTGCCATCGGTCCATGAAACATGTGATAATTTTCAAGTTAATCAGAAACTATAAGTTGGTGAAAATTGCGTCGAAAGATTCAGTTATATACATACATACCTACTTACATGTGAAGCTTATATAAAGCGTGTAAAATACATAACAATAAAGCTGGTAACTAGCTACATACATATTATAGATACTTCTCCGGACCAATCGTGCAATAAATTATTTTGCCCATTACTTTGTTACGGTTTAAGTCTAATCTACATCTGAATTCACACCCATATCGAAGCGAAGTGGACTGAAGTGGAAGCTCAGTTCGCACACCATCGATTAAAATGGGTTCGAACCCAAAAGCGATTCGCACACGTTACTGCTGACCCACTTCCCTCAGAAGATATCAAACACTATAGAAAATCCAGCATATCGGGAGGCACGATTGCAGCGTGGGTATTGGGTAATGGAAAAATCCAGATATTCTTTCTCGTAAAGCAAACCGGAAATGGCTGATTTTAGGACAACCCACCTCTCTAGCTACGTGGGTTTGAGAAGGAAGGACTTATTCTGACAAAAGCATCTTCCCAATATTTTGCAAAATAATCTGCAGCCTTGTAACGAAAGACCGATGCGGAATATACAGGAGGTCCCAAGTTTAGACCGACAAGCTTTGGGGGCTGATAGATAATATTCATTTAAATACTTTTTGTTAAGGAAAGCTTTTTACTTCTGTGCTTCGTTTAAGTTCTAGACGAGTTTACATCCTAGATTGCTGTCTTCCACCCAGTTGAAGTATTTACAGCAAAATCAACAATGCAAACTAGCATTGCATTTATCTTAGTAAGGCACACAATCTTAATCCAAGAAACAAACACAGAACACATAAACAAAACACAAACGTTTCATTGTTTACAGTTAATCACAGCTTTACTATTAAAAATGAGACCGACAAATCTTTAAACCAGAGAAATGGGTGCTGTCTTTGCGAGAGTACGGCAGAATAGGGCACGTCGATGCACTCTTTGTGTTAATCGCAATGGGCGTGCGTTCCAACATTTACTTTAAATAGTAAAGTTGTGATTAACCGTAGACAATGAGATGTTTGTGCTTCGCTTGTGTTCTGTGTTTTGTTTCTTGGACTAAGATTGTGTGCCTTACTAAGATAAATGCAATACTAATGTGCATTGTTGATTTTGCCGTAAATACTTAAACTGGATGAGAGGCAGTAGTCTGTGACATTAACTCGTCTAGCGCTTAAACGAAGCACCGCAGCAAAAAACTTTTCTTAACAAAATGTGTTTAAAATAATGTTATCTATCAGCTCCCAAAGTTTGTCGGTCTAATTTTGGGAGACCCTGTGTAACTAGCAATTCATAAAGGAATAATCTTCTTGTACTGTCACCAAACCAGAGAAACGTAAAAGCTGTTCGTTTTAATTAGCTCTGCACGGAGATACAAAATATGTTGCAGATTCTGTGGAACTGTGAATAAGCTGTATTTCTCTCTTCGATATTCGTGATTATTTTAGTATTGTACGCTTTCATTTTTTGTTGGTTTTTGTATTTGGTACTCTGTACAATACAACCGTGGGAATACTCTTCCAAAAAGCATTAGCAGAGCTAATAAAAATGGTAACAATGCTGTGAGCAGAGCGCCTGGAACAATAGATGCAATTAGAGGTCAATTTGTCATATTGCCAACTAAAACACTTTTTCACTGCATTCCATTTAATACTGAGAGGAAATAAAATATTTTCAGTAGAACACTTGGCATAGGTAATATAAAATTGCTTTCACTGTAAAGGTTCATGGGACCGAGCGAGATTGCTCAGGCGGTAACGTCTGTGGCCCGCATTCGGGAGGTCACGGGTTCTATTTCCGTGACGCACACTCTGACATGGGGTTTTCCGTGTTTTCCCCATGTCACTTAGGCGAATGCTGGGGTGAATTATATCATACCACGGTTTGCTTTTCATCATTCACCCTCATTCCATTTCCTTATCCTCTGTCAGGTGTACTTTCAGGCGTGTAGTATTGACGGTGCCTGACAGATGGCGCGGATAATTGCGCATGGTAACTGCTGTTCTCGGCGCTAGGTGGCGTTTGGTTGACCTTGTCCTTCGTCCGGGTGGGGGGACGCCCAGTGTGACACCGGAACCGCGGTGTGATGGCTGCATGGCGGGGCCTGGCGCCGGGATGAAGATATTTCAGCACAGAGACTTCCGCGCGTCTCTGTGGCCTGTCTAGCTGCGACCCTGTGTGGCACCTTCGGTTCCCTTATTTCATCCCTGCCTCCTGGGGGTGGTAGCCACGATAGATCTGTGTATGTCGAAGAGAGCGAGGTGTCCCCTCTGTGTATATACCCTTTACCCTTTAAAGGTTCCTGGGCATTTTGTGCCCGCCTCTGTAGCTTGGTGATAGCGTGCCTGCCTTAGGTCCAAGAGGTCGCTAAGGGAGATTCCGATAAGGTTTCTTCCGAGGTTTTCCGTTAACCTGATAAGACGAATGTCGGGTAACTTAAAGCGCTATGGGTCTCGGGCCCATTTGAGCATCATTTCACTCTTTCACCGTCCGATATGACACTACGTTGGAGGACGTTAACAAAAAGGGGCATTTTGGGGACAATTTCTTTTATTTCAGAAGTGCATGCTTAAGTTGAAACAATTAAAGCACCTACAGTGGTTGTTTCCTGTTACGAGATGGGTTAGTTAAACGGAATAAAGTCTCAAGGGAGCCATTTAAAACTGGAAGTGGAACATGGAGGTTTACATGGATAAATAATTTGCAAGATTGTACAAGGTTTCCTCTTAAAGCTCCTTATGGTTCTCTCTGCTCCATACCAAAGCAACACCATGGAAGCCTTTGATAGAATCTGCCACTGCAGAATAAAACGCGACGTTCCGCTGCCTAACTTAATCTTTCAGGGCAGAAAGAAATAATGAGGTTTTGAACGAAAGACTTAAAGTTAACGAATAAAAGCCGAAACGCTTGTTACCAAGGGAAACCCAACCAAAATAAAAATAGAAGAAGAAACTGAGCACCCCACTATATATCTCTTCTTGGCTGTTTTCTTCCTTTATCGAATTACCCGTCTATTTTAGGAATTCAGCGAATGCTTGGGATAGCTACATGCCAAACAGAAAATGATCAACGGTCACAGCAGGTCCAAGATTGATCATCAGATTGTTGTTTATCTCATTTCTGTTATTCCCTTATTTTCAACACTTGAACAGAAATGAGCTTAATTAAATAAATTTTGAGCAGCAACTTCATGATTATAATTACCTTCAGAGAATTTTTCTTTGCTCATGACTTATTAAAGCTTTTAGGTTGCACGATTAGAGTTGTGAAAATAATTACTTCCAGCTGATTTATCTCATATTAATAACCAGTGCACAACAACCTTCAGATTCAAAATTTGAGAAGTTCCCCTGAAAAGTTATTAACTGAGGTCCAAGGAAAATGCTGAACAGTGCATTCGATAGCTTTTTGTCGCTTTGTAATTGTTTATACAAAAAAAAAAAAAAAAAAAGAATTGTGCAACATAAAAGTAGAAGTTACAAGTATAATAAAATGAAAAAAAAAAGGTATCTTTTGTATTCGGATGACTTTCTTTAATCTTGTGCTTTGCACATAAATTTTGTTTCTTATCAAGATATACATTTTTGGCACAGTAAGATTTGGTCTATCTCAGGCATGTCAAACATCACTCCGAGGGTGTGAAGAGAGGGGTCTACCCCTCCTTAACTGCAGTAGCACGCGCTAGTAGAACCGGTTTTCGCTTTGCTTTTCCCGTTTTCCGATTTGATCATCACGGAGGGAGGGAAAATAGGGGAAAATTTTTCTCGCCTGGTGAGTGCTGTTTGACACCCCTGGTCTATCTCTTACGGTTTAGCAGTTATGCAAAAGTCATCCAGAGCAAACAGGGCTATATAGGCTATAGCAAGAAAATTCAACATACATTGCATTTGTCATGAAAATATCTTAAACATATGGCATTTTAATCAAAATCGTTAGAACCATATTCCATAACATCAAAATTTTCGAAAATTTTCCATCTAAAGAGTAGTTTAGGGTGGAGGAATTTTCTTCAAAATCTTCATGTCGCATCCTTAAAAGAAGTTAAATACCAACTTTGATTTTTAACCAACATTTCGTTTTTGAGTTATGCTGTCCATACACACTGATACACACACTGACACAGACACATTGACACACACACACACACACACACACACACACACACACACACACACACACACACACACACACACACGCACACACACATACACACACATTCAGGGGGCCTCAGAACATATTTCCGGTGAGATCTCGACATCGAATTTTTGGGTGGAATACAATACTTCCTCTACTAACTATACGTAGTAGAGAAAGTAAAAGGCGAACATGTTCACATTTCTTTGCCTTAAGAAGCACATGAAAGGAACTCAGCTTCCATTCAACCGGTCTCTGATTTCTTTTTGAGCTTCCGTAACCTTTTCCTTGTTCTCTCCAGGCACCATTTGGTTTTATGTTGAACATGATTAAATTACTTAAGGTTGAAAATGTTTGAAGGTAGTCTCAGTCACGTCACCGCCTTCCAAACGCAATTCCACGCAGAACTGTAATCCGTGTACCAAGTAACGCATATGCCAAAGCAGAAGAGACGACATTATCCTACGTTTCAGAGACCAGCTTCATTTCTCTAGTCCTTCGAGAGCTGCCTTCCCTTTTAAGAATGCAATTTAGCTCTCAAGGGATTCACGTAATACCAAAGTTATGCAGAAGTGATGTACTGTGTTGAGCAGGAAAACTTTGCGTTTGTTTTAGTTGCAACGTTCATTGGTGTTACCACATTAGAGACAAGGCCAAGGAAGCTAGCCAAAGTGCCTATGAGAGGTTAGTGTTATTTTCGACTTGTTATAATTCTAAGAATGTTGCCCACTCTAAGTTTAAGAAGTTTTGTCCACATGAGTCCCTCAAATTGCTGAATCTTGAACGTACTGATTTCCAGGGATCTGACCTTTAATGGTTTTATTGTCGATTGGATTCTCTGGAACGCTAATTGCCTGATATACACTAATTTACACTAATTACCTTTCTCTCAATCGCTTAGTTGACTTAGTTGATGACTCTTTCTCATGACAGAAACTTCTACATTTTTGCATTGATTTTAATATACCGAAATTACTAGTTGGTCTGGGTGGCTCAGTTGGTTAGACGCTGGCCTACTGTTCCCATGGTCGCGGGTTCAAATCCGGCCTAGACCGATGGTTTTTAAGTGTGCTTAAAAACGACAGCTCCATGTCAGTAGATTTACTGGCATGTAAAAGAACTCCTGCGGGATAAAATTCCAGCACACCGGCGACGCTGATGTGATCCTGGCAATTGACAGCGTCGTTAAACAACAAAATAATTTAATTTAATTTAATTTAATTTAATTTAATTTAATTTAATTTACAGAAATTACTAATTGCAATCACTTGTCTGTATCACTGTAATTAAAGTTATTCATCTTACCCATCATAATCACGGTATAAGCAATTACTACTTAAAAATAACCAAATTCCTCATTAAAACCAAAGTAGATTCACCACAGCTCTTGGAGGTTGTTTTCACCCCCCCCCCGCCACGCCCCCCCCCCCCCTACATTTTCCTTACCCATCTTCAGTAGTTATGTGAAAACCTGTTATTTATGCTAAAAATATCACTTGTTCAAAAATGTGCTCAAACAAAAAGGAGAAAACAAACTGGCATATGCCTGCAGAGAGAGAAACTGCCTGGCTTACACACATGGGAGTGTTCTTCTTAAACAGTAGTACCAACTTGTAGGATAAAAATTCCCCTAAATAATGGACTAAACTTCACCTCTGTACTCCAAGTGTTCAGAAATTCTGATTCTGAAACTCTGTGAAGTGGTACGGAATTAATACGACGCATTGGCAGGGGCAGTGCCATATTTACTTTCTCTACTACGTGTAGTAAGTAGATGAAGTATTGTGTTGCACCTAAAAATTCGATGTCGAGATTTCACCGGAAATATGTCTTGAGGCCTCCTGAATACAAAATGAGCTCTTTTTAGAAAAAGGTCCGTCCGTGTGGGTGTGTGCGTGCGTGTGTGTACTCAAAAAAGAAAAGTCGGTTAAAAACCAAATTTGGTGTTCACTTCAAATATCTTTCGAGGATGCGACACGAAGATTCTGAACAAAGTTCCTTCACCGTAAACTACCATTTATATGGACAATTTTTCGAAAAAATTGATTTTCTGAAAATGGCTAACGATCTTGCCTAAAATATATCTTTATTGCAATTTGAAAAGTATATTTTCAATTGTTTTAAATTTGTTGTAGAGTGAACCATTTCCGAGATATTCCTTGTTGTTTGTGCGAGTTTTGCAGTACTACCTACTTTTCTCAAATGGAAGGTTGTTATTCACTTATGTCTTGGCCGTGCAAAGAGAACCTTCATATAGCGACTAGCTATAAAATATATGTTGTTTAACAACGCTGTCAATTGTCAGGTTCACATTTGCGTCGCCGGTGTGCCGGGATTTTGTCCCGCAGGAGTTCTTTTACGTGCCAGTAAATCTACTGACATGGAGCTGTCCTTTCTAAGCACACTTAAAAACCACCGATCTGGGCCGGATTTGAACCCGCGACCTTGGGATCAGTAGGCCAGCGTTTAGCCAGCTGAGCTACCCAGGACGACCTGCTCTACTCCCATATTCCCCTTGCACCTAGAAGGAAATAAGCAATAAGATGGAGTTTGTAAGAATAGACATTACAAGGGTAGAGTCATGTGAGTGCAGCACATCAGATTTTTAAAAAATACATTTAAAATATAAGTGGCATGTCTTCAATAATAACACACACGTGTACAAAATTAAATAGGAAACTCAAATATATACCGGGTGGAAGGAAAGTCATTACATTAATTTAAACCAGTGGGAAACACATGTTGTAAATTACATTTTTGTTTCTGCCTATTTCCAAGGGAGATATTTTAGTTTGGTCCAAAACAAGCTGGCAACACTGCAGATTGTGTGGGTGTCACTTTCCCTAGCGCAGTACATAAACACATTAACGGTGCTTCTTGAGAACACAAACACACTGCCTTGTCTTTTCGTGTTTACTGCGCCAGTGTAGGCCAACCATAAGCGTCAGTTCCCAAAACATTACCTGTTTACGAGCATTCACAAACCAGTTCAATTCCCTGACCAACCTCAACACAACGTTGTCGACTTACTGCATGTGTGAAAAAGCTGCTTGGAGTATTCCTTCACGTCTTTTAACTGACTGATTATTTCGAAACCGTGTTTGATGTCCCATAATTACTGCTGAAGCTATGTCAGAAATAAGTTACTCTACGCATCTTACAAGTAAACTGTTATTTTGGTACATTCTTGTGGAATTACTCATCCAATTGAGATCAAAAGCCATTCATTTTTTTTTTTTTAAATCTGCTGATCAAAAACAAAATGACATTAGACTGCTTTGTTTGTAACCCTTCTATGAAGTACATATTAGAAGGAATGTAATACTTCCCTTCCAGGCTGTATAGAATTTCACCAAAAACTACAAGTGTGTTGGGGAGGATTTTCATAAGATCCCAAGCTACTCCTACGAGAAGATGCTATGCTCCAGAATAATTAGGCAAATGTGTGCTTTTGCTGTCAGTCTATGGAAAGTAAACCGAGTAAACCAATTTTGTGGTAAGTAGACACATCGATAATGCGACATTACTGGAAAAGCAATCTATTAAATTAAGCACAAGGTTATTATTACAACTGCAGCAAAGAAGGTCTTTGCCTCACTTCACAGCACTCTTCTTGCGACATCAATTACCCAAGTTGTAATTACGAGGATAGAATTGAATTTCCTTCTCTTGAATGTGATTAGGATTAATTAATAACAGGTTTAAGGGCTGCTGCCTTCTGTTCCAGCACGTACAAGTATTTGGTTTGCTGCTTTGGCTCTCCCTCCCCCGCCCCGGCCCTTATTCTAGAGGGCGCACCGTATTGGTCTGAAACTCTTCTACAATTTTGCCTCCTCTAGAGTTATTGCTTTAACTGAGCGTCTAAAACTTTTCACTCGAGAAGTCCTTAGCTGGGGTCAACACCGGATATCCATTTATTGCGTCTTCTTCATGTAGGTAAGGCTGTCTAAATTATTTGGCCTTTTCTGTCAGAGGAAATTAAATTTCGCGACGTACATATGTAAACAGTTCTCTAATGGAACAAGGTAAAGGGCTAGATTGTGCCAGGGGAGGGGCAGACAGAGAACTACTGCATTGTCGAGCTTCGCTCCTCCATTAGATGGATTCTAAATCTACAAGATTTTTCTGAAGACGTGGTTATTTGTGTTGACTATTCTTGTGCATAACAATTTAAAATTTCAATCAATGACCGCCTTTATTCACCAAAAATTTATCAAATTTCATTATTACCTACCCTGAATTTTAATTATCCGTCTGCTTTTCTTCTGTTACGATCAGATTAGAGAACCTAACTGCACTGTGCTAGCAGATGCGCAACAGCTTACGTGATTTAAGGATACCCATCGGTAAAATTTTGAAAATCTATAGTCTTTAGTGGATTAATTTGGAAATTTAACACAAAATTACTGTATTGTGAGGAGTAAATCTGCCAGATTTCATACACTTAATCAAATTAGTTGCTAAAATAGTATTTTATTATAATTTTTAATACTTTTATAAATGGTTCCCCACGATGCAATTTGGATTTGAAAAGCTTAATGTTTTTTAGCTATGTTCTTTAACAGAATGTTGGCAAATTGATGAGATAATTTCGTAACTTTGTTACTAGTTTGGATAAAAATAAATTTTAAAGCTGAAATTCATTATTTTTCTTATTTAAATTTTCAAATGTAAACCCAGAAGTTACTCATGTTATAAACATATTATCTACTCATTACTTTTTAATGTTATTTCTAAGAGCGCACACCAAATTTCATGCATAAGTACTGAAAACTGCATCGTGTGGAGCATTGTAAAGACCAAACAGTGTTAAAAATAAAAACATGAAGAAAGTAAGTTTGAAGTGGTAGCAAAGATAATGTAACTGTATTGATTTAGATGGACATGACCACTTACAGGCATTCAGTTAAACGGCCACGTGACATAGTTAGGAAGGCCACAGGGCTATATAAATCATAACAAAATAAAGCAAAAGGTTTATGTTATTTTATAAGACAACAATCCATTTTTGACACTTTTTAAAATTTTTAGCCCTTTTACTCAGATGCGTATCCTTAAATGTCAAAATTGGCTGATACTCGCTTCAGTGAAGCATCTAGTGCTGAAATAGATGAAATAATTCGAGGAAGGCAAGCTCAGAACACAGCACACAGCACGAAATGTGTTTGGAATCAGCTTCACATACTTATTATTCAGCAAAATCATAAATTTACAGCAGATACTTCGACTACTAACGTTGCAAACATCCTAAAAAGTAGGATCATGAATATAATGATATTGTAGGCTGTACCAATGGAAACTGATGGATGTATGTCTGCTTTTCATTCCTTTTAAGAGGTTAGTAAGTGCAATATAGAATTTCATAGGCTGTATCATCCACTAACTCGTGATATAGTCAAGTCGTGGCAGTCAAATTCTCTAGATAACTTGGTCAATACTGGCATTACTTATGATGATAATAAGGCAAGTTACATACATACAGTTCTAAACAATAGGCGAACAGTTGCTAAAGCCGTTAACTGATTTGTTTTTTCGGAATGAGCACCAAACCTGAATCACTAAAATAAACTTGCTTGGTTAAAATCACCTAAACACATTTAATTGAAGGAAAAAATCTGATGGTGTTGCACTCACGTGACATTTTCTGCTCATCTGCTAACCATTCTTACAAACTTTTATTCCTATATCTTTTTCGAGTTAGTTGAGATAAATATTTGTAGAAATTATCTTATTGCTTATTTGCTTATAGGTACAAGGGAAACATTGGAATACAGTAGGCTTTGAGCGATAGTTTAATATTTTAAACCCTTCAAATTACGTTCTCTTTGTACGGTTAACATATAAAAATGAAAAAAATCACACGAATAACAAGGATATCTCCGAAATGGTTCACTCTAGAAAATGTTTATTTGGACATAAATTGTGCTTTTTCTCTGACGGTTTACCAGTTATTCAAAAGTCATCCGGAGTAAATAGGAATTCATGGACTATAGCCATAAAATTCAAGATATACATTTCATTTGCCTTATAAATATCTCAAAGATATTCAAAATTATTCAAAATCGTTAGAGCCATTTTCAAGAAAGTAAAAACTTTCGAAAAATATTCCATGTAAAGGGTAGTTTAGGGGGGAGGAATTTTCTTCAAAATCTTCATGTAGCATCCTTCAAAGACATTAAACTTAAATACGAACTTTGGTTTTTAACTGCCTTTTTGTTTTTGAGTTATGCTGTCCGCAGACTGACACACAGACACACACACAGACACACACACAGACACACACACACACACACACACACACACACACACACACACACACACACACACACACACACACACACACACACACACACACACACGGACCTTTTTCTAAAATTGTTCTATTTTGGATTCAGGTGCCTCAAAACTTCTATTTCCGATGAAATCTCGACATCTAACTTTTAAATGGAATACAATACTTCCTCTACCTGCTATACGTAGTAGAGAAAATAATACACTTGTTCTTGTGAGAATCTAAGGAATACGAAATAGTTTAACATTAGAAAGCTCGTTCCGCTCCGTGGTCTAGGGGTAACATGCTAGCCTCCAGTTTCCGAGGTCGTGGGTTCAAATCCAGGGGAGGGCGATGCATTTGCGTAGCGAGAGCAGTAAACTCGGTGGTCCCGTGTCGTAGATTATGGCACATAAAGAATCTCAAGCGTAGCGGATTATAGAATCGGGCGCTGAGAATTATAGGAGTCAAACAGCATTGAATAAAAAATTAAATTTCAATTAGAAACTTGAGGAAAACCTTAGGAGGTAGAGAGAATGAGAGAGAGGGGGTGAAGGTGAGGATGTAGAGATGGAGACTGACAATGTTTGTCTAATTCATGGTTATCTGCAAAGGTCGGGAATTCAGCCAAATCTTAACGAGGTTAATCGGGCTCAAGTACAGTAGATATCAAAATACAGAGAGGGCGTTTAAGTTGAGGAGAGGTTAGGTGGGACTAGTCTCTTCGGGCGTCTTCTATGCAAGCTGATTAATGCACTAGTTAACATACACAACGGAAAATCAATGAAAATGCTCTATCTAAATGACATAGCAATAAATAAAACGTAGTATGAGTACACTATACATCATAATTTTCAGTGCACTACATGAAAAGATCATAAATTCCGATACTCAGGTCCACAACTTATAATTTCAAATATACTGCCAATAATAATAATAACAATAATAATAAATGTATTAAATATTTTTGACAAGCATATGGCGTTTCCTAGAAAATACATGTTATTAGGACATAAGTTGCTTTCATCCTCTTCTCTGTGAGCAGTTTATGAATCTAAGGATCCTATTTTCAGTTACCTTCAGAGTTGGAATCATCTGATTCTTATATTCAATTGTCATACACGGTAAGACATCATCGATCACATTCCTTCCAAATTCTTGGAATTTTGTAAATCATAGCTTTTATTCATGTTTTTGAGAAGTAGTAACGTCTACTAGCAATCATAAAGATATATTGCACAACTAACGAGGAGAAACATATCAGTAATATGCAATGAGAGTTGACACGCAGTTTGACACATAACTGCCGATTAGTCATTCTTGGAGCTAAAGAAATGATCACATTAGGTTGTCGCTCCGCCAAACAGTCGAGTAAGGTGTGACATTAGTAGTCCTAGTCAGGCGATTACATAGGCGCGTTCGTTCGGAAACTAGAATGTTTAAATAAACGTAGGGGTCTCCCAGGCCCTTAGAGACCACCGGAGGGTTAAAGCAGTTCTTTCCTTTGTATGCCAGAATTTTCTAAAGTTACATTCTGTGCTTTAGCAATATTCATCAGAGTTGTTTCTATTCTGTAAGAAGTGAACGGTTATTACTTCCAAGCAGCAACATAGCTTCTTAAATGATTTTGGCGTGAAATATTAATAAGGCTAAAGAGTCAGCTTGTTTGGATGTTATCACCCTTGCAGGGGAAGCTGAAGTGGGCAAAGTGCCCATTTGAGGTCGAGATGTGTAATTTTTCCTTCCTTCGTCACCAAAGTCTCGGCATATTATTTTGCGTTCGCCGAAGCAGGAACAAAATTGATTTTCTATGGAGGAATTTATTTCCCCACAAGTGACTCCAGCAGTCCTTCGTACCTGAACCCCCTACCCCCTACCCCCTACCCCCTAACCTCGTCCCGTGTTTTCTATGTTTCTGGCAGCGCAGAGGAAGCAGTAGACTTAAGTGAAATAAAATGACAGAGTCAACCAAACGGCTGCCATTACCGGGGAAGTGGCTATTGAAAAGCGTTTTGCCTTGCTAGCTCCGATAGATTTTATGTCGCGTGAGGAATGTGCCCTGCAGCTCCCGAACGTGGCCTAATGTGAAGTTGAGGATACATTTACATGCGTGTATCCTGTACAGACTTGGATTGGGCTGGCCACTAACGAGACAGGTAAAGTCTGGTTCTGGTTAATTATCATTAGGTAGATGTCTAGCATGCCCGTCGTTATTCCTTCCCTAGCAATCGTCCTGGCTCCCTTCTTTGGCTTACAAATTAATCAATTAAGTATCAAAATATTGGAAGAAAGAGGATACCCACAACTTATCAGAATGATACAATGCCTCTACTTTGAAACAAAAGGAAATGTGAGGACCAATGGTAAAATTTTCGCAAACATTCTTACTAATCAGGGGTGCCCCCTGAATCCAAACAATAAAATAAAAACATCTTTAGAAAAAGGTTTGCTGCTATATAGCAAGGAAGGAACAGCCAAGGTTTTATATAATTTAAGTTTGGAGTCCTTTCTTGTTTTCCGACCTAAAGTTCTTTTAATAGTTCTACATATATCCTGGAATTTATATATTTTGTTTTCTATATCTTTATCTTCTTCGTAGGTAACAGCGTATCCTAAATACTTAAAGTGTGCTACTTGTTCCACTATTTTATTTTCCAAACAATTTTAGTTCTTATTCCATATTTACTTATGAATGCCATTGCGTTTGATTTACTTACTGATATTCAGAACAAATGTATGGATATTATTTTAGGGTACAGCAAGAGTAGATATATAATCAAGTGTGAAAAACCTAACTTACTCAAAAGTAAATGCAGACTGAAGAGGCTAAATTCGAATTCAATTTCTCAATACTGGCACCATTTGTAAAAAACGGAGAGTTCTAGCCACTAGTTAGGTTTTAAAGCCTGCCTCAGTAGTTATGCATTCCCTCGAAAATTCTTTTTCCTATTGTAGCCTCTTGGGAACAGAGACTGTTGACGTCGCCAGTTTTACGGAAGTTAACCCAAAAGTTAGGCCAACTTTTACTGACTAAAAAGGATGATGGGAAATGTAATCTTTCGAGTGTTGGGTCGAGGCGAGCACTGATTTGTTTCTATGAAAGCGGAGAACTTTCTCTTAAGGGTATTTTATCAGTGTTTGGACTGTGCTGAGCAAGCATTTTCATGATAAGTACAAAGTTAGTGCGACAAACTACCAGGAGCGTCAACATTCTGCATCCAGGACACGCACATTACTGCGTAATTGCTTCTCAACTTTCTACAGAATATCCCACGGCAACATCCCACACTGGACTGAGTAAACAAGCACATGTTCAGTAAAAAGATCAAACATTATACAGGTTGGAAGAGAAGCATTACATTCCTTCTAATATGTGCTTCATATAAGCATTACAAACAAAAAATTCTAATGGCATTTTGTTCTTTGATCAGCCGATTTCGGAAAAATAAATGATTTTTTATTCATCTTGGATGCGTAACTCCACAAGAATGTACGAAGATAGCGGTTTTTTACTTGTAAGATGCGTAGAGTAACTTATTTCTGACATAGCTTCGGTAGTAATTATGGGACATCACACAGTGTTTCGGAATAATTAGTCACTTAAAAGACGTGAAGGAATTCTCCGAGCTGCTCTCTCAGTCACGAGGTAAGTCGACAACATTGCGTTGAGGTTGGTCAGGAAATTTATCTAGTTTGTGAATGTAAACAGGTTTGGCACTTTCACCTTCCTTTTAATGTTTTGGAAGCTAACGCTCGTAATTGGCCCACACTCGAACAGTAAACACTGAAGGACAAAGCAGGGTGTGAGTGTTTTCAAGATGCACCGTTACGCTGTTTGTTTATGTGCTGAGTTAGGGAAGTTCACCACCCACACAAACTGCAGTGTTGCCAGCTTATTTTCGACAATATCTCCGAAGGAAACGGCCAGAGACGAAAACGTAAGATACAAAATGTGCTCCAAATAACGATATCTACCACTGGTTTAAATTACTGTAATGACTTCCCTTCCACCAGGTATAATTAATGTTGTTAAACACAACAGCCGTGTGCAGGACAGGATAGGAAAGGACAGGAAAGGGTACAGTGAGACTGAAAGCTTCAATGCCATGACCGGGATTTGAACTACGGATCTACCGGTTATCACATGGCTGCTCTAAGCACTAAGCTACCGTGGCCAACATGCCGACATGACATTAAACTAGAAACCCGGAACTTAAATACTTGTAGTATTGTAAGTCGCCATTAAGTATTGCATAATTAATCAGTATCACAGAAATTGAGATCTCCTGGTGTTGTTTACCGGGGAACAATGCGAGTGAGTTGGAGAATTTAAGGGACACGGGGACTAAAATTACAAAGTTCTGTAATATCTAAGCTACTGACTTTGTGTAGACTATAAGTAGACCACTAGTAAGCTGTATAGCAAGTTTCACATTTATATAGTTGTTACTTTTAGAGCTGTTAATTATTTTATCAATCAGTAATATAAAATATTGCTCATTTTCAAAACACACTTGGTGCCATTATTTTTAAGTAGATCTATAATGTTATACGTTTCTTATTTGTTATAATTATCAGTACAAAGCCAGTTATTAGTTTTGTAGTCATAGCATTATTTGCTAAGACAAAAATTTATTTGTATTTGCACATATTCTTATATAAAAAACAGCCACATATCTCAACATTTTATTTATCTATTTATTTATTTATTTATTTACTTACTTACTTACTTATTTATTTATTTATTTATTTATTTATTTATTTATTTATTTATTTATTTATTTATTTATTTATTTATTTATTTATTTATTTATTTATTTATTTATTTATTTATTTATTTATTTATTTATTTATTTATTTATTTATTTATTTATTTATTTATTTATTTGTATATTTATTTGTATATTTATTTATTTATTTGTATATTTATTTATTTGTATATTTATTTATTTGTATATTTATTTATTTATTTGTATATTTATTTGTTTGTATATTTATTTATTTGTATATTTATTTGTATATTTATTTATTTGTATATTTGTATATTTGTATATTTGTATATTTATTTATTTATATATTTATTTGTATATTTATTTATTTATTTGTATATTTATTTATTTCTTTATATATTTATTTATATATTTATTTGTATATTTATTTATTTATATATTTATTTATTTATACATATATATTTATTTATTTATTTTATTTATTTTATTTATTTTATTTATTTTATTTATTTATTTTTATATTTATTTTTATATTTATTTATATATTTATTTTTATATTTATTTTTATATTTATTTATATATTTATTTATATATTTATTTATATATTTATTTATATATTTATTTTATTTATTTTATTTATTTTATTTATTTTATTTATTTTATTTATTTGGTTGGTTGGTTGATTGATTGATTGATTGATTGATTGATTGATTGATTGATTGATTGATTGATTGATTGATTCACTCACTCACTCACTCATTTACTGATTTGTTTATTTATTTTGCAAAACTATTCGCCATAAACAGAAAATAATAACCAGGTTTGTTCAAGTGTCCTTGTAAATCATGCATGTAACTTTTTACTTCAATTGGATCAAAGCAATTGCGCCAGCCTCATTTTGTGTTGAAAAATGTAAATTTGAGAAAAATTGATTTTTCTGAAAACATGCACTTCAAAGATATGAACAGCCTACGTGTATTCTCAGAACTGGCTCGTAGTGTTACAATACAATCTCAAACAGTAAAACTCCACCCAAACAAAGTTGTAGAATTAAGCTCACTTCTGATAGCAATTATCATGCAAATTATACATGTTTGGAAACTGTAAAGTAAGGGCTGTTATATGGGACAAAAATCAAAATGTTGGAAGAAATCGCCATTTTCAACTTGAACATTTAGGGACCTTAAAATAATTAACCTCGGTTTTTGTGCTGAGGTGAAATATTGCTTAAACGAAACTGTTGATGTGGTAGTTTAAACCTTACGAGGACCTGAGAATAATAAACTCTATGTACAAATATATCCATGTTTACTCTTCACAGCGGTTAATTGTTCCTTTGGATGAACTAAACTGCGGTGGGAAAACAAGAAGAGCTAGACTGCAAAACGCAGTGAGAATCTATGGCTCGTACGCCACTGTACCGTAAGTGGCACTTCTATGGTGAAGCTTGCTCAGTGACCTGTTTAAGTTTTCCAAACGCCGTGCTATGTATGTTTGCGTATTTAATCTCACTAACTCGTTCCAGATATTTGTTTGAGTTTCTCTATACATAGATTGTAATTTGTGCTTCTGTGGTACACCGATGTAGATTATGGATATTTCTGTTTGCTTTGCTGACGAGAAATACATCTGGGCTGTTTGTTGTAACGTTCCCATCTCCATTCCAGCGGAGTTGTTTCCGATCAATTTCATCTGCCGGTATCATATCTATAGGGGAACGAATTTGTTCCGATTTGGCGCTCTAAAGGTAGAATTTTTGTTGCTCTCTCTGGCACATGGCAGCTGGACGCTTTGGTTGTCTGCCCTTTAGCCGAGCATTCCTAATTTTTATTTACGAATTCATCCAGCTGTATCATGTAACAATCTTGTCTCGCAACATATACCATTCCACTCCAATCCAACCCACTCTCAAGGACTGAACTGGTCGGGACTCGCTCAGCTATTACCTGCACCTAGTTTCTGTTTCTAACTGGAGTGGGACAGAGGGAGGAGAGAGAGCAAGATTTGGTCTATTTGTTACAGTTTACCAGTTACGCAAAAGTCATCTAGAGTAACCAGGACTACATGGACTATGGCCAGAAAATTCAAGATATACATTTCATTTGTCATAAAAAAACCTCAAACATATGGTATTTTAAGCAAATTAGCCATTTTCTAAAACTCGTCCATGTAAAGGGTACTTTAAGCTGGAAGAATTTTCTTCAAAACCTTCGTGTCGCATCCTTAAGACATTAAACTTCAATACTAACTTTGGTTTTAACCGACTTTTTGGTTTTGGGTTATGCTGTCCACAGACTGACACACACACACGCACGCACACTCGCAGGCACGCATGCCCGCACGCTCTCTCGCTCTCTCTTGCGCTCTCTCGTGTTCTCTCGCTTTCTCTCGCACTATCTCTCGCTCTCTCTCGCTCTCTCTCGCACTATCTCTCGCTCTCTCTCCTTCTCTCTCTCGCTCTCTCTCGCACTCTCTCTCGCTCTCTCTTGCGCTCTCTCGTGTTCTCTCGCTCTCTCTCGCACTCTCTCTCGCTCTCTCTCACTCTCCCTCGCGTGCTCTCGCTCTCTCTCGCACTATCTCTCGCTCTCTCTCGCACTATCTCTCGCTCTCTCTCGCACTCTCTCTCGCTCTCTCTCTCGCACTCTGTCGCTCTCTCTCACTCTCTCTCACTCTCTCTCGCGTGCTCTTGCTCTCTCTCGCACTATTTCTCGCTCTCTCTCGCACTATCTCTCGCTCTCTCACTCTCTCTCTCGCAATCTCTCTCGTTCTCTCTCACTCTCTCTCGCGTGCTCTCGCTCTCTCTCGCTCTCTCTCGCTCTCTCTGACTCTCTCTCGCGTCATCTGGCTCTCTCGCACTATCTCTCGTTCTCTCTTGCATGCTCTCGCTCTCTCTCGCTCTCTCTCACTCTATCTCGGGCACTCTCGCTCTCCCTCGCACTATCTCTCGCTCTCTCGCTCTCTCTCGCACTCTCTCTCGCTCTCTCTCGCACTCTCTCTCGCTCTCTCTCACTCTCTCTTGCGCTCTCTCGTGTTCTCTCGCTCTCTCTCACTCTCTCTCGCGTGCTCTCGCTCTCTTGCACTATTTCTCGCTCTCTCTCGCACTATCTCTCGCTCTCTCTCTCTCGCGCGCTCTCGCTCTCTCTCTCACTCTCTCACTCTCTCTCACTCTCTCGCACTATCTCTCGCTCTCTCTCGCACTATCTCTCGCTCTCTCACTCTCTCTCGCGTACTCTCGCTCTCTCTCGCACTATCTCTCGCTCTCTCTCGCGTGCTCTCGCTCTCTCTCGCACTATCTCTCGCTCTCTCTTGCTCTCTCTCGCACTCTCTCTCGCTCTCTCTCGCTCTCTCTCACTCTCGCACTCTCTCTCGCTCTCTCTCACTCTCTCTTACGCTCTCTTGTGTTCTCTCGCTCTCTCTTGCGCTCCCTCGCGCACTTTCACACACAGGCTCTCTCACAAAGACTCTCTCATACACATTCTCTCTCACACGCTCACGCACACCTTTTACTATGCTTGTTTGGATTCAGGGGGCCTCAAAACATATTTCCGGTGAAAGCTTGACATGGAATTTTGCGTGGGATACAATAGTTCCTCTCCTTACGTAATAAGTAAAAGATTGGTAAGATTGGGGGTTGATCACAAAGAGCTGTGAATCACACGTGGTTTCTATGCTGATTGTCTTGTTTGCACTGTCAATGTTTTAATGAGGCACCTGCTTCAGTGTATGTTGGGTAGGCACGTGGTAGACTGTATTCACGAAGAATGAAAGTGCAAGTACTGTGGACATGTCCAATGACTGGACGGCGATTACATAGAATTGCCTCAGTCGTCCAATAACTCGGCGTGTCAAATGGGAAGTAACCCTTCCTTTCTAGTCCTACCCCACACCCAAACGGCATAGTCTCTCCCCCTCTTCACCCTCCCTTACTTCATTTCTGTAAAATTACACATCGCAGCGCCGACTCGTGCCGCGTTCTTCAATACCAGAGAAGAATATTGTCCCGCCCCTCCCACAATCCAATCCCGTCCCAGAAGTCTGCAAAGGACGCTTGCGGAGAAATATATTGTTTGGTCGTGGAACCAGGAACAGTCTTATTGTTTCCCGTGTTAATTAAAAGGGCAATATAGCAAGGGAAAGAATGTTGTACTTCTCCATGGTCACTCTGGCTTAAACACACGTCACATGTGTTCTACTAAATTTGTTTGCTATATGCACCTTCGCTAGAAAAGAGACAAAAGAAAACAACGTGTTAATGAAATTAATAACCGCCAGTAAGCTCACAAATTACAACGAGGGTTGCATCAAACAGTTCACTTTGATCCGCTGATTGCACAAATTGTTGAATGGTTGTATTAATTCAATCCAGAAGCCACATAATTTTGTCCAGGGAAAAATTTGCACCCCAGTTTTAAAAATCAAGTGTGCCGTGAAAAATATGAAAGTATGCAATGTAGCTCAATCACAGTAAAAGGACCTGTTAGTATTTACTCTTTTAATATGAACCCTATTTCACCTTCCATTAGTTACATACATTATTTGTAATATGCTTGATGTCTAGCGTCACATAAAAATAACACTATTCTAACTAGAAATAGGAAATGTGATATGTTACACTCACATGACATTCTCTACTCTTGTACTAACCATTCTTACAAACTTGTATTCCTATATCTTCTTCCTGTTAGTTGAACTAAACATTTGCAGAAATTACCTTATTGTGTATATTCTTGTAGGTACAAGGGGAATATGGGAATACAGTAGACTGAGCAATAGTCAATACTTCTAAAGCTTTGAAATTCCGTTCTAACATATAAAAATGAACAACGATGTTCCATTGGACAAAAGTTTAAGTTTTCCAAAATTAACAAGGAATATCTCCGAAATGATTCACTTTGGGAAAAAAAAAAAAAAAAGAATACTTCACCATAATTATATGTTTTAGCAAGAAAAAGTTCTGCGTGTGTGTCAGTGTGTGCGTGTGTGTCTGTGTCAGCATAACTCAACAACGAAATGTCGGTTAAAAACCAAAGATAGTAGGAATTTAATGTTCATATCTTTTAAGGATAGGACCCGAAGATTTCGAGGAAAATTCCTATATCCTAAACTATCCTTTACATGAAAAGTTTTTCGAAAATTTTGATTTTCTCGAAAATGGCTCTAACGATTCTGATTAAAATGTCATATGTTTAAGATAGTTTTATGACAAATGAAATGTATATCTTGAGTTTTCTGGCTATAGCACCTGTAGTCCTGTTTACTCTGGATGACTTTTGCACAACTGGCAAACCTTGAAAGATAGACCAAATCTTACTGTACAAAAAGTGTAAATCTCGCTAAAACACACAATCTATGTTAATTTTTAAAAATTTTTTTAATTTTTTTGTGTAGAGTGAACCAATTCGAGATATTCCTAGTTATTTGTGTCAGTTTCGGAAAACTTAAACTTTCCTCCAATGCAACATTGTTGTTCTTTTTTTATATTTTAGCCGTGCAAAGAGAACGGAATCTCAAAGCTTTAAAATATTTGACTGCCGCTCAAAGCCTACTGTGTTCCTATATTCCCCTTGTACCTACAAGAAGATAAACAAAGGTAATTTGTACAAATGTTTATCTCAACAAAGACGTAGGAGATCAGGGAATAATGTTTTGTAAGAATGGCTTAAAAGAGTCATTTATCTCTTAACAGTGCTCTTAAAGTTGAATTGCATGATCACATTGTCGTAAAGGTCCGTTTTTTGTAACTAACTCCAACTTTGGTCCTGGCTATTTATAGTGATTAATATTTTGTTATTTTTCAAAACAGAGAAGCGGTTTAAAGTTTGCCATAGTTTGTGTCAAATATCAGAATTAAAGAATGACAAAAACCAGGGATAAGAGTAATTCAGAGCCATTGTGGGGGGAATGCCTTTAATTTTGCTCATTTGGAATAAAGTTTGGTTGTTTGCTGCTTATATTGCACTTGTTGGGATTCTTCAAACCCCGCCTCCTTCATGGAGGTTCCCGCATCTGCCCTTGATGTATTTCCAGAAGTATTTTCAGCTCCGTAATTCTATCCCTCATTATAAAGCTCCCGTTCAGCACCTAATTCTGAAACCATTAATTCTGTAGTAATTACCCCAGGTGAAATAAATATCAGCTGCTGTTATCTCTCTCCATAAGACTTAACTTGAATTCCTAGCAGTCGAGTAGAAACTGCTTCTAAAATCGCTGAAGATGGATCTACGATGTGAGGGCGAACACATTTATTTGGCCATCAAACCTTTTGCGGGTAATTAGTCCTAGGGTTCAACACAGAAGGAAAGCAACTCCTGAGTGGTGTAGAAGCTCCTCACGGGACGTACAATGAGTGCCAGAGAAAATCTTTGGCGGATGTATCGTTTTCTGGGGTATCTTCAGACAGGAGCTTAACCGCTAACCCGGGTACATATCAAGTTTTCCCCTTTTACTGTCTCTTAGTACACTTATTACGACGTTACAATCACTCACGACAACCGAGGTATCTTCCGGGACGACACACTCACATGCACAGCAGATACACTGACCGATTTATTCCCATATCTAAAAATAAACTATCTTAATGTCTGTTGCTGTCTTATACTGGGGATGACGTCGCACGACCTTTCGAGAAACTCTTCACACAAACGCACCGCTATTACTCAGCTAGAAACCTCACGGATCTTCTCGATCCCTTTTGCTTCTGCCGCCTCTTTGTTTACGGTCATGTACACACAGTCACGAGAGGTAGCCCGACCTTTAACTTCTTTACCCGCCCCGTCCGTTCATTGCTGTACGCCAATCCACAACGACATTGTATTTTGCTTACCTGATTTTATAAGGTGTATTATGTTCCCTCATTTAGCCTCCCCTTTAAGTATGGGCCATTAAATATACGGAGGGGCAAACAAATTGTATTCCTAAACACCATCATAATATTTTTTTCAGTACCTTACTGCTAATGAAAGCAGAGCTTTCTTTTTCCGGAAACGATATGTGTAACAGAACATCGAAAAACGTGAAAATACAACTCAGGTTTACAAAATATGATTTAAGGCTCCATATGAAACAAATTCAGAATGGATCGAAGGATTTAATTAAAGCAATGGTTTTGATGATAATGGAAAGTGGTATTAAGCGGATTGCTTGGCAGTCTTTGCTACAGAATGGCAACCCCACCGATGCGCATTCAAATGGAGCTCATTTCGACGCTCCTGAAAGTGTACTAACCGACTTACCGCAGTGTGTATCATCCATTGCGATAATTACGCTGGTAAATGAGTTTTGGTTTAAGATGGGAGGTAGGGGACAGTTGATTCAACTAGTTTAGTCCGAGCGAGCGTGTGAGTGGGTCTATTAGACAGGCAGGTAGTGACGCCGTTACCAAGTTGGCTAGACGAGGTACAAATGCCCTTGGGTTTAGGGGGAAACAGTTCATGGAAATGACGCCAGAACCTTCTGCACTTGAAGCAGTTTTAGTTTCATGCAGTACTCGTCTGCACGTTTATATGAAGATGCCCCGCTTTAGGGTAGTGGCTTATCTCGAAATGCACCGAACCAACTTCGTTTATCTGAGTTTACTTACAAGATCAGTATAAGAAAATGACTGCAGTAACAGCGCTTCCCTCTGAGACTTCGTTTCTATACCTACATACTTCAATCAATTAGCAAAACGTGATGTGCTGTATTCACAGGACTTTCTCAACACACTATCGCTTTTATATAGCTCCTAAACGCTATTCTTTCGAAAGTTTTTGTTCTATCTACTTCTTGTTAATAGAGAACTACTTGCAGAACTAAGTTCATTAAACAGGCTATTCCCCTCCCCCCCCCCAAAAAAAAAAAAAGAAAGAAAGAAAGAAAAGAACATAGGAGATACGTTTTTGTCAAATGAAATTATTTTGTTGTTGAACGACGCTGTCAATTGCCGGGATCACATCAGCGTCGCCGGTGTGCCGGAATTTTGTCTCGCAGGAGTTCTTTAACATGCCAGTAAATCTACTGGCATGGAACTGTCGTTTTAAGCATACTTAAGAACCATTGGTCTGGGCCGATTTGAACCCGTGACCTTAGGACGTATCTTAAATATACAGAATGGGAGGGAAGTCATTACATTCCTTCTAATATGTGCTTCATAGGAGCAAAAAACACTAATGGCATTTTGTTCTTTGATCAGACGATTTTGAAAAAATAAATGGCTCTTGACCCAAATTGGATGCGTAATTCCACAAGAATGTACGAGGATTATAGATTGTTACTTGTAAGATGCGTAGAGTAACTTATTTCTGACATAGCTTCGGTAGTAATTATGGGACATCGCACAGGGTTTCGAAATAATTAATTACTTAAGAGACGTGAAGGAATATTCCGAGCTCCTCTTTCACACGTGCAATAAGTCGACAACGTTGCGTCGAGGTTGGTCAGGGAATTGGCCTAGTTTGTGGATGTAAAAAGGTCGGGCGCTTTCATTTTCGTGTAATATTTTAGGAGCTAACGCTTGTGATTGGCCTACACTCGCAAAGTAAACACAGAAGTACAAGGCAGGGTATGAGGTGGTTTACAAGATGCACTGAGTGCATGTACTGAGCTAAGGAAAGTGACCACCCACACAATCTGCAGTGTTGCCAGGTTGTTTTCGGCGAAACTAAAATATCTCCGTAGGAAATTGTCAGACAAAAACGTAAGATACAAAATGTGTTCCAAATACCAATATGGACCACTGATTTAAATTAATGCAATGACTTCCCTTCCACCCAGTATAGTATTTTTGTACAAATAGTAAGTTTTAATAATTCAAAATTTCTAAACTTTTTGTGTCAGTTGTATGCTTTAGGAAACTTTATTGAAGATCTTCGTGACGAATCTTCAAAACGCAAGACACACTCGAAAATGAGGACCTCTTTTTAACGGAATTATAGCCGAAAAATTTGGGAGGTCCTACAAATGGGTATTTCGTAATATACAGATAAGGAACGTATTACTGAAGTATGAATTTAATACCTTGTTTTATTAATCCCCCGCGCGCTGCTTTGCCATTTTGTGCCCTTTCATTTGCGTCATTTGATAGATCCTATACAGCACTCTCTTCTCTTCCACCCGCTCTGTCGCTGCATCATCCACTGAGCATGACGTCTTTTCTTAGGGCCACGAAAAGGTCGGCCGTAAGTTTATATCTCTAATTTCTCCAGTAACGAATCATGTTTGGTTGCACCAAAAGATGTCCATCCGCTGCTCATGCACTTTTTTTTTTTTTTTTTTTTTTTTTTTTTTTTTTTTTTTTTGTGTGGGTGTGAAACATCTAGCTTTTACATGAATTCATGTTACCACTGACGCAGACTAATACAACAGAAACTCAATCTCAGTAAAATTTCTGTTGTTGTAGCCCAATATATTGTTTTATTAGTAAGATGAAAGCCGGGAGAAGGGTTGAAGCTACTAATGGGTGAAGGTCTAAGTCCCCGCTCCTTTCTCCACAAACTAGTAAAAGGTAAACAAAACTTGTCCTTGGCAACCACCTGTATATGTAGTAACAAGGAAATTCTGAAGAAGTGTTTAAAAATAGAATTACATTCTTTATATATAATATGATATAGCATGAGATCCGCGCAACTTCAGTACCCCAGCGTTGCTAGCCCAAGAGGTCTAAGTACGTTATGTTGAAACCCTAGCCGTAATCTTTCCCAGAAACGCTACAGTTAAACACATTCTCGTACGAGGAACACAGTACGTGCTGCGCTTTGAACCGGGGGAAGAATATATTACTTTTACACGGTGCTGTTTTATAATTTACTCTAACTAAATTTATATCCTTCATGTTGCAATAGGTAAGGCTTTTAAGCAATATTAAAACATTTCACTGCGATAATGGAAAATGTGCACTTTTTATTTCAATGACAAATGTTTAATGAAACACAGAAACATGAATAATAGTACTACAAGCGATAGAATGTCAAACATAGTGCAACGCTTCAAGAAATCGCACATTCAGAGACTGTATCAAACACTGAAAAGAAGATATGTTTACACATTGAAACAGGTGTGAATATATTAAATTGTTGTACTTATCCAGTACATGTCTACTAATGAATAAATGTTATTCAGGGTAAGATGCATGGAATTTTGCAGAAAATTACGCAACGAACGTATCACCAACCCGCCACTGCAACACAAGGCACGGTAGGGGGATAAAGAGAGGCAACGTCTGCGTATGTTGGAAGGAGGTAAACCCACCCTTCCCTCTTTCGCAAAGGTTGCACATTGCTGATACACTCTTAATGCCTGCATATTGCATGTGACAATTTTAACAAAAGTTTTCCTCCTAAAATAGACGAGATGTGAAAAAAGAACTTTGTGAAAATGAAATTGCATCCCTTAGCCTTTAGCAGTAATTATTCCGTCCTATTCTTTGTCGTTTGGGATATTCCCACTTTCCTCGTTACTTTTACGCAAGGCAAGCAACTGCTGAAGTTAGTGTTGGTTTTCCCCCAGCGGGGATGTTCATTTACCGTATTCCTTATCAAATAACCGTGTTCTTTTAATAGCCCAACTTTTCTCACAGTTTCATTGCAGAGTTAAATATGCCGAGCCATTTATAAGCGAGTATCTTAATTTGCGCCTTAACCTTAAACAGGCATAAATAAATCGAGAAGAAGAAGAAAATGAATGCAGCTTGTTGGGCAGCTTAAATTAACTGAGGTGTACGCCTCTTGATTCCCACTGGGAAAAACAACTTTATTAGGTAGCATTTATCTGTGGTGCCTAGATTAAATTTTATCAGTTAATAAGAGCATAATTAGTAGCACTGGTTACCTTAGGAAAATTTCACATGTTTATATTTTATAAGTCTTGATTAAGATAAATTATGCAACAACTTGATTATTATTGAACGAGTTAATGTTTGTTGCTGTTACTGCATTCTTTTACTTATTTGTTTATATATATATATATATATATATATATATATATATATATATATATATAAGGGGTGCTCCAACAGACTGAACCGGCTGCGCTGTGTACGCGTCCTCGGCGCTCGTAGCCGACTGCCGCTGTTATAGAACAGCGCGGATAAAATCACACAGCATTTTTAAAACTACTTTTAAAGGCTTTACTTACCAATGTAGTTATAGCAGATGCTGAAACTGGTCACCGTCGCTGTCCATACATTTTTGGCACCTCTTTAGGAAACTATCCATCACTCGCCGTAGTTCACGTTGAGAAATGCTGGCAATTTCCTGACGGATATTTTGTTTTAATTATTGCAGGGTGTATGGGTTTGTCTTGTGCACTTCATGCTTTAAGTAACCCCAGAGATAGAAATCGCAGGGGGTTGGGTCGGAGACTCAGGACGCCACAAATTTCTACTAATAATTCTGTCCTGAAACACACTTTCAGTTGTTCTCATCGAAAGATTGGCTATATGAGCTGTTGAAAAAGGGAAAAATCTCGCTCCCTGTCGGTTAATTCTGTAAAAAAAGGGTACAAAATTGTATTCACGTATGTACGGGCGTCAACCATTGACTCGGCCTATAACTCTTTCTCCACTAATGGCGCACCATACACCTGGCGAGCTGACTGAGACATATACAAATCATAAATAAATACACGCTGCGCAATAGAAAACAATGCCGAGCCATAATACACTTTTTGACTAAGTACAGCACTAAATAATAAAGTACACTGGTAGTAATGCAGCCGCACGATATCGCGTCAGCTCATTACCTATTGTGAGCAGAGCAGAGAAAAACAAGTGATGATCGTGACCTTGTGTATATCAGCTGCTGGTGACGTGTTTGTGTGTGTGCAGTGGAAAAACATCGCGTTGCGGTTCATGTGTATTTGGATCTCTGTGGGTGTATGTATATATAAGCACCAATAGAAGAAATATGGCTATACATTAGCCCTGGCTGTTTTTCTTGCCACGTTCCCACCCAAGTACTTTTCAATGACGTAGCTCCACAATTTACCCCTCAAAGACCTAACGAGGCTGAGTGTACGCCGGTCAGTGTATTAGTAGTCACAGAAAATCAACACTGTATATGATTTAAAAAAAAAATTACATTATTGAAATTTACATTTGCGAATTTGTGTTTTAAAGGATTTTGATTCAGTGTACAACAACGACGGACGGGGCGAAGCTATTTCACAACACATGCCGGGCCAGCGAGCAGGTAGAGATGTGAAAAGCCGGGCTACCTCGCGCGCCTGTTGTGTGTACGTGACTGTCAATATGACGGCAGAAACAAAATGGGTGGAGAACATTCGCGAGGCTTCTGAGTCATCGTGGTGGGTGTATGGAGTTTCTCGAAACATCGTGTGACAACATCCCCAGTATAAAAGGAGGCCAGAGAAGAACAAGTTACGCGAATAAGTCAGTCAGTGTGTCTGTTGTGCGTGTGTGTGCGTCGTTCCGGAAGATACGTCGGCCATCTTGAGATATGTAATGTAATAAGTGTACTGAGAGAGAATGAAAGGGAGAAAGACACTGAAAGTACTGAGCAAGGTTTTCAGAGAAATAATTATTTTGAGTTGCGATAGCTTGAAAGAATGTGGATTGTGTTAACTACCGGAAGAAAGCCGTGTATTTGTAGTACATTTTTAGAGGAAAATACATTGATAGAAAAGTAACGGGACTGGGTTTTTGTCGTTTTGTTACAGTATTTATGCAACATTTGAAGTTATCGTAAACAACTACACTGAAAAGCAAACATCTCGTGTTCTTACAAATTATGGTTTAAGAATTTACAAAATATAGTGTTTGTCTGTTGAACAATACATCAATATGAAACGTATTTTCATGTGTAGAAGATGAGAAGCGTAAGGGAACTAATTAATTATAAGTTGCTAAATTGTTTGTATCTATTTAATAGCCTACATGATGAACGCAAGCATTTGAAGGACTAAAGGCTTTCATGAAGCACATTTCGCAAACACAGCAGCCACCGGAACACCTTGCTGAGCTTTAAACCCATTGCATTATCTGCAATAGAATGGTGAGGGTGAACTTGTGTCATTATCGTGCTTATACCAATTCTCTACAGATACCAACAACCAATTCCCAATGCTACTCCAGCCGTTATGCTGCAACTTCTGAATATTAATTTGGATGTTCAATCTGCATCTTTGAGGTTATGTGAAACAGTTTACGTGCACCTCTGGGTACAGGGGACATAACATGCGGCCAGATGCCGTTAAGGTCTAAATATTTTATAAAGCCACAACGCAGATTCCCGCACTGCCACTGTATGCGATACATAGCACTATGTGTACATAAACCTCTTGGTGGAATGTTCTTACAGAAATAATAGGCTTCATTCAGTTACTTGCAAGCTAGGAATAACCTTCTGTTGCAATTTGAAAGAAAGTAGTATACATATTTTAATTAGTAATACAAACAGGTACCAAGCTTTCATTCATGTACTTAGATATGCAGTAAAATACTATTATGAATAGGTTGCTACTTTATCCAATATTGTGCAAAACTGCTTCTTAATGCACGCATGCCAACAATAACAATGACGTAATACTGATATTTGCAGTTGCTCTGGGTTAGAGAGAGAATACGAAAGTATCTTGTGATGCTTTTTGCTCTGAAAAAATTAAGATGGATAATTAATGTGCGTTAATAAATATAGAATAATTACAATATGGGCTTATAATTACATTATCTGTGGTACTAAAAATAAGCTAAATCTTAGTCCAGAACAATTGCCAACTTCTCTACCAGAAAGGGAATACATGCAAGGGGCTGTTTATCGTTTCAACACACCAGATAACAAATGAAATGCAGGAAGAGAAGCTAACACAGCGATGTCCAACCTTTACGAAATAGATGTTGGGTTTACCTCCCTCCGTTTTATGTGGACTGTGTCACTCAGACGTGCATTGTGTTGCAGTGGCTGTTTGGTTACATGTACGTTGCGTTTAATTTACGAAAGCACTTTCAAATCTTGTGCGATAAACATCTGTTCGTTAGTGGCTTGTTTGGTACCGCTTACTTTTAAGAAGTCTATCAATATTTTGCAACAAACTCGAAGCGCATAGCCTTAGAAGATCCACCAAGTGATCGCCGCGTAACCTATTGCGATACAGAGTTTTAACACAGTTCAATTTGGAGAAACTCTATTCACAAATATATGTATTGCTATATTCACGCTTATACACATTATTCTTGCAAATGCTTATTTCTCTATCTACCATAACACCGTAGCACAGCAGCCCTTCCGGGTGAAGGCCTACCGCCCAGCCACTGCGTCTTCCACCTCTGCCCACCACAGGTGCCACGAGTGGGGATTTCTCTATCTACTACATTTTAATCGAGTTAAGCATTTTCACAAATTATATTACTGATCATTTTCCTGCAGATACAAAGGGATTCTGGGAATACAGTAGGCTTTAAGCGATAGTGAAATGCATTAAGAACTGGTTGCTCTGCGATGCCTTTGAAATTCCATTCTCTTTGTAAGGCCAACAAATAAAAAAACGATTAATATATTCCTGTTTTAGAAAAGATATTGCAAAATTAAAAAAATAATAAATAATATCTCAGAAATGGTTCACTGAAAAGGAAAAAAGGATTTAACATAAACTGTTTCAACAAGATCCTCACTTTTTATTTAGTAAGCCTTTATCTGTCTTTTACTGTTTGCCATTTATGCAAACATCATCCAGAATGAAGAGGCCTTCTGTGGACATTCCCAGAAAATTGAAGGTATGACTTAGAAACTGCCATGAAATTGCCTATTTGTGTCCGTCATTGGATACTGACCGAGAACCTACACGCCATAGCCGTGGTTCACCCTCCAGTGTAGAGGTCAGTGCATTCCAGTCGCTCAGATTCAAGTTATTATACTTATCAATTGAGGGGGTCAACACAACAGTGGTCCAACACTCCCCGATACATAACTTACAATATTGAGGCCATCTGTGAACTATCTTCGCACTATATGGTTTAGATCAAAACCCATTCCTTATATGTATTAAATTGAAGCTCCTAATATTTTCCCTTAGGGGAAAAAGATTAGCAGCAAACAACAAAATATGTTATGTATCAGAAATATTTTAGCACTGATCAGTGCATTGTGGTTTAATAAGCTGAGAAAGTATCAGTGAAAAATCAATATGGTCAAATGAGCCTTCCTTATCCGAAAAAGCACCAGATGTGTTTAACTTTAACTCAGTTTTTCTCCATTTTTAGAAAATATGGGTTAGACCACTGTTGCACTGACCCCCTCAATTGCCACTGGACTTTGCCCATTGGGCCAATTTCTGTGTGGAAGAATTTATTTCAAACCAACAAGGGCCTGACTCACCAGGGTAGCTCTGGATGATAAATTATTAGGATTTTCTGACATCATTAGGTAATAAAAGCCACTGTAGGAAGCTATAGATATATCGGTGCGATTCTATGCATTCCAGTATACAAAAACTTCCTGTGAATCTATTGAGAATTTTGAATTTTTACGGGTGATAAACTTCCATTCACTGAAGGGAACCAATCCGGTATATTCGTATTACATAGCGTGTTGAATTGATCAATAGCACAACTGGTTACAAGGATCGTCTTCACTGGCAAAACTCTCGCCTCAGTGGTCTTCAATCAGATTACGATGGAAACTTTCATTTTGATACCGGTCTGAAGTCAAGAAGGAGAGAGTGAATGATATAAATGTATAAAACAAGCAAGATTATAATTTGATTTATTGAAGCGCTAAACTACTATTTCCAATGTGTGGCCTTGTGCAGCAGATATTATTGAAAAGAAATGACATAGTACATGAATTCGTTGAACACTGAAATATTATGTCAACTGTGGAAGATTCTTCGTGCATAAAATATGCCTGAGTGAAAGCAATTTCAATATAAAAGTGACGTAGTGTGCTATATGAAACGGAGGGAGAGAGAGGGGGAACAGTAAAGCTGATTTTAAAAACAGTTTAATTCACTAATTAAAAGAAGCTTTAAATTTCTGTCGCCACCGTGGTGGAAACAATTTATTAGCATTAATTTATTTGATTCCTAGCTTCCAGCACTTCTGTGCAGGGTAAATTTGATATGAAATCCCTGTATTGATACCTAAAATCTTACATAGCGTAACATATTGTAACAGAAGGACAAAGTTAGTCCGGTTACTGTTCTGTCACTCTATTACATTCCAAAATTTTAACACATACAGCTTTGTTCTCGTCGTTAGCACAGTCTAGAGTCTTTCACAACTCACAATTCTTACCTCTCATAACGTTGTTCGCTCCTTTTAGTGTCATCCTTCACTTCCTCTGTCTCTCGTACTCGTATAGTCACTCACGACGCTCGTTGAATCTCCTTACGGTGAGTGACGTATCTATCACGACACACACGCAAGCTGTCTCACACTCACTGACACACTGACCGACTTATGTCCATAACTCAACTCTAAAACTCACTCCTCTGGCCTCCATATATACTGGGGATGACGTCACACGTATCCTTCTCGATTCACACAGACACACGCGCGCGTACGTGCCGAAATGACTCAGCTAGAAGTATCGCGAACGTTTTCGACACCCCTTTTGTTTCTGCCATATCGATTGTTAATTCATCTACACACGGCAGTCCCGCAAGGCAGCCCATCCTTGAATGACTTTGCAGCCCATCCCCGTCCGTTCCCCTTTGTGTGCCGAGTTCGACGTCACAGTTTTAGGTACAAGATGTTCGCTGCCACCTGTCTATAGTAGAAAGGGGAATTGGTGTTGGAGTTCACCCAAAAATTTGATGTCGAGATTTCACCTGGCATGCATATTTTGAGACCGCAGAATGAAAAGTGTTTAGAAAAAATATAATTATAACAATGATGATAATGATCATGATGAAACATAAATGTATGGGATGGGTGGAATGGAGTGAAACAAATCGAAGATATGCCTAGATTGTCATGATAAGTGATATTTCCATTAAGGGGACACTATATGGCAAAAATTGTTCAAAGGCAACATCTTCAGCAGTCTTATTAACCTTAGTTTCTTTGTTAATTTGATGTAAATTTGCAGATTTGCATGCGATTTGAAGTAGAAGAAGAAAGAGCATACCACCCCTCGTAAAGCAGTTATCCATCCCTTCCTTAAATCACCGTTTTAAACTTATCTGTATTTTTTAAGTGATAAATTATGTATGGATCATAAAAACGACAAACCTCAACGAATTTCAAAGGTAAAACAAAACAAGTACTGAAAATTTAATACCTGTCACTTTCTCTACCACACAAGAGGAAATATTGTATTACAAAGAACTGCATCTCGAGATTTTGTCATAAACATAAGTTTCCATATGCCTCGGTTCAGGAAAGAGCACTTTTGGAAAAAGCTTCATATGTATGTGCATGAGCA
The DNA here is from genome assembly GCA_030765045.1 of Tenodera sinensis. Lineage (NCBI taxonomy): Eukaryota > Metazoa > Arthropoda > Insecta > Mantodea > Mantidae > Tenodera > Tenodera sinensis. The sequence goes on from CM060964.1 coordinate 20,816,922, forward strand.
GCATGACTCAAAAACAAAATTTTGAACACATATCAAATTTGGTATTTATATTCAGGATCTTCTGAGGATACAACTCGAAGGTTTTCAAAATAATCTTTCCCCTCCAAACTGCGGAACCATAGAAACATTTTGGTTTTTGATTTTCTCAAAAATGGCTCGTACCCTTTTGATCAAAATTTCATATATCCAAAATATCTACTTGAAAAATAAAATCCATGTTTTAAATTTTCTGGGAACAACCTGCGCAGGTCTTTAAACTCTGAAAGAAAATTGCATAATTTTGCTCAACCAGTAAACTATTAGAAATAGACAAAAAAATAAACTATACAAGATATACAAAAGATGTAGGAATCTTTAAATGATGCCGTTTATTTAAAAAATGCTTTGGCGCGTTCGCCATTTGCGGTATATCTCTTATTGTTTTAAAGTTAGGAATACATTTATCGTTTTTAAGGTACTGTTTCTAATCAGTTATTTATCACGATGTCATGGAAAGAGTATAGCATTTTAAAGCTAGCCTATAGCTTCCACCTCTTAACAATTGACCATCACAATTCTGTTGGTTTGTACATTTCGTTTTAGACAAACTATTGATGCAAAAGTCCACTAACTTTAAGCAGAATAATGCCTATGTGGTAAGAATGGTTTTTAGATACTATATTTAAATAAGAGATAGTGGATAGAGAAAGTAACGTGAATATAACACATCCCTAAGAGGATTTAGTAAAAGCCGTAAATGAAAACCTTACTGAGGTAGCGGCAAGTGCAGGATTCGAACCTGGGCACATAGGGTGAAAGACGGTAGTGTCAGTTGAAGAATTTTCCAGATGGTAACAAATCCAGATGTATAAATATTATAGGGTAGTAAACTTACATGAAGTAAGTGCACTAAAAGTCGGTAAAGATTGCCAGTAATTAGTTTTGTTTGAATTATTCTCAGACACAACATTTTTAGCGCTTTATTTGACTTCACTCAAAATTCTCAGTTTTTTTTCCAGAAATGCTCTTTTTAGATTCAGGGAGCCTCAAAACTAATATTTCCGGTGAGATCTTGACATCGAATTTGTGGGTGGAATACAATACTTCCTCTACTTACTTACTAGAGAAAGTAAAAAGTAGTAGTGGGTTGAAATATCCTAAAAAAATGCAAACCTTTCCTTGTTAAAGAGCTCACATTGTTTGTTGGAAAATAAAGCATTCTACATTACTAAATTTCCTCAACTGCTATATAAAGTTGTAGTAAAAGCCACGAATAACTTTTGATTTTACCTCTCCAAACATTTAAGTGGTTTTGACAAACCATACAAAGAGAAATGTTGAAAAATGAACGCAGAAAAAGCCAATGAAACTGCAGTCATTCCTTTCAATTTGTTGCATGTTGCCTTTAAAACTTGTGTACTCGAGTATTCAAATTGTGAACGTATAAAGTGAAAGGATTTTGTGATAAAAGAGGATCCATGTCAGTTTTAATCCTGCATTGGGTGAGTGGTTGACATTCCACCCGATTATTTCTGTTTTTGTTTATTCTCTGTTTTAGTTTCCGCAATCTGTACCTTTCCAGCAGTCTGATTGCTAAGTATTGTTGACATTTGGACTGGGAATTTGATATCGACATTAGGTATACTAGGAAATGTGTGACATCTCCCACGCGGCTATCATTGCGACAATCATCGAGATAAGCTAGGTCCTTCTTCTAAAATATGTCCAGGTAGACTAAATGTGAATCCTATAAAACGTGTGCTGTAGTAAAATTCTGGGGTCATAGAAAATGGCGGCGATTCCACGTATCAGAAGTTTGAATGGAGACTGGGTATAAACAAATACATTAAGATCTTAAGAACAGATAGTAGGAGATTGGCATGTTGGGATCTACTGGCTGACCAGAGGAACGAACAAAACATTCAACATTTCCTGCCTAAAATGTGCGACGCCAGAGCAAATTTGTTTGGTTAAATCCGAGGCACTTTTTTTTTACAGTTCCTTTTTCGTTTTCCCTTTGTCTTTTTTGCACCTTTATGTTGTATCTCAAATATGCATGTACTAAATGCTTGTGTAATACCCTCTTTGGTTTATCTGGTCTTTGGCCTAGAGAAAGAGAAAGAGACACAGGTACTCACCCCTCTGTGTCTGTTGTTATGGGGAAGGTGGGAGAAAATTAAGCTGCTTCTGTCCAGTCAGTGCTAGACTGAAGAGGCAAGTATGAATAGACTTCTGACGTTTCTGCCCACAAAACACTTTCCACAAACTGGCGTGGTGGGAGTGGGCTTCCACTTTTACGGTCCTAGAGACAAGTTAAACTATAATAACTTGACACAAATAAGTATATCCATTTATTTGTCTAGATCTATCTAATCTGATCTATTTGGTATACGTTAATTTAACTGTTTTATTGGAGCATACAGTTGTTAAATATATTTTATATGACGCACTCGAATAAATGAAATGATGAAAAGGACTGTCTCATCTCACCAGTTTACGTGTTTACGTGTTTTGATAGGGAGTTCATATCAGACCAATGATAAACTTGTTTCAGTGCTAGAACATGCATTATAAGGATGCAGAAAATTAAATACGTAATTATATGAAACCAGAAATGGTAATATTTTGTGACAAATACATTTGTTACATAGACCTATTCAAAATGCTGCAGTTTTCTTACGCACCCAAAGTTGGCTAGTGGTTATTTCCTAGAATTCGGCGGCAATGTGGCCGAGCAGTTAGCGCGCTCCCCTACTACCTAGGTGGCCCGGGTTCGATCCCAGGGACCCGCATGTGCTATTCGTGAATGAAGCGGCGCCAGAGCGGGTTTTCTCCGGGTGCTCCGGTTTCCCCCGCCATCTCATTCCACCGGTGCTCCATCTTCATTCCATGTGTCATCAGTGTCATCGCCTGCGGTGCCGTAGTAGTAAAAGCGGGCGTTAAACACTACAACACTCCCTCCTAGAATTTGATTAGTTGATTAATTTTGTATATGCATAAACAATGCCGATGCTCTGACAGAAATAACGCTGAAAGAAACTTGTGCCAAATTATGGTTAACCTTTGACCACTTGCACAATTCATGTCCAAGAGAATGTTCTCATGAGTGGCCTGAGATGTCACATAAGATAATTTGGTGGGAGCTAATGTTAACTGTTGTAAGTTACAGTATTTTAAAACTGGTATAGCTTTTTCTTCAGAAAATGGAGTTTTTCACTTTACAAAATAACCACAAGACTTACTTCCTTCTTCACTGAAAAAAAAAAGGAATACAGAATGGGTGGCGTATTTTAAGCCCGTTCACGTGTATAGAACAAAAGAGTATGCGTTTAAGGGAACACCGAAGTGTTATTTTAGCCTGTTTGGTCAGAAAAATCGACTTTGGATTTTTTTGCAAAAAATGGACCATACCTTAAAGAGTATATCTACGAAGTTTTAATACCTTAGGGAAGGGGGAACACATATTTTAGGCGTCATTTTAAAAGTGGTGGGCCTCTGCCTCTGCCTTCCATTTCAAATTTAATCTCATTTTTCTCGGAAACGATTTTTTGTTACTTTCTCATATTCAAAGTCTATCCTCTACCACAAAAACCTTGCTAGAGATCTAAATTTTTTCAAATATAGTTCAGAATATGAGTAATAAAATTTAGTATCGGACTCTTTATATTGTTTATATATTTAAAAAATAATTAAAATAATATTGCGCTGTTTTCATGGCATTTTTACAGTTTGCGGTATTAACTTTTTTAAGAAAAACTATTCACTATATCAAACTTTAAGTTGTTACAAAGTTAATAAGAGATACAGTTTTAAAAAATCAACCCTCTTTTTCAACATCTGTTGGAGGAGAAAGATTTTGCTTATGCCCAATCAAATTGATATAAATTAATTAATATATCAAGAACGTGATTAGCTAATCAAATGAAATTAAGCACTTCACTTTGGTGTGCCCCTTATTCAACGCAGTTTTTTCCAAGTGATAAATTTTAGAGAGGTTATTTTGAACTCAGGGCAAGGAACTTGAAGGGATTAAATAAATAAGAACTGGGAATACTGTGTAATAAATGTTACTCTTGTTCGGCTTATGCAGGTACCGGAAACATTCCGAATTGTACGCCATCTATTGCAGTTTCAGAAACGATGACCAAGCACTTCCCACTTATAATATCCGTGTATGCTGCAAATGAAGTCTTTGGTAATAATTAGTTTATTGTTTGTTTCACTTTACTGCAGCTAATACGTTCTCTTTGGCCGCCATTCCGATAATAGTTTCTCGGACATCTTATTTCCAAGCAGGACCCTTCCCTGAACACCAGAGGGGAAAAATCTCAAACCAGAAACAAGGATGGACCCCAACTCTGCTAGTCTCTTGCACATTTTCCTTATCCAGTTCCATGCCATTACGCTGGTGATTCCTTCTTACCCACATATCCCCTCTTCTTCACCCCCCTTGTCCCTGCTTTTTCTACTTTATTACAAGAAGCAGCGTGGGTTGCACAATGGCTGTGGCTCCTCATGACTCATCCTTATGGGTAAAGAAACACCATATCACCTGTTTTCCTCCCCAAAACTGCTCTTCTTTTCCCAAGAACACTTCGGGGCTTAAAAACACGCCCTTTTATGAGACGAGCAGTTTCTTAGGATTATATAGATACTTACTCGGCACTTCGCGTAACGATATTTGCTTGCTTTACATAGCTCAGGATTTATTCGGGTTTCGGTATACTCTTATTTGTAGCCGAGAAAACTGATATTACCGCTTATTAACGACAAGGAAAAATTGTGGAAATTAAGTAAATATAATCCAGATACTCAACTTTTGGAAAATAAACTTAATGTGCTTTCTGACTGAAAAGATAAAAATGTTCATAAGGTTGTGTGTGTATCTGTATGGTTATCTAATAAACACAACACTATTCTAAGTATTTAGATGTGACAAAGTCCTTTGAAAATACCAATGATAATTTATTTCAGTTCTATATTCTTAAACCCGTTTTAAAATCGATTTTAGGTTGTATTACAGTTGTGCTAAAATTGTTTAAGATCAAAATAATTTACATAAAATATTTTCAATGCACTTTATTAAAGACTGAATATCTAACTTTGGAAGGACAGAAGTTGCAGAGCTGTTTCTCTGTGAACTAATTTTACTATTCTTGGCATTAAATATGTCCATTATTCACTAATGCATTACCGTTTCATTCTGGGGATTCCTGAGTGACCTCGGCTAGATGGCCTGAGTATCTTCTGATTTCTTTATGCTTACTTTACTCTGTGCAGATCCCATAAATTAATTTTGGAGACAAGTTATATTGCATCCTCGTACGGAACTTGGGAAAGAGTGCTATTTATGCTCCGACATATAATAACAATGTGTATGGTATATATATATATATATATATATATATATATAGTTGCCGAAGCCCTTAGCATGAGTTCCTTTAGAAGAGAAGTAAAGCCGGTAGTCCCGTGTCGTGGATTTACCTAGAGAAGACCCTTAAGCCTGGTTGGGGGTCATTGAAAAAATTAAGTAGTATTTTATGCCCAATATAGAATGGGACGCTGAGAATATCGCGGAATATCAGAATACTGGGATGGCAATTTAACCTTTTTAAACTCAAATAACTTGTACAGTCTTCCCCAAAAGATTCCATTTTATAAGCACATACAAAGGACGGTGAAAGAGATTCTTACAACGCCTAACCTTAGCTGCATTGCGTGGTTCCATTTCAATTAGAATTGTTTATCCTTTCCTTACTTTGTTTCAATCGTGAGATAATCTGATTAAATTCCATTTTAGTTGCGTTTTATAAATTAATGAGTGTTGTAAGTCCTTTAGTAAGACTATCTCTTCATTGAAGCAGTTAAATATTCTTTTAAAGTGCTTTATTATATCGAATAACCAAAAACCACAAAATATTATTTTAATCTGAAAATTAATACTTAGGTTACATACGACAGACACATATGTATCGATGCACTATTTATGTGATGGGCTTAGCGTAGTAGATGTTTAAAATCTTTCTTTCAGCTTAGTGGATAATAAGTGAATATTTTACATATTGGGTAGTGTCAAATTATAGCATTATTGTTTTGACTATTGCTCCATAATTAAGCGCGTTTGTAAGACTTATAGCAAGATTTTTATATTAGCTGACATGACTGTTACTCACTGTGGACTTATTTTGTATTACCACAGTCGTAAATGTTGACATATTTTAATTACTAGCTTTTATAAAAATAAATGTGAACTTGCATACTCTAAGACAAATTTCACCACCCTGCACTAGGAGCAATAAATTGTCCTCATGTTTCATTACGTAGATTAAGTAAAAGTGTAATTTTGAGCATATTATCAAAAAATGTTTAGTGCTCTTCAGGATCGTTTTATACTTTAAGCTTAAATATTTTAATAGTATATAATGCAACGATACTATAATGGTAGTAATTAAGACGCGAGTATCATACGAGTGTCTTAATTACCATTATAGTTAAATTCATACGACAATTTATGCTCGACCATATATGTAATTTTATAGTTGAAATATTGTAAAATGTTGTACACTCACCAGTGACAATGACCTACATATTGCATCAGCTGATATTTGGAGTTCTGCGCAGGCGCTAAACGATCGATTCGTTTCCAGCACGTCACAGCTGCATGATGAAAATGATAACCTTGGAATGCCACGTAACATTGAAGAATAGAAGGCAAATTGAATATATTGGTTTTCAGACGAAATTTTTTTCGTGAATAAGTTATTTATTGTACAATTAGTGAAATTAATTTGCTGGACTGTGCTTAGTGCAATATTCTTGGAAGTTGATGCTGTATTGAGGTTAATTTGTGTGTTTTGTGTAAGTTGCATCTTATTTGGGCAGGTGGAGTAAGTTGCATCTCACTGTCAGTAGTGTCCAACAGTTTAGCGTTTTCTAAACTCGCGCTAGTTGCGTTTCGAGAGTTAATCGATATTGCGCATGCGAATTCTCTGATTGGTGGGACACCTGTCCTTGAATGAATCGTTGAACTTATGGAGGCCAATTAGAGGATCGTTATCAGACTTATAATTAATAAATTTGGGTATGGTCGAGAATAAAAGCATATTAAACTGTGGATAGTAGGCGATCCTTTGTATTAAGGTAAAGAACTTCTTGTTATTTTAAACTTCTTGCTATTGTGACTGTTAATGGAGGCATCCAAATACTGCATGGAGAGCAGTGCAAAGCTGTACTCCGTAAACCTGTGAATAACCTTAGGATGTTCAATTTCTAGAGATAGACTGCATTTAAAGCTTCTAGTTAGCATCCTATGCTTACACTATGGACAAATACCTCTTTGTCACTTTGGGATGAAACAAAGAGGGACAAAGTATGTAGTGAATAATTAATCATTTCAATATGGAGAAGCAGACCTGGCGCTCAAAGGCAATAACCTTTTATAGCATGACAGTAACAACATAAGTTGGGTATTATAGAAACATGAGTTGATCTCATTACAGGCAGAAGAAACGTGGTTTAATATTTATAAACCTCCTTCATGCTCAAAATCTTGATGGTTACATTTTAAAGAAGGAACAAAGCGAGCATAAACTGTAAGGACATGCGAATTGCGCATTAATACCCATCAAGCGGCGCACGAAATTCGCTTTGTTGACATTCAATTGCAGCTAAAAGTCGAGCATGTCAGTGGCGTGTGTTGAACAGACTAGAGGCTGTTGCTTTATTGATCAAAGTGAATGTGGCTTTATTATTTAATAAAGGTGTATCAGACAGGTACACTCGAGTGCATTGAGTGGTCCTATATAGTTCCCATTGGTGATGTTGGTAAGAAAATACCAAACCGCCTCTGCTAACCCCAGCCCCCACCCCTTGCCTGGTTATAGCACCAGATTTAATGCTTATTTACTTACCCTGTTCCTTTGCTCCTGAGTCTGTAACGGACCTGGGTTAATGTTTAGAGCACCAGATTTCTGACATGAAACCAATACGACACGAGATAAACTCATCCTTGGATAGCCTTTCAGCTACTCAGATGAAATGTTTCTGTACTCCCTCCCTTTCGCCGCTCTTCTAGGCCTGATCTTTTGTCATAGGCTTATGTATGTGCGTGTGCGTGCGTGCGCGCGCGCGCGCGCGTGTGTCTGTCGGGATAGAATTCATCTCAAACAGAGATGAGCTTATTCAGAGCTGGTGTGCAACGTAGGTAATAAGGATATTCTTTCAACTTACATAAAGGCACACACTTTTGAAGCCGAAATTGTGAACGCCACATACTGCGTCACATGGCAGAATTAAATAATCAGGAAATGTTAAAGTCATTACATGTATAAAGCTACAGAGTTGGCGAGGATTAGTTACGGTTAAAATTGTAGGAAGGGACGTACTGTTGCAGGCAAGTCATTAGTGGTAAATTCCAGGTAGTCAGCCTGATACACAGTAATACCGGTTTTCCTGGAAATCGCTCAGCGCAGGTGTTGAGTAGGTAAACAAGGGATGGCCGCGGAGACTTCCTCGAAACCCGTCGTAGGGACATTAAGATCTGAAGAGCGTTGAGAGCGTCATGACGCGGACTTTTCGCGCCATGAAATTGGAGGGGTTTTTGAGGGGAAGAGAGGTGACTTCTGACCGGGAGGGCACGGAGCAGGCAGTGGCCCTCCAGAATCCGATGGAGCAGTACACGTGCCGCCCAGACCGCTGAGCGAGCATCTCAGCTACGGGACTTGTATTTCGGATCCTCAAGTGTGAGGACACATTACAGTTAATATTAACAATTTTCGGTCTTAGTAAAGACACAGTAACAACTCAACGTATTTAATAACGATCGGCAAATCTCACGCTTTCTTATTTTGGGAAAATAAAAGTGTTTCAACGAAGTTCTGGTTTTATTCGCAAACACCCATGCATACCCTGAGGTTAAGATCACACGCCAGAGCAGCCGGAGCAGAAGACACCAGAAAGCAGCATTCCGCGGAGGAGTACGGAAGTGAGGAGCGGGAAGACCGCATCACTTTACAAAATCAGAAACGTTGCCACTTTTACGGGTACTCGACTGTACATCATACACTTCTGAACCGAGTATTATGAAAGTAGTATATGCCCACATATTCAAAACCGCAATATCGATTTTAATAAAAGGAGTTTAAAATTACTGGGAAATCCAGTACCTCAGGTTGTAAATAAGCTTCTTCAATCCCCGGTTGGATACATTTAAGCTGTATGGGCCAAGGGTTCATCTAGCATAATTTCATCATTTGCTTCTCCATTTGGATATTTACTCTCCAACTTGGCCTACAATGTTAAAGGTCTTATTTATTTTCTCACAATACCCGCTATTGCACTTGCCATTGGTGTCTTTCTAACAGTTTTATTCTTCCTTGATATGATTTGCATGTACACTTATCAATAAAAAAAAATCTGTGTTGCTCTCACATGACTTTCTCTACTCTTGTACGAACCATCATTACAAACTCTTATTTCTATATATTCTTCGTGATCTTGCTAAAATACTGAATGTCTAAATAAATTTTTGTGTAGAGAGAACCATTTCGGAGATGTTCCTCGTTATTTGTGTGAGTTTTCAAGGGCTTATAGTTCTGTCAAATGGAACATCGCTGCTCATTTTTTATGTTGTCCGTACAAAGAGAACGGAATTTGAAAGCTCTAAAGGATTTGACTGTCGCTCAAGATCTATCGTGTTCCCATATTCCCCTTGTACTTACAAGAAGATAAACTACAGATAATTTCTGCAGAAGTTTACCACAACTAACACGAAGACGATATAGGAATAAGAGTTTGTAAGAATGGTTAATACAAGAGTAGAGAAAGTCATATGAGTGCAACACATTATACTTTTAAACTTTTTTGTGTGTTCAATTTTTTTTTTTTTTTTAAACTCTAAACAACTTTTCAGATTTTGAAACCAAAGACGGAAATTGAAGTCACATAAATAAAGCACACGCTGGAAAACTTCTAGGATAATAGCTAAACATTTAATGCGCATGGAGAAAAACCAATTCTACACACTTGCATCATGATCATGCATCAGATTACCTGTTTATCACACTTTGCCTCTTTTTTCTAGTAGTCCCCCTCCTCAGATTCATAGCTTAAGCACCTATTTCTCCTGAATTGGGTACTTTTTTAGCCCTTTTGCCCATATTTTATTGAAATACTGAAAATGTAAGTTTAAGTGTAGTGCACATGGCATTTAAAGCCTGCACTAGACCTTTAAAAATGGCGGAATCTAAAAAGTTTTACTGCCAACCGATGACTGAAGGTTTGGGGAACAGGGTCCCTTAATATTAGAATAGACACTATTTCGTTCTTTAGTCATTTATATAATGTCTAGTTGTTATTTTTGACGGTGTTACTTTTCTTCTCAAAGTTATTTTAGAGATTAATTAGAAAACGTGTTCCATCGAGCAGAATAGTGTTATGGGAAGCCATCTATGTACGTTTATGTTTGGCACAAAATATCTTACTGTGAGGTTTTTGGCATGCATTCAGTTGAAAAGTTACTGCGTTAGGTATATTCATGTCGGGAAAGATAAACGACTTTGAATTTCTACACTTATACGTTTTCTCTCCATCCCTTACTTCAGCAAATGAAAATCACATTGCTCTCTTTCGCTCCGATTTCCTTGCCTTTCTCCTCTTACCGGCTCTTCCTCTTCCTCTCCCTCTTCGGCTTTCTTGTTTTTCGGTTTTCCGAAGTATTTTCTATCCTCACCCTCTTATCGAATTTCACCATCACAATTTCTTCCCAACTTTCAACTTCCCAAGCCAGTTATTATTTTCTTGCGTTGGAACTGACAAGTAATTAAATATTCTGGAGGAATGTAATATTTTAGATATGCAATAGAAAAGCCGTACGTTGGCATTATGCCAGCCTTAATAGCTACAGTCAATGGGTCTGCGAGTCGAGTCTTTGGGGTGCATGGGCATCCATCGACCGCGTACCTCAGTATTGACTGCGAGCCTCAAGCCAAGTATTGGCGCTCGATAGCTCCAGGTTCAAACCCATGAGATAACTAATGCAAATAATGTTACTTTTACAAAGGCTGTAATGAGTAGAAATGAATGTGGCGTGTGTTCATTTATGTTAATGCCAGTCCCATTTGATCCCTTGGGTTTATAATGTGCGAAATTATAGGTCCATGCATGTCATTTACTAGATGAACCAAGGTTTTAAATGTAAAAGAATTGCATTCACCAAAATTGCCAGCCTGTGGACATGTATTTGTTGTTTGACATTCTGTTTTTTCATACCTCTGTAGTTAGTTGTCAGCTCTAAATGCATTTGCACTTTTAAATACTGTGACAAAAACAACAAAATCCAGCCCAGTTGCTATTTCCTCTCACTTTATTGTTCGCTAACTGAATGCACAAATGCGCAGTTCAATTTTAATGTCGTTAACACAGTCTTTTGTGTTTCGTGATATTACAACTCACAACTGTTTTCTTCTGGTGATTTTGATTCACTCCTTTCACTATCTTTCGTCACTTTCCCGGTCTCTCAGACACTAACCCTTGACATTAGAATCATTAAACACTCATAACAGTTTCGCTGTCTTCCTTGACGACGTGACGACACACGCAGCTGACACACACACACACACACACACACACACACACACACACACACACACACACACACACACACACACACACACACACACACAAACTCACACACACACAAACTCATACACACACACACACACACACACACACACACACACACACACAAACTCACACTAATACAGTCGGTGAACGTCCTTGAACTAAGGTATGTGTGTGGCATGTTGGTGCTTTAGCCCAGGTGCACAGACCTGTAGAGATTTGAAAAAACAGAACCGCCAGAGAGAGTTGTCAAAAAGTAGACATGCATATATATAAGGCCATTCTCTGGAGTGTCACTGACCCCATAAAAAAATTTAAAGTTGCTAAAGGCTAGCGGAACATTATCTACCCTGTGGAAAATGCGGATAACTTGGTCTGTGTAAGGAGATAATCTGACTAGCTATTTATAGTGCACGTTTTGGTATTTCTTTACTTTGGATTTTTATTAAACTCCACATTCCTTATTTTTTCAGATCATTAGATACTGGTGTGGTACAATATAAAGGCATTGTCAGTATAAAAATTTAATCAAGGAACAAAGGAAATAGAAGCTAATACCGACAAGTACCAAAATAAAGATAAATACTTGCATAAAGAAAATTAAGAAAATGCATTGACATACTTAAAATGTAGCCTGTTCTGAAGTGAAGGTAAGGTACATTTAAAGTAAGCTTAGACAGGAAACAGACTTGCTCTATGGGAACTTGAAGCAAGAATGGATATTACTGAGGATTTGCGTGGAATGTGTGAAGGTTTGTACGATGTGGAGAAATTGGAATTACTGATGGACACTTTCGAAATACGGTATTAGAAAAGAAAGGAGTGTAGGAAACAGACTCTCTCGTAAATAGTTAACAAGGATAGAAAACCTAGAAAAGTGATCAGGAAGAGGGGAAAAACTTATCTAGGACGATGGATGGGAAGAGAAGTGTATTGGAAGTAATGACAAATAGAAGAAGCTAGCCTTAGGAAGAATATTGTGATTAAACTATTGGTTGAATATATTAAGACCGCATTGAATACGACACCCTACTACACCAGGAAGTGAATTTCAGCAAAGATATCGATTTTGGTGGTGTATTCTAAAAAAAATAGTTTAAATCCTTAGCGTTGTAAGGTTGTATGTTACAGGGTAGTAAGCCCTTTAATTTGGTCATTTACATATGGCGGCACATGCACACATCTCCATGTTCTACACTTTCACCTCAATTTCCCGTAACATCATTTTAACACTTATTGTGCACCCATATGGTCATCTACTTTCACGCGAGTTCAAGCCCGGTCCAGACTGATGGTTTTTAAGTGTACTTAAAAATGACAGTTCCATGTCAGTAGATTTACTGGCATGTTAAAGAACTCCTGCAGGACAAAATTCCGGCACACCGGTGACGCTGGTGTGATCCTAGTAATTGACAGCGTCGTTAAACAACGAATTATTATTAGTGAGCTAGCCTTGTTTAGAAATATTAAGGTTAATTTGATTAACAATAAAAAGTGAGTGTGTTCAAGGTTCAAGGGCCCGTCGACAGCTAGGTCATTAGGGCCTCTTAAAAATAAAAAAAAAATTATAAAAATAAATAATATTTCCCCTCCTTATTTTCAGGGCATGTATATTTCCTTGGATCCACATATCAAATTATCCATTAATTAGCACAAAAATAAGGTAGGGTCAAAGCTTATGGAGAAAACTACACAAGAAGAATGTGGGAGAAAATTTTGTGTTAAAAAATACGGTCACAATGTGTACCACTTTTGCACAAAATATTTTAAATTTAACCTAAATATTATACACTTATTAAATGTAGAAACATTTATTCTCCAAATACCCCAAAGTTAATTTAAATGGGGCTAATTTTGGCAGCAAAAACTGAAATTGAAATAAACACATAACTTGAGTATGATAAAAGCAGAATCAGATCCTGGTGTTCTGTCAACGTTCAGCGAAATCTGGTACTCGGGCTAATCGAAACGGATATAGGGAATAATGCTAGCTAAATGTTGTTTTTATTAGTGCTTTAGAACTTACCAAATTTACAAAATGGATATGTTAAAATATTAAATTACATTAATACTGGATTTCTTTGAGAGTTTCTATCCTACTGTTTTCTGGGTGCATTGAATTTCCTTTGGAGCTTAGGTCATCAATGTACAGTAATATGTTTGGAGTTGAATGTGTTAGAAAATAATATGGGCATCCGATACGTTGCTTGCGATTGTCAGGCCGGAGCGTCCAAGTTCCCAAGAGCAGCTACCCTCTCCAAGCCATGTTATCAAAGGAACTGTTTCCAACGAGAACACGCTGTAATTATCCCAAGCTGTTCTCACTCAAATATTGGACTGACGCTTTAAGGGGAGGCAATGTGGACTTAGTGTAAGGACCAGACGAGCTGGGTCAGCTTGTTTGTCTAAGGAAGCCATCTTATCTTCACTGGAATAACTTTTCCTCGCAATTGTGCGCCACTTAGAACACTGTCTTTTCCAGGCTGATCAATTGTTTTTCGCCTCACTGGAACAAATGGAAATCGAATTAAATTCTTCTATGTCTTAGTTCACGTAGTACCCATCCAGTTTTAGTTAATCGTAAAACAGATATCCCTTTCTTCGTGGTCTAACTTGACCTACTCAAATGACTCATTGTTTTTGGTTTGCTAACATTATTTACAATACAGCAGTTCTGAGCATTAGTGCAGGTATAGATGCCTCAGTTCTGTGTACATACAGTGGCGTGTTGACTTTCAAATACTACAAAATAGGTGGGTCATATACGAACGGATCACTTTGTTGGGCAATGTGTAAGATATTTATTTAAATCTGGAATATTGATGATTCTGTACTAATATTAATCTATTTCTAATATTGTTATAATAAACTATCTTGATATATTTTTACTTTCTCTACTACTTAAGTAGAGGAGGTATTGTATTCCACCCCAAAATTAGAAATATATGATTTGAGGCTCCCTGAATAAAAAAAGGCATTTTTATAAAAAAATACGCTCGCGCGCGCGCGCGCGTGTGTGTGTGTCTGTGTCTGTGTCTGTGTCTGTGTCTGTGTCTGTGTCTGTGTCTGTGTCTGTGTCTGTGTCTGTGTCTGTGTCTGTGTCTGTGTGTGCGTGTGCGTGTGCGTGTGCGCGTGCGCGTGTGCGTGTGTGTGTGGACAGCATAACTCAAAACGAAAAGTCGGTTAGAAACCAAAGGTCTTGTCTTTCAAGGATGCGACACAAAGATTTTGAAGAAAATTGCTCCACCCTAAACTACTCTTTACTTGGAAAATTTTTCGAAAATGTTGATGTTCTTGAAAATGGTTCTAAAGATTTTCATTAAAATGCCATATGTTTGAGATATTTTTATGGCAAATGAAATGCATATTTTGAATTTTCTGGCTATAGCCTATATAGTCCTGTTCACTCTGGGTGACTTTTGCATAACTGGTAAACCGTAAGAGATAGATCAAATCTTAGTATACAAAAATGTAGATCTTTCTAAAACACACAATTTACGTCTAAATAATTTGTTGTAGTTTTGTGTGAGTTTTGGAGAGCTTATACTTCCGTCAAGTGGAACATCGTTATTCATTTCTTATATGTTAACCGTGCAAACAGAACGGAATTTGAAAGCTTTAAAAGATTTGACTATCGCTCAAAGCCTACTGTATTCCCATATTATTCTTGTAACTACAAGAAGATAAATAATAAAATAATTTCTGCAAATAATTACCTCAACTAACATGAAGATATAGGAATAAGAGTTTGAGAGAATGTTGAGTACAAGAGTAAAGAAAGTCAAGTGAGTGTAACACGTCAGATTTTTCTTTCTTAAGATCAGTCATTCATGTAGAAGACGGCATTCCTTCAATGAAATATTACTTTTTTATTATTAAACCACAGAAGCTGTTAACCTTGATAGTTTTAAATTGTCCTTGTCCCAAAATTTAAATTTGGTAAGCAACTTCCAGCACTATGGAACCGGTATAAAGAGATTCTCGCTTCACTTCACATCATGAATTACAACCAAGCGTACAAAATTCGACAGGGATGATAGTTTAAGGGGTAACAGTAATTGTGCTGCGTGCATGTATCCTGGCACTCATATAGCAATTTGTGCAAATAGAGCAAGTGGCAGTACCAAGTTGTGTATTTTGAGTACTTTTCATATTTCTCCACTAAAGAGCATTTGGTTTTCAGAAGTGTTCGGATAACTAGTTAATGTCATATAGAATTAGCGTACAGAAACAGAAAAGTTTCTGTTTTCTTTTATCTTGGTGTTCACACAATGTTCACAATCTTTTCACATTCAAAATGAAGGGAACTTACTTTTTAACTTACCATATTGAGATATACAATGTTAAATGTTTCACCATCTTGTGTTACTTATTGCTGCCGTTCTCAACAAAGGTTCTATGACGTCAAACATGAAATAAATGTATGCTTCAGTGAGGTCTATTAGGAAGAGTGAGAGAGTGGGTGTTTTTGGTGGTGAGATGCAGAAGCATAGTTTGATGAATCTTGATGCTGTTTCGAATCAGTCTAGCTTTGGACGAGTTTTTGATGCGTTTGTCACCTTATGCCAATCTATCGGATCCCTCCAGCACAAAGGTGTGGCTTTGGCGTATGGACATTTTAGTTCCGTGCTGACAAAGTCGGCCGCTGGAGGGCAAAATGTCATATCCTGTACCACAAATGATTTCTGTAATCAGTGTGGTGTAGCTGTAACTCGAAGCTTCTGGCACTTGCTATTCCCTGAAAATGAATTCACGAGTGGATGCATGGAATAATGCTCCCAGCAAATTAAGAATTTGTTCGGCAAAACCTGAAGCACAATGTAGGGGGAATATACTTACGTAACCTATAATAATAATAATGATGATGATAATGATAATAATATGATGATGACGATGTTGTTAACATTATTAATTTTATAGATATTAATATTATTAAGATTGTTAGTGTTAGTGTTATTTTTGTTATTTATTATTTTTACTTTCTGTACTACGTATAGCATCTAAAGCAGAGAAGCTATTTATTCCACCCAAAATTTCAACATCGATATTTCACCGGAAATATGTGTTTTGAGGTCCCTTGCATCTAAAACAGCACTTTTAGGAAAAGGTCCGTGTGTGTCTGTCAGTCTGTGGACAGCATAACTCAAATGAAAAGTCGGTTAAAGACCAAAATTGGTATTTAAGGTTAATGTCTTTCAAGGATACGACACTAAGATTTGGGAGAAAATTCCTTCACCCTAAACTACACTTTACATGGAAAATTTAACGAAAATGTTGATTTTCTTAAAAATGGCTCTAACGATTTTGATTAAAATGCCATATGTTCGAGATATTTTTATGACAAATGAAATGTATATGTTGAATTTTCTGGCTATATCTCCTGTAGTCTTATTTACTCTGGATAACCTTTGCATAACTGGTAAACCTTAAGAGATAGACCAAATCTTACTATAGAAAAAACTGTAGATCTTGCTAAAATACACACTTTATGTCGAAATTCATTTTATGTAGAGTGAACCATTTGCGAGATACGCCTTGTTATTTGTGAGAATTTTGGAGAACGTATTCCTTCGTCAAAAATAACATTGTTATTCATTTTTTGTATGTTAACCGTACAAAGAGAACGAAATTTGAAAGCTTTAAATTATTTGACCATCCCTCATAGCCTACTGTAAGGAAATAAGCAAAGGAAGTAAGCAATAAGATAATTTCTGCAAATGTTTATATCAACTAACACGAAGATATAGGAATTAGTTTGTAAGAATGGTTAATATAAGAATATGGAAAGTCATGTGAGTGCAACACATCTAATTTTTGTTATTTATTATTTTTGTAATTAATTTTGGTATTAAGTTTGTTATCCACGTATGGTATTTGTATAC
Organism: Tenodera sinensis; assembly: GCA_030765045.1. Classification (NCBI taxonomy): domain Eukaryota; kingdom Metazoa; phylum Arthropoda; class Insecta; order Mantodea; family Mantidae; genus Tenodera; species Tenodera sinensis. The sequence continues at coordinate 20,834,402 of CM060964.1, forward strand.
TTTTATGCTTTTAATTTTAACATATAAATGACCACAATTAAAAATGGCACTGGCATCCTCCTACAATGTTTGAAGAGTTTTTTTAATGTATTTTTTATCTAAGTTTTGTGTTAAAAAGTCCAGTAGCCAGTACCCAGTACCCTGTTGGTATTTTGAACTACTGACTGTAACATGTGTTTGCTGTAACGGAGGTTAGTTTTTCTAATGCTACTTTGATGTGTTACTTGCAGATGTGACGAATATACCTATACAGACAATTGTGACTGAAGCGGGAGCAAATGTGACACTTCCATGTCCCGGTGTGACCGAACATTCCTTGGTACACATGCTGGAATGGCGTTCACACGTTAAGCTGGTTGAATATATGGGAGAGAGCACCACTGTTTGGCAAAATAGACATCGCATCACTTTGATGCCTGAATCTTTCGTTCTACACTTTCATCCAGTGACAGCAGAAGATAGTGGACAATATAGCTGCCTGGTGAATAATCGTCCAAAGCCTGAGGCCATTGTCAAACTCATCGTCCAAGGTAAGACAGACTTGTGCTCAGAAAATAATACAATATGATTAAGGTGGCGTTAACTTGTATTATACATGAAATTTATGATTTTTGTAATTTCTAAATCAAACATATTCGTAAATCATGTAAAAGTTATTTTACTGAATTTTTTGACATATCCAAAGAGGGTGTGGCGTTTTAAACGCCACTTGACCGTGCACTTCAGTATCATCATAATCATAATCATCATCATCATCATCATACACATAATACTTTTGTACAAATGAAACATTTGGAGTGATATAATTGTAAACTGCTTAAAGCTATAAAATGACAATAAAAGGTTTAAATATAAATTGTCCCTTTAAAATCTGGAAGTTGCACCTCAAACTTAGTAACAAGGAAGCAAGGGGTTTCTCAAGGAACCATTCGAGGTCCTATTTTATTTATTAATATAATGTAGCAAATGATGACTCCAGTCCAGTTAACTTTTTCTGTCGCTTTATTTTCTTCTAACTGATTACACTACATCACAACTCTCTTTTACTGACATTAGCACAGTCTACAGTCTTTCGTGATATTACGACTTACAACAGTTTTGTTCTCGCAAACTTGACTCACTTGTTTGCCTTTCTTCACTTTCTCTGTCTCTCAAATAGCTGACTTTGACGATACGTTCACTCAACACTCACTAACTACTTCAGCATCTTCCCTTCGACGTAGCTCGTACACTCATTAAAACCAAAAACTTACTGACTCCGACGACTCGTGTTTGTAACTAACTACTGACTCCTCTGGTTGTTTCCCCTCCTAATATAGCAAGGATGACGTAATATGGATCTTTCTCGAACTTCTAAAAGTACGCCGGCCACTGTGCACTCCTCGATGGGGTTCGATCCCCATGGCCGACCTTTCTTGGGGTCGCCAGGTGAACGCTGGGAAGAATTTCCATATTCTCCGAATTTCCTGACTCTCCATTTCGTTACATTAATCATTTATTTCACCCTTCATCCCGTCAGGCTTTTTTCAGGAGCAGCATGAAAGGGGAACAAATGCGCTTTGAAAATCTTGTTCCCGGATTGGAAGGCGAACCACTAATTTCCGGGTCCCCCATGGGATGTTACTAGCCCGAGGGGGAGGGGAGCCAAGGCAGCCTCCACCGGGGTTTTTCTAACTGGGAAAATGTGGGGAACCTGCCGCCTGCTTCGTCGCGGCAACGTTCCGACCGCCCTTAAGAACCACTCGCCTCTTCCATCCTCCCGGAAGGTGCCCCGTTAGGTTCACAGGCACAACAGATCGCCTTTTGGTTGCGGTGCTTGGTCACCCTCCCCAAGTTCTCATTATATAACAGCCTCCCCACCTATCAGGTTTCCTTATTGTATTTTCCTTGTCTTTGATTAATCTAATCCATTTATCGCTTAATCGTCTGAAACATTCTGCAATCATTTTAATCCGTTCTCCTGTATCTGTCAGCATTTTAATTGTGTTAATTTCCGTTTACCATTTAGTTAGGAGAAAAGTGTAAAGCCTGCAGTTGCTAATATAATTTCAACACAGTTTCTTTCCTTTAATTATGTTTTCATTCCGAACATAAACCTCTAATATCCTGTACAGATGAACATTTCTTATTCAGCATGCACTCTGTGATGCGTTTGTTGATGGTTTTGTAAGCTTTGGTGAGTATACTGCTTACGACTAAACCCTTGGAGGCCACGTGTTGTTTCATTCTGTATAAAATTTTGAGCTAGTATATTACCGTTTCGAATAACAGATGGCTGATAAAAATAATCGTCTCTCAACTGTTTATGAAGGTTGTAACGTACAGCTTCAGGTGCTCGTCAGCGGTTAATATGCTTGCTAATGGGTGAATTAACGGCTGGACAAGGTTAGTGGCAGCCCAAGCACTGCTCCCCGTGATGTATAGGCAACTTGTTAAGCATGCAAGGTATGAGGGCTATTTATATAAATACTTCCGGGCGTAAAATGCATTTTAAATGTTCTGTGCTGAACTGCTAGACTTGTGTTTTATATGGCTGCAGTGTCAGGAAGTTGCAGTAAAGGTGTTGGGGCTTGGATTGTGTTTCAGTTTAACTAAAGCAAGGCACAGCGTACAGAGCACAAACACGTACAAGTGATTTATGCACCAAAAGTACCTAAGTGGTCAATGTACACAAAACGAGTACACCAAATTAAAGATACAAATTGAAGTGTTTTAACCTTAAGGGAAGCTGGGACTGTAATTATCAAATTGACGATTTCGACATGTATGCATTAGATGTTCTCCAAACATTCAGTCAGATTGCGCCATTTTTGCATGCCTAGCACTGTCCCTTTTCTTATTAAATTTTCGGCAGCATTTGATCAAAATATGGGCAAAAAGGGCTCAAAACGACCAAATTGAGCGGAAAGAAATGATTAAGGAATGAAATTATCTTGCTTGATAATGAATAATTGGAATTTTCTGTAACTTAGCAACGAAAAATATGAACACTGAGCATTAAAAATGTATCTGAAATTTTATTTAGAAATTACAAGGGTTCCCTCGGAAGTCTAATTCTTTATAAATTGCTTAAATTTTGTTTTAAGACGCGTCATCTAAGTATGACCTTATATGTGTGTAGTAAACTTTGCAAACGCAACTTTTGTATCGATATAATGCGTGCTAAAAGATTCAAAGCTCCAATAGAGTGCTTTGTGATTTGGGAAATTCTCTCAAACTCTGACAAATATATGTTGAGGCCGATCGACTGTGGTGACGCACATAAAAAAATACTTGGGATCATGTTGCTCCGCACGACTCATGCGAGGAAACACGTGGCAATGACAGCGGCACGTCAAATGGTTGTTGAGGTTATTCAAGGAGTGTTCCGGCCACCAGCGTGTTGTTAGAAGTTCCAGAAAGGTGAAGTTCGAGAAAAGTCCATGATACCTTATCCTCGCTATATAGGAAGCGAGGCAACGAGAGTCTGGAGTTAGTCAGGTTTTGGTTGTAGTGTGTGTGTGGGTGGGTGGGAGGGTGGGTGCGTGCGTGCGTGTGTGTGTACGGTCGCGTCGAAAGGAAGATAGTGAAGCACTTAATGAGGGTTGGGTGATTGTATTGACAAAGTCAACTGTTTGAGAAACAGAAAGTGAAGAAAGACATAGGAAATACTCAAAGTTACGAGCAGAAAACAGTTGACTTGTAATATCACGAAAGACTGTAGACAGTGCGTCAGTGAAAGAGAAATATCCTGTTATGCAATCAGTCAGAAGAAAATAAGGTAAGAAAAAGTAATTGCACTGGACTTTTATCGTTTTTGTCACAATATATAGTTAGCGCTTATAAGATCGATGAATGCAGAAGTAATAAAAAGTTCCAATTTTAAGTGCTTACAAATTTTATAACCCATATTTACACGCCATCTAGCTTTAAAAACAGTTTATTTTCTGACTAATGCATTCAGGGATTTCTAGCCCCTTCTGTTTGAGTTTAAAATTGCTTATGAATTGATGTCAATTCACAGCAGATTCTTGAAGTTAATTTGCTTTATGGCCCACTCACTCAATATTGACCAACCCAGTTCACAGTATATTATGTCATGTTTGAGCTGATTTTATAAAAAAAATATTAAACTTGAAAAAAATGCATGAAGTTTTTAACAAAATTATGCATCAAATCAGGAACATTTTTCTCAATAGCTTTTTACAGTATAAATCCACAAATTTTGAAGCATGTTGCAATTATATTTATCTACATTTACTGCCAGTTTCAATTAGTTGTGTTTAATAGTTAAGTGAAAAAAATTAACTCCCTCTCAATTTTTTATTTGAAAAGATTACCTTTTTTCACACTTTTATGCCTCTAGAATGTTTAATTTTAATAATATATTAATACAAATGGAGGCTAAAGTCCATCATTATGTATAACAGATGTATGCAGAAGTTCAGTTTTCTATCGTAGGTAGTTTTTAAGAAAAATGTACCTTAATTTAAAACAAAATAACCTTAAGAAAACTTAGTTTGCAAAATGACAACATTAATTATTTGTATCATCTTTCCTGGACCATTGTGCACTCTCAGCAAGTTATACTTGCAGTATTTACACAGAGTATTTTTATTAATAAATTAGATAATATACTTCACTTATCACAACATTACTATCATTATTGTCACAAATATATACACTTGAAAGATCAGTTTCCTGCTGGTGAGATAACTTCTTTGAAGAACTAATTAGAAGCACATGGTTTTGTAGAAGCACGTGAACTTTCATTAAATTTATCATTTGTAAATTGATCCCCGTGAATTTTTTGTTTTCTAAATAATTTACGTGGTCTTAGCATTGTAACTAACTCGTGAGAAACCAAAACAAAAGTAAGTTGTACTTAGAAAAATAAAGAATAACTCAATACAACACTTTGGTTTACTGCATTAGATTAAGACAAAGAAGTATCATGACAATACAGTGTAGCCAGTGATAGTAAAGCAACATTTACATCGTGATTTTGTTATCTTAGAAAGCAAAGAATAAAAAAATAAAAATAAAAATTATCAAAGCTATTGAAGTATTTTAAAGAACATGTTCGTGGTTTAGGATCATTTCTAGGAAATTGAAGTTTCATTTGGAAGTAGATTTATACATTTATACAAAGGATATTTTTGATACCCAGATTTTAAATTGTGTTCCAAAATTATAAATACTACATTCTAAAATTTACACTGCATGAAAAGAAAAAAATCACAAACCGGGCGATGTAAAAGTGTGGCAATCTGTTATAGAGCACATCGTAAAAGCTGGAAAAAGAATACCTTAAACTGCTCGTTTAAGATATGTGTTCCTTTAACTTCGGAGGCTGACTTTAACTCCATCAAGTTTTACTTACACTCATTAAAATTAATCTCAATGCACTTGGCTTAAGTACATTTACTCGCATTCAAATAAAATAGGATCCTTAATTTTTGTAGCGAAAAACACGTTTTATTGTATGTTCTGGAAGCTGTAATTTAGAAAACCGGTGAGTTTTATTGCGGCTTATGGAACACCATAATTACAGGTGAATACTACCTTTAAATTTGACGTAATCAATTTCTTATGATCAAAACCTAACCAGAATGGCATGGAGTAGTGGAATGAGTAAACTAGCAGGCGATAAGCATCATCTGTAAGGAGATCAGCGCAGAAGATTACCATCATCTATTTAAATTGCGCAGTAAAGCTCACAAAAGAGCTTAAAATTGGGCTTAGAAAGCACTTAACAGAAATGATTGAAGTTGTTATTAAACATATAGCAGTAAACTGGCGGACAGTGTGTAACGTGTGCTGACAAATGAAGCAGCAGTTTTATCTGTCAGCAGGTGTGCACGTTGCGGCGAGACACAACAAAAACCGCGACTGGCAGTTTAAGTAGGTGCTCTACTGTGGAAGGAGCTGTGTTATCAGCTTTCTGCAGCAGCTTGGTGCTTTAAATGTCACCAGCTGCTCAAACAGATGAGATAATTTAATTGGTGCTTTAACCTGGGTTTAAAGTGAAGCCATTGAGTGTTACCTCGTATAACAAAAGATAGCTCGCAGACCTCTCATGCTCTTAAAGGTGGATATTATGAGCATTTGCTATTATTTAAATACCTTGTTTTGTTTAGTACATTCGGTATTATTTTCCTATTAGAGAAGTTTTGATGACGTAAATAGCTGTACTTTCTTGACGAAATGGAGTATTCGTTTTTTACTACTACGTGTAGTAAGGTAGAGGAGGTATTGTATTCCACCCAAAAATTCGATGTGGAGATTTCACCGGAAATACAATGCTTTGAGGCCCCTGAATCCAAACAAAGTATTTTTAGAGAAAGGTCCGCGCGCGCGCGCGCGTGTGTGTGTGTGTGTGTGTGAACAGCGTAACTCAAAAACGAAAAGTCGGTTAAAAAACAAAGTTGGTATTTAAGTTTAATGTCTTCCAAGGATTCGGCACGAAGATTTTCAAGGAAACTCCTCCACCCTAAACTACCATTTACATTCAAATTTTTTCGATAACCTTTATTTTCTTGAAAATGGCTCTAACTATTTTGACTAAAGTGTCATATGTTTGAGGTATTTTTAAGATGAATGAAATCTATATCTTGAATTTTCTGGCTATAGCTCATGAAGCGTTATTTGCTCTGGATGACTTTTCCATAACTGGTAAACCGTAAGAGATAGACCAAATCTTACTGTACAGAAATATAGGTCTTGTTAAAACACACCATTTATGTCTGAATAATTTTTTTTTTTGTAGTGAACCATTTCGGAGATATTCCTCGGCATTTATGTGAGTTCTGGAAAATTTATACTTCTGTCAAAAGGAACATCGTTATTCATTTTTTATAAGTTTTGCGTGCAAAGAGAACCGAATTTGAAAACTTTAAAACATTTGAGTATCGCTCAAGGCCTACTGTATTCCCATATTCTCCGTGTAGCTACAAGAAGATAAACAATAAGATAATTTCTACAAATGTTTATCTCAACTAACACGAAGAGGATATGGGAATAAGAGTTTGTAAGGATGGTTAGTACAAGAGTAGACTAAGTTATGTGAGTTCAACACATCAGATTTTTGTTTGTTCTTATGGAATACTACTGCTCAAATGTGTTTTTATTCCACAAAGATGTATGTCTGCTCAATACACTAATTTATTTTACATATTTGAATATTAATGTACTCGAACCCATGACAAAACTTCAAAAAGCCCTTCTTTGACATCATTAGCTCTTAAAAGAAATATTTTTTTTTTAGATTCTTACATATGGTATACAACCACTGATTAATTGCATACTGCAAAGATGCAACAATACTTCTGTAATCTCTAAAATATCTTTAGGCTTATAGATGTCCTGGAACATGACACAACGGCCTAAGAAGTGGTTATTCCTCATAAACCGGGGTATTTATGATAAAATTAAGATTAGGAAGTGTCCTGAAGAGGTTAAACATTTCCTTCAGCTAAATTTTGTAATGTAGTACAATACGTTCATTGGACATGCATGATAGTGAAAGAAAACTAAGGTGTAGTATTACATAAAATATAGCACATGATTTAGTGGGATAGATTAGTGTCTCTAATGTCAGAGTGCCTCTCGAGCTCTGTGGAGCAGAGAGAGGAGCTAACTGAGAAGTATGAGGCAAGAGAAAAGTGATAAGAAATGATTTAATGGTTCAAGAGGAATACGGAGGGTTGGCCCACTTAACTTCCGACGGTTTTACCTTTGTTTCTTCTTCACGGCGAACTACCCCTTGACCACACCCTACTGTGTTCAATGTGATGTCCAGGGTCTATCTATACGGCTCTGCAGTGCAATTTCCATTGTAGAAGATTGTGTTTTAAGAAAGTTGCTGATTTGTGTCTGTGGCACATTTTTGGGCTTTTCGATCCCGTTACAGTATTTAAATGATAGTGGAAAGGTGCAAACAAAAAGTTGCCATAAGTAAGTCGTGTGTGGGCCGTATAACACTGCTATACAAAAATGGATCCCCATCTGAGGCTCAATGTGCAGAAAACCAGCAAGAAATAGGGCACAATCAGCACGACCAAAAGGTATAGCAGCCAAGGTGGGTGCAACAGTGACTCAAGAAAGACCATCGACACAAAGAAGCATTGTTAGCCGCATTAGGCCATCTAAGGGGGCTATTAATCGAACAACACGCAACAATCTGGGATATAATGGCGCCATAAGGCTCCTGGATATGACTTGAAACAGCAGCATATCAACAAACGCTTCAACAACGCAAGAAAACGCTATTAATATCACTTGACAGGTGTAAAGTGGCAATGGGTGGTTCCTTCAGATGCAGTATGGGTCTAGATTACACAAACAAACCTCGGACAATTTATTACCATCGAGAGAGCCAAAAGACGCTCCAAATTCCTTCAAGAGGACAAGGAAATGTTCTTCAAGGGAGTCATGGTGCTTCTAGTTCACTGCTATCGAGGGAAACTTGGCATTCGGAAGTTCTAACATTAATACAACCTACTATCAAAATATGTTATATGAAGAGATTCCTCGGTTGTATGGTAAGGATGCTCCAAATGTTTGGATCTACATGGATAAAGCATCCAGCGAGACTTCTCGGTCTTCCCAGCATTACTACCCGAAAAATTGTGAAAACAGGTGTCAATGTGATGACATTTAAAGGGATTCCTATGAAATCACTAGACACCTCACCAATGGATTTTTGTGGGTTTGGTTTGCTGAAACAGCGACTCACTTCTCGGCATCCCACCACAATTAAAGGACCTTGGAAAGTTTGCCAGGAGAGTGAGCTAACATTCTCCTTACTGATCTTAGACGCAGAGAGAGAGAGAGAGAGAGAGAGAGAGAGAGAGAGAGAGAGAGAGAGAGAGAGAGAGAGAGAGAGAGAGGTTTAAGGGCGTCAGCTACGTGGTTGTCAGATGGCAAAAGTCAGATATAAACTGCAATAAAAAATAAAATCACCAGTAAAAAGGACAATAAATATACATAAATATACAAAAACAGATTGTTAAAAACCAGAATTACAATAAACTGATAAATATATCAAAAAGTATAAAAACTAGATATCTAAAGCTTCAAATTATCAAACTCATGTTACTTCCGGCTAAAAGCTTAACAACCCCTTTGACCGCTTTTTTATTGTCCGCACAGACTTCTGCAAGTCTGGCAGGCAGCTGCAGAGAGTCTCGAAGGTGCGCTAGAGAACAACACTCTAGCAGCACGTGACGGAGTTCCTAGACGCAGTCTTCTACAATGGAAATTGAGCTGCAAAACCGTAGTTAAAGCCCGTGGATATCACATTTCACACAATAGGTGGTGGCGAAAAGGCATCTTGCAATGGCAAAACAAGGAAAAACGTTTCCAAGATTACTCTATCGCAGAAGTGAGCAGTCTGCAAAATATATTAAACTAAAGACAGGAATTTCGAGCAAGTTCAGTATTTGTTTAAAATACTTAGTGTTCAGTTTTCTTTTCAACTCCTTCCTTTGTTTAGCCTTCAGCAGTGCCTAAGTATTTCAATACTTCAAGGATCCTAGCATGTAAACAAAGCATTTCTCTACATGAACATATTAATGACACCTTTCATATTATCCTCCGAGCCTTATTATATATAGTTATTTACAATCTGTATATGCAACCATGTTGCAACATTTACTTAAATTAGTTATGCATCAAGAGTATTAATGGCTGTGTAATATTACAGAAGCATAATAAACCTCAAACTTATGCTTTCTAGGCTTTCTAGCACAAGAAATATTCACATTCGACTGATAGTTGTTGATATCAAAATACCCTAGTTTAAAGTCTCTCTCACTGATAGACCAGCTCAGAGGCACTCTGTGTTATGGGCAGGTGAGTAAGGTATACAAATTGAGAATTTTGTTTATCTAAACCTCGTCGAATTTGAACAACCACATTCCGAGTCGTCTTTAATGAAAGCTACACTGGAAATCATTAATTTCAGTATTGAGAGTAAATATTGAAGTGAGGTTTTAAAAGGAAGTATCACATAAATAGCTCATTTAAAGCATAACTGCAGTTTCGGTTAGCTATCCTACGTATGGTATACATCAACAAGGAGTGCAAAACCAACAAGTAAAAAATTTTCGCTTCAGAGCAATAAGTTGACTGTCGTATAAATATATTCTCCAGTTCAAGGCTAATAAAGAACAAAAGCACTCATTTAGCTTTTTAAAACACGCCCAAAAACGTTGATAACTGATTCTACATATATAATGTATCAGCTTCCAAGTTCCTTTCCTTCTTAAAATAACATAACATTCTTAATTTCTCTTCTAGTAAGTGGAGGAAGTTGTATTCCACCCAAAATCTCGATGTCGAGATTTCACCGTCTGTGTCTGTCAGTGGACAGTATAACTCAGAAACAAAAAATCGGTTGAAAACCAAAGTTGGTATTTAAGTTCTCTTTCAAGGATACGACACGAAGGTTTTGAAGAAAATTGCCCAACCCTATACTACCTTTTACTTCGAAATTTTTTTGAAAATTTAGACTTTCTTGAAAGTGCCTCGAACGATTTTGATCAAAATGAAATAGGTTTAAGATATTTTTATGACAAATGAAATGCATACTTTGAATTCCCTGGCTATAGCTTATGTATTCCTGTCTACTCTGGATGACTTTTGGATAACTCGTAAACCCTAAGAAAAACCCAAAATTTTACTATACAAAAATGTTGATCTTGCTAAAACACACGATTTATGTCACAATACATTTTTGTAGAGTGAATAATTTCGGAGATATTCCTTGTTATTTGTGTCAGTTTAGGAAAACTTAAACTTTCGTCAAATGTCGTAGTCGTCGTTTCCGTAGTCTGAAAACTATAAAAGTATTACTTCATATTGAGATGTCAACAGTTTTATAGGAGTACGAGTACCTATTTCATTTGTCACCAACCTCAGAACACAGAACCATATCACTACATCCTACTGCTACAAATGAATCTTCTACCGTATTCACCTTTTAAACCTTTAACCTCTCTCGTCAGCATTTGATCATTAACTTTTCTCGATTTAGAATGCACTTAGAATCACTAAAACGCCATTTTGTCTTTCGTCTGATGTAAATTCCATTAACATAGTCCCCTGAACAAATCATGATAAAAGCCTGGCTTTAAACAAAACCTAAAACTGCAAACTGCAATTTGAATGAGAGCAACTTTTGTTCACTTGTCTAGTAAATGGCATTAGTTAGATAGTGTATTGAACATACATTGCATCAAAGCAATGAGCATTGTTTGAAAATAGTGTATCGCCGCTTTGAAAGTGTTCTGCGGGTCTGTTGCTGTTGCTTTAATCGTTGCTAATGTTTGTGGAAATTTAAAACACGGAGATCTTTTTTGTTTTGTTTCTGAATGGCTGGTCACGAAGACCACATAACGGGCCGGGAGGGCCCTGGGCGCTGACCACGTCCCACCCTGCACTACTGCACCCCACTCATGACGCCTTCGGTTCGCAGAGGTGGTTGACGCAGTGGGCGGGCGGTAGATCTTGGCCCGGTACGGGCTGTTGCGCAGGATTTGTATTTTTGAAAGGATTTTCTATTTACAAGTTACACGGAGTTGTCGAAAAGAATGCCAGCAAAATGTAGGTATTGGTTAAACAATGAGGAGCCTAAAAGGCAGATGTAAAACAGTAGTTCACAAGCATTTTATTTCTCAGCACAGAACCGAACGTTGTTGTTATTCTTATTATTGTTATTATATATTTATTTAATTTACATACAGGTTTTGAATGTTTGATTCATTATCCTTTGCCCAAAATTCTCTTCTGTAATTCTCTTCACTGTAATTCTCTTCTTCGAATATTCCCGGTCTTTCCAATCTTCTGGCTCTAGGCCTTTTCGATTCATCAGTTGCATTTCCTGCATCCATGTGTGCTCCAGTCTACTTCTATTCCTTCTCCCTGATGGAAACCATTCTAGTATTTTCTTTGGTATCTTTCTCACGTGTCCATACCATGTTGGTTGTTTACATTCTATGAATTCCAAAACTATTTTTTTATTTTCCTTCAGATCTCTGTGTTTCTTATTGTTTCCAATTCGGAGTGTCTAGTAGAACGTCTAAGAAAATCCATTTCAGTGGCTAATGATTTTGTTGAAAACTTTTATTTAATTTCCAAGTTTCGGCTCCATATATCATTGTACTTTCTATTATTGTTTGCGATATAAGAAGTGTTGTTTCCCTAAATATATGTTTGGCCCATTAATAATATTATTATCATTATCATAATCATTATATAATACCAAGAACAGTATTATTAAAGGTCTGTACAAGTCTTTGTGGCTCAAAAGTAACATTAACTATTCTAGTGTTAATATTAGTATTCATGTTGCGCACAATTTAAAGGAAAGCAACTTTAGGATATTTACTTCCACATGGTCATAAGTGTAGGGCATTACGTACGTGGTTTTAACGCCTTCCGGTCATTCCAAGAATTCCCTCACAGTTTAAGTTCGTTTGGAAACGTTAACTAAAGCCTAAAGAATGATGTGAACGAGGTACGCTCTTTCAAGAGTAATCCGCAACTCAAGTTGGACTCGCTCCTTGAATGTAAAACTTCTGGTTTGTGTTGGAGAAGACTTCGGTGTACCTTGTAATACGTTGACCCAGATTCTTCATTGAGGTTGTTTTCTGCCCCACCCGTGTGGAATGCCGCAGTCACTGATTATACAGGATGTTCCCAAAGTTTGATAAGTCAAGGACTGGTGCATTCATAACTAACAGAGAGCCTTTACCCGTTTGTATCATCTTCTTTCATATCCGTACATAAGCGACATTCCTTTAACATGTTTATAGGAACTTGGAAGCACATTTGTTATTTGAGAGTATATTGAGGCCAGAAGGCATACACTCTTCTAGTTATGGTGGACAGCTCAGTGTAAACAGCTACCAGTCTAATGAATGTATAAAAGCATACCTTCCACGAAGTTGCATATGCAAATGCATGAAGTGAGCCTCAAAACAATCTTCAGTTTTCAAAACTGGTGAAAACATGGAACCTTCAGGTAGGCCATCTCAAACTGTATGAGTTAGAGAGTTAGGGTCATAAATCTCTATATTCTGCCTGAAGAAAGTAAGTAATTTAGTTGTTACTATTCTTGCTATCCTTGAAAATAGCGAAATTATATTTAGACAAAGTGCTTAGTGTCTATTCAAAGGGGGGCCTAAGAATAAGTGGAACCGAACTGTTGCTCGCGCATACTTTGCAGTTAAGAGTTGTGCTGCTAGATAGTGTTAGTTTGGGGTCTCCCGCACCCGCTAGTAAACTTGCGTCAGTCCTCAACTAACACTCCTAGGAGGATACATATTAGAAACCAATAGTCAAAATATCTGCACTTGTGTCCCTGACACTTTGTAGTATCAAATTAGGTTGAGTGCTTTTTAAGATTATACATACCCTCAGACAGACATATGTTCTTTATTTGTAATATAAATATAGATTATGTAACATTTTAACGGGCTGTTTGTTCAGGATACTAAGGAAAATGAACAAACAGGAAAAGAAATAAAGATTGGCTTGAATAGATCATATTACACCAGGCGTGGGCACGAAAGGAGAGATAGCGATTGAACTGGCCTTACCCACCCCACATTCTCTTGCAGAGTGACACAATACGTGCACTGGTGGGTTCGTTCCACCTGCGCGGCAGATATTAACTATTTTCTTTATATTAAACATATTTTGCACACAATGATTATTAGTCACCTACTGTGGTTAGACTAGTTAAACCTTCCTTTGTCGTATGCGCGTAATATCCTTACGCTACCTTATGATAAACACAGTAACTTATTTCTGTTTCACAATTAATAAAGCAGTGAAGTTCCATTGTTATTTAACCTTAACAATATTTAACTTTTTAATCAACATAATACATTCTTTGGTTTTAAACTTAATATTATGTTGAAACTTTGAAACACGAAATACAAGTTTATATTAAATAAACTAATAATAAAACCAAATCACTAAAAAGTGAAATCTTATCATCTCTTTTATATATTTACAAACACGAGTATTCAAAAAGCACCTTTCGAAATTGTGCAGTGCAGGAAAGGGATGGCCGCTGGAGTGAGGCAAAAATGTGTTCCAGGGGAGTGGCCCAGTTGAGCCGAATTTGCCCATGCCTGTATTACCCCCATTACTAAGAGTATAACTTTCAATTCCTGCTATAGTCAGTTAAATATAAGCTTCAATTTTCGTAAAACTCACCATTATTCTAAACAGAGTGTAATACGTTGCTATTGGCACAAAAACAAAGTTGTCATTTTAAACGGAGAATGTATAAATAAAAGGTTAGTTAATGTTTAACTACAATGAGGTAGTTTCCAATAGTAGAAATTGAGAAGAAAAACATGGAGTTCATTTTCTACAAAATACACACTTTTACAGTGTGTAAGACAAGATTGTTAGTGTTTCATGTTAGTCTCTATGGTTTGCTTCTATGGCAAACCTCCGGCTGAGCCTGTATATGCCAATCAATGAATTCAGTGGACAGTACTAATCATACATGCGCAAATATATCTCACTGACAGTTCATTTGTGAACCAATGTTTACCAAGACCTTTTTTGTGTGCAATATCGTATGCATTTCACTGGGTCAGTTTCTGCTATCACTTGCAATACAGACCATATATGTCACGACAGTTTTCTAGCTTTGAAGCCATAAATGTAGAGCAAAAAACTCTGATGCGTTGCACTCAAATGACTTTTTCTACTCTTGTACTAACCATTTCTTACAGACTCTTATTCCTATGTCTTCTTCGTGTTAGTTGAGATAAACATTTGCAGAAATTATGTTATTGCTTATTTCCTTGTAGGTACAAGGAGAATATGGGAATACAGTAGGCTTTGAGCGATAGTCAAATCTTTCAAAGCTTTGAGATCCCGTTCTCTTTGCACGGTTAACATTTAAAAAATGAACGACGATGTTACATTTGACGAAAGTTTGTTGTCTGAAACTGTCACAAATAACAAGGAATATCTCTGGAATGTTTCACTCTAAAAATAAATTATTTGGACATAATGTAGTGTTTTAGCCAGATCTACATTTTTAGAGTAAGATATCTATCTCTTACGATTTACGAGCTATTCAAAAGCCATCCAAAGTAAACAGGACTACATAGGCTATAGCCAGAAAAATTCAAAATATAGGTTTAATTTGTCTAAAAATATCTTAAACGGATGTCATTTAAATCAAAATCGTTAGAGCCATTTACAAGAAAATCAAAATATTTGAAAAATGTTCCATGCAAGGGGTAGTTTAGGGTGGGGTTAGTTTCTTCAAAATCTTATTGTCGCATCCTTGAAAGACATTAAACTTAAATATCAACGTTGCTTTTTAACCAACTTTTCGTTTTTGAGTTATGCTGTCCACAGACTGACAGACTGACAGACTGACTGACTGGCTGGCTGACTGACTGGCTGACTGACTGACTGGCTGACTGACTGGCTGACTGACTGGCTGGCTGACTGGCTGGCTGACAGACTGACTGACAAACTGACTGACTGACTGACTGACTGACTGACTGACTGACTGACTGACTGACAAACTGACTGACTGACAAACTGACTGACAGGCTGACTGACTGACAAACTGACTAACTGACAAACTGACTGACTGACAAATTGACTGACTGACAGACTGACTGACTGACTGACTGGCTCACTGACTGGCTCACTGACTGACTCACTGACTGACTCACTGACTGACTCACTGACAGACTGACTGACAAACTGACTGACTGACTGGCAGACTGACCGACAGATTTGCAGACTGACAGACACACACACAGCCAGACAAACAGACCTTTTTCTAAAAATACTTTTTTTTTTTTTTTAATTTTGCGGGAACAGACTTAGAAGTCCTTTTCACCCGGAAGGGAATTTGATACTCTTGTATTACTGGCATAGGTTAAACGACAAACGATAACGTACTGCACAAAAGAATGTGGATTTATTTAAAATAGACAATTTATTTCAAATAAAGCTCTCTGGCATAAGCCGTTTCGAAGATATCCATTGTTGTTGGTTCAAAATCCTCAATACTTCTTTTTAATTCATTATTGTTGCTTAAGAAATACTCATATCGCCACTGCAATATATTTTAAATTACAAATATTTGAAACAGTTACAACAGTGTTTATATAACATTATACAAATTACTTTTATAAACTTTGCTATATTATGGCAGAGTTGGATCATTCAAGGCTACGGGGAGACCAGCAGAAAGTCTCCACTGAACCCGATGAACATTGTAGAAAGGACAGTCTGTAACTACATACAGAACTGTTAGAATGGAAGCACAGTGCTTACATCCAGGCTGAGGTTCCTTTGCAGGGAGCTATGAATGAGTAAATGCAGATGTCCAACACGTAGTCTGGTGAGAAGTACTCGTATCTGGTCTCCACGAATTAGGGGATGTATTGGGTAATTAAACTATGGTTGTAGATTACGGCGTTTAATTTGCCTTTGGATGTGAAGTTCCAGTGTAACTTGCAGTGCCTACATATCTCATTCATGAGGAAACTTCGGAAGTCGTGATGGAGAACCTTGTGGGGTCTTGGAGAGCGGCGAGCTGCTGTTTTAGCATTGTGAGGCCTCCTATAGCGATCAGTTCTTAGCCCTAGCATTACCAAGGACGGGGGGTTACTTTATGCCAATCTTATGCCAATTCTTGATTAAAGGTATCCACTGTCGATCACTGTTTCTACTGCTGAATTGCGTCATTGTTTCAAAGCTTTCATTGTTGGTCTTTTTGAGAAACAATGAAGTGTAAAGGTGGTCATGAAGTACTACCCCATTCATATAATATGATTAATGTAAAAAAGGCAAAAAAGTAAAAAAGAAATGGTTAAACGCTATTGAATATTACGTTTAAATTGTGTCAGGATATAACAGCGAATTTTAAAGAAATTTATTTTAAAAATTGCTCAGACGTTTTGGTACTATTTTTCCCCCTCCCTTGTTAGTATAAGTTTGCTCGGGTTAATCATTTAACTATTGCTACCTCCTTATCTTTAACGAACTGTGTAGCGTAGCTATTTTTGCAAAGATTTTTCTTGATTAAAATGAAGTAGATGGATATATAACATTTCGAAAGACCCACTAATAAATCATAAAATAAACTAACTCTTGTGATTGAAACACATTAGGCCCTTTATTTTATTTTTGTTAAGAAAGTTCAAGGCCAGCACTTATTTCATACAACACCAAAAGCCATGACACTGGTAATACATGAAATGAATTGATTTGAGAATGGACATTATAGAATAAAACGTCCCAAAACTGCGTTTAAAGTAACCTTGGCAATTGCCAATTGCAGGTCTGGAGAGTGGTATAGCAGGGAATATTTTAGGAGAGGAGCAAACTGGATTCAAGAAAGGGAGATCTTGTATCGATGCTATCTTTAATATAAAAGAGATATTGAGAAAAGATCTGAATACAACATAGAAATTTGTTTATTGTTCCTAGATTACATCAAAGTATATGACAAGTTACAGAGAAATAAATTATGGAAAATGTTGGAAGAATATAAAATACCACCTAATTTGCTTAATTCTGTTGAATCATTATGTAATAGGACAATAATAAAAATCAACAAGGAAAGTGCGTATGTAAATAGAGGACTAAGATAAGGGTGCAGATTGCCACCAATATTGTTTGACTTATATTTAAATAAAATAATTGAAGACTGAAAAACAAAGTATAAATCAAGAGGGTTAGTCCTGAAGGATACTAATATAAACAAAACGGCATTTGTGGATATCAAGTACTGATAGCTGAAAATGAAATAGAATTAGAAAAGGCAGCCAAATGAAATAGGACATGAATATAATATGAACATTTTTGGGAAGAAAACGAAAGCAATGGCATTGGTAGGAAGCGAACGAAAAAAGATTAATAGTTATAGACGAAGGTATTATCGAGTCAGTATGAAATTTTAAACTCTTAGGCTCGAAAATATCAATTTGCAACAGAAAAGCAGATATTGAGGAAAACAGAAATCTATAACAAATTAAATAGATGTAGAAAAAGACACTTAGGCAGAAGCATGAGAGAAGAAGTGAAACAAAGACTACATAACATCGTGTCAAAAGCAGTGCTAAAGTACGCTTGTGAAACATGGGTCCTGGGATCCAAAGAAGTGGCTATCAGGAGTGGAAAGACCATGTTTTAAGGATGCCCCCTTCGAGATATCTACGGCAAGTTTTTTTGTCAACCCTCTGGACGAAAAAATGTTGGATGGCAACTGAAAGGATGGACAGAACATTTTATTTAGACTCGGAAGAGTCCTTTGGCGCAAACCTTGTTAGGAAGAAGTAGGTTGGGGAAAATATGAGAAAACAGCCGCAGTCTGTGAAAACGCCTTTGGCAGTGTTTGAACCGCAGACCACATGTTCACGAATATGTGACTTTAACACATTGTTACTGAAAGGTCATGTTAAATATAAGACAAACAACTTCTGCTTTACACTTTTATGATTAAAACAGAGTGCGTTAGTAAAACCGAAAGGATCCAAAAGCCATTCTGCACGGCGATGAAGACACATCCTTTGTATCAAAGGAGAGATCTGGAATTTGCCTTGTATTCTGCTTCCAAGTTGCTGTGTGTTTCTCAAAACACAACGCATAAGACACTAAGCTGAATGTTGACCCGTGGAGAATTAGATGTGGTTTCCTCATTTCCTGAAGAGCTGTGCAGAGTAGCAGTGCGTTAGAAGCAAACTTTCTGCCCTCCTAAAGCAGAATGGCTATAGAAAAGCATAGAGGAATAACGTCATCCCATTCTTTTGGTAGAAATCACAGTGGAGAAACATTTGTATGCATTCGCTAAGATACCGTATCCTCGGTTTTAAAACGTGCCATGCACCATTTAAATTATTCCTTCTAGATAAATGAGTGATTTTGTAATGTTACCGTCATTTATTACAGTAAACAAGGTCCCTTCGTCTTTGAACTGGTGCTTGACGACGTTCTGTAGAGTATCACGTGAGTTGTGTTGCATTGTCCTACCATTTTACTTTCTGTACTACGTATAGTATTCTATTCCACCCAAAAATTCGATGTTGAGATTTCTGTTTTGAGACCCCCTGAATATGTGTGCGTGTGGCTAGCATAACTCAAAACTGAAAAGTCGGTTACAAACCAAAGT
This sequence comes from Tenodera sinensis, assembly GCA_030765045.1. NCBI lineage: Eukaryota > Metazoa > Arthropoda > Insecta > Mantodea > Mantidae > Tenodera > Tenodera sinensis. The sequence continues at coordinate 20,853,552 of CM060964.1, forward strand.
TGGTATTTAATTTTAATGTGTTTTAAGAATGCAACACGAATATTTTGAAGAAAATTCCTCCTACCTAAACTACCCCTTACATGGAACATTTTTCGAAAATATTGATTCTCTTGAAAATGGCTCTAACGATTTTGATTAAAACGACATATGCTTCAGGTATTTTTGTGGAAAGATTTTCTTCCGGATTGTTTGTACTACCACTAACCACAATATAATCTGGACCACACAGGAAAGTGTTTAGGAACAGCCTTTGTACAGAGAGAGAACGACAACGGGAAATAGTATACTAAATAAATAAAACACAATATCGTCCTGGCATCTAATTGCCCAAACTAGGACGTATATTTCAAATTTGTTTATTAATTAATACGTATTACTTCATTTGTTTGTGTCCACAATACACAGCGTCATTCTTAAACTACTTACCTAAACTAAAATAAATGTAATATGTAGATTAAAATAGTTAGAGTGGTGTTTCCCACCACTACCTGAGGTCAGCGGTGTTTCAACTTATTGCCAGTTGGCTTCTGTTCCCCTTAAATTTTTGCCCAATTTAAACTTATAATGGTGACCAGCAGTTTTAGATAATATTATCCAGTTTCCCCTCATAACTTAAGTGTGCATTTAGTTAATTTGTTAATCCTTCACTTTAATATTAATTGCTTAAAATTAAGTGTTCCCATTTAACTGCTGCTATTTATGTTCATTTAATTAACTTCATTAAGCTGATTAATATTTACCCATTTACTAATTAACTAATTCTTTAATCCTTTTATTTCTGCTCTCAAGCTTATTTAACTAAATTCTTCATTGCCATCAAATCTCCTCCGTACGTTTTATTTAACATTTAAACTAATTAATTCCCATATTAATTATACAACAATGTAATTATTGGTCTACTGTCTCTTTCTTTGAATGTTGTTGGCTATATGCTGGCAGATCACTTGACTCGCAGCAGTGCGACTGCGCAAATAGCACTCTCCCGCTTTCGTGTTTACTTCCGCTTTTATCACTTCTGAAATTCAAACAAATCTAGGAGTACATGTATTGCAGAATTTGTTACATAATAACTCCTACTTTTTAGCGAAACTATATGAAAGCTTACTTAAGAGACTCAAACTCCTAATTTTTGTATTGTGACAAAACGACAGGCGTCCGGCCCAGTTATTCTGTCACTTTATTTTCTTCTAACTGAATGCACAATTCTTTATTTACTACGCTAATAAAGTCTACAGTTCTTGGTGATATTAGAACTTGCAACTGTTCTGCTTCACTGGCTTTATTTCGACGCAACTGTTTTCACACACACACACACACACACACACACACACACACACACACACACACACACACACACACACACACACACACAATAACACTGCCTGCTACCACTACCTGGTGTCTACTACTACTACTACTACTACTACTACTACTACTACTACTATCAATACTACTACTACTACTACTACTACTACTACTACTACTACTACTACTACTACTACTACTACTACTACTACTACTACTACTACTACTGCTGCTGCTGCTGCTACTTCTACTACTACTACTACTACTATTACTACTATCACTACTACTACTACTACTACTACTACTACTACTACTACTACTACTACTACTACTACTACTACTACAACACCCTTCCCTCGTCACCTCGCCTCAATATGTAGCGAGGAATACGTAACACGGACCATTCTGGAATCTCTACCAATAAGTCGGCCCCGCGAATAATCTCGAAAATTCTTTGTTCTGCCACTCTCCTTGTTAGTCACGTATATACAAGTGGAGGAAGATAGCTTGACCTTGAGCGTCTTTGATACGCGCCGAACCTGTGGTAGTGTGAGGTAGCCTGACCCTGAACCGTCCTTTGTTTTGCGCCGCGATTGGCGTCACAACATTTTATAAGCACATTAGTTTATATATCCTATATATTCTCAAGGTTTGATATTCTTGTGATTCTAAAACGTACAGACACAGAGACAGACACAGAGAGAAATACAGACACAGACAGATCACCTTTTTCTTTGACTTCATCTGAATTCTAATGACGTCTTGTGTGAGGTTCTATATAAAGGCAAAGGAAAATATTCTAAATAGAATGGCACAAGCCATTTTACACTTTTAATTAGCAGTTAATTAATTAGTTCTAATTAACACAATTAAATTAATTAAATCTAGAACAAAAATATTAATATCTCTCGAACAAGTTCAATTATCTAATTGAAATGTTGTATGTGATATTAATATTACATTGTCATAGTGTAGTAAAAAGTTCAAGTCATTCAATTAAACGTTGTGGATTTTTGCATGTTCCACTGGTGCAGTATATTTAAAGAGAAGTATTTAGCAAACACTACTGCAGCTTTATACCAACAAGACAAGGTTTAACAAGCTCTTTATGCAATTTAATTTAAAAGAAGAGTCTGTACAGTTGTTTCCTTGAGTGCGCAGCACTATAGAAAACGCCACAGTAATGGACGGTCTAGAGCAAATCACTAATACCAGAGCTCTCGGTCCAGCAACATTTTTTGTACATGAAAACCAGTCACGCTAAGCGGGTAAATAGGGAAATGTTAAAATCAGGCATAAGCAGGGCTAAACCAAGTGGGGAGTAGGAACAGGAGCAAGGAGGGGACACCAAAACATCGGGCTAGGGCACAGCATAGTGGCCCTTTTACCTCATTATGTACTCCTGGCAGGGAGGGATCTCGTGAGACCCGAAAGGCAATTAGATGGTGGCGACTTCGTGTGCTAGTATGGAAGGGTTGATTGCGCGCTAGTATGGTTCCTGATGGAGCATATCCTGACGCCCATCAGTCATGCCTACTAGCCCCGAGAAGCGTGGTTTCAGCAGTCTAACCAAACGCCAGGGAGAAACCTTCAAAACCGCACAATCCACCGCCCAACCAAAACATGCCGCCACCGCCTGGACCTGAGTATTTCACTACATCTTTCTGAGATGCAGGGCCAGGCACGGTGGACGGAAACCCTCTTGCCAGCAGCACTCTGCCCTTAAATGCATTTGCAGATATGTATAGCATTATAGCATCACTCGTCTGCATCTTCGTTGGTTGATTGATTAATTATACACAGGAGCGGATTCCGCACTTATCCCCATGGATGTTGTATGTCTTCCCCGGGGACGGAAGGATGAGATGGTAGTATCCATCGGGCGGCTGGCTAGCCACAAGGGGACACCCAACGAGCACGGTCCCCACGGAGATCTGGTACTCCTAGGACAGACTACCGTGAACCGCACATACCAGGACTGGGCCACTGGTGCTCCCTGAGCGCAGCCTGCTCAAAGTCGTAAGGTGTCTACTGCATGCTTAGCAGGAAAACAAGACAACTGAAGAGTCGTACAAGGTATCCCGTGAGCTGCCTAGAGCAATGACCACCTATGGAGGGGCACCAACCCCTAAAAGCCAGATGGAAATTGACATGAAATGAAACGACAAGAAATTTGGGGGAGGTGTAAATATCCTTCCAGTATTCGCCTGATGAGCCGGGAAAATCCCCCAAAAAGCACATGAACAGGACGGTCGGCCATGGAAATCGAACCCACGACCTCGTAAATGCAAGCCTCACATGTTACCGTGCAGCCATCTTCATGGCTTCGGTTATATATTCCTTACCACTTGTGGTAAGTTTCCAAAGGTTCTGTATAACAGTTCGCTTTGCACTGGCGAATAGATACCATAAGATTTATGCATTCATTTTGTATTGCTTTGGCATAAAAGAGCAAAATGTCTCATTGGAGCCACACGCATGTCGCTAGCTAGAAATACATTTCCCAATAGGAGGCCTTGCACGTGTCACACTGGCGGCGCTGGCATAATGTTGATTTATCTCGTGGTATTTTCCTGCATCTGTGGGGGTTTGCACGTGGGTGTCAAAACAAACGTGTTTCACGAATAGCCAAGGTATTTGCATGCTCTGAAAGCCGTGGTAGATTTGCTTCGTTTCAAGGCGTGGGACATAAAAAAGTAAGTTTAATTTCGCTATGGAACCATGAATATTAAGTTTTCGAATATTTGACTCTCTATTTTTGTGCAACTCTTATTCCTCTATCTTCTTCGTGATAGTTGAGATAAACATTTTCAGAAATTATGTTATCGCTTATTTCCTTGTAGGTACAAGGAGGATATGGGAAACAGTAGACTTTGAGCGATAGTCAAATCTTTTTAAGCTTTGAAATTCCGTTTTCTTTGGACGGCTAACATATAAAAACTGAATAACGATGTTCCATTTGACAGAAGTAAAAGTTCTCCAAATGTCACACAAATCACATCTCCGAAATGGTTTACTCTACAAAAAAGAAAAAAAAAAAAAAAAAGTATTGACAATTTGTGTATTTTAGCAAGATCTGCATTTTTCTTGAGTAATACTCGCTCTATCTTTACAGATTACCAGTTATGCAAAAGTCATCCAGAGAAAATGCGACTACAGGGGCTATAGCTAGAAAATTCAAAATATACGTTTATGTTTCATAAACATATCTCAAACACGTGGCATTTTAATCAAAATCGTTAGAGCGCTTTTCAAGAAAATCAAAATGTTTGAAAAATTTTTCATGTAAAGGGTAGTTTAGGGTGAAGCAGTTTTCTTCAAAATCTTCGTGTCGCATTCTTGAAAGACATTAAACTTAAATACTAACTTTGGTTTTTAACCGACGTTTCGTTTTTGAGTTCTACTGCCCACAGTCTGACACAGACACACACGGGCCTTTTTATAAAAATGCTTTTTTGGATTCAGGGGGCCTCGAAACTTACATTTCCGGTGAAATCTCGACATCGAATTTTTGGGTGGAATACCAAGAGCTCTACTAGACGTAGTACATGGAGAAGTTTAAAATGGTGCTCTGAATTACCTAAGCGAATAGCATAACCCTCCCACTTGGCATAGAAAGTACTTCTATAGGTTGGAATCGTGCACTTAAAAGCGGACATTGTTCACTTAAAAATTATTAAACTGTTAAACTTTTACATTTTTTTTTTTTTTAATTCTCAAGTTGTATTAACCTTTGCTGTGAGTCCTGGATTGCTTAGCCTGAATTTTGGTTTTCCTGCTGCATCATCCCTGATGTTTATTTATTTCCATTGAGAGGTAAAACAGATCGTGAATACTTGTGCCGTAATTGCAGCCGTTCTGGTTTTCATTCATCGTCGTAAATGTCAAGGGCCCTTAGAAACCGAATACACAAAGTCTACAATAACGTTCTGTGCGTTGTTCACTGTTCTTCAGAAAGTAGGTATTCAAATTGATGTTGTACAAGGACTACGTTCGTTAAAATGAAATTTTGTGTTATATATCCTAAAGGTTTCATTTCATACACCAGTAAGTATCGATTTCAAACTCGGTTAAAGTCAAATCTCACTAATGGAGTACTTTCACTTCTCAAACCCTCAACCGAGTGAGTACGCTCCGCGGTAACGCTTTCGGAACGTCCTGGGTTCCATTCCTGTCGATGACACACGCTGATCTAGGTTTTTCTGTTGCTAAGCGAATGCATGGGTGCTTCCACTTTATTCCATTTCCTTCCCATTTTCGGGTGAGCTGCTAGATTTGGTGGCATTGGTCGTTGTCAGAAAGACAAGAAGGTGCTTTTCCAAGGAAAGTGTTTGACGGGTTTTCGAACTTGAAACTGTAGGGACTTCCGCGCGTCATTGTGTCTTGTGGCTCCAAAATTTCATACTTTCCTCCTGGGGATGGTAGCTGCAATGGATCTCTCGTAGTTCGCAGTGCACAAGGTGTCCCCCTGAGTTGTATACGCTGTACCCCTATTACACGTTCATCTACTTTGTGTTAGCTAGTCCAGAGGGTTCGGGTTCATATTTATGGTTTTTGGCCTTTATACAAATGTCACAGTTCCAAAATAGTGCGAACTGATTTACCCTTTGTCTTAGTCTTATTCTTCCGTTGTTGGATTTCTATCCATGCCCGCTTTTCTTCCATTTATTTGTATGGAGTAGAAGTCAGAATTTTATTTAACGGCATCAGCTGACCGTCTAGAGCCACCACATAATTATACCGTTCATTTTCTAGCTCATCCGTGAATGTCCTGTGAAACATTCTTTGTTTGAGGCGTATGATTTTCGTGGAATTTTTTCTCCAGCCCCAAGAGCATTAATTTGATCCCTAAAGTGCTTTTGGGAACTGAGAATTCCTCACTGGCCTCTCGAATGGACACATTTGTATTTCTGACACTGTCTACTGCCAATATCATGCTTCTTTCTTCCCTTCTTGCCCAGTTTGCCTAAAATGAACGAAAAAAATATTTAAAAATCATGCATGATAAAATGAACTGTCCAGTACCACACACCAGTTTTAAAATACATGAAAAATTGACATGTTTTTAATAAGAAGATAGTGAGGTGATTAGTTTTCATTACCTACTCAAAGGAGAACCTGAAATATATATTGTTATAAGGGCAAAGATTAATAATAATGTGGAAGTCTTTAGGGATCTGTGTAAAAAGGCTAAAAATTTCCAAAATTGCCAAAAATGGATTTTTGTTTTATCAAATAGTATAAATCGTCTGCTTTATTTTGATATGCTTTTTAGAGCCTTACGGCCTTTTTAACTATGTCACATGGCCGTCTAACTGATTGCTTATAAGTGGTCATGTCCATTTAAATCCATACAGTTCCATTATCCTTGCTATGACTTCAAACTTAAGTTTCTCCACGTTTTTATTTTTAGCACTGTTTGCTCTTTAAAATGCTCCACACGATGCAATTTTCAGTACTTATGCATGAAATTTGGTGTACCTGCTTAGGAATAAGATTAAAAAGAAATGATGAGATAATTTTTTCATAACGTGAATAACTGCTGAGTAATTAAATATTAAAGTTTACATTTCAAAATTTAAATGAAAAAAAGAATGAATTCAAACTTTAAAATTTATTTTTATCCAAACTAATAACAAGATTAGGGACTTATCTCATCAATTTGCTAACATTCTATTACAGGACATAACTGAAAATTATGAAGTTTTTTAAATCAAAATTGCATAATGTTGTTGTAGTGTTTAACGCCCGCTTTTACTACTACGACACCACAGGCGGTGATACTGATGATACATGGAATGAAGATGGAGCACCAGTGGAATGAGATGGCGGGGGAAACCGGAGTACCCGGAGAAAACCCGCCCTGACGCCGCTTCGTCCACCACGAATACCACATGCGGGTCCCTGGAATCGAACCCGGGCCGCCTAGATTGCATCATGGGGAACCATGTATACAAATATTAAAAAAATATATAATAAAATATAAATATGTTTGCAGCTAATCTGCCTGAATGTATGAAATTTAGCACAGTTACTCCTCACTATACAGTGATTGTTGTGTTAAAATTTCAAATCAATCCAATGAAAACTGTAGATCTTCAACATTTCACAGATGGGTATCCTTAAATCACACTTCTTCCACATTTAGTTTATTACGTACACATAAAAACTTTACTACATACTCTGAGCAACTTTGGCACCGAGATAAACTTATTGGCTTTCCTGAAACTACTTCTCTGTGGCAATGGCAGACCGTGACAGACTGAGGGCACAATCGTGTCATACAGTGATTTGTGGTATATTAGCCGAAGGAGAAAATCATGTTCCATCTATCAATATTATTCAGAGGACAGGTAAATGTCTTTAGCCAATCAGAAATTCAGCATCACTCGATGGTCCATAGTGTGGAAATCATGAATAAAACTGATAAGTAACCCTTAATTGACAGGTGTATTTTAGGCACAACTCAAGCATGAAGGTTCACTCAGCTTATGGTTTGTATATTGCTGTATCTTGATGCTACGATTCACATCATTTACAGATATCAAATTTAGTAAAGGTGAGGAGGAAAAACTTCATACCATAAAAGCTCATCACCCTTTCTAACCATTCTAAACTATGGCACATGAATCACCCAGGGGGCACATTCCTAATTCTCTATATTGCATTCCACCCAAAAATTCAAATTCGATGACGAAATTTCAACGGAGATATACTTTTGAGGCAGCCTGAACAAAAAAAAAAAAAAACCAGTTAAAGGTCCGCGCACGGTTGTGCGGAAATTTCGATTTGCTCGAAAATGCCTCTAATGATTTTGATTAAAGTTCCATACCATATTTTTATGACAAATTAAATGTATATTTTGAATTTTGTTTACTCTTGAGGACTATTAAATAACTCGTAAACCGTAAGAGGTAGGCAAAATCTTACTATACCAAAATGGAGATCTTGTTAAAATACACAACTTAGGTCCATTTTTTTTTTTTTTTTTTTTTTTTTTTTTTTTTTGAGCGAACTACTTTTGAGATATCCCTTGATATTTGTGTGAGCTTTCCAATATTTACGCTTTCCTCAAATGGAAGTAGTAATTCACTTTTTTATCTCTTAGCTATGCAAAGAGAACCAAGTTTCAAAGCCTTCATATAGCGACCAGCTTTAAAAGATTTGACTACCGCTCAAAGCCTAAAGTGGTGTGGCATGACAAGGCATTTGATTATTTTAATACTGCTATATGGAATTAGTAATTATACATATTATTTCATAACGTATAGATATACATATTTCTTGTTCATTTAAGTTTGCAAGATAATACTAGTTTATGGAAATATTAGTAAGAAGATTTTTACATCCAGGAATAATCAATTACGATTTATTGAAATGTATACATTGTGACGACTTCGAAATTGCTATATTTACGTTGACAACACATTTTCTAACCTTATTTTTATGAAATAATAGACGTAATTAGCATTCACAGGCAATAAAATAGGGGACTAATTCTTGACTACAATCCGATTTGGAAAAAAAAAAAAAAAAAAAAAAAAAAAAAGGACCAAAATAAAGAGTTTGATTGGCGTAAGAACACATTTTGGGCCTCGCATTCCTTATTTAAGAGACCAAAATAAAATTTTAAGGTGGGAAGTGATTGATCTACTGTTTGGGGTCCATAAAGTGATTAATAAATTTACTGTTAATTTGTTCGTTCCGATGTTTTGAATTACAATTAAGCGTTTTAGAAGATATTGGCTTACAAATTATTCGTGACTCTTCGTACATTTTATATAATCAGGTTTATAGTACACTAAATTAAATAAATAATTCTAAAATGGTTAGCTGCCCTATTTCCAAAATGTATAACTATTTTGTACATTATTATATTTTATCTATGAATATTTTTACCTTATACGATTTTTTAACCTTTATAATTCATAAGTATTTAGGATTGTCTTCTACAGATATATTAGCAGGAGCGACTTTATAACAATCCTAAAATACGACAGATACCGAATTGCTGGATTTTCTCTCGCATTTCTTCATGTGAGTGTAACACGTCAGATTTTTAAACTATGTACCGATATTTAAAAAAAAAAAAAAAAAAAAAAAAAAACAGAACATTTTCCAAATACCTTATTGTCATATATGACCTTACATCTTTCTCCACTCCTACACCTAATTATCCCTCTTATTCGGCCACTCATTAAAAGTGGAAGCTTTTGTCAAACAACGATGCCGCCTGTGATAAAACTCCAATCTGCACTTCCTTTTTTTAGCATTGAGGTGGTTGAAATGATTTCCACCAAGGAATTTCTTCAGATGAAGAAAGAGATAAATATCTCTTGGTGACAAATCGAATTGTAGGTAGGATGGTCAAATTTTTCGCAACCAAATTCTACAATCAGATTTTGAGTTTAGGCTGTGTAAGCCGGCATTGTCACTTCTTGTTTGCCCATAAACGCCACACAATTGGGAATGAATGTTTACCAACACAACATTTCTCGTATTCAAAAAACGAATCACTGATCTGACTTCACAGTTGGTGGCAGTTCAATCGAAACGGTCAAACAATAGGACAGCACAAAGTGACACTTGCTCACATCTGCGTCTGGCTTCCTAATGAATGGAAGAAAAGATCGCGCATGTTCAAGCGGTAAAATATTAATGGTACTTACTTTAAAAACCCACCTGGTTTATTCTTATTTCACTAACGGCTAAATGTAGCTTTAACACATGCACTAAATGCTTAGTTTCATTTATCTGTGAGATTTTACAAACCTTTCCAGTGGAATTAACATTGCTATATAGGGTGCTTCAAAGGTTACAGAAAAACTTAAGGAACAGAAAGAGTAGGAACCGATGTTGTGGGGTTGTTGTTGTTGTAGTGTTTAACGCCCGCTTTTACTACTACGGCACCGCAGGCGGTGACACTGATGATACATGAAGATGGAGCACCGGTGGAATGAGATGGCGGGGGAAACCGGAGTACCCGGAGAAAACCCGCCCTGACGCCGCTTCGTCCACCACGAATACCACATGCGGGTCCCTAGGATCGAACCCGGGCCGCCTAGGTGGTAGGCGAGCGCGCTAACCGCTCGGCCACGGCGCCGCCGATGTTGTGGGGTGTGATACCGAAATTGGTTTCTGAAACTGAAGAATGAAACAACTATTTGAAATGATATGTACCACTAAAAGAGGTTCTATTCCCTTCGTAATATAAACATAACTTTCTCATGAATTCAATTTATCTAAAAAGTGAGTTTTAATTCTCAAAGAAAGCAGGTGTCACTTGATCACAACACAGATAAATAAGCATTATTATAGGTGTTTAAACTTTTCTTTAATCTTACATTAAATCTGATCCTGTTTCTTTCTCATGAGCCATTTTTCTTCAATATGAAATGCTAGATCTTCTTGGTTTAATAAAGCAGAATAAAACTAAAGCAGCTCATAGTTCCTCCATTCTTCTCTAACATGTTTCGATAGTTACTTTGATACATCTGTGCCCTGGCCGAAGTACATCTCTTTAAATTTTGTGGTCTAATGTGCGTCATGTTTACATCAGTCTAGTGACAAGCTTAACCCTACAAACTGCATTTAGATTAAAACTCACCTTCAATCAAAACTTTTTTTATTTTGCTGGGTTAAGGTTAAACTGCCATTGACCTTTGCACAGTAAACATGGAAGGACACGGAATGGTACTTGTTTACGTTCATGAGACACCATGCTGAGGTGTTTATGTACTGGCCTAGCGAAAGTGACACCCACACAACCTGCAGTGTTGCCAGCTTGTTTTCGACAAAACTAAAATATCTCCGTAGGAAATGGTCAGAGACAAAAACGTAAGATACGGAATGTGTTCCAAATAGCGGGATCTATCACTGGTTTAAATTAATGTTATGACTTCTCTTCCACCCGGTATAATGCCAGTTCCTGTTATAGTGGATATTCACCAAGCAGACATCCTTGATTTGTGAACACACTGTTTAAGGGACACTGGGAGTGAAATTTTGGTCAAAATTGTCAAAAAGTCAATTTTTTTTTCCTTAAAATGTTCCTGGAACACCTGTGCATTTGGATCAGCTAACATTTTTCATATCCCCCACTCCATGTGATCATTACGGCCCTTTCAAATAGCGCTCTTCCCTTAACGTACACAGGATGCTCCTATATAAAAGCCTGTTTTTCTCAAAACTACATTTCTGCACATTCCAAAAGAAGTTCGCGCCTGAGTTTTGCTTCAAATTCAATGAAAACTTCCAAAAGTATTCATAAATAGCAGCTAAACAAAACTATGCTTCAATATTGATGTTATCATTAACATGAATTCCAAAAACATTTTTTTTTGTATGAAAAAAATCAATAATTTTTAAGATTAAATTTTCTTTGTTATTAAAAAAATATGTTCAGCATAATCAGCAAACGTATTTGAAATATCTCTTCGTACAATTGTTACCCATTTTTTAGAGCACCAGTTCTGCCAATATAAATGAATTTTGAAAAGTCAATAGACGCGAGCTCTATTTTGAAAATGTGCCTATTAAATTCATAAAATAATTTATATATCCTAAACGAACTATCCAATTTTAATGAAATTTGGTGTACCTCCTATTCTCATATAGATACAAACACAGTAAACATTTCAGAAAAATCTATCAAGAAATGTGGAACTTTCAAATTTCACTCCCAGTGTCCCTTAAACTGGATACAATAGCAGTGGAAATGTAGCAAACCATGAATTTTGTTATATTAAGATGAAGCTGGCCCACATTTGCTTGTTGTCTTTGTTTAAACACCCTTACGGATACACTGAGGGCAATTAGAGACAAGTGAAGGTATAATTTGGTTCGGCCTGTGGCAGCCAAACAGCTTGTTATGACAAGCCATGGTGGAAGGTGGTTGGTTGCTTTCTGGAGTGGGGATCAGTGGAGGAACGTGTCGTTTCGTTACATACGGTGAGGAACACGAAACGTGGCTGTGGTTTGAATCCGAGAGGAAGGGAAGGGATGGGAAGGGGAAGTATGCTTGAGGTTGGACCAGGCTCAACAGTAATAATTTGAACAGTTAGTCATGGGTAGAGCCGCACCCCCTACGTGCTGTAGAGGCGATGACTTTCGGGTTGAATGAAGTATTGCTCCCCTCCTCAGCCATATGTCACTGCTGCAGACGCCATGTGCATGACAACCACCCAGTCAACACAGCCAACGTTTTCTCTATAATAAAATTTCCTCCTGCTCTTGTAACAAACATTCCTCGTCGCATAGCATACGGAAAACCGCATTTGCTCAGTGGCTGCGTATTTGCTTACGCTCGCTGGCTATTTCCATCGGTAATGGACAGCAGAATTTGCTTCTCAACTTCGATGTCTGTCACAAACACACTTTGTTGCTTGAATAGTGTTGTCCTCCCATGTGATGTTTCCCAACACTGACTGTTTTTTTCAAATGCAACAGCGGAAATGTAGTTGAAACTATAGGGCATATATACGCTCCAGCAAATGGTGAAAATACTAGTTCAAGTCCCTTTAACATAAAACAAATTGAGTCATACAAATAGGTATGTGTAGAATGACTCTGAACGACTCTTTAGTTCAGCAGCGGCTCGTGAGTATATGCTTTGGGTGTGAACAACATTTAATATTCAGATAGCCATGAAATATCATATGCAGCATAATAAATATGATTATGAACACATTTATACAATTATGAACTATTTATACGTATTTTATCACTATAAGAAAAGCATATTAAGCTATATTCTTATCATATTTACACAGCAGAAGGTAGAAATATAGCCATTTTACTTTTGATCATAATAAAGTAATATTAAAGTTTTTAAAAACAAGCTACTATTTAAGTGTTCTAAAAAGAAGAAAATAAACTTTAAATTAAATCAAATTCATCAATGTGTTATAATACACAATTTATATGGTATAGATAAAAGCTTGTCGCGAGATTTGCCTATTTTATAAGAAACATATTTTTTATTTCAATTACTTATATAAGACCAGGTCGCATATTTCATTTTTATTTATATACACAGGTAAATCTCGCAACAAGATTTTATATCATATAAATTGTGTAGTGTAATAAACTGCAGCACGGGAGGGGATAGAATCTGCTCTGGAAATCTCTGCCCCTGCATTCTAAGGCGAGCATACTGGTTGCTGTCCCCTCCCCTCCCCCCATGGGATGGTTTCCGAGTCCCGCGCCCCCCTTGGGAGTACAAACTCGAAGGGATTGACCCCGCCTCCGCCGGGGTGTTTTTAACTGAGAAAAAATCGGGACCTTGCCCTCTGCTCTGTCATGGCAATGTTCCGGCCGCTCTTCGCATCCATTTCCGTCATCCATGCCCCAGAAGGTGCCATGCCAGGGGCACAGGCAAAAAAGATTGCCTTTTTGGTCCATAAAACTAAAAGCCAAGCCCTTAGACATTTAAGCCTGACATCTTAAGTAGTGTGAGATAATGGGTCATGAACTTAGCTGATTTAACATCGGCGAGATAGGGATTTTATCTCCACTTAGCGAATAATATCACCTCCTTTAAGCTTAAAAGTTTTAAAGCATATTAGCTCGCTCGCCGCATTGATTAATCTCAAATTGTGCGAAAGGGACAAACTTTTGGATAGGTAGATGCGTTTTACAGCTCAGTGTGTGGTGGCATTTGCGCGAGTGTTAAAATATCCAGTTAAATATTTGCTGGTCCCTGTCTGACGGCTTGAACCATGTCGAAGCCTGGTCTATTGTCACTCTCTCGCTGGTGCTACCGAAACATATTCGCTGCAATATTTTATTCTGCGGTTTTCGTGTCGCATGTTTGGGAACGCCGCGACAATATATTCACTCAGCCATTTGTGTTAGCAACTGCACTGGACATACAACAGAGGTCCCGTGTTATGCTGCCTATTCAGTATGCATTTCTAAGGCCAGTGCGCTGCATTAGAGTTGATGTACAATTGAAAGACTGAGTAATATTGGAAATCCACAACCAGTAGTTGAAAAAAGCAATGCAAATGCAGAGGCTGCAATTCATTTGCACAAACATTAAACCTTGGCTTGGTCTGTATTATTGAAAGGAACTGCTCTACCATTTATTCATTTCAATAAAAACGTAACCTTATAGGAATCCTATATAAATCATTGCAGATTAGGTACAAATCTAAATGTAGTGATATATTATTGATTTAACTTCTATAACAGCATCCAATGGCTAACTGATGCTCCTTTCTGGCGGTGGCGGGGGCGGGGGCGGGTGCGGGGGCGGGGGGCGGGGGGCGGGTTATTTCCGAGATCCTGGTTGATGACCCTGGTAGGCTTGAGCCGACTGCAGGATTGGTGTTACTCTAGAATCGTTAGGGACTGCGTCATGCTAGCGCGCATCTTTGTCTCTATGTGCTCGCCTTTGAGTTTCCCCTTCATTCCTTTCTCCCAGGGGTCCCTTAAATAGAATGGCCTTCTTGCGATGACCTACGTGCAGTTACGAGTTCCTATGGCTAGGGTCCCCTCATCTGGCTATCCTGTCCTAATTGGAACATTGACAAAGACGAGTTTTGATCTTAGACATTACTAAAGCTGGTCAAGTATTTATATGTGGTCTGGAGTAGAAAATAAAGTGAGTAACCAGGGATATAAGAACTATTAGAAAAACTAGAAAACTTTCAAGATATTACCTAAAATTATTGTGAGTATATGATCACAGGAATATATTTAAAATGGAACTACGTGTTGCAATAACAGAGACCTTGTAAACCTGGTAAACGGCAGGGGCCAATATACTGTCATTCACCACCTCATGCTCTAAGAGGAGTGAGGGGCAGGGGAGAGACATTCCACGCAGTGTAACCTTAGTTATGTAAACATCCGCATAATCGTTGTTCTGCTGGGCATGTTGCCAACTTACCTCCAATATTATTCGTGCTATGTTTACTCGCTGCTAATTTCTCTTAATTTCAGTTGTAAGATTGTACTTGTCACTAGTTGTGTGTCGGAAGTAATGGTAAAAGTAATGTAGAAGCAGATAATCCTCCACCTAGGAGTGCTGTGAAATCTGCTATGATATTGCGTTGCAGAACAAAGGAGTTCAGAGTGACAGTTCTATGTGGGAAGTAATGGTAAAACTAATGTAAAAGCAGATAATCCTCCACCTAGGAGTGCTGTGAAATCTGCTATGATATTGTGTTGCAGAACAAAGTGACAGTTCTATGTGGGAAGTAATGGTAAAAGTAATGTAGAAGCAGATAATCCTCCACCTAGGAGTGCTGTGAAATCTGCTATGATATTGTGCTGCAGAGCAAAGTGACAGTTCTATGTGGGAAGTAATGGTAAAAGTAATGTAGAAGCAGATAATCCTCCACCTAGGAGTGTTGTGAAATCTGCTATGATATTGTGTTGCAGAACAAAGTGACAGTTCTATGTGGGAAGTAATGGTAAAAGTAACGTAGAAGCAGATAATCCTCCACCTAGGAGTGTAGTGAAATCTGCTATGATATTGTGTTGCAGAACAAAGTGACAGTTCTATGTGGGAAGTAATGGTAAAGGCAATGTAGAAGCAGATAATCCTCCACCTAGGAGTGCTGTGAAATCTGCTATGATATTGTGTTGCAGAACAAAGTGACAGTTCTATGTGTAAAACGGACCTTTATAAGATGCCTGAATCAAACAAACCCAAAGAGGCTCTTAAAGGTATTACTACCCTTCTATTACTTTCATTGCCTGTACTTGCAGGAATAATTACTATACCTACTATTAACTGACCGGAATTTTAATACTTAATTCTTTGATCCCACAGGAGGGAATGAGAAGTTGTTAGACTGAATTGTTCCTCAATTATTATAACGTTATTACTGGTTATTTTGGTTTTATTGGGCATCACTGTGGTTTACTTGCTTCCATGCATGTGTGATCTCAATCCAATAGGACTAGTTAGGGCCAAGGAAAATGAATCCTTAAAGAAATGCAACAGCTGACTTGTTCTTACGGAAATTGCGCCATATAACGCTCGAGGATATATCACGTAAGACCGAAACAAATTGGCAGTGTTTCTTAAACATATATAGAAAAGGCAGAAAATGATCTGTGGGAGAAAGACAGAGCAGTTGGAAACATTGTTTACGCTTTATAAGCTAAATATGCTGCATGAACTGAAAATATCATATAAATCGTGCTATTTAGAGCGATTTGTTTCCTTTAATCTGGCGTGAATAGGCACTCCAAGTTTTGCAACATTATCATAAACAGGATTAGAAGCAGAACTGCTGCTCGCGATATCATTGTTTGTCGGGAATTGTTTACTGATGTAGTGGCTGACTGCATTCCTGCCAGGGACCTCCATCTGGTGAACAAACTCCAGATAATACCATTCCTAAGTCCTAAAAGCAAGGATAATGGATTAGGCTAGAAAATACTGAAAGTAGGCACCCAATAACTGAAAAGTATTATCCTGCCTGAGCCTTTCAGTCAAGCGAAGCAAAGAATGGAACTTCGCGGCATTTCTCCTAAAGTCAAAGACAGCAGAGGTCTATTATAGTTTGGTGAAACCTGCAAGATACAGTAAACATGAATGAAAAGCTGTGCCATTGCATTTTTGGGAAGTGCAATATGGAATAAGCTATAATATGAAACATGTCATTCTGCAACAGGATAACTGCTCTAAGCAGCAATTCCATTAAGAACATTGCGTCCAAGAGAATGCAGAGCGACCTTTCCAAGGTCCAGACCGTAATCCCATATATCTCTTACAGTATGCAGTGCACGATGGTATTTGGGAAGTGTGTAACAAGCACTGCCCATTCCTGGCAAGTATAGGAGCGCATATAAACAGAATGAATCCCAGGAATTGTGGGAAAATGAGCACAGCCAAAGAAACAATAGAACAAACAAAAATATTGTCAATTTTCTATATTGTGTCTGGCTTTAAGGAACACGGGGACTAAAATTTCAGTTCTGTAATATCTAAGCTACTGACTTAAACTTTTGTGTAGACTATAAGTAGATCACTGGTAAGCTGTGTAGCAAATTTCACATTTATATGATTGTTGCTTATTGAGCTATTAATTATCTTATCAATCAATAATATAAAATATTGCTCACTTTCAAAGCACACCTGACGCCATTAATTTTTAAGTAGGTTTATAATGTTATGTGTTTCTTATTTGTTATAATCACAAGATCATTTATTACTTTTGTAGTCATAGCACTATTTCCTAAGATAAAAGTTTATTTCTGTGTGCACATATTCTTATATAAAAATTAGACAAATATCTGAACATTTTATTTATTTTTCTTTTACAAAAACTATTTGCCATAAACTAAAAATAATAGCCAGGTTTCTTCAAGTGTCTTTGTTCAACATGCATGTAAATTTTTACTTCAATTGGATTAAAACAATTGCGCTAGCCTTATTTTATGTGTTGAAAAATATAAATTTGAGAAAAATTGAGTTGCATGCATTTCAAATATATTTACAGGCTACCTGTATTCTCAGAACTGGCTCGTAGTGTTACAATACGATCTCAAACAGTGAAACTCGACCCAAATAAGGCTCGCAGTGTCACGATACGTACTGTAAAGCAATATTTGTTTAAAAAAGGGAGTATACTAATATGTTTCCAAAACTGTTTCAAAACATGTATCACACTGTGTGCTTTCTACCTGCCCCGTCAACTGCACACATAAGTATTTAAAGGTGCACTGGCGCTTTAAAATGGCGGAACTTAACATTTTATTTATGCACCTGATTCCTTAAAATTCGTAGGTACATTTGTATGTGAAAATCTGAAATTCGTAAATTTCGTCATTTTTTGTCAAAATTTCTGTCTCCGTGTCCGTTAAGTTTCAGGTTTGCCAGAATAAACACATACTTTAATTATTGTAAGATATTTTGCTTTTTGTTAGAAATACCAGAAAAATATAGGTTGAAGTTGACGAAGCGCAGTATTTTACAAACTCCAAGATTAGGGAAGAAATTTAAACCACACGGTTATTTACTTACTTGATGAACACTGTTTTTATGACATTTTGTAAATATAATATATATGCTAGCGAATATCACATTGCACAGTTCTAAACTTGCCTAAGTTCAGCTAGTGTTCCTGAATTCACAGCTTCACTTCTGAGCGACGAATGATCTAGACCGTTGGTGTTCCTAAGAATTCAGATGTTCCCGTTTTTTCCAGTAAGTAATCCAATAAACAGATAACTTCATCTTGACCGTGTCGATGAGTGGGCAAACCCCAATTGCATTAAATGACCTGCAACGTGCAAGACATACAGCGATTACCTTAAACCCATTCCCACCGCCTTTACGCTTTGCAGTCACCGTGCTATCCCTTAATATTATACCAGAATTGTGGTTTTTCATTGTAACACGGTGTATAGAATAAATGTGAGAGTTTCAGAGCTCACAACACTGCAGTAACATAATCTACATAATCCTCGCCGAAAATAATGCAAATTAAAATGCATAAGACAAATATGTATACAGCAAAAATTTTAAATACAAGTCTGTTATTCGAAATCGTAAGTATTGGTCTGAAGGGAAATTACATATAGGAAATTATATATAGTAAGTCGGTCTGGGTGGCTCAGTTGGTTAGACGCTGGCCTACTGTTCCCAAGGTCGCGGGTTCAAATCCGGCCCAGGCCGATGGTTTTTAAGTGTGCTTAAAAACGACAGTTCCATGTCAGTAGATTTACTGGCATGTAAAAGAACTCCTGCGGGATAAAATTCCGGCACACCGGCGACGCTGATGTGATCCTGGCAATTGACAGCGTCGTTAAACAACAAAATAATTTTTTTTTAAACATATAGTAAGGACGCCCACCTCGGTAGAGTGAGAGGTTAGCGTCTGCCTCACGTTCAAGGGGTCGCGAGTTTGAATCTCGCTTAGGGTAAGTTATCAGGGTAAGGTTTTTTATCCGAGGTTTTCCCTTCTCCTGAGAAGATGGATGTCGGGCTCATTTGAGCATCATTTCACACATTTCAGTCACTCACCGTCCGATATGATATTACGTTGGAGGACGTTAAAAAAAAACAAGAACATGAAACTCAAATAATAATTGTCAGTCCTATTAATTTACTTGAACGTGTTTAGAAATTCTCTCAGTTCAAATGTAAACCTATGTCTGGAACGCCAAATTCACTGAAGTCCTGCACGGCACAGTGCCTCGCTTACACCATCCGCGATACAATTAATTTTCCAGAAAATGAAACGTAAACAACTGTGTGAAGTCAAATATACCGTCCATGTATACAGAATCATTTTTACATACATATTTCAGATTTGTTTCACAGGTAAGCACTATTACGTTATTATCGATATCATTAAGGAGAACAAAATGTTCGTCTTTTGAGGTTTTTAAATGAAGCTTACTAACACTTTCATAAGTCTCTGCTTTGGATGTTTGAAAGTGAATAAGAAATTTTCGGCGTACATTATAAACTCCTTCTAGAAGTCGATTTTTGTCCGAGAATTGTAATAAAGTAGCATGCATTCTCACTAATTACTTCGGAAATGTTTCTCGCAAATGCCCTTAACAATTTTGCGTTTACAAGCAGCCCTAACTTTTTTCTGGGTAAGGATCTTTCACTTGTCTCATGGTGGTGGTCATCTTCTTTTAAGGGACCCTGGGAGTGAAATTTGAAACTGCCACATTTTTGATAGATTTTTCTGAAATTTTTACTGTGTTTGTATGTATATGAGAATAGCAGGTACACCAAATTTCAATAAAATTGGATAATTCGTTTAGAATATATAAATTATTTTATGAATTTAATTGGCACATTTTCAAAATAGAGCTCGCGTCTATTGACTTTTCAAAATTCATTTATATTGGTAGAACTGATACTCTAAAACATGGGTAACAATTGTGTGAAGAGATATTTCATATACGTTTGCTGATTATGCTGTACATATTTTTTAATAACAAAGAACATTTAATCTTAAAAGTTATTGATTTTTTTCATACAAAAAAAAATGTTTTTGGAATTCATGTTAATGATAGCATCAATATTGAAGCATAGTTTTGTTTAGCTGCTATTTATGAATACTTTTGGAAATTTTCATTGAATTTGAAGCAAAACTCAGGCGCGACCTTCTTTTGGAATGTGCCGAAATGTAGTTTTGAGAAAAACAGGCTTTTATATAGGAGCATCCTGTGTACGTTAAGGGAAGAGCGCTATTTGAAAGGGCCGTAATGACCACATGGGGTGGGGGATATGAAAAATGTTAGCTGATCCAAATGCACAGGTGTTCCAGGAACATTTTAAGGTTAAAAAATCGATTTTTGACAATTTTGACCAAAATTTCACTCCCAGTGTCCCTTAATGCGATAACTTCTTGACTTGTTATAACTTTTGCGCAACATAACTGTGTTGTGCATCGCCATCTTATACGTCCATGTGACTAATATGTGTATTTAAAGCAGCAGTCCTTCCCTCGATTTGTACCCTCACTAACAACTTGCATAGCACGCTGATACAACCAGCACCAGAGAGTGAGTGAGTGAGTGAGTGGTGTTTAAGGGCCCGTCGACAGCTAGGTCATTTGGGCCCCACCAGCACCAGAGAATGTCTGTTAATGATTGCTTACTAAAATAAACAGAGGTGCGCTGACAGAGGGCGTATTCATTGTGGCGTAAAATCATGTTTCTAGATCTGTTACCAAACCAACTTGAGCTTTCCTTAAAAATATAATAGGTGGCGTAAAATCAACTTGTGCAATATCATACACCCCGTTTATTATTCCTATGAAAAGTATCAATGCAATGGTTAGTATTTTTGCACTTCTTAATATATTTATTTAAGATACCTCTTGTTTAAAAGGTTACAAATGAAGTTAGTAATAAAATTAATCATTTTATCACCAGTTTTATACCGGGCGCTTTAATAAAATGAATTATTGGGAATCACTAGGCTATTGCAAAACATCAATCTTAAATTATGTAAAAGTATAAAAATCAAACAAAAATACAGTTTAAGAAACACTAAAGCATATGTTGAACAAATATGTTACAATACAAATGTTTGTAGCAGTGTAACGTAAAAGTGTAGTGGTTATAGTTAGCTGCTACTATCGCTACTAAAGACGATAACATGGGGAGTAGTGGAAACTTTTTCCTGTATTTTAGAGCATATTGAACATTAATTAGCTCCGAAGTAAACACAGTATGTGCGTATACTAGCTTTATTCAGAAATATGATACCTTTATTTAATACATTTATGTATATCAGAAATTTGACACGTCCTTAATCTTTAGTGCAAAATTCTAAGAGAGAATATACTATACTCTTCTAAAATTGTCACTCAAACTTCGGTCAAGTGGTTGCTTCGTATGCAAAGTACGTAATATCCCAATGCAGCATTTGGAACCGTCTGAGGTGACGTAAATACAGCAGCGTGACTTGTAGGTTTATTCCTTCCGATCTGTCTAGATTGTCTGACGGGGCCCCAAGCACCCCTAATACCCCAGACGCTACCACAGGAACACAGGGTCGGACATCCGAGTCTCAGACAGCAGTTCCCTTCCCGCAAGGAACTTGAGGGATGATGTAGGACCTAATTGAGAGCTTGCCGAGGTGTAAAGCTATAGGTACTAAGCTCAGAAACGAACCGGATTCTCCAACACATGAAAAATAAACCGTAAACCTAAACTTGTGTAAACAATGCAAAAGGAACTAAACCAAGGCACCTTGTTAACGATTGTATGAAAATACTATCACATAAGTAAACGGGCCAAAGTTACAACAGTCAGAACGTGTGTCCGGATGTTTATGGCATGACATAGTCTTTCTTTGTGTTTATTTTCCATGGATAACATAAGCAAAGTACGACTTCAACAATGGTGATTAAAATTTTGCAATTCTTATGACCCATAGAAAGTCATATTTTGACCTTTTAACGCCTTTTTGCCATTTTATTGACGCTTTTCATGTTATAGTCATATTTCCCCTTAACGTTTCGTATTTTTGTCATTTTTGAAGTGAAACCTGTTAAGGGAGGGCTTTGAAATTCTGATCCGCAACCTTTTTGTGTGACGAAAAGTGGTGGGGGTAAACACAGTGTCGGATAGAGTGGGAGCAGTGTCTTGCTTGTCTTCGGGTATCAGAGAAGGGTGAGGTATACGTTCTTCTCGCTTTCTTTCATTCTCGTTGTCCGTGGTTGCGTGCACTGCGTTCAGGCGGCGTGGCGATCACTGAGTACAGCTGTTGGCTGTCAACAGAGCATTCGTTGAAACACGTATGTATAACCAACGCATTTCGAGTATTTTTTAGTGTTATCGTTATTTATAATCTATTTCCTTCATTAAAATATACATTTTGATGTGAATATGCCTAAGTCAGGCGCAGAAAGAACAAGCGCGTGGCGTGAGAGAAAACGTGCGGGTGAGCAGACCGTTCAGAATGTGAAAAAAGAAAAAGTAGAAATTGAAGGAGATGGTAGAGAAAGAAGTAGAATACGTGCTAGTTTGGACGGTGTAAATAATGAAGACAATGAACCAGCAACTAGTACCTTGGCTCAGACACCCCCTCTTGCACCTGTCAGTGATAATTTACAGTATTCTGATTTTAACAAATTCAAGACTGCACATAATATTTTCAGTCGAGATTTTGTAAACAATCCATTTGGTTTGAAGTGGTGTGTGTGTGTGTGTGTGTGTGTGTGTGTGTGTGTGAGAGAGAGAGAGAGAGAGAGAGAGAGAGAGAGACAGATTGTGGTTTAAACATAATTAAAATGTATCCTTGTAATACAAAAGTTTCACTTCTATCGTGTGTCTTTACGACACCCTTTTTTTGATTATTTATGTATCATTGGGTATGCTAGATTTTGAAAGTACATTTTCAATATAATGTCAATGTAAACAATATTACATTTTTCATTTTTTATGATTTCGAAAATGCACCCAAAAAGGAGTGTTAGGTCATTTATTGTAATTTTTCTATGATATACTTATGTATTTCTAATATTTTTGGGTCATAAACTTCCGAGTTCTAGTGGTCACTTATTCAGGCGTTTTTGTGTTCCCCGAATTTCAGCGTGAATTAAAATTTATACTAAAAATATGTTATTTTGTGTTGAAACCAGGCGCTTATAGAAGTAAACCAGGATAATAAAAAATAAAATCTTCTGTTGTTCTATAATAATGCACTTTGGAGAGAGAGAGAGAGAGAGAGAGAGAGAGAGAGAGAGAGAGAGAGAGAGAGAGAGAGAGAGAGAGAGAGAGAGAAAGAAAGAGAGAGAGAGCGTAGGCTTTTACGGCCGGAGTCAATGTAACTAGAAGTTATTTTCGGGCTGTTATGCCGTGGTCTGCTGGAGTTGGTTTCCAGACGTTTCGTCCACAACTGCGGCGGACATCTTCAGTGGCGCGGTCGTAGTCTCCTCGGAGGCGCTACGCAAACTTCTTCGAGGAGACTACGACCGTCCTGCTGAAGATGTCCCCGTAAGTGTGGACGAAACGTCTGGGAAGTAACTCCAGCAGATCACGGCATAACAGCCCGGAAATAACTTAGTTATAATTACTTTAAATTCGAAACTATTAGGGGGGAGTTTTATTAAAATAAACTGAAGTAAACGAACGGGGAATATTTTTGTTCACAGACAAATTGGCATTAATATTGCTCAGTCGCCTTTGTGCATAGGATCAGCTCTTTTGCACCCCGTATACGTAAAGTTTTTGGAAGCAGCAATAACCACTGAAGTATAACAAGCCGGAAGTAGAGCTATGCTGTGTCTGGAGAGAGGTAGGAGTGATGGGATGTTTTATGTTGCAAAAAAGGGGTAGAGATTACTTCTGTAAAGAACTACTGTCGTTGGCAGACAAGGCACCGGAAGCCTGAGAAGAATTTATAGACTCTCTTACCAGAACAACAAAATATATACTTTCTTATTAGAGATGAAAGCGAAATTTCTGTGTAGAATATAGAAGTGCAGTTGAACGGGACGTATCATATGGTGAAATATTGCGTTTCTGCTTTATTTATAGCCGGATTACAGTGTGATCACGATATTTCTGTGCCAACTCCAAGTTATCATTTGGGATTGTATGGTAAGTGTGAATAAAGCCACTGCCCATCCTCGTGGGAATTGGTTAAAAAGCATTTCACCTCGCACAGGTAACTTATACAGGGTGGCAGGGAAGTCATTACATTCCTTCTAACATGTGCTTCGTAGAAGCATTACAAACAGAAAAGTCGAACGGCATTTAGCTTTTTGATCAGCCGATCTCGAAAAAAATGAATGTTTTCTTTATCCAAATTGTATGCGTAATTGCACAAGAATGTACCAAGATAACAGTTTGTTACTTGTAAGATGCGTAGAGTAACTTATTTCTGACATAGCTTCGGTAGTAATTATGGGACATCACACAAGGTTTCGAAATAATTAATCACATAAAAGACGTGAAGCAATACTGCGAGCAGCTCTTTGGGACGTGAAGTATGTCGACAACGTTGGGTTGAGGTTGGTCTGGGAATTGACCTGGTTTGTGCATGTAAACAGATCCGGCACTTTCACTTTTCGTGTAATGTTTTGGGAGCTAAAGCTTGAGATTGGCCTATACTCGCACAGGAAACACGGAAGGACAAGGCAGAGTATCTGTTTATATTCTCATGACGTAGTGTTAGGAACTTTGTTTATGTACTGAGCTAGGGAAACTGACACTCACACAATCTGCAGTGTTGCCAGCTTGTTTTCGACAAAACTAAAATATCTCCGTAGGAAATGGTCGTAGTCAAAAACGTAAGATACAAAATGTGTTTCAAATACCGAGATCTACCACTGGTATAAATTAACGTAATGACTTCCCTTCCACCCGGTATGTGAATAATTCTGAAAATTAGTTACCGGAAGTAATAATAATACGCCATTCGATACTGATACTTGCTACATTTGTAATTCACAAATGGCATTTATTAATCAAGTTGGCATTAGGTCTGAAGGTAAAAGAAAAAAGAGAAGAATAGCTGATCTGTTGCACTCACATGACTTTCTCTACACGTGTACTAACCATTCTTACAAACTATTTCTTTATCTTCGTGTTAGTTGAGATAAACATTTGCACAAATTATCTTACGTTTATTGTGTTGTAGGTACTAGGGGAATATGGGAATACAGTAGGGTTTGAGCGATAGTCAAATCTTTTAAAACTTTGAGATTCAGTTCTCTTTGCACGGCTAAGATATAAAAAATTGAACCATAGTCTTCCATTTGATGAAAGTTTAAATTTTACAAAACTCGCACAAATAACAAGGAATAGGTATCTCGGAAATGCTTCACTCTAAAAAAAATTAAATTATGTGTTTTAGCAATATCTACATTTTTTGTACAGTAAGATTTGGTCTATCTCTACAAAAGTCATCCAGAGTATATAGGACTACATGGCCTATAGCCAGAAACCTCAAAAGGAACAGTTCGTTTGCCATAAAAATATATCAAACATACGGCGTCTAAACCAAAATCGTTAGCCATTTTTGAGAAAATCAAAATTTTCGAAAAATTTTGTATGTAGAGAGTGGTTTAGAGTGAAGTATTTCCTTCAAAATCTTCGTGCCGCATCCTTGAAAGACATTAAACTTAAATACCAACTTTGACTTTTAACCGACTTTTCATTTTTTAGTTATGCTGCCCCTAGACTGACACGCACACGTACACACACACGCGAACCTTTTTCTAAAAATGTTTTTTTTTTTTTGGGGGGGGGGCCTCAAAACATATTTCCGATGAAATCTCGACATCGAATTGTTGGGTGGAATAAAATACTTACTATACACTATCAAGCCCGCCTCGGTAGCGTGATGATTAGTGTGTCTGCCTCACGTTCAACAGGTCGCGAGTTCGAATCTCGCTTAGGGTAAGTTATCCGGGTAAGGTTTTTTCCGAGGTTTTCCCTACCCTGAGAAGACGAATGTCGGGTAACTTAAAGCTCCATGGACCTCGGGCTCATTTGAGCATCATTTCACCCGTTTCATTCATTCGTCCGATATGACACACTGTTGGAGGACGTTAACTTAAAAAAATACACTATCAAGGGGCAACCCAAAGGGTTTTCCAGAGCATTTGAGGAGTGTCCGGCAGGTGGCTTGTTTTTAGGCGTTCGAGAAAGATTTGGCTACGTCATCGCCGGTTCGAAAGCTTGTGGAGCGCGTGGAAGTAGTCAATTTTTGAGTAGGTCGCTATCAGTGAGTGCAAGAGAGCTGTGAAAGACATTTCGCGTAGAGATAAAGAAGTTTCAACGAATGTTGAGGGATTGTGTCGTCGGAGTTAGTGTTTTGAGAGACAGTGAAAGGAGTGAGTAAAGGCAACAATAAGAGAGCACCTGTGAGTTGTAATATCACGAAAGGCTGTAGACTGTACTAACGTCAGTAGAAGGGAGCTGTCTTTTTGTGCAAAGGTTTAGAAGAGAAATAATGATACAGAATGGGAAAATCAGTCCACTTACTTTTCTTACATTATTAACATCATCATGATTTATGAAGCTTGTAAAAACACAGGACGACTCGCTGACAGTGTGTCCCTCAACCCATTTTTCACACGACGCAAGCAAATAGTCAATCAAGTGACTAAAATTATGCGAGAGATAGGGTAGAAATTTGACGCTTGAAAAGGACGGAGTTACATATGTATTTCGTTTCGAATCTAAAACGTCCCGTTCGTCTATACCTGTGTGTCCGTCTCCCTTTCCCTTTCTCTCTCTCTCCTCCTCCTCCTCATAAGTCAGTATAGAAACATGTGCAGAAAGCTGTCAAGTCTGCATAGGCTATCTGTAAGGAACTGTGGATAGATTTGAAATGTTAAGCTCCAAAGAGCACATTGTCCACTGTCGCACTAAATTAAATATGGAGGTGTGGTTACATTTGTGGCTGTGCATTATTACGTCTCGTTCACATGCTTCAGACCATTGCTTCAGACCGTATTTTGTACACATCATTCGCATCCGTAGTACACCTAGTTATCCCGTTAGCTGCCAATTAGTGCCTGCGTAAACAGTGAACGCGACTTATTTCTGTGCCACATTTGAAATTAACTGAACAAGGAATACTTGAAGCTTTAAGGGCATGTGCTATATTATGTGACAGCGAACTGAATACTCTGTGACGTCAGCGACCGTCTCCTCCCGCATCCTAGGCTTCAGAGGGAAGTGTTTGGAAGGTGAAGTTACTGTTAGTGAAGGACTAAAGGGATAGGGAGAATATATGTTGTACTTTGTACCTACGTGGCTGTAAGACACAAAGCCTAATCTTCCCTCCACACACTCTGCCTCTAGTCTCAGAAACGATGTTGCAGCACACGCAATTTAGTTGGCTGACTGCATTATATTTAATTTGTATTAACGCTTGAACGCTTCTCTCGGTGAAAATTCACTCAAATGAGTTTTCTTCCCTCCGCGGTTATCCTAGGTAGAATTTAGTCCTTCCATGTTTGCTTCCGTCTCCTCACTCTACATATGGCGGTAGCTCAGGATATTAGAAATGTTATTGCTCCGTGCATTTTGTTAGTGCCTAGGTGATTTTCCACACAACATTGCTGCAGTGGTATTTTGCTCGACCTATTGATTTGTAACACTCTAATGTATTTTACCAAAGTAACTCAATAAAACGATATAAACGTAAATAAATTACATTTACATATCTGGTGGAGAAGTTTTAAATACTGCAGTTTAATGAAATATGAGGGCTTCACTTTTTTTACTTTCTTCACTACGTATACTAAAGTAGAGGAAGTATTGTATTTCATCCAGAAATTCGACGTCTAGATTGCACCGGAAATATGTTTTGAGGCCCCCTGAATCCAGAAAAAAGCATTTTTAGAAAAAGGTCTGTGATTGTCTCTCTGAGTCTCTCTGAGAGTCTGTCAGTCTGTGGATAGCATAACTCAAAAACGAAAAGTCGGTTAAAAACCAAAGTTGATATTTAAGTTTAATGTCTTTCAAGCATGCGACATGCATGTTTTTTTAAACAAATATTGCTTTACAGTACGTATCGTGACACTGCGAGCCGTGTTTGGGTCGAGTTTCACTGTTTCAGATCGTATTGTAACACTACGAGCCAGTTCTGAGTTTACGGGTAGCCTGTAAATACATTTGAAATGCATGTTTTCAGAAAACTCAATGTTTCGAAAATGTGCATTTTTCGACACATAAAATGAGGCTGGCGTAATAGTTTTCATCCAATTGTAGTAAAAAGTTACATGCATGTTGTGCAAAGACATTTGAACAAACCTAGTTATTATTTTGTTTGTGGCAAATAGCTGTAAGAAAAGTAATAACTAAATAAATAAAATGTTCAGATATTTGGCTAATTCTTATATAAGAATATGTGCAAATAGAAATAAACTTTTATCTTGGCTGTAATACTATGACTACAAAAGTAACAACTATTTTTATTCGTAATTATAACAAATAAGAGGCACATATTATTATAAACCTACTCAAAATATGACACCAGGTGTGTTTTGAAGATGAGCAATGTTTTATATTATTGATCGATAAAATAACTAATAGCTCTATAAGTAACAATCAGGTAACTGTGAAACTTTCTATCCAGCTTACTGTTAGCTTACACATAGCCTACACAAAATGTTAGTGAGTAGCTTACATATTACAGAACTTCGACATTTGGTCCCCGTGTGCCTTAATATTGCATCAGCTGAATCACTGAACTGTATATGCTCGTTCAAAGCGATATCTCGCAGCCAGCAATGCTACCTCGGTATCACATAGACAAACGAAAAACTATAGAAAAGGAAATACCAAGTAGAGTTGAAACATATCATGAGCGCGCTAGTTTGACTGTCGTCTGACATGAAGAATCTTCATCAGCAGTAGCACTTAACGTCCTAGTCTTGTGAGAAGAAGGTCGCCTCTTAATGGTTGCACTGATTGCCCTCGCTTTGTTTGAGATAGTTTGTGGATGATGCTGTATTTCAGCGTTCCTTGGCTTTAGACAAATATGCTGTCATTTCCATGTCCTCATTTTACTGCAGTTAATTCCACCTCAATTCTAGAAGTATAAGCGTGCTGCAGAGCATAATTCTCAACACGCCCTTTCTGTTATAATGAACGAGGGTTCTTAGAATGCAGTCTATTCAGTGTGACCTGAGATCATGTGTGCCGGCACGACCATTAGAATTTCCTGTTTAGCTTTAGAGATAACAAAGGTACATGTTAAACACCGGTCATAAAATTTTGTAGTACCAAGAGCAATAACAGCAACTCATTAAAACTAGGGCTGTCTCCGGAAGTCATACAGGAATATAAATGTAGAACAGCTAATATATCCAGTGTCCAAGGGGGTGCAGCGATAAACTAGAGTTCTGAGATAATATAGCTCAGAATTGCCCTTATATGCAGTCTCTTTATCATATGTTATTTGGGGATTGTAGACTTTGAGAACATTGGAATAAATGTGATGGTCTCAGGTAGGTGGAACAAATTCTATAAGAAGTCTGCATGAACACAACATTGTCCTGCGATTCCAACAAGTCGAGTTGGCTTTATTTGACAAATACCGGGTGTCTCATGCTTGACTACCCATAAAAAAGTATGCGAGAACAAAATGAACACTCTTCATACAAATGTTTCTATCTAAATAGGACACCAACCTTGCCACATGATTCGATAATAGTATATGGGTACTAACTCAAGTAGGAAGGTATGAACAAAATCTCGAAGTATATACATTTCTGTAACGTTGCACTTATGCCGACATTCACCTTTAAGTTTCTGGGAGGCTATACCCAAAGCATCCGCTGCCAGTTTTAGATGCAAATTGTCAAAAACGAAGGCCAATTCTTCTACACAAACTCTATAGAATTAATACTTGTATAGTATCCTACATGTCTTAACGGCCTTTCTCATTAGGGTGCCAACTGGTCGCGTGGACAGTGTTTTACTTCGGTTGCTCCGTAAGAAGCAGATTCTTTAACAACACTCTGAATGCACTACAGTGATCGACTTGGCAACAGCAAATTCTCTGGCTAGGAGTATATTGAGAGAACCCTCTCTGAGTTCGTCATTAGCAGTGAGTGAACGACAGTTTCACAACTTCTTGGAATGTGGTCTTTAAGGGATGGGCAAGGGTTATTTTAAACGCCCGCACTGCAACCCAAGGGAGATCTATAGTATCCGTCACTCCCAGGAGGAAGTGCAGGAACCACAGAGGGTTACAGGTCGCAGGTAGACAGGGTATCAAAAGGCGCGGTGGTCCCTAAATGTTCCTAGCCAGAAAAATCGTCCCATTACTGGAGCTGACCAGAGAGGGTGATGAACGACCCTTTCAACCAGGCAGCCCTGTAGTGTCCAGGTATCTGTCCGCAGCAGTTTACACCACAAAATATAGAAGCACTCCTGAAACATGAGAAACAACTGTAATAAAAGGGAAATTATAGAGGTGAAGTCGTGGTAGAGGAGAAGGCTTCCCAGTATTTAGCTACGGACAGTTAATACCATGAGAAACCTAATATCAGAGTAGCGAATGGATGGAAATTAAACCAGAATCTCCAGAATGTGAGATCTGCAATTTAACGCGCAGGAGTCTTGCGGCGGCACAGTATATATTTCCGTGACATAAATGTAGCATATTTGTATCATAGGAAATCAAACCAAGAGCGAAGAAAGACTTCAAAGAGATGTTTAGCTAACTTGTTCCTTTTGTCATCGAAATCCTGCTACCGTGTATTTCCGGTTGCCATTAAAACTCTGGGAACGAGAAACATAGAAAAACGAAGAAACGTACTTTCTCTTTGACTAAGAAAGATTGACTGTTGAAATACGAAGGTTCAGTGCTTGTTTGCAGCTAGGAAATAGACGCCGTGTGCATAATTTTAAGCAGTAAACAATCGGTAATAAGCAAGGTTCAGTCCCCAATTAAAGAGAAGTCATAAGTGAAGTGCTATATTATTCGAAATGTGACTTCTGAAGAGAAAGTAATCTTTGGATTCTAGAAGAGACGGTGCTATAGCTCGTGATTTGCGAGTATAAGTCAAAGTGCACTTCGTTAGGTACTCCTTAAGGCTCATAATACGTGGCAAAGGTTTCAACCGGCTACGCCGAATAGAATGCAGCGACAGTCTGGGGATGGTTTGTGGCACGCTTGCATGTTTTAAAGACAAAGGTGCTAGAAAATCGCTAACTGGAAAATAACCCAAACTGAAATATAACGATTGGCTGTAACATCAGCGCAACATGGGACTCCAACCAGAAAAGTTGGCAGTGACACAACACTGTATTGAGAAAGTGCGCAAAATTAACTTTAATAGCATCCAGTTCTGGAACATAGGGAAAACTATTATGAGAGTCATCAAAGAGGCCATTCAAATTAAATTACACTCAAGGAATTACAATAGAGATTGGGAACTTCAACTGAGTACAGCTTGGATACCAGCCATTAAGGACACCTGCCAGGGAAGGATGAATACATCCACTCAGATGGTTCATTCAGTTGCTGAAGAAGGCCATGGATTTTGAAATAGCGTTTATGTTTATAATTCAGTTCCAGAAGGCCATGAAAGCTCGACGTTTAAACATTATCGATGTTTCCTGAAGAAGGTCATGATTTTGAGATTGCGGTTTATTAGTTATTCAGTTCCATGGAGTTTCGTATGGATGAAAGCTTGAAAGTTTTAAATTTAAGACGGCTGATCATCCGTGATTGGATACTTGTTTACCATCTAAGATTTTGGATGAATCTGCTACGTTTAGAGATAAAAATGGAGATGTTTCTCATTTAATGTTCCTTTTGATGATAAAATCGAATTTTGTACACTAGGTTAAAAAATATCTCTGTCGCACATGTTACTAGCTCAGTAGTCAGGGCGACTTTTTATCGCGCGACTATCTACGTGACCGTTCTCCTACGAAGCATCGAGTGGATCATTGAGAAAAAAGTGAACTTCCTCGACACTGCAACATAAAAACCGCAGTTTTCTCCGTAAGGATATCGTCACACTCGTTTATGTTTGGTATTGATTTACAAAACAAATTTGACGTCAGTCTTATGTCCACTAGTTAACTATTTACCAATTTTGTGCGCAAAGGTACTCGGATAGAGTAAATAAAGTTAGAATACTATAACATAGGGAATGAAAAGGAACCTCGGTCAGCTATCTCACAGCACTGCGTTGCTAGGCAAACCGCGGCAATGTCGGCTAATAACTAACATAGTTCTTAGTCAGTTTGAGAATCTCGTGAAAAGTCGATTTCCATAAAAATAGTCGGTGCTTAGTTTTCGACTATATAAGCGAGCCGGCACGGAACAACAGGTGAGCTTCGCTAGTGGGTGTATTGGGTCAGTTTTAACAGGGCAAAGATAAAGTGAAATAAAAAATGCTGGATTTGTCATTTATCACAGAATATATAAAACTGCAGGTGTTAAATTGTGAGATTCGGCTTGGTTCTGTGTCATCATGTTAACTTCTACCTGATGTTTAATTGTAGCTAGACTTATTTTGTTAAAATATGTATGTCTTATAACTAGCTGCACCATCATAGCTACAATGTACAGTCCACCGAAAGCGATAATGTATAGGCTTAAATTGTGACTCCGGCCGCGACGCACAACGGACGATTGGTTCCAAGCTGCCTCACAGCACATACCAGGCGCAGCGCAATGAAAGGCGCTCAAGCTCAAGCTGCTGCACACCACTCACACGAGCAAACACGTGACGACAGTAAGAGCTACAGAACCAAAAGGGAATTTCAAGAATTTCCCGAAGAGTCCCACGGCTGGCGTATTTGTAGAAGTTCACGAAAAGGTGAAGTTCCAGAAAGGTCCATGTTATGTCATCCTCACTATATAAGGAGACGAGGCAACGAGAGTTAGTTACAGACCTGAGTCAGTTTTAGTGTGTGTGTGTGTGTGTGTGTGTGTGTGTGTGTGTGTGTGTGTGTGTATGTGTGTGTGCGTGTGCGCGCGCGCGTCAGCTGCGCGTGTAAGGTCATCGTAAGAGTACCGTCGCGCCGAAAGGAGGACAGTGTAGCAGTTAACGAGTGTTGAGTGATTGTATCGTCAGAGTTAGTTTTTGTGAGACAAATAGAGAACTGAAAGGAGTGAGTCAAGGTTGCAAGAACAAAACAGTTGTGAGTTGTAATATCATGAGGCTGTAGACTGTGTTAACGACAAAAAGAGAGCTATGCTTTGTGCATTCAATTAGAAGAAAATAAAGTGACAAGAAATAACTAGAATGAACTTTTGTCATGTTGTTACAGTATTCAGGCTAGGGTGCTGTATTGTTTGCTCAGATGCACATGCTCCTATATGTTGTGAATGAATGTTGACTTCTGGTAAACGCGCATGAAATTAAAATTAAATCATAAAAGGCAATATAATACTCTAATAACGCAACAATCGCAGCCCACGAGAAGTAAAGGGGTACGTTTACTGGCCGTGGCTTCAGAAGAGATCCTTGAGGGCGGCAATCCGCTTTCTCCAGCACTCTCTTCAATTCATTTGATTTCACCATCGTCATTCACTTGCTCTTCAGACGCTGCTTTGAAGCCCTTAAGTGCGTGGTGAGTATGGTACCATCGATTACCATTATCACTAAAGCTGGTACGAAAACATTGAATTCTGTTTGAGTGCCTCCCTCTCTCCTCCCCTTTTAGTGCAAAGGAACCTCTCTGTTCATGTAAACAACTTGTATCTGTCGAGTGAGATACATCAAAGTTTACCCAATGGCACACATTCAGCATGGTCTATTCTCGGTCATGAAGTTACGTAGCAGCAACATGATGGATAATACGTCTTAGTAATTATTAATATGCAGGTGAAACGCTTTTCTCTTTAAGATACTATGATAAAATCACCGTTTCACAAATCCCACATCTGACACCCAAGTAACAAAGGGACAAAATCCAGCTCAATTACTTTTCTGTCACTTTATTCATTTGTAACTGAATGCACAACACAGTTCTTTTACTGACGTTAGGAGTCTAGTCCTTCGTGATGATACAACTGTTTTCTTCTCGTAACCTTGACCCACTCCTTTCTGTCTTTCTTCACTTTCTCTGTCTCTTAGACAGCTGACTCTGACGACACGATCACTCAACAGTCATTAACTGCTTCTCTATCTTGCTTTCGGTGGGACCGTGCACACATAACTGACACATATACACGCACAAACACACACACACACTAAAACTAAAATCTGACTAAGTAAAAACTGTCTGCCCTCACGCGTCCGCAAGCTTTTATACTGGTGATGGCGTAGCGAGGTTCTTCACAAACTTCACCTTTTCTGGAACTTGCCGACAGCCAGAAGATTCACGAACAATCTAGAAAACTTCCTTTTTGGTTCTGCCGCTCTGATCATTCTCACGTGTTTGCTCGCCGGTAGTGGTGTGGGAAAACTTCACTTTGAGCACCTTTCCTGCACGCACCACCAGTGTTGTGAGAGCCCCAAGAGGTCCACGGAGGACCTAAGGACTTTGAGGTGTCGTCAAACTTGGAAAACCTTGGAGACCTCTGTCAATGTCTATGCCGTTGGTCTGGATCTGGCCACCCAGCGTCTCCTCTCACCTCATCCTTACTTTCGGGGGGGGGGCATAGATTCAAGCCTGACTTCAGTGCCAAACCTTCTCCGTATCTGTTCTATTGCTATTTGATGCGTGTAAATTTAATTTAATATTTCAATAATAAAATCGTACTTTAAAATTTGCCTCCTTTTGGCGTTTTTTAATAAAAGTACAAATTCTTATTGATTTTAACGGCTTAAGGGAACACCAAACTGATATTTTAGCCTGTTTGGTCAAAAAATCGATTTTTGAACTTTTATTGTAAAAAATGCAGCATATCTTAAAGAACATATCTGCGAAGTTTTAATTCCCTACGGAGGGGGGAGCACATATTTTTGACGCCTTTTTAAAGTTGTGCGCCTCTGTCTCTGCCTTCCATTTCAACTTTAAACTCATTTTCCTCGGAAACGATTTTCTTGTTACTTTCTCATATTTAAAATCTATCTTGTCACACAAAAATCTAGCTAGGGGTCTAAAATTTGTTTCCAGTATAGTTCAGAATATGGGTAATAAAATGCCTTTTGATATTGCATATACCTTTGTTTTTAAAAAAATAATATAATAATGCGCTGTTTTGTGGCACTTTTGCACTTTGCTGTATTGGAATTTTTTTTTAAAGAAGAACTATTTACTATTACTAAATTAAAAGAAAACTTATGTTGTTACAAAGGCAATAAGATATACAATTTAAAAAAATCAACTGTGTTGTTCAACATCTGTTGGAGGAGATTTTGGTTATACCCCATAAAGTTGATATAATTTTATTAGATATTAGAATGAAATTCGATACACTCATTTCTTTGGTTGCTGGTAATGCCTATGCAAGAAAATAAGTCTCTAACGTTAACCCTTTGGAAACTTAGTTTTTTTCACTTCGGTGTACCCTTAAGATAAAGGAAAATTTTCCAAAGGAATTAATGAACGTATAGGACACGTAGAACGAAAACAGTATTTTTCCTATACAACTAACTTTAAGATGCTTAAATGTTCCACAAAGAAAATAGCAGAAGATAAAAGGGTAATAAAAGCGAAATACGAAACTGATTTATAGAGTTTATGTGCTTAAGCCGTTTAACTTGTATATTCCATAAAAGGTTATGTTAGTTACTGCCCGAGTTAAAACGAAATGGGTACAAATACCTACCCTAGAAATATAAGATAGAGGTTCCTGGGGACACAGGGGCTTGGAGCCATACGCGTGACCTGCATGCATGCACGTGCTTGGCGTTTGTACAACTTGGTAGCGTACCTCCATAAAACGGAGCAGTTTATGGTTTACCACGATCCATTTAGAAATTCGCATAAGGTTATAAAGGCAAAGGGAAAAATGCTAAGCATAGTGGAAATGCTCAACCCGGAGAAGGACGAATTTAGCTGTAAAAATATAATCGAGTTATCTTTGCCAGCGGAAGATAGTCTGGCTATTTGACATCTCCTTTAGTACGTGGATTGTGGAGGGGGGTCGGTCAGAACGGTTTTTCATTTTCCCTTATCTACCCCTCGTCTGCTCCACTTTTAATCACGAAGCTTTCTAAAGCGTTCTACCGAACAATATAAAGTCTTGTAATGGAACAAAGTACGTTCGGATCTATAGTGCTGCCTAATCCAGCAAACAGTTTCTGTACTGCCTAAAATAAACCTTACTAAGTAAAGCGGATTTCAAAATGATCATTAGGGATACCCATCTGTGAAATTTTGAAAATCTACATTTTTTATTGGATTGATTTGAAATTTTAACACAACAATCACTGTATAGTGAGGAGTAACTGTGCTAAATTTCACACATTTAGTCAGATTAGTTGCTAACATATTAATATTTTATTATATTTTTTTAAATATTTGTATAAATGGTTCCCCATGATGCAATTTTGAATTGAAAAACTTAATACTTTTCAGTTATGTCCTGTAATAGAATGTTAGCAAACTGATGAGATAATTTCCTAATCTTGTTATTAGTTTGGATAAAAATAAATTTTAAAGTTTAAGTTCATTATTTTTTTCATTTAAATTTCGAAATGTAAACTTTAATATGTAATTACTCAGCCGTTATTCACGTTATGAAAAAATTATCCCATCACTTCTTTTTAATGTTATTTCTAAGCATGTACACCAAATTTAATGCATAAGTACTAAAAATTGCATCGTGTGGAGCATTTTAAAGAGCAAACAGTGCTAAAAATAAAAGCATGGAAAAACTAAGTTTGAAGTCATAGCAAGGATAATGGAACTGTATGGATTTAAATGGACATGACCACTTACAGGCAATCAGTTAGGCGGCCACGTGACATAGTAAAAATGGCCGTAAGGCTATAAAAAGCATATCAAAATAAAGCAGAAGATTTATGCTATTTGAGAAAACAAAAATCCATTTTTGGCAATTTTTGAAATGTTTAGCCTTTTTACACAGATTAAAAAGAAATGATGAGATAATTTTTCATAACAAGAATAACTGCTGGGTAATTAAATATTAAAGTTTACATTTCGAAATTTAAATGAAAAAAATAATGAACTTAAACTTTAAAATTTATTTTTATCCAAACTAATAACAAGATTAGGAAATTATCTCATCAGTTTGCTAACATTCTATTACAGGACATAACTGAAAAGTATTAAGTTTTTCAATTCAAAATTGCATCATGGGGAACCATTTATACAAATATTTAAAAAAATATAATAAAATATTAATATGTTAGCAACTAATCTGACTAAATGTGTGAAATTTAGCACAGTTACTCCTCGCTATACAGTGATTGTTGTGTTAAAGTTTCAAATCAATCCAATGAAAAGTGTAGATTTTCAAAATTTCACAGGGGATTTCAAAATGATCATGATCTCAAGTAAGAAATCCTTTTAACCCTAGTATGCTTAGTTCTAGGGTGCATAAACAGGGCCTCTCAGGCTTCAGTCAGAGGGACACACAGTCAGTATCCAGTGACAGAAATGGCCATACAATCACCTGTTTTATGTCCAAGTAACACCCTGAATTTTATGGAAAATTTAAGGGAAACTATAGGAAATCATCCCCTTCATTCTGGATTATTTTCTCACGATTGGTAAACGAAAGGCAAAAGCTTACTAAATCGTTCAAAAAACACTATCTTTGCCAAATACATATTTGGTTTATTTATTTATTTATTTTTTTGAGTGCACTATTTCCAAGGTATTCTTTCTTATTTGTTTCAATTTTCCAATACTTGTACTATTTTTTTCAAATAGCAATATACTATTCGTTTTTTATCTTTTGGCCTTGCAGAGAGAACGGAATTTCAAAGGCATTGCATAGCAACCAACTCTTAGAACAGTTCACTATCGCTTAAAGCCTCCTGTAATCCCGTATTTCCCTTGCGCGTACAAGAAAATTAGCAACAAGATAATTTCTCAAAATGTTTATATCGATTAAAATATAGTAGATATATTTGTGAACAGAATTTTTCTAAATTGAACTATACTAAAAGTCTGTATCGCAATATGTAACACGACGATCACTTGGTGGAACTTCTAACGTTATGCACTTCGACTTTGTCGCCAAATGTTGACAAACTTCTTAAACGTAAACAGTGCCGAAGAAGTCACTAACGAACAGATGTTTATCACATAATATTTGAAATTGCTTTCGTAAATAAAACGCTATGTATATGTAACCAGCCTGTCAATGCAACACAAAGCACGGCTGGGTGTTAAAGAGGACAAAGTTTGCGTATAGTTGAATGAGACAAACCCAACGTCTCCCTTTTCGCAAACGTTAGACATCGCTGGGTAAAAGTATTAGCCCATTTATAAGTTAGGGTAAACAATGTCCATCTCGAAGAAAATTTGAAGCACAAAGTCCCAAACCTTATAATAGCTGAAGGAAAACATCAAGTGAAAATTTATTATAATCCACTTCGGAAGCGTGTGAATTAGCTTCTCAAGATGAAGCCACAAATATATGGAGGTAACACGGCAACATTTCCGACCTTCCCTGTTGTAAGAATCCGTGTATTTGTAATTTTAACTACTAAACGTTGAATTACTTCGAAGCTTAATACATCCGTTTCACCGGGAATTGCCGCTCCGACTGCCGAGCCACCAGAAGCCGAGATGCGGACGATAACAAGAAGAAACTCTTATTTCCATCCTGAGATAACAGGGAATACCATAAATTAAACATGTAATCAGTAATAAGCCAACGACTGTTGCATTCAGCACTTAAGGTTAAAGCTGTTGCAGGAAATGGTGTTCTGAATGAGAGGGTAGGCTAATACACCAATCCATTATGAGAAAACATGATCCTAAGTACTTCCTGAGTTTGCGTGTAGTTTTGTGACCGACTCATTAACTCTTGGCAATCGGCATAAACGTGAGTTAAGCTTTATTGCAAACAGCTGATAAACACCGGTAACATTCTTAATATTTCAACGGGAGTATGTATGAAATCAACTGGGATGATGTTAAATATCAAAGGTAAAGTTGTGATTTTAGAAGCGCATTTAATATCTTAAATTTTAAAGTATCAAAGCTATTTACTATTCTATCGAGTTGACTCAATGAGAAGAGAGGGACATATGTAGTACCTCGACCGAAAGGCCTATGCCTCTGACGGGGTACTCCCCAGGAGGATGGATGATGCAAGTGGATCTGAAGGGCGGCCACAACGTTGCCACGACAGAACAGAGGGCAGGGTCCCTATATTTTCCCAGTTAGAATCACCCAGGCGGAGGAAGGCTTGGCCCGGTTCCTCTCCTACCCCTTCCGGTTGGTGCTCCTAAGGGAGACGCGGGACTCCCAAACCAGCTGCCCTCCTCTCCCCTCTCGGGCTTGTACCCTCTCATAGGGCCCAGAAACCAGTAGGCTCTCCTTTTAATCTAAGGGACAAAATTTCCAGATCGCACTTTTTCCCCTGCCATGACACTCGCCGGCGCTTCCAACCCCGAAAGAAGACTAACGGGATGAAGGGTGAAGTGAAATTTTTAATGCAACAAAATGGAGGGACAGGAAATTCGGAGGCCACGGATACCCTTCCCAGCATTCGCCTGGCACTCCGAAAAAAACCCATGGGTCAGGAAGGTTGGCCATGGGCACCGAACCACTAACCTCCTGAATGCGGGTCACAGACATTATCCCCTGACACATACCGCTCTGTATTTTAACCGGGTAATTTGGTCAAATACCCAAACCTAGGCCACATTTCTTAAGCTTTTAAATAATTTCTTAGAGGTGGATTTCCAGAAGAACACCACTACCCAATTTTCGGCTACATAAGCGAGTCAGCAGAGACAGAAAAGCCGGTTTAAGTCAGTTAACTGTCAGAGCGACCTGTGAACAGTTGAGCAGAGTTTGTGTGAAGATTACGATATAACAGAACATTTATGAATTGCAAGGTCACGAGTTGTGAATTGCAATTCAGCTTTAGGGGAAATAAAGTGACATAAGAGTAATTGGTCTTGTCAATTTATCACAATGTTTTCTTCTGTACCTAAACCACTAATTTGGATATAGGACTTATTTTCAGGTAGTACTTTTCATATAGGCGTAAAGAAACTTACATAGTATTTGGTGTTCTTTGTGACGTACTTTAAGAGAGTTATTGTTATCTTGCTTGTAGCACTAAAGCATTGTTATACTCTCTAAGGTGATCAATATACATTTGACGTTTTGGTTACCGTGTTAACTTATGTTTCCTCATTAAAGGAGCTTGGTAAACAGCACATTCTGAAGCCGTCTGCTTCCAGAATAACGAGCAAGAGCCTTAATACGGCCTAATCCACGCTTACGAGATTCAAAAGCCTGGGAAAATGAGGTTGTTAAGATTAAAATTTTGTGTGTACAAGTGTTCCAACAATTCTGCCCCTAGGTTCACATTTAAAGGTCCACTCGTACATGTTATGTGTTGGTATGTGGTCTAAACTTCACTTAATGGGCTGTTTAACGTATGTATGTCATAAGAACCAGATCCAAGCTACACTGTGCACTTGAGGTGCGTTTACGGTTACATAGCAGATTCTAAGAACAATAAATGAAAGTCTCTCGTCAATTCCGGTGCAGAGCATTCAGAGCGAAGCACTTTCAGTTTAAACACGGCTAAAGAAAGGAAAAGTAAATTGAATTTGGAAGAAGATAAAGAAGGAAAGAGGTACAATACCCCTCTTGCTCTTTCACTCTGTCTCTCTCTTCGTAACGCACGACTGAATGGAGAATTAAGCAAGAAAGTGTCGTTTCTTTTTTATTTGAGAGTAAAGTAAAAACACTAATGAAACCACCCAAAAGTCAAATATTTATTTCAACGTGTCACTTGCCTTGTTTCCTCCGTGAAGTACTTACTGAAAAAAAAAATTGTTGTTTAATGACGCTTTCAATTGCGAAGATCACGTCAGCGCCACCGGTGTGCCAGAATTTCGTCCCGTAGGGGTTCTTTTGCATGCCAGTAAATCTACCGGCATGGAGCTGTCGTTTTTAAGCTCACTTAAAAACCGTCGATCTGGGCCGGATTTGAACCCGCGACCTTGGGAGCAATAGGTCAGCGTGGAACCAACTGAGCCCCCCATACCGACATTACTTTCTGATTTGTTCAGGTAGCGCAGACGGTAGCGTGTGTTTGACACGTATTCTGACATCATGGGTTCGATCCCTACGGCCAGCCTATATGATCCTTGGGCTTTTACGGGAGTTTTCCCGGGTCCCCAGGCAAATTTTCTGTAGCATACCTTCATCCGCCGAATTTCCTATCCCGCCATTTCATTCATCCTTTCATCTGCTTATTCAATTTCGGGGTAGAAAGTGTCAGCGGGAGTTCGGTGCAGTATGTTGGGGAAGATGCTCTAAGTAATTACGTCCCCTACCACGAAAGCCGGACTCAGATTCGTGTCCCAGATGATAAGACATTTGAGCCTCTTAGGGGCTACTCTGTGCGAACCGGCGGGGGACCGGTGTACTGGCTGGTGTTGGGGAGTTTAAACCTGCGACCCTACCCTTTGCTGTGCCTGCACTTCTGTGGTGTGGCCTCCTTCCGTCTCTTCTTGCCTCACTCCCACTCGGGGTGCCCCGTCGGGGCACAGGTACAAAACGCTCCTGAGGTTAAAATGCCGAAGTCCCCGCTTACCCGTCTATTCACTCCTATTCCTACTGGTTTTTCTAATACCAGTAGAAATAAGATGCAGAAAAGTACGTTACGTAGAAGATTAGCTCTTGTTAGATACTACTACAGGTATGGGGAAGAGGGGTGACAGCAGTGCAAACGAGTATGTAGCCTCTCCACTTTCTGACACAATTTGAAAGACTGACCGGTTCTCTGAGGTAGACAGACAATAGCGGGAGGCGTGGTCTGGCAGCTATCCACTGTGAAGCAGTGGAGGGTTTTAAGCTAAGATATAGGAGACGTGACACAATATGTCGGTTCTCCCCATCTATGTACTGCCAGAAATATCAATTTCGTGTGCCGTTTTACTCAAGTGGCAAGGTACACAAACTGGTACACTAACGTACATTTCCCTAGATGACAAGTGTTCCCACATTTAGGTAACCAACTTTTGACTCCACCCAGCCGGTATCCGTTTTCCATAGGACTGACCTGAAACACCATCCAAAGACGACAAAAGCAGTAAACAATTATATAATCCTATAATTGATGCGAACTGAAGGAGTGATTCGGATACCGAGCAATCAAATAGTTTGCTGCCATTGGTGCACAAGGAAACGGTAGACCTACACTACATAATTTTACCTCTTAAAAGGCGTGTTCTGTACTAGCCAATAAGGTACCGCTAACGATTATGAGAGGTCAGTATGACAAATTGATTACATTCGCTGTACCTCTTTCTCCTTTAGCCAATACGAGCAAGGGCGTAAGCATATATTTCATTCCTTTGCCATTTTGTAATCTTTATAAATTTATTTTTATTGATCAGTGTTGCATATCTTTGCACCACGATAAGGAATGTGACGAAGACGCGAGCTGCAGTGACATTTTCTTTGGCGTTCTTTGTACCAATGCTTAAACGGTTGCCAAAGATAGAGCTTCTTTGCCAAATGCATATCTAACCTAATCTTCAGGTACTGAGGCGTTAATGACAATTTAAAATCTTAAAAAGTCATAGCTTGGAAATATTCTTCAGTCTTTTTTTTTTTTTTTTTTTTTTTTTTTTTTTTGTGGGGGGGAGGGCAACAAAAGACGTTTAAATGAAGATAGTTAACAAACTACTACTGTAAATAACTAAGTATACAAAGCAATGAACTCCAAAATTAATGAATCTGCCCTCAAATTTAAATACATTTATTTTCTGTTTAGAAACGGTATTATAATTTTTTTTTTTTTTTTTTTTTTTTTCAGTTTTGGCCTTGTATATTTCAGTTGTGTGAATTACAACTTCGTCATCATTTGTGCCGTTTGATCAATGATATTACAACTAATTCAGTCTGAAGAAAGTTAACTATGATAGCCGCAAACTTTAATGGCTGCTGATAGTGGACTATTACTATTCTTTTTCCTCTTCTGCAAATACATTTTGTGGGTACAGACGATATTTATATAATTGGTCTTACAGGGTGATTTTACAGCGTGTTTAACTATACAACAGAGTGAGGTATGCCAAGCCTCAGATTGAATTCAGTATCGAGCCTCCCGCCATCAAATTTTGCGACAGTCATACTTTCAAGGGTAGAGAGGTGATTTTACGCTTCAAAACTGGATAGCCGTGTTGACTGACACTGAGACGATTCTAGTGTCTATGCCCATCGTTCTTAAAAACATTAAGATTTATGAATGCTAAGGAAACATTGTGTTGTTAGTCGCGGCGTACAAGAAAGGATGGTCGAGCGCGGGCTATCAATCCCACTTGCGATGGGTGTATCAAAGGCACTCATGTGGCCGTTGTGAACAGTAACAATTAGGTGGCATAAGGAAAAGAGATTTTATAGATCATTCGAGAAGTGTCCGGTGGCCGGCGTGTTCGTAGGTGTTTCAGAAGGGACCATTGTACGTCATCCCCGCTATATAAG
The DNA here is from genome assembly GCA_030765045.1 of Tenodera sinensis. NCBI lineage: Eukaryota > Metazoa > Arthropoda > Insecta > Mantodea > Mantidae > Tenodera > Tenodera sinensis. The sequence continues at coordinate 20,897,328 of CM060964.1, forward strand.
GAGACGTGCTAGCGAGAAAAGATCAGTTCTTACTTTGTGTGCGTGTGTGTGTTTGAGTCAGCTGTGTGTGTCGTCGCGTTATGAAGGAAGATAGCGAAGTGGTTATGAGTGTTGAGTGATTGTACCGTCAGGGTTAGTGTTAGAGAAAGTGAAGAAAGATAGTGAAAGGAATAAGTCAAGTTTACGAGAAGAACACATTTGTGAGTTGTAGTATTACGAAAAACTAAAGACTGTTAAGGTCAGTAAAAGAGAACTGTATTTGTGCATTCATTTAGAGGAAAATAAAGCGAGAAAAAGGTAACCAGACTGAACCCTTGTTTTTGTTACTCTGCTGTCAGGAGTGGGATACGTCGAAATGTCATTTTGTCACGGTACTATTCAGAATCTGAAAGTTTTCACAGGTGCATATGCCTAAAATACTATAGAAAAAAACCTTCAGTACAGCGGTGTCTATATAATGATCAGAATTATTACCATCTGATTTTGTTACATATTCAGCTGCACTATGAACGTATAATCCTGTATCTCATCCTTATATCTGGGAAAACATATTCAACCATACGCGTGTATTGCTGCATGTTCTGACCCCATCATACGATATAAATGTTTGCTACTGAAATCTATTGCTTAAAGCTACTGCAGAGAAACAGGTGAAATTAATCGACAACTTTCCCTGGTTCACAGGAAAGGTCTGCTGAAGTGGCACGGCCAGTACAGTACAGCAAGTGTCCTGTTGGCTAAGATAAGTGTTGCGTATCACGCAAAACTCCTACTTTCACACACAAACAGTTCGTGCACTGAAGCCTAACCATACGCCAGCTGCGAGACAAATGAAACTCGCCGCACGCGATAAAAGGCACGCTTTCTAAGAAAGCAACACCCTGGAGTTACAAATAACTTCGTATCTAATTTTATTCTAGGAACAGATTACTTGTTTCCTACTTAGAAATAAATAATTCACGTAATCTATGTAAATAATTTAGAAATTATTCAAAGCTTAACAAGAAAATCACCCTCTGAAGTCAGAAGCTAGCCTTCAGGAAAGAAGTATGTTCTCCAGCAGTATTTCAATACGTAATTTACAACACTACCACTAAATGTCACAATGGTAGTTAGAATGGCACATCACATAAAATATACAGCTATTATAATATTATTGAGCAATTATTAGCAAGTTTTAAAATCCAATTTTTTTTACACAAGTTCTTTGGTGGTTCACAGTCAGCCATAAAAGAGAAGGAACAAATCCTTGTGCTTACTTAAATTTATGACATGCACTACTACGAATAATCGAAGGTATACAAAAAGTAACTGTCATAATGGAAATTCTTTCTTAACAACACTTAACTTAAAAATCTGGTGTGTTGCACTCACACGACTTTCTCTACTCTTTCACAAGCTATTCTTGCAAACACTGATTCCTTATGTACCTCATTTTAATTGAGGTAAGGATTTGCGCAAATTATCTTATTACCAATTTACTTGTAGGTGCAAGGGGAGCTGCAAGCGATAGTCAAAAGTTTTAAGAGTGGTCGCTATATGGCGTCTTTAAAATTCTGCTTGCTTTGCATGACCAAGGGATAAAAAATGAAGATTGACCTCCCGTTTGAGATCGGTTTATAAGTGCTGCAAAATTCTGACAAATAACTAGAAATATCTCCGACATCAGTTCACACACGCGCGCACACACACACACACACACACGCACGCACGCACGCACACACACACACACACACACACACACACACACACACACACGCACGCACACACAAAGAAAATCATTTGAAATTTTGCCTTTTTAACGAAATCTACAGTTTTGTACAGTAGGATTTGGCCCATATCTTACGGTTTACAAGTTACGCAAAGTCATCCCGAGTAAATAGGGCCACATGGGCTGTAGCCATGAAATTAAAATATACATTTCATTTGCCATGAAGATATCTTAAACATATGACATTTTAATAAAAATCGTTTACCATTTCTGAGGAAATCAAAATTTTCAAAACTTTTCACATGTAAAGGCTAGTCCAGGGTGGAAGAGTTTTCTTGAAAATCTTCTTGTTATATTCTTGAAGAAATATTAAACTTAAATGCAAACTTCGGTTTTTAACCGACTTTTAACTTTTCAGTTCTGCTGTTTACACACACACACACACACACACACACACACACACACACACACACACACACACACACACACACACACACACACACACACACACACACACACACACGCACGCACGCACGCACGCACGCACGCACAGTCATTTTCTGTGTTTACCATCATCTTGGTCTAATACCATGGCATTCGTGAGTATTCCTTTCTTCCTAAGATAAGACCCTTTCGAAAAACATGCACAGCATTCCTTCGAACCACATCCAATTAACCATCGGTGAAAAGTAAACCATTGGTAGTAAAGAAACAGAATGTTTAGGAGTGCGAGATTTCATAATAAGCGATGATTTGTCTTTAAAGAATATTTAGGATGTGGGTCAAGGGTTGATGCTTAAGGGACAAGGGGACAGAAATTTCAACCAAAAATAACAAAATTTAGGAATTTCAAATTTTCACTTACAAATGCACCTAGGAACTTCAGAAATCAGCTGCATAAATAAAATGTCAAGTTCCGCCATTTTTAAGCCGCCAGTGTATGTTTAAATACTTATGTGTGCAGTTGACGGGGCAGGGGGAAAGCACACACTGTGATACATGTTTTGAAACAGTTTTGGAAACATATTACTATACTCCCTTTTTTAAACAAATATTGCTTTACAGTACGTATCGTGACACTGCGAGCCTTGTTTGGGTCGAGTTTCACTGTTTGAGATCGTATTGTAACACTACGAGCCAGTTCTGAGAATGCAGGTAGCCTGTAAATATATTTGAAATGCATGTTTTCACAAAACTCAATTTTTCTCAAATTTACATTTTCAACACATAAAATGAGGCTGGCATAATAGTTGTGGTCCAATTGTAGTAAAAAGTTACATTTATATTGTATTAAGACACTTAAACAAACCTACTTATTATTTTCAGTTTATGGCAAATAGTTTTTGTATAAAAAAAAAGGAAGTAAATAGGATATTCAGACATTTGGCTAATTTTTCTACTACAATATGTGCAAATAAATATAAATTTTTACCTTAGCAAATAGTGCTATGACTATAAAAGAAATAACTTTGTACTCATAACTATAACAAATAAGAAGCACATAACATTATAAACCTACTTAAAAATTAATGGCGCCAGGTGTGCTTTGAAAATTAGCAATATTTTATATTATTTGTTGATAAAATAATTAATAGCTCTATAAGTAACAATCATATAAATGTGAAACTTGCTACACATCTTACTAGTGGCCAACTCATAGCCTACACAAAATGTTAAGTCATTAACTTGCATAATAAGAACTTTGAAATTTTAGTCCCCGTGTGTCTTAACACATCTCTTGAAAGCTTGGAATTGCAGTTAGTTGGAATGTCAAACTCTACACCATTCTGTCGGAAGAATTTTACAGATAACAGGTTACTTACGTAAAATTAAAGCATAATTTTATGAAAGCACAAAGTAAAACACTGTCGTATTGAGTAAACCTCTTAAAATGAATCCATTGATCGTGTTAGATTTAGCACAGAAATGTCTGTTCCCTTGCGATACAGTGGATTTTGCACGGGCTGAAGTTTAATTGGCCGTTGCCTAGAGATTCAACATGCAGGAAAATGCGATGTTCGATTGAGTAGAAAGCTGTTCTGCAGAAATACCGCAGGGATCCCTTTGTGGGTTCCTTCGTCTGCCTCGATACAAAACGTGTACACATGCTTTTACCTTACTCTTACCAAAGTAGGTGCTTCAACTCAGAAGAATAAGATACGGGGAACACTTTTCATGATCAATACGGTGTCTAGTTAAGCATTGGGTGTTCTTTATTTTCAAGAATTATCACAACGTATTTAGACACCGCACATTAGTTAGAATAGACTTCCTGTTGCTTTTGACACCTTTCGAAATTTACCTTAGGCTTAATTGTATAAAGACCGCCTCCGTAGCGCAGTGGTAGCGCGCCTGCTGCTGGTGTGAAGGAGCCCAGTTCGATCACCGGTACCGGCGTGGATAGTTTTCCGGAGGTCTGGCACGGGATGCACTCAGCCTCGTTAGGTCCCCAATTGAGGAGCTGCTTGAAGGAGCGGACGCAGGTCGCGAAGGCCGCATAACTGGTCGGGAGGGTTCGGAACGCTGACCATGTCCAATCCACCAGTACTGCATCCCAGTCATGACACCTGTAGTGGGCGGAGGGAGGTGGGGAACGCAGCGGCTGGGCGGCAAGGCTTAGCTGCTCATGGGCTCTTGTGCTGGGGGTTTTACTTATATAACAGTAAAGCTTTCCTTGCGATTAGATTCTAGCATTTGTAGTGGAATCGTCCTCGTTTTGCCAATTCTCCACAACGGCAACCTGTATTATTGCGCTGTAAAATATTCTTCTACGATCCGTTAGAGCATGTTGTTTACCGTCACAGTATTTATTTTAAAAAATCATATATTACAAAACAAAATTCCTTTAGAACCTTGCTTGAGTGTGTTTTACCTCCCTCAAACAAGCCGGCTTCTTACGAAGGAATCAGAAGTTGGTAGAAAATTATTCGTACATATATCTGAAATCTACCTAATTGCAGTTCTGTGAAACTGATCCACTTTTCTCTTGGCTTTTGTTTCCCAGGAATATGGCGCTCTTCAGAATGTCATTCAAATCAGCTATCGGTTTTCTTTCCTTTATGGTGAAAAAAGACTAACAAACTAACCGCAACTCTTATGAGAGAAACAAAACGACATCTTTGGTCTGACTTCTGTTATTTTTCACGCAGATTGAATTCCAAACACGACCCTGGCTCTTATAAACGTCTAGTGTTTTACTGTTTGATTCTAATTATCCTGGTTACAGTATTATTACAGTCGCATTAAATATAAAGCAACATGATGGTGCTAATGATAATAAGTGGTAAATCTCTGGTGCGCAGAAGAAACCACCTTTATGCAAAATAACGTAGCCACGTGTTCTCAGGAGAGAACGGGGCATTGCAGAATGTTTAAGAGATCTATGGGGAGAAGACCGATGATTGATGCTGGCAGATAGTTTTCAGCCATGATGCTTGACTGGTTCTTCGTTATTATTCTAGTTATTGTTTCTATTATTGTTATTGTTATTACTATTGTTATTATAATATCACATGTGTGCCAGTAGCCAAACCTTGGATTCACATTACTTTCTCTATCCACTATAATATAGTTATATATTAAGCTTTGTTGAAATAGTTTCATTATACCAGGTGAGTCAGCTGCCCCTTATTCTCGAGTTTTACGCAATCCGCATTTTATACTCCAACATGAAAACATCGACCCCATTACTAGCTGCGTGAAGCTGTTTGCTGTTGCCCGAGATATTTTCTCCGGTGTATTTGTTCTTACTTCTCCGTAGATCAAAAGCATATCTACGTACTCGTCTGTCGAATACATAATGAAAGACTGGCACAAAATATTGTGCGACAGCATACGTGTGGAGAACGCAGGGGTCCGCATTCACAACACATGCCAGTCCAATGACGCAGAAGTCATTACACCGGTTCAATTAAAAAATACAGACAACCAAATACGATTTAAATTATGTCCTAAACGCTCAAGGACTTTATAATTAGATTATTGTGAATTCGGTTTCCAAGTTTTGATGAACATTAAATATATATGAGACTCGAACCTATGACATTGGTGCCTAGCGCAGAGGACAATCCTGTTCAGCTATTTCGAGACTTAGCTGAAAGCGCGTACCGCGTTCAATAGTAGGACTTGCATGCCTGGCGCTAGGCCATTGCCACCTCGCGAGTTTTCGGACTTGATTTAGCCTTTTAAGACAGTTTTAATCATTTGCTGGGCATTTTAATATTATTACTTAAATGGCAAAAGCTGTTATGCATATTAATTGAGATGCACGAGGCGTTGTTCACGCAAAAATGTAAATAAACTGTTATTTAATAATATGTCCGTTTTGACTGTACGGGTCCATGATGGAAGAGGCGTGTATCTAAATTTTTCGTAATTTTTGGCAGCCAACGCCTGCTCTGAGTAAAAGAATCCACCATTTTCTTTTTAGCTGACGTTGTTAGTGTACCCATATGATAGGTCCAATTTTTCCGAGGCGTTTACTGAATTACGTTGCTATGTATACTCTAATAAAAAGTTTGTAAAATCGGCTGGAAACCGGAGTTCGCTCTCAGTAAACGAGTCGTATGTTTTTGAGGTGTACTTTAGCGAGGAGTACGTTCTATCCCTTAAACCGCTGTTGCTCTCAACTTTGCGCATTCCTCTCTTTAAGAGGGTTAAGCAATACAGTTTAGTAAGCGCAAACTGGACTAAGGTGCACATGCCGTTAGATGGGTGGCCTACCTTCCAAAAAAATAAGGCGTGGCTGACTCATCTGGTATATGCAGTGGGAATTGGGGAAACCAAATCGACAGTCATATATTCAAAAGTGGACTATATTTTGGCCTTAAAATTCCATTCTTTCTTTGATATCAGAAGAAATACCTGAATAGCGATAGCACTATAATTAATGATAAATTGAAATCAACAATAATAGATATCTCAAATGAGTGATACCACATGAAAACTTCAAACAGGTGTATGTTTTTGTGTGCCAAACTCTTGTCATTTTCATTTAACATTTACCTGTTACACAATTATACATTCCTTTTTAAATGAAGAGGATTTTACATTCTGTTCTCAGGAAATTCATTGTATACATTTCATTTTCATGCAAATATTTTAAATGTACATTATTTTACTTAGTTTAACCAAATCGTTATAGCTGAAGGGGTATCATGTGAAACGTAGATTGGGCAGAGCTGATTTTGTAACAAATCGTGTCCTTTGTCTGGAAGATTCTGGACATAAATGTTTTATTGATTTATGTTGTTCAAGCACACACGAAACCTTATCTAACAATGCTTCTTTCGAATTCAGCCGACCTCGCTGAAATATCCATATCGAATTTTGTGTTGGAATGGAATACCTTCTTCACAGTAGGCAAATAATAGATAAAGTAAAAATCGTTGACAATGAACTGGAATGGCATCATTATCATTATTATATTAGCAAGGACATGCTTGTTGAAGGAGGTTTGTCCAGCACGTAAGCAATTTGTCAGTCAACTGACAAGCATTATGTAAGTTTGGAGGGTGAAATGTGACTTTTGGAGACAATAGGGTACAAGTTTCTGTACCACTTAAATCCTTTCGTTCTGTGTTTCATAGGTTTATACTGACGTGCACAAAATTTTGCTCATATTTGAACGCAGGTAAAACTACCGTGGACTGCCGCGGACCACAATAATTAATTGTAGACTACGCCAGCTTTCCTAGTAGGATTGGTCAGTTAAGATCCTACCCGCGTTACCTGCACGTTAAGTATGTTGCATACATATCAGTCGTGCTGTTCAACTTTGAACCTTCTCGAAACTGAAAGAGGATACATAAAGGGCAACTTAACCTAGTGTCTTCAGAAACATTTGGAAGCTCCTCTAAGTATACTACAGTTCATATCGAAGAAACTATTAGTGATGACGGAGAATATTATTTTGAGCCGAAAAGTACCATTAACAGTAAATTTAGTAATCACTCCACGAGCACCAAGAAGTAGAACAATCACTTCCGAATTTGAAATTTTGTAATTGCCTCTTCAATATGGAATGCAAGGCTCAAAATGTAGCTTTTTCCCTGATCAATCTCATAGATTTATTTCAAATCGGATTGTAGTTTCAAGAATTAGTCCGCTATCGTCTACGTCTACTTTCATAAAAATAAGGTTAGAAAATGTATTGTCAACGTAAATATCGCCATCTTGAAACCATCGCAATGTATAGGTACGTTTTAATAAGTCGTAATTAATTGTTCCTACATATAAAAATCTTCTTACTAATATTTCCGGAAATTAGTATGTATATTCTAAACTTATGCCAACTAGAAGTATATATGTCACCAAGCAATGTGTATAATTACTAATTCCTTATAGCAGTGTCGTGATAATCAAATGCCTTGTCATCGCCTATAAGCTATGAGCGAAATTCAAATATTTTTGGGTTGGTCGCTATATGAATGCTTTCAAATTCCATTTGCTTTGCACAACTAAGATATAAAATAGGGAATCACGACCTTCCATTTGAGAAAAGTAAAAGTATTGGGAAGCTCACACAAATAACAAGGTTATTTCCGAAATAGTTCATTCTTCAAAAACATAAATTGTGTACTTTAACAAGACCTGCATTTGTTGTACAGTAAGATTTGACTTATGTTTTACGGTTTACAAGTTACTTAAGTTGTCAAGAGTAAACAGAATTACATAGGCTATAGCCACAAAATTCAAAATAAACGTTTCATTTGCCATAAACATATCTTTAAAATGTGGCATTTTATCGTTAGGCATTTTCGACAAAATAGAAATTTTTGAAACATTTGCAATGTAAAGGGTAGTTTAGGGTGGAGACATTTTCTTCGAAATCGTCATGACGCATTCAAACTTTGGTTTTAACCGACTTTTTGCTTTTGAGTTGTGCTGTTCACACACTGACACACACAGAGACACACACAAATACAGACACATACAGACAGACACAAACACACACAAACACACAAATACAGACACAAACACACAAACACACAGACACACACAAACACACACAAACACACAGACACACAAAAACACACAGACACACACAAACACACAGACACACACAGGAACATAGACACACACAGAGAGACATACACAAGCACACATGTACCTTTCTGTAAAAATGCTTTTTTGGATTCAGGAGGCCTCAAAAGATATATTTCCGGTGAAATCTCGTCATCGAATTTTTGGGTGGAATACAATATTTCCACTACTTTACTATACGTAGTAGAGAAAGTAAAAACTAGGTAGTTCGTTCATAAGGGATACTTTGTGATAAATTATTAAGTGCTCTGGGAGGGAAATTTGAAAGTTCCACATTTCTTGATAGATTTTTCTGAACTTTTTACTGTGTTTGTATTTATATGAGAATAGGAGGTACACCAAATTTCATTGAAATTGGATAATTCGTTTAGGATATATAAATTATTTTATGAATTTAATTGGCACATTTTCAAAATAGAGCTCGCGTCTATTCACTTTTCAAAATTCATTTATATTGGCAGAGCTGATACTCTAAAACATGGGTAACAATTGTATGAAGAGATATTTCAAATACGTTTGTTGATTATGCTGTACATATTTTTTTAATAACAAAGAAAATTTAATCTTAAAAAATATTGATTTTTTTCATACAAAAAAAATGTTTTTGGAATTCATGTTAATGATAGCATCAATATTGAAGCATAGTTTTGTTTAGGTGCTATTTATGAATACTTTTGGAAATGTCCATTGAATTTTAAGCAAAACTCAGGTGCGACCTTCTTTTGGAATGTGCAGAAATGTAGTTTTGAGAAAAACTGGCTTTTATATAGGAGCATCCTGTGTACGTTAAGGGAAGAGCGCTATTTGAAAGGGCCGTAATGGCCACATGGAGTGGCGGATATGAAAAATGTTTGCTGATCCAAATGCACAGGTGTTCCAGGAACATTTTAAGGTAAAAAAACAATTTTCGACTTTTTGACAATTTTGACCAAAATTTCACTCCCAGTGTCCCTTAACCGACTTTTTGCTTTTGAGTAATGCTGTTCACATACTGACACATAGAGACATACACAGATACATACAGACACACACAAACACACTGACACACACACACACACACACACACACACACACACACACACAGGAACATAAACACACACACAGAGACACACACAAGCACACACGTACCTTTCTGTAAAAACGCTTTTTTGGATTCAGGGGGCCTCAAAACATATATTTCCGGTGAAATCTCGACATCGAATTTTTGGGTGGAATACAATACTTGCACTACTTTACTATACGTAGTAGAGAAAGTAAAAACTAGGTAGTTCGTTCATAAGGGATACTTTGTGATAAATTATTAAGTGCTAGTTCATAGAAGACGTGATCAATGAATAGTAAACGGCAGACGCCGGCCGCTTCACAAGATACACGCGGAGCTGGAGCTGCAGTGGTTTGCCTATTACGACGGTAAAGTAAAGCAAAGCGCAGGAGGCGGGCGATTTAGTAAAGCGCTGTTAACTGCAACGTTGGAGTAAAATGTGAGGGATTACCTACGTGTAGATGGAATGAGGTCCGTAATAGGCACCGTCAAAAGCACAAACGCACAAGGCCAGACGTCGCTCTGATGGATACATCAGTGTGCTGCACAAAGATACCTTTGAGTTATAGAGAATTAGCGTTTTGCGTGCCGCTCCAAGAAATACCAGCAGCGTCACAATTTTATCCGGCTCATATTTCGCATTGCGTTTTTTGCGTTTTTTTCTACTAGTGGCCCCTTACGGCATTGTTCAGAGAGCTCACAACCTATTTTATTAGTGGGGGAAACTAATCTAAACTGTTTATTGCGTTCTATTTGAACCCTTTAGTAAAACTTTAGTGGCAAAATGGTGTTGTTCTATTCATTTGTTCCATTGTTTACCTGATTTTACACTTCCCTGATATTTGCGACTAACCCGGTATTAATATCACGCACAGGAACGATTAAGCACTGAGTTTTATCTGATTATCCTCCCCGTATGGAGGACTTACACCCCTAAAGGTGTGCCTAGGGTCAGATGTCTTTTGGGGGCCAGAAGACGAACCTATGGGCCGAACAGAGTGAAGACCTGGAAGCGAGGGGTCAGCCCAGCACCAGATGTGAGAGTGAGGAAGAGGATGATATGAAATGCAGGTGAAATGGATGTTTGGAAACTGTAACGATGGAACAGATGGTGACATGAATGGCGGGGGATAACGGAAATACCTTGGTCTAACCACTCGCCTTTATATGTGTGTGTATGTGTGTGTGTGTGCGCGCGCGCTCGCAGGCGATCCAGGTTAGCTGGACGCAGAGTATAAATGACGTCAGAAGTACAGCACCACCATCAAATGTGGAAACAACTGCCACTAGAAGCAAGAGTCGAAAACAATGTAACGTAGTACTCTGCAAAGTGCACGCAGACGCAAGGTGAAGGTGTAGTATAACGCGACTGTTTTGTTTCTTCTCGTAGTGAGCTGCACACGTGGAGTGATAGTGTTCATATGATGCTTGTGGCCCAGGTTCGATCCCAGGGACCCGCATGTGGTATTCGTGGTGGACGGAGCGGCGTCAGGGCGGGTTTTCTCCGGGTGCTCCGGTTTCCCCCGCCATCTCATTCCACCGGTGCTCCATCTTCATTCCATGTGTCATTAGTGTTACCGCCTGCGGTGCCGTAGTAGTAAAAGGGGGCGTTAAACACTACAACAACAACAACATGATGCATGTGCTGCAGTGAGGCGGTTTTCATGGCCAGGCTGTACCTACCTGCAGTTGTTTACATGCGCGAGCGATAACAGTATAGTCCATGTGTAGTATACCTATGGAAAAACGCACACGTCTCCGGCCTTATATTGATATACGAGTGTGAGTCTTCTCATGCTGCGGAATGATAATTAGGCATGCCTGTATTTTACAGGAGATGCGAAATGCAGGTGCTAACACCGCATTCAGGGCTACGGCGTTGCCCCTTGTTAACGAGCTCGGGTAGAGCAATGGTTAACTTGCTGCAAAGTCAAGATGAAGATCAGAACTTCAAATCATACCTGTGAATAAATGTGGCTTTTATTCATTTCTCCTTGTTTTGAGAACGTTCTGGCAAGTTATGTGTTCATTCCAAATGCACAGAAGGTGGATTTGCCTATAAATAGAAGTTCCAGCCGTTGTCTAGTTTGTATGTACGTACTGCATTTTACAAACTCTCATTTATTGGTTTTCTTGTGTATCAAAGATTATCTTTAAATAGTAAAACATGTAATGATGCCTGGTGTTTGCAACTACATAATACCATTGTAGCTTATAACTAAAATGTCGTTTGTGATGCCCATTAAAGCATATTCCAACAAGTGATAATTTGAAATTCACATATGCTAATTAAATGAAACAACCTTCTATGCCAAACTACCAGTTCTCGACAAAAATACTAATAACAAAACAAAGAGATATATGCATTAATAACGGTATTATCAAAAGTATTATGACTTGTAGTGTTTATATATAGTCACTTAAACACACCGCAGAAAATAAATTACTGGCAAGAGAAGGACTTCTGGCAGTGAGAAATTTTATGGGAGTAAAATCAACAATTTTGGATGAGATCACATTCAAACAATCGAAATGTTAGGGACATGTAAGAAGAATGCCTGGAGACACAATACCGAAAAATGTATTGGAATGGGGAGCACCAAAAAATTGAAAGAGAGGATGTCCATCAATAACATGGGAGGATAGACTCCCACAGACAATGAAGAGAGTGAATTTACAAGATGAACCCAGTAACAACAGTAAAGAATGGAAAAGATCTATCGGAAGATATGCTTCCTGTTTTTAAATTACATTTTTACAGTAATTGAGCTAAAGCCTCAAGTGGGCTAAGGGTGATAGAATTCTCTGTCTGCACCAGCATGACATTGTAGACATTAATGAGGGTTTGTTAGTTCGGCTTGTCGAGCCTCTGCGCGGCCTTCGTGACCGGAAGCCATATTTCCTTATCAAATACTTCCTCAAATGGTTCGCAAGGAACTTCTCACTCTCCCTGCACTGGGGTTATCAGTGTTTCAATCGCATTATACACCAACCCTACAGCATCTTTAGCGAGTTTTGTGATTATTATAATTATGATTATTGTTTTTCTTCTTCTTCTTGTTATTGTTATTGTTATTATCATCATCATCATCATCATCATCATCATTATCATCATTAATTTAAATTTATCATCTTAGTTTTATTTTTTTTTATTTTAAATCCATAAATTGTAAACAGTCCGTAAAACAATGCAACAGATTATATCTTTGGGTTTTCGTAGTGTGCATAAAGAATTTCAGAAGTATTCGTTGAAAACTCCAATTTATATTTAAAATTAACAGTCCACAATATAAAAACTGAAAATAAATTTTAAAATTAGAGCACAGTAATAACAATTTTTCCGAAATTTTCATAAATTTTCGGTGTTCCATTTATTTAAGGGACCCTGGGACTGAATTTGTGTTTTCTACATGTTTATACGTATGAAATGAAAACTTTGCAAACTTCAGGTTGTTTCTGTTATAAACTACCACACACTACTCCAGCACAATCTGTTTTATGGAATTAATTATTTAACTTATTTACAACATTCAAAATACTGCATTTCCATAAAAAACAAAAATATAACAACAATCTTCTTATTTTACAAAGTCTAATTACCCAAGAGACACCATCAATCTGTCGCAGGAAAAAAGAAAAACTTTTCAGTGCTTGTTTGCTTACGTAGGTATTGAAAATGTTTTGAAACTTCTTTGTGTATTTCATTGTTTTGAAGCTAGATAAATTGTCAGATTTTGAAACCAAAGACTGAAATCGCAGTCACATAAGTGGAGTACATGCTGGAAAAATTCTAGTGTCCCAGCACGAAGTTGAATGCACATGGAGGAGAGAGTGTATTGAGAAATGTCATTTATTTATTTAAAAAAAAATAAAAAATAAAATTTAAAAAAAAAAAAAGAAAAGAAAGAAAAACAATTGTTCTACACACATGCATCATGATCATTACTTGTTAATCGCACCTTCCCTCTCTTGTGTAGTAGCCTCTTTCCTCAGATTCATAGCTTAACCACCTCTTTCCGCTGAATTTGTTTGTTTGGGCCCTTTATGGCCATATTTTGCTCAAATAATGCAAAACATTGAGTAGAATAGGGGTGTTTAAATGTAGCGCATAGAGACTACGCAAGATCTTTAAAAATAACGAATCTAAAAAATGTTACTGCCAACTGATAGCTGAAGGTTTGGGGAACATTTATATGCATAAACCTAAAAATCGTCAAATTGTTAACTTTTCGGTCATTTTTCAGTCCCAGGATACCTTAAAGTGCTCCATGGTTACTACAAAAGGGCATATCATAAATAGGCACCTACATTTTAATACATAATTAAATATATATTTAAAATAAAGCAGATGTGGGCCACTGAGCATTTTATGTCTTATATACATTATAAAAGAAGGAATGCTCTCTGTATGTGCCAAAGGATAACCTTGTGACATAGTCATTTCCTCAGTGCATTTTATTTAGTTTCTGTATCAGATGTTAAAGGTATTCCAGTTAAACAGGTCACAAAATCTGCTTCTCAAATTAACTGTCACTGTGTGGAATATCAAACAGAGGTGTATCTGTTCTAGAATTTTAAACGAAGGTCTTGCTGACCTAATAAATGAAGTATGGCATCTCACTGCTTTTTAATATATTTACTATTGCTTTGTTGTGACATTGATTTGTTGTTCTGTGCACATGCAGGAGCACCCCTGGCAGTAAACTGTTTAGTATGTATGTGAATGTTGAATATTATGAAGTATATTGTCGCCATTTTATGAGGCAAGTGTATGCTGTGTACGTGACGGACTTTTCTGTTTTATATTTCTCTCTTTGGGCTGAAATTGCGAGTCGTTTATGCACCCAGGTCCGAAGATTTTATGATCCTTGCTCTCCCTCGGAATTAAATGCATACTCAAAGCTTAATATCAGACGCTCGGCTTCCGACCTGATGGAGATCTTTTGAACTGGGTCGTTCAGCGCATTTTGAATTTGAAATAGTAATGTTCGGCATATTACTTATCTTTCTTTTCTTTTATGTGTAGTAAAACTGAAGCAGAATAAAAAAGAGCACTGTGAATTAAAATGACCTAGGAATTGCTTTTAACTCTGAAAATGTAGAGTTGCACATCTGATGTGATAACATTTTCTGCATTTTAATAATGGCGTACAGTAAAACACAACAGAAAAACAATGTTCTTGTCGATGCAAGGAATTGACCAGCTGCGTTAAACATGAAGTGGGAACAAACTTCGGACAGAAAGCTTCAGAAGTAAATAATGCAAGCACCATTACTAGGGAGCAGATTTCTATGTAAACAAACACTTCGTATGGGTAAAATGTTGTAACACAGTAAACTTCAGTCGTATACAAAATTTTATTGAACCTAAAAATACGCGTTTTTGTAATATTTTCATGTAAATATTTTAATAAATTTGCTAAAAGGACATCATTAGTAATTTTCTTTGCTTTAATTTTTAAATTTAAAACGAGGTCCGGGGCATTTCATGTAGTGACAGCGCAATTTCAATGAAGCTTCACACATAAAGGTATTCCGTATTGAGTGACCTCCACTACACGTGCTGCCTCAAAATCTGAAAGGGGAATTCCCTATTTTTGATGTGGACGGCTGACGCGATGTGCACAACAAACTTCAGTTGCTACTTTGGATATTTATATGATAGAAACGATTCTCCAATGCTGTTACTGGTCCACATTCATCATAAAAGGTGGATTAGTTATATTTTACATTCTAACAAAATAAATATTATTTAAAGCAATACTGTGGTATTTAATAAGCCACGTTATTAAACAGAAGTATATCAGTGAACATAAAAATCTGATGTGTTGCACTCACATGATTTTCTCTACTCTTGTACAAACCCTTATTCCTTTTGCTTCCTTTTAGTCAAGTTAAAAATTTACAGAAATTATCTTACTGCTGATTTTCTTATCGATTCAAGGGGAATATGGGAATACAGTAGGCTTTGAGCGACAGCCAAATTTTTAAACTTTGAAATTCGGTACCCTCCGATATGACACTACGTTGTAGGACGTTGATTAAAAAAAAATTGAAATTCCGTCCTCTTAGCACGGCCAAACAAATAAAGTGAGTAACGACCTGCCATTTGAGAAACGTTTAAGTACTGCAAAACTCACGCAAATAACAAGGAATATCTACGAAATGGCTCACACCACAGAAAATGCCTACAGACATGTCTTGTGTCTTTTGGCAAGATCTACAGTTCTTGTACAGTAAGATTTGGTCTATCTGTTACGTTTAACAGCTGTGCGAAATTCATGAAGAGTAAACAGGACTAGATAGACTGTATCTGGAAAATTTAAAATACACAATCAATTTGTGATAAAAATATTTTAAACTTTACTTTAATCAAAATAGTTACATCTTTTTGAGAAAAATCACAATTTTGCAAATTTTTCCATGGAAAGTGTAGTTTCAGGTGGAGGAATTTTCTTCAAAGTCTTCGTGTCGCATCTTTGAAATATATTAAATTTAAATACCATCCTTGGGTTTTACCAGACTCTTCGTTTTTGAGCTATGCTGTCCACACACAGGCATACGCACACAAACACACATGGACCTCTTTCTAAAAAATGGCGTTTTTTTGGATTCAGGTGGCCTCAAAACCTATCTACGCGGTAATAACCTTAGAGAAGTGAAAGAACTTCCGATAAACTGGGTAACTTCCTATCGTATATCTCGTCGCGAGGAGGTTAGTTTGGCTCGATTAAGAATAGGGCACTGCAATTTTTCGTATGGTTACCTATTTAAAAGGTACCCTGCCCCTCTATGTCAACCTTTTGTCAGTCCATCACGTGTTGCTAGAGTGTTCCTCTCTAGCGCACCTTCGAGATTCTCTGCAGCTGCCTGCCAGACTTGCAGAGATCCTAGCGGACGACAAAACAGCGGTTGATAGAGTTTATAAGTTTTTAGCGGAGTGCAATATCAATTTGAGGATTTAAAATTTTAGATATTTGTTTATGCCTTTTGACCTATTTATTACATTGTTTTATATCCGGCTATTGTCGCTGTTTATACGTTTATGTGTATTTTCCTTGGATACTAGTAATTTATTTTAGATTCAAGTTTATATCTGGCTATTGCCATAAATTTTAGAAGGGCGCTAATAACCTTGAAGTTGAGCGCCCTTAAACCCACAAATAATAATTTCTCAAAACCTATATTTCCGGTGAAATTTGGACATCAAAATTTTGGGTGGAATACAATACTTCCTCTACTTTACTATACGTAGTAAAGAAAGACAAAAAAAAAAAAAAAAAAAAAGGATCTACATCGTATAAAAATTCCAAGGTTAAAAACGGCTGCTGAGGTAATGGCTGGCTAGCGAATTGTTATGGCACAGGGATTTTAATTGCCCCAAACCTTTCGAAAAATTCACATTCCATGTAACAATGGGGATTATTTTATATTTTACAGTTATTTTCCAAAATCAGAGGCTTATAGTAAATGACATCCTCTAGAAATATGAAGGTGGCTTTTTCAGAAAAGCAGACGTGGCTTAGTTTGTTGGCAGTGTTTATGTTTTGCTCGGAGCGCGATACAACTTTGCAGCTTCTGTGTTAGGAGTTAGTGCATATTGAGAACACATTGTGAAAGATACACTTTGGTAATGGTTGTTTGGTTTAGGAATGTTGCTGAAATCGGGATTGCAGTTTCTGTTCCACAAGTTTTGCCTCTGCTTTAGGAACCGGAGGAGAATGAACATGCAATTGATAAGATCGTGTTTGAGAGTACATACAGATAAGGCAAAGCAAACCGCGCGAAGCTTACTCAGTGCTGGAACCGCGATGAAGTGGCTTGGCCTTTTGCAGGAAAGCATAAAATTGCTGTAAGCGAGCTCGGGCGAACTCTCCCAGTCATCACTGTAGCTTGGCTTAGTGAATTCTATGTCGCAGGATATGAGCTACAGACTTCCAGTGCTAAAGAAATGATGATTTAAAGACGTAGTTGGCAATCTAATGAAGGGTACTTTACTCTCCTATAACAAAAATAAACTTAAATTGTGAAGGAAATGCAAGAGATGTGTTTATTTAGAGTTTCCTACATAAGAAAAGTTGGAAACATTCAGTATTTCCCCTTAAAAGTAACTAGGGGTTCTGTAAACCACATTGTGACGTCAGGCAAGGCGCACAACAAAGGACGTTCGGTTCAGGCCCGCAGAGGTGCGAGGTCAAGCTTCCCCACCCAACTCACGCGAGCAAACACCTGACTAACAACCCAGCGACCACACGGAAGGTTTTCCAGGGCCTTCGAGAAAAATCCGGTTATCTAATCGCCGGCGTGTCTGTGGAACTCGACAAAGGTCCGTGTGACGTCATTCACGCTATATAAGGAGGTGAGGAAATAGCAGAGGGGGAGTTAAAGTTACAGACACTAGTCGGTCAGTGTATCAGTGAGTGCGTGCCAGTTGTGCGTGTGTCGCCGCTTCGTGAAGAAGTTTTAACGAGCGTCGAGTGATTGTATCATCGAAGTTGGTGTATGAGAAAGATAGTGAAAGGGCTCACTCAAGCTGCTTCAATAGTCACTGGGCAATATAATGAACTCTGTCTACTACACAATTCAACTCCGCTCTGTGCAAAAAACAGTGGCTCCTTTCTTCCTACGACTCGCTTACATAGCCGAGAAATTCTCTGGAAATATGTTTTCTGGAAACTTCTCCTAATAAGCCGGTAATGGAAAGCTTCTCAAACCTTCTGAAATCGGTATATGTTCCGGCCCGACTATTAGTGTCCTTGTTTACCGGACACGTGTCGCCTAGCAACATGGTGGTGGGAGGTAGCTTGTCCTTGAGCGTCCTCTTAGATGCGCCGCCATCAGAGTATATACCTCTGGAAAACAGAACACAAACTTCCAGTACCAAAGTGTTCCAAAGGACGACAGTAAACAAGCTAATGTACAATTGAGTTAGTTGTCAGATATTAGTTATGGATAACTTTTGTTTCCATTTTTGGACAAGAAATGAAACATAATAACGAAATAAACTGCAAAATATTCAGCGTAGTAGCTCTATGGTTCTATTTCGCCAGCACACAATCTTGGTTAATTAACCTTTGTAAGCTGGAGCCTTTCCATTTCCCTTAAATGCACTACTTAGAAAAAAATATACAGAAATGTTGAGTGTAATATAATTTCAACAAGGAAGTAGCTATAAACGCATGTAGGCAAGGGAACGCTTGATCATTCTTGAGAACTACGTTCTGGACTTACATGCTTGTTTTGCGGGTTGCCCTTGGGAACATATCAGGTGGAAATGACGCCTCACGAGAGCCTTCCATCAGTTACCCGCAATGAACAGTTTATAAGAGCATGCAAGTGCAGTCACGTGCCGTATACCACGACGAAAGCTGTCTACACTGCATTTACTCATTATGGAGCTTAAAGGATCATTTCTACTTTACTCAAGCTGGAAGTTGCTCTACCAAACCATGGCGGAGTGTGCTTAAGTTTTATTGCAGTAGAGAGTATACACTTGCCTTAATTTCATAGCTGGATTAGTTGTCATACCAAAATAATAGAAGAAGAACAGTTAATATTTAACCTAGGCCATTCCAGTCTTGATAAAAAGTTAAACTTCTGACGTTCATCTTAAAGTAACTTAGATGGGAACACCTTATTACTTATATTTCACACAAAGTTGGTATTGGTTTATTTGTCTTATGAATTTTAAAATATCTTCCATTGAAATCCTTATTAAATGTTTCCTATGCAGAGGTCTCATAAGTTCGTTTTGCTGACAAGTTGCATCTAAGAGGTCGAACCAGACTCGCTATTGTATACATCATTATATGTAACAGAAAGCTTGGCAACTGCTCTGTTGTAGCTGTGCTGCGAGTGAGATGTATTCCCAAGCGTTCTTAGTATTGGACCGTATAGATAAACGAACGCGCATATGAGACAGTCTTATACAGGGGGTCCCACCCCCCCACCCTCCCCCCCAAAAAAAAGAAAAACACCGACAACGCCTAGTATGTGGAACGGGAAACTGATCGGTTTTCAAGAAGGAACCCCTGTCTGGAAACGCACAGTTTGGGCGCTGTAGCGCATCGCAGTGTGAGATGGGTGTACGTTCGTCAATAAACCCAACATCGAGTTGTCTACATCACAGTTCAGGGGCTTCGAACTGTGTACCTCGTACGTCATTGCAGAGCCTATATTGGCGGTGGTGAGCCTCATACATATGCTGCAATGCGTGAGATGGCCTTTGAAGCAGCTACTTTGAAATTATATGGAGAGCTACACGCTAGCCACTAAATTGCACTTAGAGATATGTAAAAGGGACAATACAATAAAAGCTTGAATTACATGTTAGAGATTGAGTTATTTATACCATTACTAAATATATACCTAAGTATTATTTTGCAACCTGTTGCACTGTATGAGCATATACATTTTCATGTTCTGAGAAACACGGCTTGTATAACACCCTTATATGTAATGTTTTCTCCAGCTGTAGAGAAATTCAATGAATCTGACTCCTTTACAATTACTTACATGAATTTATAACTACAGAGCTGCACTTTAGGCACACTTAAAATATGTATTTCAATTGGAAATTAATCCAGAGTTAGGTTCCCTATTCGCGACTACTATACTGTTCTATGCATCTTGGGCGGCTGTGCCACACACAGCCAGTGCCTGACCTTGCCCTGCTCACAACTCATTGTAAATCCAGTGTGTATAAAATTGAATATCTTAACCCTAGTACGAATGTTTATTGAAATGAAACTTCTTATGGGAGGGCTTTGAAATTCTGATCCGCAACCTTTTTGTGTGACGAAAAGTGGTGGGGATAAACACTGTGTCGGGTAGGGCGGGAGCAGGGTCTCGCATGCCTTTGGGTGTCAGAGAAGAGTGGGATATACGCTCTTCTCGCTCTCTTTCATTCTCCTTGTCCGTGGTTACGTGTACTGAGTTCAGGCGGCGTGGCGATCACTGAGTACAACTGATGAGACTTCAATATAAATTTTGCTTCAGATGATGGAAAACCATTGATTCAGTTTATGGAAGAGAAACTATCATTGAGAATGAACGATTCACCAACAGAATCAACGACACGTCATGAAACAATTGATGCAGTTTTCTCACGTTTCCTAGAAAATTTAGAATTGAGTTTTCATTATTCATTTTCGTTCTCACAAACCGATAATTTCTCTTCTTAAGAACGAAGATGATGCACAGTGACACATATGTATATAATTTTATGTAAATAAATGAATGATTAACAGCATCTATGCTATTCAAAAGTGATTGATGAATAATTAAAATGTTTCCCTGCAATACAGAAGTTTCACTTCTATCGTGTGTGTTTCCAACACACCCTTTCTTTTTCTTTTTCATTTCTTTCTTTCGGTTTTTTTTTTTTTTGTAAGGTTTACCATACGTGAAGACGTGAAGACAAATATTAGCAATAATAAATAATGATTATTAAGTGCAAAATGTCCAAGGGTAGTACAATAAAAACTCCTCTAATGTTTATGTTCATAAAACTAATTTCCCAAGATTAAAGCTGGCTTTGAAGTTGTATGCTTAAACGTATTCAATATTTTACCAAATAATGCAACAAATTTGCAATGTTTACGATGCAAGAACATTAATATCCTTGCAATACTAAATAGGTAGCGATCCTAAACAAGGGTCACTTGATCTGTAATAAATTGGTGTATTTCGTGGCACTCAACTAGAAAACTGTTACATTCTACTATACCAGGACTGGGAAACTGGTGCTCTCTGAGTGCAGACTGCTCACGGCCTTGCACACTAAAGCCGGTAGCCGGGCAAAGTGCCTCGTTTAGGGTCTCCTGTTTACTTAGGAAAATTGGAAAGGGGTTAGAATGTTTCATTTGTGGTTCTTCTACATTATCAGTCATGAAAATGCAATAATTTGATAAATGAAATACAGCCTCTCATCGGGAATCTATACCTGCACGTTAATTTCTCAACATCTACCACAGGTGTTGACCATTCAAGCAATAAAATGGCACTAACCGGGTAGAGGAATATTGTGGATCATAATCTCAATGCGGTAGAGGACCACAATCGCTTGATTCATTGCTCTAGCCACCATGACATTGATCTAGTCGACAAAGCTTTAAAAGCCTGAAACATATGCTTATCCGTAGTCATCCCCGCCTCCGGTGTAACCAATAAACCAACGTGATCCGTTCATATTTGCGTCTATTTGATATATTGCTCCCATACTCAACAGTTTCACGGCGTCCTCTTTTTGCGCCTGTTTCTATGCCACTAGTGGCAATGTTCAGAATGACCTCCAAACACCAGTACTAGTGCATTATTTAGCGCTATTTATTTTCCAACTTCAGGTAATGTTCTGTTTAATAATTTTAGACATTTCGCATATCATATAAATACGGATAAACCGCGACACAAAACAATATGCAGCGATGCTGTACTTTCACGGCGTTACAAGAGCGCAAACTGGTTTATTTAGGCAATAATACTAGTATAGGTCGCTCATTAGTGACATTCAGCGAAGATCCAGTGAGCTAGCCTATTCTTAATAAAGTGGTCAGCAAATAGTTGCAGCAAAGAGCTCTGCTATGCCCCCTATGCTATGTATCGAAGAAAACTCATAGTACAGTTCACTGCAAAGTTAGTGTGGTACGGCTTTATGTAATTGCCAGTGTTTTAACGAGATATAGCAAAAATGATATTAATTCAGATGAACGAGAAATGTTCGGTGTAGAAGAAATACAAACGAATTGAGTGCAAATAGTACAGATACTGATATTACAATACATGTGGCTGACATCACTGCAAGTGTTATAATTTGCTTTGTACGTACTGTACTTCTTGAGCACAGAAACATGAGAGTTACGTCACATCACCTGATTGTGTGGGCTAGTGTTTCCGAAAAGGTGAGTAACTGTGACTCGCATCTAACCTCTCATTTAAGTGTCATTCGCCAAGAACCAACGTGCGACCTAATGCTGTTACTGCACCTAGGTTTTTTTAACCCTCCAGTGGTTACTATGGGCCTGGGAGACCCCTGCGTTTATTTAAACGTTCTAGTCTTCGAACGAATGCGCCTATACAATCGCCTGACGAGTATATCTAATAATACACCTTTTTGGACAGTTAGGCAGAGCAACAATCTGATCGGTTTATTTCTTTAGCTCCAAGAATGACTAATCGGCAGTTGTGTGTCACAGAGGCCAACCAAATTCTGTGCACCTACTCTCATTACATATTATTCATCGTTTCCTAGAAAATACATGTTATTAGCACATACGTTGCCTTCATCATTTATTATATACTTATCTAGTAAGATAATGCTAATGAAAGCCATGTATATTTCAGCTAAATGAAGCTAAACATGGAATTGAAGGAAAAATAAAATTAACAAAAGTAAGTGCAAGCACAAAAACATAGCGAGGGCCTATTAGGCCCCACTCGACGAACGGTGTTCTATCAGGGTGCGCGCCTAACGCAGGCATTTCCTGATGAACCTAACCCTAACTAATGGTAGAAGTAGTAATTTACCAGGTTTTGTCAACGTCGGCTGCTGATTTTGCCGCAGGTATGGTTATCGGCTTGAATGTCAGAGTATGAAAACGTTTTTTCCTTTCCCCGGTAAAGGGGACACTTACAAAATATGCTCAACTTCCTTTCACACTTCTTCAGACTTAAAACTGACAAGGAAGTAATAAATTATTAAGACCAGGTTGGGGACCGTCAAGGCAGCAGCTAAACTAGAGTTTCACACGCAACACTATTCCACATTTACAGAAGTTGTAATCTTTTTTTCGCCATGTCCTCCTCAGTATCAGTGTATTAGCGATCTTCAGCATGATCTTCAATTCTAGGACTCTTCATTGAGGATATTCTTGTGCTGTATCAAGCGTCGCCCCGTCCGTTTGCTTAACTAACTCTAGTAGTGCTATACATTTGAATGGAGTGCATCTAGTTAATGTAATTAACCTTGTTGATCCCCGTTAAGCCCTAGTGATACAATGACAACACGTGCTATAGCTACACCGCAAGAAACCGTCCTGAAGCTAGCGCAAGCGAGCGAGCTTTATTCTCCAAGGTCTAACCACAATCTAATTGCAAATGTATATCCATTTGTTCCTGCTACCTTCAACGTTTTTCTTGGTTCTAAATGACTGAAACAACGGAAAGTATATATTAGAGCTGGGAATTTTATGTAGTGTCACTTGGCAAAATATGTGCATAAATATGTAGTGAGAAGAACTTGCCTAACCAATTCAAAATAGTCTCACCTTCTGATCGTAGAGTAATACCTCAACAAATATTTTTGTATAAACTCAGAAATGGCCTGGTATCCACTGAAGAACTGTTTGACAGAATACGTTTTAATGTCAGTGCTGCTAATTTTAGAAAACGTCAGCTGTTATCCCATAAAAATTCTTCCGTTCTGAGGTTATGTGCAAAATGCAGCGAACTTTAAACTTAAATAGAGATGGATTTTAACTTACCTTATTCTAATTAATTGTAATTTCAGTTGTATCGCTTATTGTTATCTCCAGAATCAGTATAACATTTGCAATTCTAGACCTACATAGTATTTTAATGCATGCTTCATTTTTAGTCTTAGTTTCTTAATACTTCATTGTATTCTTTTTCTGTTACATTCAAATTTGCTTAATTAATGTTTCTTCAGTGTATCGCTTATTCGCTTACTTAGTATACACTTTGCAATGTCTTGTCTTCAACAATAGCCTAACACATAGTTTATTTTTAGTTTATTTTAATTCCTTTTGTATTATTGTTTTGTGTTAAGTCAAGCTTGTATAAATAAGTTACACGTTAAATGAATGAATGAATGAATGAATGAATGAATGAATCACTGAAATATGTATTAAAATATGTTGCATGGGAAAAATTTATGATACCAAATTTTAGTTCTAGTTTACCATTTTCTTAGTTACAACACTCAAATATACATATATACATACATACATACATACATTGTTCTTAGCACAATGAAAATTATGGCATTTTTCAATGTTTTCTGGAGTCATTGAAAGACGTGTGTCACTGAGAGTGTTCTTATAGACAGATAAAGATATTTCAACGTCAAAAGATGTAACTAGGGCAAATTTTAGGAAAGGAATTTTTCCTGGAGAAACGTCCTCGAGTTGATCAACTTCATCTCCATTTAGAATTTGGCATACACTATGAAATGTTGAATAACTAGGATTTCTCTTTAACACATTTTGCAATTTACTTAATACACTTGCAGCAGTTTCTCCATATCGAGCACTTAGTTTATGAATAGCACCCCCTATGACAGCAACAGAATCTTGCATAAGCATTCCTGGCGTTTCTAAACGTTTGATACTTCCTGGAAGGCAGCCAAAGTTGCTCCTGATAATGCGGAAACTGTTCTAATATCTTCGGCAACATCCTGCAATCCATTAGTCAAGCAGGTAAAATGCTAAAATATGTAATGTTATGTTATGTCACTAAAAACATGTAATATACTCACAAATATGTAAAAATATGTAACATTAAATTCAGTTATATTAACCCTAACATAGGGCTTTGTAAACAACTCACTTTACCCATCATCTAAATAACAGGGGAAATATGTAATTACATAGAAATCCCAGCCTTAGATATAAAACAACCTGGGGAAAAATGTTTGAACGCATTAGGAAAGCACAATATTTCTAAGTCTCAAGTCGTGTTGCAGTGCGGTTTACACAAGCATGTATTTCCAACATGCAGCTTAGTTTAATGTCTGTGTCCCTTATGTTATCTATCGGACACACAAATAGTCTGTGTAGGTTTATGCCATTGTCAAATCCATTGTTAAGTGACGCGTTTAAATGCAAATGTATTTGCGTGGCTATGTGAAAAAAATCCAGTAATGGCTTAGAAGTTTGTGTGAATAGTTTTAGAATTAAAGCTAATAATAAAGTGAATCTCGAATATGATTAATGTCATAAAAAATCTCTAACACAAATTCTGTGATGTATATTTTTTATGTGGTAAGGGTTTGTCTATCTGTTACTATTTAACACAATCTGTTCCAAATCCGCGAGTTTGAGCATGAGTACACGCGAGTACGAATGAGCGTTGCGCGGGGCATGGCTGTAGAGGGAGAGTGTCCAAGGATGATAGCCAATAAGACACTGGGCAAAGTCACAGCAATCTCACTCATTCCCCGTTGCAGATCGCATAGTGCCGTGGCGGCAGCTTACCCCAGAGCAGAGCTGTGTAGCATGTTGCAGGTTTACTCGCGCAAGGCAACTCAGGTGGAACACATTGGTTTGGCACATGATGAAAATTCATTCAGTACGAAAAGGACTTCCCAATATATTCCCAGAAAACATAAGATGTGCATCTTTTCTCATGCAAATATCTTAAAGTATAAGCTTTTTAGCCAAAGTCATTAGAGGCATTGATTAGAAAATAAGAAGCAACGAACACTTTTGCATGTTGGAGTTGGGAGGATGTTTTTTAAATTTATTTAATCGTGTTTTTCGCTTTTGAATTACACTGTCCACAGACACACACGGACCTTTCTATAAAATTCAGTGGCACTCAAAATATACATTTACAGTAAAATGTCAATATAGAACCTTTTAGACACACTGTAGATAAGCAGCAAAGAAAGAAAAAGGTTACGTATCTTTTTATAGCAAATCTACAATTATATTGTTTCACTATCATCTTTCGGTAAAAGGCCACAGTAAAAACTTTGCGTAAAGAAAAGCCACTTTTTAATAACCTAGGTTTATTTAAAGAGAAAGAATGAAGGAAAATCCCGTGCCAATTGAAGGGATCCATGGAGCAGTAGATCCTGTTTTACGCCTGTTTACTTTAATTTACGGCTCGCTGGTGCTGTGTCTTGCATCTTTTATCCCTAGATTCCGAGTACACAGAACCTGCACTGTCAAGATTTGTTGACCTTATTCTCATTCCTTTGGTAAAAATCTCTATCGCTACATATATTTTCCCGGAGTAATGCCCTATGCTTAGGGTTTACAACATGTCTGTAAACTTTACCTTCTGCCGCTGCTCAGTTTAACGGGAAAAGAGTACCTAGCATGCATAAAGTATATATATTAAGGACCTACTGTAGGCTGCTTTTGAGAAAATATGTGAGAGGATGTCTACTCTAAGAAGAATCGGGGAAAGAATAGCACATAGTAGCTCACGAGGCTGTGGTAAGGTTCAAATCACCATATCTCATTGGATTTCGCGCATGCGCACCGACTCCCAGCATGCTTTGCGCGTAAAAGACGCCATTTGCATTGGAAATGTTGCAGTGTGCTGTTCGCAGTGTCGGTTCAAAGTGTTGAAAGCAATCCATGGGTCCTTCGGCTGTAAAATACCATCTGTGATTTGGTTTATAACAGCAAGGAACGTTTTAGCAGCGGACATTCATCGACAGATCAGTGAAGTATTTGTCCCCAATGCAATGAGTGACAGCAAAGTGCGTAAGTGGGCGAGAGCTTTCAAGGCCGAGCCTAAATGAACCGCAAACAGACCGGCCATCAGTGGTCACAGAAGATTTTATCAATACCGTGGATGAAAAGATAGGTGAAGATCGGCGATTGAAATTTCTACTGGCTATCCCACCACTGGTTATTCCCACAAGAGGATGACTTGTACAGCATCTGGCATACAAAATCTTGTAGAACGTTACGACAGATGTTTAAATAAACATGGAAACTCTGTAGAAAAATCTAATATGTTGTACTCACATGTACATGCACTCACTCTTCCAAACTCTTCTTCATATATCTTCTTCGTATTGAGATAAACATTGGGCAGAAATTATTTTATTGGTTATTTCCTTGTCGCTACAAGGGGAATATGGGAATACAGTAGGCTTTGAGCGATAGTTCAATCTTTTAAACCTTTCAAATACCGTTCTCTTTGCACTGTTAACATAGAAAAAATGAACAACGATGTTCCATTTGATAGAAGTGGTTCACTGTAAAATACATTATATATTTATTTGAACATGGAGTGTATGTTTCAGCGAGATCTACATGTTTTGTGCAGTAAGATTTCTTCTATCTCTTGCGGTTTACGAGTTATTCAAAACTAACCCAGAGTAAACAGGACAACATAGGCTATAGTCAGAAAATTCAAAATACACGTTTCATTTGTCATAAAAATATCTTAGACATATATATTAGTTTAATCAAAGTCGTTTGAGCCATTTTCAAGAACATCAATTGTCGAAAACATTTCCCTGTCAAGAGTAGTTTAAGGCGGAGCAATTTCCTTCAAAATTCCCGTGTCGCATCCTTGAAAGACATTCACGTTAAATATCACCTTTGGTTTCTAACCGACTTTTCGCTTTTGAATTGTGCTGTCCACTGACTGACACACACACGCACGCGCACGCACGCACGCACGCACACACACACACGCACGCGCGCGCGGACCTATTTCTAAAAAAAAATTTTTTTTACATATTTCCGGTGGCATCTCGACATCAAAGTTTTGGGTGGAATACAATACTTCCTCCACTTACTATTCGTAGTAGAGAACGTAATATATAAAATAGAGAAAGATATATGGAATTAAATAAATCAACCCTTTTACAATTATCTCTCAAATTATCTTTTGATGTTTATAAAACAGGAATTGCCCTTGTGTGTGAGCATTGATTAACGAGAGTATGGCTCTAAGGAATGTGCTTGTCATCAACAACTCCAGAGTTTTCTGAGAAAGACTAACGCTAAAAGTTCAGTATATCAACAAGGATTAGGCCTCTTGGGTGCCAGCAATGCTGGCACACTAATGGTGCCGTTAGTGAAGCTCTAACTTACTTTTATTTCTATATCCCTATGTTCTAGCACACTAGGCACATTATTTTGATTTAATCTGCAAGAGATGGGGCAGTGTTTTTAAAGTCGATTTCTAAGCGATATTCTAAAGTATAAGAAGGTTTACTCATCTTGCATTAATTAATATTATCCTATAGTTTATTACCATCTAAAGCAGTGACTTGTCCTATCATAAGGTCATAAAGGTATCGAACCTGTTTGGATAGCGTAAAGGAAGATTATGCACTTACGGCATTACCAGGTAAGGGCAATACCCCAGGCGCCATGTCGGTAATCGATCCCATGCTCTCCAGACTGCAGGCAATTTATCCAGCTACTGCACCGTGCACTACCGGTATTATATTATTATACAGTGTGCCAAATTATGCACTAATATGGTGTGCTAATTGGATGTACTGATATTGAAAGCGTTAATTTTGCTTTCCTATAGAATGTTCTAAAGTACATAGGTAGTGTTAAAAACCGCCTTAGTTCCGTTTTGTGTGGAGCATCAGTGATGATTGAAACAGCTCATCTCCTATAACTCAGGATACCTACATACAGAGGTACTCTTAGACGTGGCGAATGGCCGATAGTAGCGCTGTGGTTTGTGGTAGAGCTATATTTTCTATTTATAAGACCATAGGGGTGTCATGTAAATATCTCTCCAAATTCCGTGCAGTAATCGGCTCGCATTATCACCAGTGTCTTATTTATTTTAAGGAAGGAAACACCGACGTTACCCCCACCATCAATTTGCCTGACGCCACTCCCGCAGATCTTAGCAAGGTAATTCGCCACGGCTAAAATACCTTTGTACATGCTTCCTTCCAACAGCTTCTTAATGGCGGACGACGTTCGAAACGGAGGAAATTAAATGCTAGTGGAAGAGCGCAGATTTGAAGTAAAACAACAAAGTCAAAGCAGTCTCGAGACTACAACACGCCACTTTCAGTGCATAGAAATGGTCGACATATCTACGAAGGGAGTTAGGTTGGTACTCAAATGTGTTGGTTTGCGCTCCCCAAGAATCATTCTATCTCTTTTGTAGAATTCCACACTCTTAATGGACAAATTACTGTCATAAACCCAAAAGATGGGTAGAGGTTTACACTAAAAATGAACTGTGCATGTTGTTGATACTTCAGCACCGTTAAGTTTGTAACAAGCATGATAATAACAAAGCTCCATATATTTAAACACCATTTTTATTATTTATAACTTATTAAGTATGTGCACAGATCAATACAATCCATACCTTCATGTTCCAACACAGGACCGTGATCATTCTGACGAGAAACACAGCGCTGCAGAAAAGATTGGCACATTTTTGGAAAATACCAGAATTAGTATGATTGATTTTGTACTGGAGCCAATGTGCATGTATAAACATGTTATCAGCTGGCGTGTTGCAAGCTACTTCCATCATGGCGTCCCAGAGGAAGATAGACTACAAGTTCAGGGGAACGTGGAGGCCATGCTGCTAGCCCACCGCGTCCAATCTACCTCCCACCAAATGTTGTAAAACAAGTAATTATATGAAAGCGATTTGCTAGTTATTTTCAGATATTCATTTTGTAACCGGAAAAAACAGCTAGTATGTAAATTCGTGCTTAACGTTTTGTTTATCTGATTACCCACTGCTGAGAAGAAAGTCATGTCAACCCAAGCGTGACCTTGGCAGTACTCGTGGGTATGAGGCGCTCCGAGGACTGTGGTGTACACGCAGGTAATGGCGGCCATAAGCAAAACATATCAAAGTATGGCTGTACAAAGTTGGAAGGGAATATGAGGTTAACACCTGTGTTTCCTCCTGATTGTTTCAAAATGGCGGCGCCGTGGTCGAGCGGTTAGCGCGCTCACCTACCACCTAGGTGGCCCGGGTTCGATTCCAAGGACCCGCATATGGTATTCGTGGTGGACGAAGCGGCGTCAGGGCGGGTTTTCTCCGGGTGCTCCGGTTTCCCCCGCCATCTCATTCCACCGGTGCTCCATCTTCATTACATGTGTCATCAGTGTCACCACCTGCGGTGCCGTAGTGGTAAAAGCGGGCGTTAAACACTACAAGAACAACAGGTTTCAATATGAATTACAGTAACAATTCAATCACTAAAACAGAACAAGAAAAATCACGACAAAACATACATTAGTTGTTGAAAGAAGGAAATCGAACCTTGGACTTCCCGAATGAAATTCAGAAAAAACAAAAAAAAAAAAAAAAAACAAAAAAAAAAAAAAACGTTTGTGTTATTGTTTTCTACACTTCCCTTCTCAATGTGCAGCCCAGTTGGCACCAGTCGGCAACTTCCATCCCTTATGCTAAAGAACTGGTCACCAAAGGGCTTGTCGTGAGAGGGAAAGCTAATGCTGCCCGCACTCGTTTCTGGCAGGAAGTAGAGCACATTTCAACCACGTCTAAGGGTGAATGGAGCTGCGCATTGTACTTGGAGACAATTTTTATTTCTTATATCCGTCAGTGATTTAGTGCAAGAGTACTCCAACAGACGCCGGAAAGTAACTTCTGTGGATCCGATGATTTTTAGCTTGTTTCAACTAATTTACAGCAATGTCAACACAGAAAACATGGTGAAAGCTGGATTGGGCATGGCACGTAAACACCACGTAAACTTGTGACTAAGTAAAGGGGATAATGTAGTCTAAACATGCAGCAATAACAGCTTAGTAAGTTAAATTGCCAGGGCTCTCAAAGTTCGCAACGGTCTTTCCTGAAATTTGTATGAATTATTCTAAGAATCATAAATAATTATTTCAAGTGGTTATTTGTGTTAATAGTTGATCTGGTTGAGCCTATAAAAATAATTTCGTCAAGGAGAAAAATAATACAATTTAGTCTTAATATATATGAATTCGTGTACCATTTTCTCTGAAATTACTTGCAGTAAACAATCACACTTTTGCATTTGTTCTCAGAATATTTAGCTATTTTCTAAACCTTTATTATTTATTTATGTATCTCAGTTTACTAAAAATAATATTTGCAAAGTCAAACAAAAAGAATAAATAAATAAAGTAACAAAAAGCAAAACCGCGGCATATTAGCAATGTTGT
This sequence comes from Tenodera sinensis, assembly GCA_030765045.1. Lineage (NCBI taxonomy): Eukaryota > Metazoa > Arthropoda > Insecta > Mantodea > Mantidae > Tenodera > Tenodera sinensis. Next base: position 20,928,991 of record CM060964.1, read on the forward strand.
TTTCCTAATATCACTAATATATAGGGTGTCCCAAAATTAGACCTAAAAATTACGAGTTACTGTCATAGATGACTGCCTCCCACATAGTTTAAGTGTTTACGGCAAAATCAATAATGCAAATTAGTATTGCATTTATCTTAGTAAGGCACACAATCTTAATCCAAGAAGCAAACACAGAACACATAAACAAAACACAAACATCCGATCGTTTACAGTTAATAACAGCTTTACTATTCAAAATTAGACCGACAAGGTTTTAAACCAGAGAAATGGCTGGTGTATTTGCGAGAGTATGGCAGAATAGGCAACGCCGATGCACTCCTTGTGTTAATCGCAATGGGCGTGCGTTCCAACATTTGATTTAAATAGTAAAGCTGTGACTAACTGTGAACACTGAGATGTGTTTTGTTTTTGTGTTCTGTGTTTGTTTCTTGGATTAGGACTGTGTGCCTTACTAAGATAACTGCACCGCAGCAAAAAACTTTCCTTAAGTGTTTAAAATAACGTTATCAAATTCCAAAGCTTGTCGGTCTAATTTTGGGACATCCTGTATTATTCAACGATTATTGTGACTCAGAAAGTTCAACCATATGTTGTATACAAGTACTGAAAATTTGAGCTCTCTACCTCTCATAATTTGTGAGAAAAGGGTTCATGAATTCACATGTTCTGGTAGTAAATTTTATATTTTTCTGCTGGATGAAATAATTTTTATAGGCTTAACCACATAAGGTATGAATGCAAATAACCTGAAGTAATTGCCAGAATGTATATTATAATACATAGAAATTTCAGAAAAAAAAATATTGGTGTAATTTCTGTACGTTCAGGTGCTTTATCTACGTTTTTTTTTTCTCCCCAGTAATACAGGTTAAAACTTCTGATCACAAAGACTATTTACACAGCATATTCTGATTAGATTCGGTACTGAGACTTAGCTGTTTATTTTGCACTATTTCCAATAAATCCAGTAAAAGTAAAATGCCCTTTATGTGCACTACAAGACCTCCATTAAATGCAGAGTAGGAAAGCTGTTGGCTACATCATATGGTTTTGTCCTACGCTCGCTTTCACAATGCGGTTTCGGCTTATCTCTTACGACTTGTATTTTGTGTGACGACAATAAAGGAAACCCTTATCACTAACGTAACTACATTGAATACTCCTTTTAATACTGTTCTGTTTACCTTCCAACTTTATCTCTGTGCTCGCCATTTTCTCTAGTACGTTCCTCTGCTTCCGCTTTCACTTTTTCTGAGTATTGATTAAAGAATTTCATTCAGCTCTACCGTATTTGTGAAAGCACCCGTGAAAGGCAGTGAAGGTGAATAAAGAACAGCTTTCTCTCTCGCGCATTAAAGATGTCTCCGAAATGGGGGCAGCGGTGTGTACGTGTAATAGCAATAAGCTTGTTTACGTTACAATTATATTTCAAGCGATTTGTATGGTGTGTCCTTTTAAACAAAACAGCTTCTAGAATAAGTTATTCCAAACCACATAGAATCATTCTCTGCATCTGAAAGAGTACGGTTGTCATACCGAGTTTAGTTTTGTAGCAGTTGTTTTTATAACGAAATTCTTTATGCCGGGTAGTGAACATTTTAAAACAGTATAATTTAATATAGTTTAATACATTATGTATGATATATAGGTAAGCATATTATGTACCTTCATTGAAATTTTCAAGCAGTTTCTTTACATTAGATCGTCTACCTCTAGAATAAAGTTTACATCAGGCATGGGCACGAGACGAGAGGTAGCGATTGAACTTGCCTTACTCACCCCACATTCTCTTGCCGAGTGACGAAGGTTGTTTCGATACAACAAACACAGTTGTAGTTTCGTTCCCCCTGCGCGGGGGTAATAATTTCTACGCTTCTGTTAACTATTTTGTTTGCATACAATAATTACTAAGCCGCGTGCTGTGGTTAGACAAATTATAAAATCTTCAGGTCTAATGGTCTTATACTGCCTTATAATTAACATACTAAATTGGTTCTCTTTCAAAGTAAACAAAGCAGTAAAGTTCCATTGCTATTTAGCCTTAAAAATTTTAAAACTGGTCGTTCTGGGTGTCCCATTTGGTTAGACTCTAACCTATTGTTCCCAAGGTCGCGAGTTCAAATCCGGCCCAGATCGATGGCTTTTAATTATGCTTAAAAAAGACAGCTCCATGTCAGTAGATTTACTGGCATGTAAAAAATCTCCTGCGGGATGAAATTTCGGCACACCGGCGACGCTGGTGTGATCCTGGCATAGACAGCGTCGTTAAACAAGATATTCGAGCTTAATTATTGGACAGTGGGTAATTGCCTTTAACCTTTAACAATTGCATTGTCACATCTCTTGTGATTGAGTGTGGAGCTTTGACCATCCTGTATTTAGCTATTGATTCGACTATTTTGTATTCATCAGAAATACTTTACCTGGGAGGTGTGAAGTTCCCGAGTGTGAATTATTGTCATTTATGTGTATTACTACAAGTTGTGTAATAAACGATGGTCTACTAAACCGCTCGCAAAAGCTAAAGGCATGTGGACGCTGGCCAATGCTCAAGCAGAGCGCTGTTGCCAAGCGTAGTGCGTGTACCGACAGAGGGTCTGTACATAACAGTGTGTGAGATGCATGCACCACATTCGGCAGCGCTGGTAGGAGGGGCAAGCGTAGGATTCGCTGGAGTCCGCAGTACGCCCCGCCTCCATATGCCTTTAAGTTTTGCGAAGATTATAATATAAATATTCACACATGTTGTAATATAAACAAAACGCTAGGTTATGTCAGTGAATTCTGGAACTGATTGGAGTTCGTTTATTTATATCTAGACGTAGTAATATTAAGATTGGATTTAATTTTGGTGTTCATCTGAAGTACTCCACAAACTAGTGCCATTTTCCTTCAGGTGTCTCATAACCTGAATCTCATAGGCACCTTTTCAACTACGATTAACATACATGGGATTTCCTCAGAGCGTTTTCCGCAACTTTGCTCATTATCAGTATTATCTGTTTATTCATTGACCACAATAATCAAAAAGTATCCAATTCCAACTCATTTTCTTCACCGCCATGCAGCTTTCCCAACCACATTTCAGCCATTTTACTTATGGTGTGATGTTTTCAGTTCAGCTTTCAGTTTGGAGGAAAGCAAGGCTTAAAGGAGAAGTTATTTTGTAACGTTCGGGTAAGAGGATGATGTAACAACATTTTAGGTTTGTATCCAGTTCTGATCCTGAGCTTTTGAAACCTGATTCACCCATTCGAAGTAAGCTCATATACATTCTTGCTACCTGAATGAGTATGCATCCCACAAAAGGCTTTGCACTGTAAATGGGAATATTCATAGAGTTGTAAACCACATGTTGCTGAATCTTTCAGTACGCATCAGGAATTAATACGGCGGCTGAAATGCAGCAAACAGAAAGGGAAAGAATAAAATCGTTGCGAGGAAACACGAACGGGTTACGTGAATATTATTAGAGATATTGAATATGTGCCTCTACCTAAAAAGAGAAATTGTAAGCTTATGTATACACACGAACGTGTAGATGTGTGATTATGCAGACTGTGATTTAAATAAAGTGGTGAAGCAAGATGCGCTTCTGAGCATGTTTCGTTCATTTGTTTAGCTTGAAAACTACTATCGCAAAATAAATTCCTATGTATTCAAAGTGGATAATAGATCTGTATCAGTTAATTAAAATCGGCCTATTTTGTTTACCTCCCCCGCGCCTAAGCGAACATGCTTAACATGGCACGTGCCACTTGACCAGGCTCTTGTAGCTGGTGTTTGATTCTCGTCATACTACTAAAGTATTAAAGAATATCCAATAAACGTGTATTGTTGATTTTAAGCAATGGTTATTTTACACTTACCGTGTACTCAGTTTTCCTGCCAAGCCATTAGGCATTATCAGTTAATTTTGTGATAGCGTACACCATTTTTGTTTGCTTTCTTGTCGGTTAAGAATAGATCACACACGTGCCACTCATGGACAGCTTTTGCGTGGCAACCCGGCCCCTGTGTGTCCGACGTGCGGCGTACAACTCTCCGTATTGTCCACGATACGCAGTTGCTGCGGTTCGTTGCCAATATTGGGGTTGCTCTTCAAGTTTAACTTGATTTTAATTGTTTTCGGGTATGATTATGACCCTTTCTGAACTTCTACTGGTATACCTTTTTAGCACTTAACTCTCTACCGTTTCTATTAACCGTTTCTTAGGTTTTAACTTTAATATGTTTTATCTTTCATTTTTTTAACTTTTTAGCTGTGAAGCTGAGTAGCTTGTGAGTTTTCCTGTCTTTTTATCTTTTGACTTCGGGCCCAAATGACCCAGCTGTCGACGGGCCCTTAAATGTTATTGTCATTAATTCACTCTTTTAATTTATTTTCTTTTCTTAATGACGCTGTCTATTTCCAGGATCATAGCAGTGCCGCCGATGTGCCAGTGTTTCGTACAGCACGTGATCCCCTATACACCAGAAAATCCACTGACATGGGGCTATCGCTTTTAAGCACACTTGAGAACCATCGGTCTGCGCCGGATTTGAACCCGCGACCTGGGCATCAGTAGGCAAGTGCCTATATGCCGAGCCGCTTAAACTGACACATGCCCTAATCGCAACTTACAATCTCGCAGTTTAAGTACAGGGTTTAATAGATTATTATCAATATTAGGGCAATAATTGCTTAATATTTGTTCTTTAATACATTCCGTTGTTGGATGAAGTTTAAAATTGTGAGTCAGCTGTGGGATTTAATGTCTCGGCATTTTGCTATTGCAGCTCAGTTGATTAGAAAAGCTGCAATTAAGCCGAAGATTCATGGTTCATATCCCAGCTAAGGTATTGATTTTGTCCAATCTGGTTCTACTTTTCCGTGGTGTTGATATTTGAAAGCAATGAAAATAGAAAGGTAACGTAAAGGTAAACAACTTGTTTCTCAAGTCAAGAGCCTATCTCCTATATGACCATAGAAGCTAAACGGACTATAAAAATCCTTTGTTGCAGTCACATGGCTTTCTCTACTCTTGTAATAACCATTCCTATAAATTCTTATTCCCATATCTTCTTCGTGTTAGTTGAAATAAACAATTTCAGAAAATATCTTATAGGTACAAGGAGAATATGGAAATACAGAAGGCTTTGAGCGATAGTCAAATCTTCTAAAGCATTGAGGTTTCGTTCTCTTTGCATGGTTAAAATATACAGAAATGAACAACAATGTTGCATTTGCGAAAGCTTGTTTTCTGAAACTGACACAAATAACAAGGAATATCTCTGAAATGGTTCACTGTACAGAAAAAATTATTCCGACATAAATCGTGTTTTAGCAAGATCTACATTTTTGTACAGTAAGAGTTGGTCTATCTCTTCTGGTTTACGAGTTACGCAAAAGTCATACCGAGTAAATAGGACTACATGGGCTATAGCCAGAAAACGCACGCACGTACACACACACACACACACACACACACACACACACACACACACACACACACACACACACACACACACCTTTTTCTAAAGAGTGCCTTTTTCGGATTCAGGGGACCTCAAAACGTATATTTCCCGTAAAATCTGCATATAGAAGTTTTGGGTGGAGTACAATACTTCTACTTTACTATACGTAGTAGAGAAAGTAAAAATGGAACTACACAAACAAAACATAAGAAATAGAGGAAAAGTTTAAACTTTCACGCACTATTTACACACAACTATGTCTGTCCGTTTAAACGATATGCTAGGGCGCTAAAATGCCATTGTTGAAGTTCATTAGTATCATTACTTTCCCACGAAAAGAAAGTTGTTTTTTTCTCACCTTTTACAAGTATTCAACATTGAACCTTAAAGACATCAACGTTTCTCCTAATTGACATAAGATATTGGAGTATATTTAGTGACAGAAAGAAATATCTGAAATTTGGATTTTCTTATTGATGGATAAACGAAGTCCTGCTTAGTTATTGTGAACTAAGGGCACCAATGTTTTAACTTTGTGGTGATGAACCTTTAAAGCAAACATTTATCGCACTAAAATGTTTGTATACTTCCTTTCTCCTCTATGAATAGCTGAAGATAGCGTCACAATTATATTAGCCCTAAGTACTTTTAAATTATCGCGGTACGCTCGACCACTAAGCGGCTAAAATAAACAAAACACTACACCAAAGGTATTAAAATGACTACATACATCTCTTTTATCCTTTGAAGATAAATAATGTTACTCTCAATGTATTACCTAAGGCTTTAGTAGTTAAATATGGAAAACGTGCAATTGATGGAAGATATTTTCTATTTTTAGAATGCGATTCATATAAATATATAAAGGGATAAAAAACATTATAAAGTAAGGTACAAAGCATGCTGTGGAGTGTATCTTTGGTGAAGTATTTGTTCGTGTGTACCTGTATTGACTCAATCTGATTTAATGCACTTAGTTATCTTTATAGCTAAAATGACGGAACCGTGATATCATTTCGGTTGAGTTGTCACTTTATAGGTATTTTGTAATTCCTTCTGAAATTATTATAACCTATCATATTGTGTAAATAAAATAAGAATTATTCTCCAAGGCGCAAGTTAATTATTTTTATACTAATGCAGACTTATCTTGAAGCATACATCCAGACTACATAATTTCAATGCATTTCAATACACATAGCGATTACTTATACATTATTAAAGAGGAAATATGATGAATATATACACACATATGCCTTTTATTACTAAATTAGTAATGTAGATAGGAAACATTTTATGTACTGCAATTAGGTTTTCATTCCTGTTCTAAAAGACCTCTTCTCACGGACGGTTTTGAAGTAACGCTCTCGGTTATATAGGTCTACTATATAATTAAACCTTTTAAACTCAATTGATTCAAGATTTCAAATATCGAGCATAGTTACTAAACATTCACGGACAAAGCTAATCTTAAACAAAAATTCACACAAATTATCAGGAATATCGCCGAAAAAAACAACTCTACAAAAAAAAAAAAAAAAAAAAAAAAAAAAAAAAAAAAAAAAAAAAAAAAAACTTATTCGGACATAAATTGTGTGTATTAGCAAGATCTAAATATTTTGTACAGCCAGATTTGGTCTACCTCTTACGGTTTACCGGTCATACAAAAGTAACCCATAGTAAACAGGACTGCATAGGCTATAGCCGGAAAATTCAAATTATACATTTCATTTATCATAAAAATATCTTAAACATATGGTATTTTATCAAAATCGTTAGAGCCATTTTCGGGAAAGCCAAAATTTTCGAAAAATTTTCCATGTAAGGGGTAGTTTGGGGTGGAGGAATTTTCTTAAAAAAATTAATTTGGCCTCCTTGAAAAATATTAAACTTAAATACCAATTTTGGTGTTTAACCTACTTTTCAGTTTTGATTTCACTCACTCACACACACACACACACACACACACACACACACACACACACACACACACACACACACACTCACTCACTCACAAGGACCTTTTTCTAAACATGCTCTTTTGGATTCAGGGGGCCTCAAAACATGCATTTCCGGTAAAAGCTCGACATCGAATTTTCAGCTGGAGTACAATACTGCCTCTACTTACCATCCGTAGTAGAGAGAGCAAACATTAAAAGAGAAACTTGACAACAAACAAACAGGGTTTATCTGCCTTATACACTGCATCAACACCCCTTCTTTCCTTTCAGTACACCGTTCCACCCCAGAGGCAATTGCTCCATCCTGTAACATCTTACCCTTCATACACAATCACGCCCTTAAAGAAGATCCAAGCTTAATTTCCGTGTCTCGTCCGTAGCTTGAAGTTTCTTCACACGTGGCATCTAGCAAGTTCTATTGCTGGAGTGTGACTGATACTAATGCATAGGAAAGCTGCAGCCTTACCCTGTCCTTAATGTCCCAATTGTTGTAAAAATTATTTAAAAAATCTATGTTGCACTCACATGACTTTCTGTACTCTTGTACCAACCATTCTTACAAACTTCTATTCCTATATCTTCTTCGTGTTAGTTGAGATAAACATTTGCAGAAATTAATTTATTGATTATTTCCTTGTAGGTGCAAGGGGAATGTGGGAATACAGTAGGTTTTGAGCAATAGAAAAATCTTTTAAAGCTTTCAAATTTCGTTCTCTCGCGGTTAACATATAAAAACGAATAAGGATGTTCCGCTTGACAGAATTGTAAATTCTCCAAAGCTTTTACAAATAACAAGCTGTGTCTCCGAAATGGTTCACTCTACAAAAAAATTATTCCGACATAAATTGTGTGTTTTAGCAAGATCTACATATTTTGTACAGTAAGATTTGGTCTATCTCTTACGGTTTACCGGTTATGCAAAGGTCATCCAAATGAAATAGGACTACGTGGGCTATAGCCAGTAAATTCAAGATATACATTTCATTTAGCATAAAAATACCTCAAGCATTTGGCATTTTAATCAAAATGAAAATTTTCGAAAATATTTCCATGTAAAGGGTAGTTTAGGGGGAGAAATTTTCTTCAAAATCTTCGTGTGGTATCCTTCAAAGACATTAAATTTAAATACCAACTTTGGTTTTTAACCGACTTTTCGTCTTTGAGTTATGCTGTTCACAGACACACACACAGACTGAAAGACACACACACACACACACACACACACACACACACACACACACACACACGGACCCTTTTCTAAAAATGCTTTTTTTTATTCAGGGGCCTCAAAACATACATTTCCTGTAAAACCTTGACATTGAATTTTTGGGTGGAGTACTATACTTCCTCTACCAAATGTAGTAGAGAAAGTAAAAATGACGTAATACCTTATATGGTTGTTGAGAATGGTTACTCATATACAAATCTAACTTAGTGGTTTCCCATTGAAGTTTAGATCCCACTATCCAGAGGCTTCATATTGTCAATATTTCAAACAGTGCCTTGGTCAATTTTTAAGTTCACGAAGGTTATGTGCAATTATTGTGAGAACTTAGAGGAGACCCGAATAGTTGAACGTCGTGGTGTTTTCCTGTTCAGTCTTGAGCTGGTGCAAGGAAAATATGCATAAATAATTAGGTATATTGTAAGTTTCACTTCTTTTCCCCTAAGGGTAAGCCATGATACGTATATTGAGTTAAGTGTTCTCTGAAATCCCAAGTGGGAAGCCACTTGTGCTGCACGTTCATCTCCGGAGAATTTGCAGCGTACCGCTTTTCAGACTGTGCAGGTTAGGGAGATTTTCCCTGGTGCTCCACCTGTCACCTTGGACTATTCTGTTTCTGTTACCTCTACCGCAGGAAGCTTAGGATAATAGCAAGCACGTCTTCCATCTCGGCTACATTTTTTCTTACCTCAGCTGGAGACGACAGCTTCCATCAAGCCATGTCTTAACACGACAACTATATTCCATTTCACTAAAGCTCCCCGTGCGCAGTGTTGAGATAAATGGAACACCGCGTAGCATTTTGTGAGGGGGAGGGGGAAATAAGGGCTCAAACTGCAGGTTTTGTGTATGTCGAAAGAGAGATGAATGGAAGCGAAGCCTTTTAAAGTGAAGAGGTGACATGAGTGGTAGGTAGCGCTGGTTCCAAACGACTTCTTTACTGCTCCAATCGTGTGTGGTAGCTCTCCTCTCAAACGTGCTTTCAGCCCGGAAGTACGTACACGACTTGGTGGAAAACTTGCGGATGCATGGGATTATCAGTAGAAAACTTCAACCTGGCTATTGTATCGCAAGTCGATTACGGATCAATTCTTACACATCTCAAGCACACATGCATGTTATGTGCAGCATTTAGTTAGAAGCTAAATGAACAGGGCTTGACCGCCTCTGTAGCGTAGTTGGTAGCGCACTTGCCTCTGGACCCGGGTTCGATCCCCGGTACCAGCATAGTGATCCCCCCCCCGCCCCACCGGGGTGCACTCAACCTCGTTGGGTCCCGTGGGGACCAATTGAGGAGCTACTTGATGGAGAAGTAGCGACCCCAGGTCGAGAAGGCGTATAACTGGCAGGAAGGGCTCGGGGCGCTAACTACGTCCCACCCTCGAGTAGTGCACCCCACCAATGATGCCTGTTGTGGGCAGAGGTGGGGCACGCAGCGGCTGGGTGGCAATCCTTGGCCCTTCATAGGCTGTTGTGCTGGGGCTTTAAATGAACAAGGCTCTGTTTTAATTTACTCGATGATACTGAAAGCTAACACTTAAAACCTCCTTGAGCTTCGGACAATTCTGGTATCTGAAACGGGAGTCGTGTCTCTAAATGCGCTTACGGTAATGTTGCCAGCCCTGGAATGTGTATTCATGCTAGATGTCACTCAAACAAGCGGAACTTAAAGGTTGCCTTTAGTTTATACAGTGCATTTAGCTTATATAGGCGATACTTCTCTTTCTCCCACTGATCAGACCTTTTCTATATGTTTTGAAAAACCCTGCCAGCCTCTTTCGCTTACAAGTGATATACACTCGTGCAATTTTTGTAAGGAAAAGTCGCCTGTTACATTTATTTAACTATTCGTTTTACCTTGGTCCAAGCTAATTCTATGGGATGTAGATCACACATGTATGGGGGCAAACAAACGAGTGTGGCTGAATGAAAAACAAGATGTGTCCGCTTTAGAAACCTCTTTAGGTTTGTTTGTTTCAATCATCCTCTAAAAACCTGTTTTACATATGCAGCTGTCACTCTGAAACCCTTACTCTGCCACCACAATATAATAGCAGATTTCACACAGGATTTATCTACTTCAACGATCCTCTTTTCTTTACTTCCGAGATAACGCTAGTAGCTCGTCCAATTTTTAACTGGAATAGCATATTAGCATATTAGCGAGCAAACATAGCGGGAATAACATTGAAGGTAAGTTGACAACGTAACTAGTCACAACGTTATTTACGAAGTTGACAAAACTGAGGTTACACTACGTGAAATGCCTCTCGTCTCACCTTGAGCTAAGACCATGAGCTGGTGAACAGACAGTATGGACTCGAACCCACCCACACTGAATCCAGGGCTACAGCGGCAACATTGCCCTCCAACCCACTACAACACGCCATTATGCAAGTTAGCATCAGTAAAGAGGATGCTTCAGAATTCGACTGTAGAACTTTGACGGATTGCAGAGAGGCTATGGACTAACATTCTGAGATACGAGCTTATGGTCGGATGGCTGAATATTCGGACATAGGTGTCATTTATGGCAATTGATGTTAGGGATACGTCAAAATAAACATCACAAGCCTCTGATATCATCGCACAATGAGTTCATTTGTGTTCCCTTGGTGAAACAAGGTTGAAATCATTGTCAGAGGATATTAATTCTCAATGATATAGGCATCGTCGTTTTGCTAAAACACCTCTAGCAAAAATGGTACCAGCCTAATGAATGTCTGACTATGAACGCTTATCAAACGTAAGTTACTTCGTGTTTAGGTGGGTTGGCAATGCGAAGGAGACATACAACTTCTGTGCTCTGCCAAATGGCATTAATTATTGAAAGTTCCACGGTTTTCTTGCATTTCCTACATTACTTGCACATTTTATTGAAATAGGTACTATAGAAAAGCGATGTAAGGATGTCTGTTAAGGCAATGTATCTATGAAATTTAGTGAAAATTGTAAAAATGTTGATCTTTACTTGTTGCATTTCATTATTCTGATACTTTGTACCTTAACTGCACACTTTAGTTTTCTCAATATCAGCCATTTTTAAAGCTACAGAAGGACATTTGAATGTCCAAGTGCGGGTGCACATTCGTCGCTAAACTTCGTCGCTACAGCTTTGAAGTGCTTTTTTCGATTTCACTGGCTTTGATTTTAGTCTCTTGCAGGGCATTTTGCTTCAGAAAGGTTGTAAGTTGGCGGTGCTGAAATGAATTTGATATATGTAGCTGAAATGCCGCAAATCTGACACATGTTTTGCTTCCAAGCAGAGAAATGCCGTCAGTGTTCTGTAATCCTGTAATCTTGCCAGGTTGTTTCAGTGTTGCAGTCATATGTTAGGTATTGTTAAGGTAGTTAATAAGTTTGAAGTTATTCGTTTAGTCTACAGTAAAGCTGTAATAAACATATATTTTATGAATTTAGTGTATAACTTAGCCAAAGTGCATAGTGTAGAGGTTAGCTAAGGACAGTAAAATTCAACTTTTATGAACAATGTGAAGGGGAAAGGAAAGTTTTCATATTAAGAAACAACAAAGCAAACTTAAAATTCTCATATACTGCTATTGAGTCCAAGAAGAATGTAGAGGGTCCCACATATGGTGCTGGGGAATTTTAAATTGATTAGATTTAGTTAAGTAAAAAACTACGTTAAACCTTGAAATCCATTTTTCTCAATTCTTTTTCTTTTTCAACATTTTTGACTATTCAAAAGCTCTTTGGACCCTAGTTTATAACTTATTAGCTTGAAATTTTCAGGAGAGCTTTAGAGATTCAAGTATTATGAATTGCCATGCGCTGGTTAAATATATTGAATAATTGAGCTGAAATTAAGTATTTTTCATAACTCATACTGAAAAAATTGAAAATATCAATAAACTGTACACAAAATATTGTTTTTTCTCCTAAACTAATTATGTCTGAGGAATGGTGATATGACAATTTCTTTATATCTATATACTGAGCTCAGGTTAAACATTTTGGAGAGATCTGTAGGGTCCAAGGGCCATTTCACATTAGCATATTAAAAAGGAGTTATTATTAATAATTTAAAAACGGTTTGACATAGAACTTTGACATTTTGTGAACGCTATATAGTTTACGTTTTGAGTGTGTGGAAAGAAATTCAAAAGAATCAAAAGAAAAGTGTGGATTTTTTAATGTTCGTAGATACATTACTCGAGGAAGTAGGTATATTAAACGTGTAGGTAAGCTTCCCGGCTGAGTACCGTAGGAGATGGAAATCGCAAGTTTGTGCGGACGTACATGAATAACAGAAATGCGCAGTAGCAATTCCCTTGGTGGCTATCCCAGGTAGGTCTTGTGGTCCCTGCAGTCACCTACCTGGTGGCGATGAATAAGGCATGCACGAGAACTGGGTATCCTGTACGGAAATAAAGTACACCTCCACACTGTCCGCGCACCTTTATTGTACTCTACCTGCGAATGAAATTAGTGCTCCAACTTACTAGGGGCTTCTGAATCTGCCACACTGTCAGACATTACACTTTCTGATCTCAAGAATTTGTTACTTCCGATTCTATCCATAATCCACTTTGTTAGTAGACATCCCAACTGAGGGTTCACACCAGTAAAGCGGAACCAGGTGCTATCACGTGATTTACTCTGTTGGGGAAATATTCTGTTGTCTGATTGGCTAACGATTACCCCGCTACCATCCAGTAGGAGTCAATTCGGGTTTAATTTTAACCAATCAGACGCATCAGAATGTCTTCCCCACGTGGAGTAAATCACATGATAGGAGCAGGTTTTCTTTACTGCTTTCAAAACCTTAATTGTGATCTCAATCTAATTATGAAATGGACTTTACAGCTATTTTAATGGAACTATTTGTGCATACGCCGACTTTGGGAGGAGCCCAGAGAGATCATAATAACCCTGAGGCGCAATAGCCCTTTGTGGGCCTAGGCCTACCACCCGGCCACTGCGTCACACACCTCTGCACTTCACAGGCGTCGTGAGCGGAGTGCAGTACTGGAGGTGGGACGTGGTAAGCGCCCTAGTCCCTCACGGTCTTCGCAACGAGGGGTCGTTACCTTTTAAGGAAGTAGCTATTCAATTGCCCCCTCAGGGACCTAACGAGGCTGACCAGTACTCCGAGCGGTACGGGGAAATGAGTCCGGTTCTCCTGCTTGGTAAACAGCAGCGCTACCACCGCGCTAAGGAGTCGACCAGAGGGCGTGTAGCTCATCTTAATTATAGGAACAAATATGGCAATTGTGATACTTAGGTATGTTTATAGTGTTAGTTTACCTTACTTAAACCAAAAACAACAATTATGTTTACATTCTATTTACCTAAACCACATGAGAAACTAAACTAAACCCCGGCCCCACAAGGGGCCAAGGCGTATCGCCCAGCCGCTGCGTCCCCCACCTCTGCCCACTACAGGCGTCATTGGTGAGGTGCAGTATTGGAGGGTGGGACGTGGTCAGCGCCCCGAGCCCTCCCGGCCAGTTATGCGGTCTTCTAGACCTGGGGCCGCTACTTCTCTATCAAGTAGCTCCTCAATTGGTCCCCCCGGGACCTAACGAGGCTGAGTGCACCCCGTGCCAGACCTCCCAGAGGGGATAAAATCCCCATGCTGGTACCGGGAATCGAACCCGGGTCCTCCGCGCCAGAGGCAAGCGCGCTACCAACTGCGCTACGGAGGCGGTCAAACCACATGAGAATATATTCATTTAATTAGTCCGTGGTGGTGGCTTTATCTCACAATATGTTTTTATTTTTACTTTCTCTACTACGTAAGTATTCCACCAAAAATTCAATGTCGAGATTTCACCGGAAATTCATATTTTGAGGCCCCTGAATCCAGGGGTCATTTTGTCAGACTGTGGATAGCATAACCCAAAAACGAAAATTAGGTTAAAAACCAAAGTTAGTATTTAAGTCCAATGTCTTTCAAGGATGCGACACGAAGATTCTGAAGAAAATTGCTCCACCCTAAATTACCTTTTACATGGACAAATTTTCGAAACTTTTGACTTTCTTGAAAATGCCTCTAACAATTTTGATTAAAATGCCATATGTTTGAGATAATTTGATGACAAATGAAATGTGTATCTTGATTTTTCCGGCAATAGCCCACGTACCCTTATTTATTCTGGATGACTTTTGCATAACTGGTAAACCGTAAGAGATAGACAAACTCTTACTATACAAAACATCTAAAGCACACAATGTATGTCCAAATACGTTTTTTTGTATAGTGAACCATTTCAGAGATATTCCTTGTTATTTGCGTCAGTTTCGGAAACTTAAACTTTCGTCAAATGCAACACCCTTGTTCATTTTTTTATGTTAGTCGTGCAAAGAGAACGGAATTTGAAGGTTTTAAAAGATTTGACTATCGCTCAAAGTCTACTGTATTCCGTTTTTATTGTTTTATTCCGTTTTTTTGTATAGTGAACCATTTCAGAGATATTCCTTGTTATTTGCGTCAGTTTCGGAAACTTAAACTTTCGTCAAATGCAACACCCTTGTTCATTTTTTTATGTTAGTCGTGCAAAGAGAACGGAATTTGAAGGTTTTAAAAGATTTGACTATCGCTCAAAGTCTACTGTATTCCGTATTCCCCTTGAACCTACAAGGAAATAAACAATAAGATAATTTGTACAAATGTTTATCTCAACTAACACGAAAAAGGGAATAAGAGCTTGTAAGAATGGTTAGTATAAGAGTAGAGAAAATTTTGTGAGTGCAACACATCAGATTGTTCTGGTAGTTAACATATGTTCCAAATATTTAAGCTCCTCCCTAAAGGACTCTTGGATCCATTAAAATACTCGGGGATGTCTCAGTAGTAGATACCAAAGACAGTTCTTAATGCCAGGCAATTGTGAAGCCTTGATGCGCTATCTCCTTTAAGAGTAGCCCTACTGTGTATTCCTCCATATGGTTAACGGATACTGTGCATCCTGTAAGAACTATGGGAGTGGTTCTGATATAATGACATATATACAAGTTATAACAGTAGCCTGAAGTACTCTGGACATGGGTAAATAATCGGCGTTAAACATAGGAAACATATCGAAAAGTGTTCTTTTTTCTACAGAATTGTTTTAGGTCACTTTCCCAAGTGTTATAGCAATCATAACAATTTAAGAATGCAATTTTAATATTGATATTACTTTTATTTTCTCTTACTTCAGTCCTTAGAATGCATAGCAGGTAAGCTTAGCGCTTTAGATTCCCAACTTGGTTCACCTTTTGTTCTGCACTGTCAGTTATCGTGTCGGTCTGGGTAGCTCAGTTGGCTAGACGCTGGCCTACTGATCCCAAGGCCTAGACCGATGGTTTTTAAGTGTGTTTAAAAATGGCAGCTCCATGTCAGTAGTTAGTACTTGTAACTATGAATAAACCAAGCAAAAGCCAAAATTAAAACAATAATACATAAAAGGATCGAAAAGCAATGAAATCTCAGTAGCTAATGCTTTAAATCCTTAGGAAACGCACTAGCAGCAGGTGACGGACCGACACAATTTTGCCGCACAACGCACAAAGAGAAGCAGGGTCCCTTTTAAAAAGGTTACCATGCGCAAAATTGCAGTGGCCAATGCGTAGCCGAGTCAAGATTACCTCCTCACGACGAGATACGCGAGAGGAAGTTACCCAGTTTATCGCAATTTCCTTCACTACATCGCATCGCATTTCCGCGGCGAGCTGGCCACTCTTCGTCCCAGCACGACAAACCTAATTTGCCAACATCAAATAAAGAAACATAGGGTAATGGAATCAGAAGCATCGGCTCGCACAACTTCGACACGAGGGAGGGATCCAAACCACAGCTGAGAATCAAGGTTGACACAGCACATGGACAGTTAAAATATTGTCAGCATGGGTAATACAGATTTCGCAGTATATTAGCAGAAAGATTTTGAATACAAAGTAAATCGAAAATGGTGGAATAAAAATGGATGGAATAAAATCTGACTTTCTTTGCTCTTGTACTATATATTCTTACAAACTCGTATTCCTGTATCTTCATGTTAGCCCAGATAAATATTTGTAGAACTTATCTTATCGATAATTATCTTGTAAGTACAAGAGGAATGTGGGAGTACAGTAGGGTTTCAGTGATAGCCAAATCTTTCAAATCTTTGAAGTCCCGTTGTCTTTGTATGGCCAAACAGATAAAATGGATAACGACATTCCGTTTGAGTAAAGCTTAAGTACTGCAAAACTCACACAAATAACAAGAAATATATAAAAGTGGTTCACTCCACAAAAATGCACACAGACATAACTTGTCTGTTTTAACGAGATCTACATCTTTTGTATAGTAAGAATTTCTCTATCTCTTCAGGTTTACCCATTATGCAAAAGTCATCCTGGAGAAATAGAACTGCATAGGCTACAGCCAGAAAATTTAAAATGTATATTTCATTTGCCCTAAAAATATCTTAAACATATGGCATTTTAATTAACATCGTTAGACTTTTTAAGAAAACAAAATGTTGCATGTAAAGGGTAGCTTATGGTGGAGGAGTTTTCAACAACTTCGTGTCGCATCCTTCACAGATATTTAACCTAAATACCAACTTCGGTTTTCAACCGACTTCTAATTTTTGAGTTACCTCGTTCGGACGCACAGACACACACAGACAGATACAGACACAGACAGACAAACAGACACAGACACACACACACAGACAGACACATACACAGACAGGCAAACACTAATAGACACAGACGAGCAGACACAGATTGACAGACAAAGACGGACAGACATAGACAGACACAGAGAGACACAGATAGGCACAGGCAGACACAGATATGCACAGACACAGACAGACACAGACAGACATACACATACACAGACACAGACACAGACACACACAGACAGACACAGACAAACGGACACAGACACAGACAGACAAACACAGACAGATGGACACAGGCGGACAGACAAAGACGGACAGACATAGACAGACACAGATAGGCACAGATAGGCACAGGCAGACACAGATATGCACAGACACAGACAGACACAGACAGACATACACATACACAGACACAGACACAGACACACACGGACACAGACACAGACAGACAAACACAGACAGATGGACACAGGCGGACAGACAAAGACGGACAGACATAGACAGACACAGATAGGCACAGACACAGACAGACACACACAGACAGACACACACAGATGGACACAGACACAGACAGACACAGATGCAGACAGACACAGACGCAGACAGACACACACAGACACACACATGGACATTTTTTTAAAACTGCTTTAATTTTGGATTCAGGGGGCCTCATAGCATATTTCTGGTGAAATCTCGTTATCGAAATTATCGGATGGAATACAATATTTGCCCTACTTACTACACGTGGTAGAGAAGGTAGTCCCAAGCTGTGTCAACCATTCATTAGGTAGACTACTATGTTAAATTTCGTCATTTATCGAAGCTGAGGTCAAGTATACAGTTAGACTACCAGCCGTTTTATGACCGTGTAAATGTTCGCCTATAAGGAGCACCGTGGAAGTCGTGTAGTGGCTGGTTTATTTAACGACGCTGGCAAGAGCCAAGGTCATCATAGCGACGCCAATGTAACGGGATCCTGTCCCACAGGAATTGCTTTACATAACACTAAATCTACTAAAACGACACTGTCACATTGGAGGGAAAAGAAAGGAGCTACAAGCAGTAATTAATGACGGACCATTAGCCGACTGGCCTCTGCACTCTTCACTCCAGATAGAAGAAAAGAATACTTCAACTGCCTAATCCACATGTTTATATTGGCCTTACTGAAAATGTTATTGCTTAAGCACGTGCAGCAGTTTATTCATAGCGAGTAACAGACCTCAGTGACTGGTTTGTGATTTCGTCCAACGAACTAATGGATTGTCCATGTTTCTTTTTTATTTTAGTCCATAAAAACTAAGCACCCAATATATTTTTGTGTTCATTTTTAAAATTAACTAGGAGTAGAAATAGGAGTAGGGCAAACACGCAGGGGCACTTTGACCTTAGAGGTCCTTTGTATCTGTAACCCGAAGGGGTGCGGTGGGGCGAAAGGAGACCACAGGGGAGCAGGGACAGCAGAGGATAGGCTCCCTGCATTTCCCACCGAAACCAGCCAGTACACCGGTCCCCCACCGGTTCGCGCAAAGCGCTCAAGATCGTCCGGAGGTGACACAATACGGAGCCCGACTTTCGTGACAGGGGACAGAGTTACTCAGAGCATTTCGTACACACCATGCTGCACCCAAGCACCCGCTCTCAGTTTCTATCCTGAAATAAACCAAATGGATTTGTTAGTGAAGTGAAATGGAGGGAGAGAAATTCGGGGCTGAAAGTAACCTACCCAGCATTCGCCTGACGACCTTAGAAACCCCAGAAAAAACTAATAGGTCAGGTCCATAGGCGTCGTGAGTGAGGCGGGTGTAGTACTAGAAACTGGGACGTGGTCAGTGCCAGGGAGCCGCTACTTCTCAATCAAGTAGCCCCTAAATTGGCCTCTCGGCGACCTAACGAGGCTGAGTGCACCCCGGACCACGTCTTCCAGTGGGACTGCGAATTAACTATTTAGAAGTAGTTATACAGAGAGCAATAGCACCGTTTAGAATTCATAATTTTCAATCAAGTAGTGTTCTTAAATTTTTCATACTAATTCTACACTGTTAGAATATGAATCTCCAGGCTAATTTCTAAGTTTAGTAAGCGTTTTGGGCATAATGGAAATTATTTGAACTATTTTCCTCCGAAGACATGCCTTAATCTGAATTGTAGTTGTCATTTTGGTTCTTCCAGGAGATGAATTATCGTTCGTTTAGATTGAATTTACCTGCTGACATTTAGAAGTCCCCTGGTGATTCCTTTCTGTGTGAATATACATAATCGTTATTTATTGATGGACTGTTTCTTTGGTTATTTTATTTATCTATTTATTTATTTATTTATTTATTTATTTATTTATTTATTTATTTATTTATTTATTTATTTATTTATTTATTTATTTATTTATTTATTTATTTATTTATTTATTTATTTATTTATTTATTTATTTATTTATTTATTTATTTATTTATTTATTTATTTATTTATTTATTTATTTATTTATTTATTTATTTATTTATTTATTTATTTATTTATTTATTTATTTATTTATTTATTTATTTATTTATTTATTTATTTATTTATTTATTTATTTATTTATTTATTTATTTATTTATTTATTTATTTATTTATTTATTTATTTATTTATTTATTTATTTATTTATTTATTTATTTATTTATTTATTTATTTATTTATTTATTTATTTATTTATTTATTTATTTATTTATTTATTTATTTATTTATTTATTTATTTATTTATTTATTTATTTATTTATTTATTTATTTATTTATTTATTTATTTATTTATTTATTTATTTATTTATTTATTTATTTATTTATTTATTTATTTATTTATTTATTTATTTATTTATTTATTTATTTATTTATTTATTTATTTATTTATTTATTTATTTATTTATTTATTTATTTATTTATTTATTTATTTATTTATTTATTTATTTATTTATTTATTTATTTATTTATTTATTTATTTATTTATTTATTTATTTATTTATTTATTTATTTATTTATTTATTTATTTATTTATTTATTTATTTATTTATTTATTTATTTATTTATTTATTTATTTATTTATTTATTTATTTATTTATTTATTTATTTATTTATTTATTTATTTATTTATTTATTTATTTATTTATTTATTTATTTATTTATTTATTTATTTATTTATTTATTTATTTATTTATTTATTTATTTATTTATTTATTTATTTATTTATTTATTTATTTATTTATTCATTCACTCTTTCACTCACTCACTCACTCACTCACTCACTCTCGCAGGCACTTTCGCCATCACTATCGTACGCACTTACTCTCGCACGCACTTTCGCACGCACTATCGTACGCACTCACTCACTCTCGCACGCACTTTCGCACGCACTCTCGTACGCACTCACTCACTCTTGCACGCACTCTCGTATGCACTCACTCACTCACCCACTCACTCACTCTCGCACGCACTCACTCTCACACGTACTCTCGCACGCACTCACTCACTCTCACACGTACTCTCGTACGCACTCACTCACCCACTCAGTCACTCTCGCGCGCACTCTCGCACGCACTCACTCACTCACCCACTCACTCACCCACTCACTCACTCACTCTCGCACGCACTCTCGCACGCACTCTCGTACGCACTCACTTACTAACCTGTACTGTTCCTTTTACGTATACCGATGTGCAATTTAATGGCCACCATGGGCGTCGACAGACTTCTTTTTACAGAGAGGAGCAACTTGTTGTAACCTTGCAATCAAACAATATTAATTCATTAATCTGTGGCCAAAAAATTGTAAAGGATATCAGTAATAGTACCTGTCGCGGATAAGCGTATTAATTTGTGTTAAATAAAATCTGTGCTTTACATCAAAATTAAAACAATGCTCTACTAGTAATTGATTACAAATTAAATCAATTAATTTCCAAGGGAGGCACCAACCCTTACCCCCCCCCCCCCCTTCACGACGCCCATGATGGCTACCCTGTAACCCAGCATGTAATTTCTTCTTCAGGTACACGTTCACTTTTACGCCACTATACGTCGTTTGATTGAGTGTTCATAATAGGCAGCTTTGTTTACGTTGTCACTGCCCGGCATTTCGTGGGTTGCGGTCCGTGTGCAATTTGAAGAGGCAGGTACCGAGGAGCCTTGCCCTTGTTATGACGTATAGTATAGTGATTTGAACGTTTCTCTTCAGGAAAGATAATAGTGAAAATTGAACTAAATCATAGAAGCAGTGAAGTAGCAGTGACAATTGAACAAAGTCACATTATAATCTAATTTTTTTTTCTATAGACATGCAGAATGTATTTAACGTTTGTAATTCAATGTTACTGCCGGCTTCAACGTATGAACAAAAGCTCACTGGTCTTTCCAGATGCATAGACGTCGTTATTTACACAAACAAAAGCACAATGCTGAGATGCATTCAACAGGATTAAAAATAAAACAAAGAAAAGAAATGTCACGCAACGATCTCGCTTAAGTATTCAGGTCTGTGTGTAGGTAATGCATTTGCCAAAACATGAACACGTTTCCACTACGTGCAGTGTTTTGCCGCCATTGTGCCTTACGTCACATACTGTACACGCAAATGTCAACGGTGCAGCAGCCAGAAGAAGCTGGGGGTAGCATCCACGACAGCAATAATTCATAGCTGACATTCTCACATCCAGCGCTGAGCTTCCTGAAACCTTAAAAGAAGTCATTGTGGCTCATGGAATCACAAATGTCAAAGGAAATTGTTCTAACAGCCCTGTTTACTTGCACACCTACTTAACTTATGGACTCTTATTTCATGCATTGTTATAGCCTCTGTGTAGGGAGGCTTATTATTTTCACACTTAGATTGACCTAATACTACACATTTACTCCGTTTTTACTTTCTCTAACCTTCAGAACAGGAACCATTGTATTCCACCCAAAAACTCCATGTTGAGATATCACCGAACATGTTTTGAGACCCCTGAATACAAAAAGAAGCATTTTATAAATATGTCCATGTGTGTGTGTGTGTGTGTTGTTGTTGTTGTTGTGTTTAACGCCCGCTTTTACTACTACGGCACCGCAGGCGGAGACACTGATGATACATGGAATGAAGATGGAGCACCGGTGGAATGAGATGGCGGGGGATACCGGAACACCCGGAGAAAACCCGCCCTCACGCTGCTTCGTCCAACACGAATACCACATGCGGGTCCCTGGGATCGAACCCTGGCCGCCTAGGTGGTAGGCGAGCGCGCTAACCGCTCGGCCACGGCGCCGCCAAGTGTGTGTATGTGTGTGTGTCTGTGTGTGCGTGTGTCTGTGTGTGTTTGTGTGTGTTTGTGTGTGTGTGTGTGTGTGTGTGTGTGTGTGTGTGTGTGTGTGTGTGTGTGTGTGTGTGTGTGTGTGTGTCTGTGAGTCTGCGGACACCATAACTCAAAAACGAAAAGTCGGTTAAAAACAAAGTTGGTACTTAAGTTTAATGTTTTTCAAGGATGCGACACGGAGATTTTGAAGAAAATTGTTCCACCCTAAACTACCCTTTACATAAAAATAAATTTACCTAAAATTTTTATTTTCTTGAAAATGCCTCTAACGATTTTGATTAAAATGACATACCAAGCTTCAGCACGTGTGCGCCATTTTCTATCTACAAACTCAGATGCAGCCCACCACAAAAACACCACCCAACCTACTGCTCAGTATCTATCCAGTGTATCAACAACTTTAGAGCATTACGTCTGAGGTGATCATTAAATACCAATTGTAAGGTTGATATTATTGGCTAGAGAGGATTGCTTTAGAGTTGCTGAGCTGTGAGCTATGAAACAGGGACTACCGCATGTTAACTGAATGAGCATGGCTATAATTCTTACTGCATTGGTGAGACTTCTACAGGGAAAGGCTGTAAAAGTTTATTTGTGGGCCTGAAGTTCACACCACTGCTCTAAAATAAACTCGTTCGGAACCATCATTTTAGTGGTTAAACAGCTTAATTTTCCCTTGAACTACATTACTGGCAGAAAACACCAAACATAGGAATGAAGCTGATATTCCTTTTAACAAAGACTTAAATGTACTTGTTTACGGACCAGGTCCCACTGACGTCACTGGCTTTATGCAATGCCTTTTATGCTCTGGAACTAGCAATTAGCGCACAAACCAAGAAAGGTATTCGATTTCTTGTTTTACGAGTGCGCTCGAAGAATTTGTTTCCCCTCTTCAAGGAAAAGGAGAATGGTAGACAAAGTTGCCACTAGCCACTTGGGACCAATTTATGCAATCGCTAACATTTAGCAGAACACGTGCAAAGGGAAGTGCTAACAAGCGAAATGTAGGGTTTCCTCTTTGAGAATGAAACCTTGCAAGATTCAAGTTTAGGTTTTGTGACGTTTCCATGCAAACGTTAATAGCATAAGTTGAAGATGTTCATATTTGTTAAGAAAGATTCGTTTTCTAGAACAAAGCATTTATTTTAGTTCTATTTTAATTTTCAAAAAAAAAAAAAAAAAAAAAAAAAAGTTCTAGTTTTGTTTGTCATCGTGTAACTCACTTGGAAGAGCACAATTTGCGTCTTTAAAGAAATAAGGTTGTCCTATTTGTTTACCTGAATGTATGGTTTTGAATTACATATGTAATGATGTAATGCTTTTCCGACTTCCAGTTATTTTTTGTTGTATTAGCTGCAAAGGTCATGTTATGTTGGAACTGCAGAAGGAACTGAAGAAAAAGAGCACTGTTGTAAAACGATTACAAGGGTTCCTCAAAGAAGGCGGCCGAACTGCACGCCCGGTGATTAAGCAGACTCTAAAGTTATAGTGTGCGCGCGTTCGAGCCGAAGATTACATCCCCAACAATGCTGGATACCTAAAGGATATAATTTATGAAAATCTGATATGTTGCACTAACATGACCTTCTCTACTCTTGTAGTAGCCATTCTTACAAACCCTTATTCCTCTATCTTCTTCCTCTTAGTTGAGAAAAATATTTGCAGAAATTATCTTATTGCTTATTTCCTTGTAGGTACAAGGGGAATATGAGAATACCGTAGGCTTTAAGTGATAGTTGACTCTATTACAGCTTTGAGATTATGTTCTCTTTGCACGGCTAACGTATTAAAAATAAACAACGATGTTGCATTTGACGAAAGTTTGTTTTCCAGAACTGACACAAATAACAAGGAATATCTCCGAAATGGTTCATTCTTAAAAATTATTTGGACATAAATGTGTATTTTAGCAAGATCTAGAGTCTTTTATAGTAAGATTTTGTCTCTCTTACGGTTTATCAGTTATACAAAAGTCATCCAGGGGAAACAGGACTACATAGGCCATAGGCAGAAAATTCAAGTTATACATTTCATTTGTTATAAAAGTATCTCGAGCATATGGCATATTAATAAAAATCGTTAACCATTTTCAAGAAAATCAAGATTTTCGGAAAAATTCTCCATGCAAAAGTTAGTTTAGGGTGAAGTAATTTTCTTCAAAATTTTCGTGTCACGTTCTTGAAAGAGATTAAAGTTAATACCAACTGATTTTTAACCGACTTTTCGTTTTTGAGTTGTGCTGTCATCAGATTGACACACACACACACACACACACACACACACACACACACACACACACACATGGACATTTTTCTGAAAATGTCTGAAATTTTTCTGAAAATTGGATTCAGAGGGCCTCAAAACATGTTTCATGGAAAATCTTGACATCGAAATTTTGGGTAGAATACAATACTTCCTCTAGTTATACGTAGTGGAGAAAGTAATAAGTGGCATGTATAATGGTATGAAGTATTCACACAAAAAATGCGTAGTTGTATTTCTTCATGTCTAAATAATGTGTTTAAAATGGGTCACTGTTTCTGGAACTCCCTGTATAAGTATTAACAATTGTGGTTAGGGCACTCATGTAAATAAAACGAAAAGCATGTACCAAAGAACACTACTAGGCTTTAATAATCGTTAATTCGAGTAGGCATAAATACAGTGCGATAACTTATTTTAAGATTCCTGCATTAAGCAAAGAAATGGTGGCAAATATTCCGTTTAATCACTTTCTGCAGCTCCTTGCTAGAAGCCCAAAATCTGCATACGATTAATACTTCGTTTATGTTACAAGCGTGTGTAATCTCTCAATCACCGTTGTTTGTTACCGCATCATTCCTTCTATTCAGTGAGCAAGCAGAGACTCGCTCGGCTGCTGTCGAGCTTTCATAATGGTTCCTATGACATTCCCCATACTGTGTTCCTCTCACAGAAGTGTGTTCGACATCAACAACTACAGCAATTCCTGAGAAACATTACGGTTAGAGTTCCAACATTTTAACAATGTCTAGACCTCTTAGGAAACATACGCTCTTGTGGTAGCTCCTATAGTGGTGCTCTTCTACCACGAAATTCCTTCCCCTCACTCCTATAATTTCCCCTTTTATGTTTCATGTAGGTTTGGGAACTGTGTAATAAAATTGAGGAATTAAGGCTCTTTAGCTGCTATCCTTCTCAGCGTGCCATTTTATTTTTTACGTCAAAAACTGTTTAACTTTGCTCCAAGGCCTCTTCAACAGGCTTGAGGTTCCTCTACGTGCCCTAAATCTACGACACTAAACAACTAACTTCACTCCCCTTCCGAACTTTTACGCCCGAAAAGAATCCATCACCTTTTGCCGGTTTTGAAACCGGGACCTCGTTAACCAGACGCTAGCTACGCCTACCACGGAGTCGGACAGGTGGAGCAGTTACTTGCCCTCCAGATGGGACCTTCTCCAAACTGCTTCTCCAAACTCCAGTCAGAGGGAGATCTTCTCTGAGCCTTCTGTTGGTATGATCGGAGTCGCTAGGAACCTCTCTGAGGCTATGTCAGCCGACTTGCCTGCACTTCCTCCAGGGGAGAACAGATCTGCGTTGGGTTGAGGTGCGAGGTGTCTCCTCCATTCCCTGGCAATAGGTCAAAGGTCTTCAAGAAAGCTTGTTGTTAAACGGTTACTGCCTTCAGGAATAAAGAAACAACGTCGAGGTGTTACCGTTCGGGTCTAAGTGTGCTCTTGTTTTGAAATATGTCGATTTCAGATTCCATGATTATTGGACGTTTAATTATATTTTACATGCTATTATATTCCAACAGAAAGTGTCAACGTTTAACAATTACACTTTAGTGAGTTTACTATACCACTGATCTTTGAATTCTCCATGAATTAACTTGAAATTTACATGAATTATTTCAATGATAGTGGCGATAATTTAGTGGGTCGTTTCTGTCTTATGTGATTGATTTGATAAAACTTCTGTATTCCAGAAGAAGCATAACTGTAAATTTACCCTTAATGTATGAAGTAATGTACCTTTTTTCCATGAAACTACTTGCCACATGGTGTCACACATTTGATAGTTGTTATATCACTTCACTGAAAATAAAAATATTATTTGCCGGCTCTAAAAATAATTTTCGCCATGTAAGTTCCTTCACACTGTAATTAATATGTATTATAAACATGATTGTAGATCAGTAATTTATCTGAGTTTTTTATATTAGTGCTGAAGAAACTTTCAGTTGTCTAGTCCCAATACTTCCTAATAAAGCAGAACAGAACCGTAACAGTAAACCCGTGACACAAATCTATCGGGGTCGGGGTCTACCGCCCGGCCACTACGTCCCCCACCTCTGCCCACTACAAACGTCATGAGTGAGGAGTAGTGGTGTAAGGTGGGACCGCTACTTCTAAATCAAGCAGCTCCTCAATTGGTCCCTGAGGGACCTAATGAGGCTTAGTGCACTCCAGAAAAGGGAACGTGGCTATGTAAAATGTTTCGAGAAAAATTAATTTCAATTTGGTACTCTGGCTTTAAATGAATACATGTTATCAATTAAATTGCATTTGAATAGTTGAAGAATCTCTCAAACGTTAAAAAGTGTGTATTTTCTAAAACTAGAAATTAAAGATAGAGGGACAGCTTGAGCGACCTTCAGTTTTTACCTGTTAGACATACAATTATGAGTGCAAGACCGTGAGCAAGCTGTGCTCAGAAAGTACCAGTTCCCCAGCCCTACCCTAGAACAAAAAGTTTAATTTTTGAACCCATAACACGCTCTAGATATCCTGGTTCAGGAAAGAGATGGAAGAGATTCGCAGTGCGAAAGTTGGAACTGGAGAGGAATGTAGGGTATTCAGTCATTGTCAGGAAAAGGAGAAATGCGGCCCATAATATAACCTACCTCTAATATTCATACTCTGGAAGGAATAGAGAACAGCAAATTGAAACCAAAACTCTCGAGTTACTTAAGATGAACGGCACTTGAGCGTAAAGGCTTGAGAAGTAGATCAGCTAATTATTGGGAAACGGATTTTAGCTTGAGCTTTCAGAGTATTTTCAGCTTGAAACCTTCGTTATACTTCCTATCTACTGCGCGATATCTGAAGGGATTTATTTTTAGAAGTTATATCCTCTCGCTTTCTAAGGCTCAGTGGTAAAATCGCAAGAATAGCTATTAGCCTTCATGTTCCTTACAATCCACAAATAGATATCATTATTGGAGGTCAAAATTCAGAGTAATTTGATCTAAGTTCTTGGTAGTGGCTTCACCAGCTCGTATTTCCAAGAGATTACATAAATCGGAACTAAAATAAATAAGGAAAAGCAGTGCCTCTTTCGTGTGATGAAGGAAAGAATTTAATGGCATACCTGTAGCATTAGTGGGTTTTAAATACCTATTCTATATTGGGAGTAAAACATAAAGGAGTACTGAAGCAGATAATCTTTGTTTATAAGTTTTCATAATATCCTGGAGGGAAGAAACATTGAAACTGATATATTAAAAGTACTATGCAAGTATTATACCTTCCTATAATTATAATTTTGTACAGTCCAGCTATTTCTAATGAATGAGTAAGTGGTGCTTAAGGGCCCGTCGACAGTTAGGTCGTTTGGGCGTTAAGTCAAAGTTTAAAGTCTAAAATCGCTCACAAACTGGCACGGCTAAATACTGAAACATAAAATAAGGGATTAGCACGGGAAAGAGTTAAAGCATTAAAAATTAAAATGTAACACAGATTAAAACAGGAAACAGCTAAAACGCTAAGAGCAAACGGTAAAAACAACAAAAATATAGGCTAAAACTCTAAAAGTCCTGACCGAAAGAATAAAATAAAATTTAAGCTTGCTTCCCAAATGCAATTTTGACGACGAACCGCAGCACCTTATCTACGGATACTGGGTCGTTGCCGAGAACGAAACGCAGAGTGAAACCCAGACCAAGGGATTGGTGCTGTCTAGCATACCGCGGACAGTGGAGCAAAACATGCGACACGGAGAGTGGTATGCCGCACGGTTGACACATAGGGGCCGGGTCGCCACGCAATGGCGACAATGCGTGGCACGTGTGTGAGCGATTCTCAACCCGACCGCCAAGAATCCCTGCATGCCTAATAATGATATTAATACAAAACGAACTGAAACATCGGTTAAAATGTTCTAGCGATTCTTCAGTAGATTACAGCAGCTGAAAATCTGAAAAAGTACACCTTCTCTTTGGCTTCGTAAATATTTAGCCAACAAAGGCTACATATTGAGGAAACACTTCACATATACAAGGAAATGGACCTGTAATAATTGGTGATTATGAAAATTACTGACTCCCAAACAAACAAGTTAACATCTTGGGGAAAGAGGCACAGTCTGTCACCGTCCAAAGAGGCACTTTCCTCGATTGTTAACCCTAAAATATTAGTGAAGGTAAGCTTCAGCCCATCTCTTAGGGAAGCTTTTTCGTTGACCTAGTGTTAAGCATGGCAGCATCTGTGTGCTTAAGATATGTTGTTTCTATCCTTTCATACAGAAGCGTTTTTTTAATTTTTTGCTTTCTGTGAATAAAAGCGAGAACTATTTTCCTTGAATCTCTTTGATCCCTAGATCCCTAGGGCGTCTCCCCATTACAGAGAGTACCCTTGCCTGCTGCGGCTGGAGGACGCAGTGGCTGGGCGATAGGGGTACCCCCTGAAACTATTTAGGAAACCCAAATGAAATTAAATACTATGATGAAAAAGAAGAGGTCAAAATATTTTTGTTTTTTACCCTGATATTATTAAAATAATAGGAAACCCTTTTGACCAAGCAATACATTTTGACTAAAATATTATATATTTAAGAAATTAAGAAAATAATCCTCTCTTCCTCAATCAAACATCTTAGATAGAAGTAGATAACTGAAGTTGGAAGAGATGCATCTACATCCTGTAAAACTTTCAGCTTGATATGTTAAATAATTGGTGAGATAATGGGTCATAAAGCTGAATGATTTAACTTTGGTGCGATAGGTGTTTTAATCTCCCCTTAAAACTCCAGCGTTTACCTCGCTAATGAAGCCATATACTTTTTCTGTTTCAACCGGATTAGATGGTGAAGGTATAACAGCATGAAAATCAGAGAAGCCACTTCAACTTTCACGTATGATTAAAACTCCACACATTTTTATTTCAGTTCAACCACAAGTTGTGTTATCTCCAACCAATGACCCTTCGGTGCTCATGGCATCAAGTATATTTAACAGTTGACACACTCCCTGATCATTTCGCCAAATGAAATAATTATACGCCTTAAAGCTGTGTGCATGGAAATAGAGATTGTGAATTTGAGATATAACTCTAGGTGTGTATGTATGTGTGCGCGTGTGTATTTCTGCGTTTGTGATTCTAACAATGTTTCCAATGCCCATTTTAGAGTCGAGTGTATAGCAAGTGCCGATGCTTATGAATTAGTTTAGTGTGTTTAACTTAAGGACAGAAGTGAGTCTGAGCATACACAAACTGCACCTTAGTGATATAAATTAAGTTAAATTACCACTGCTCAATTGTTTTTCCTGGAAATACTATAAATTATTCTCTAAATCATGGCAATTACTTCAAGACTTATTTGGATTGATAGCTTAACATAGCTTAGTGCATAAATTTATTTTATCCAGCAGAAAGAAATATATGTACTCTTAAAAATGTGAATTCATGTACATCTTTCTCAGAGTATGGCCTTGTCGTAGCCGAGTGGTTAGATCATTTACTTCTCACCAAAGCGGCCCAGGTTCGATGCCAGGCAACCGCATGTGGGATTTGTGGTGGACGAAACGGCGCTAGGTCGGGTTTCCTCCGGGTTCTCCGGTTTCCCCCGCTATCTCATTCCACCGGTGCTCCATCTTCATTCCATGCATCATGAGTGTCACCGCCTGCGGTGCCATATGTAGTAAAAGCAGGCGTTAAACACTACAAAACAATTTCTCAGAATGAAGTCGAGGGTTGAAATGTTCAGTACATATATACAATACAGAGTTGAAAATTCTGAATTACAATAATAATTTTATAATATATTAATGATATTAAGAAAGCACCGTTCGCCTATCACTAAGGTGGCCCGGGTTCGGTCTCAGGGACCCGCATGTGGACAAAGCGGCATCTGGGCGGGTTTTCTCCGGGTCCTCTGGTTTCCCCTGCCATTCATTCCATCAATTGCTCCATCGTCACCTTTCGACTCATCAGTCTCCCTCTGTCAAATCCTTATGTTCCTCTGCTCCCATCTGTGACTCTAAGTGCAGACTTGTAAGTCCTTCCAAAGGTGAGAGGGGGGGGGGAGTAATCAGAAGAAGACATTAAGAAAGTAACTAAACATTTTCACATTTTAATTTTTTTTTACAGTGCAAATATTTCTTTCTTTCTTTCTTTTTTTTCTTTTTTTTTTTTTTAAATTTTTAGTAAACTGATACACAATACTGAAAAACTGAGTCTCAGAAGATGGCACATTGTACTGAGAAAAATATTTAAAAGTGTAATTGTGTATTGCATGTAGTTATAGGCAAAAGGTACAAGAATTCACACATCTTAAGAGTAAATATTACCTTTCGCGGGATATAGTAACTTTATAGACTCAACCGCAGACGCTATGAATGCAAATAACCATTTGAAGTAATTGCCATAATTCATAAAATAATTCTTAAACATTTCAGGAAAAAAAAATTAGACATTTAAGAGAACCTTCTATATTTTCAGAATATATTTGTTCCCGTAAGTTAGATTGGTCCGATTTCAAGTATATTACACTATTGGCCCCTTGGAGCGGCGAAAGGGGAGAAGTATGGAAAATGTCCGCCTGAGTGGCTGGAAGGGATGCTTCGTATCGACGGTTCTCACCAGCACCTGGTGTGGTGTCATTGTTCATAACAGAACAGCGTTCTGTCACTACGTTGCTAGGACCCACTTAAACTTGAAGCTCTGATAAATGGACACGTTTATTTCGGTGATATGAAATGCAGGGGAAGTGGATGGATGGAAAGATGGTGATGGAGCCATTGGTGGAATGAGTGGGGGAGTAAGCTGGAGAACCCGGAGAAAACCCTCCCAGACGCCGCTTACTCCACCACGAATACGATATACGAGTCCCCGGGATCGAACCCTTGGTGAGAGGTGAAAGTTCTAGCCTTTGAGCACGGCTACAATAGAGTTGGAGAAGTTTGTTTTTCTTAGATGATAACTTATTTTCTTCTTGCACAAACCCCCCTTCTATCTCTCTATTTGAGTGATTGATTTATTTGTGTAGCAGAAACAATGTGCATACCACTAAAGAATCTCTGACTTTACTTGAAACGTTTTTTATGGTAACCTTCCTTTGTTTGGTGCTGATAATAGTATATGATAACCAATTTGTACATTATATTACTGCAAATTTTCAATATTTTGATAGCAAAATAGCACAAAAATCTTATGTATTTCCTAAGGCTTCTACAATTATGTCTTGGTTTTTTCAACATAGTATGTGTGCCAGAGAAAATTCTGGTATCGAACTGGTGCTTTCGCATTGAGACTGCGCTCCATACGTCTCCATGGAAACGACTTGGTTTCTATAGCAACCGTTACCCCCACCACCTGTTACTAGGTTACACCTCCCACAAATATTCTCTCTTACACCACATCTTTCTTCATTACAACAATAGGAAGGAAATTTAATAGCTAGCATGCCCTCCTCATTTGCATTTTCCTAATTATGTGGGCGCAGTGAAATTTTACCGCCTTTTAGAGTAGCACAATATTCTGATAATTAGTTTTGCTGTGCCCGAGACACTGCAGCGACATTAAAGTGCAAAATGCATATGCGCACAACTCGTATTAACACCTTATACTAAAAATAAAGTTGCCAAAAATTGGTGCACTGTATCGTTATTGGTCACTTCAAAAGCCTTTCGGTTTACATAAATAGTGTTCTTTCTTATCAGTGTTTTATGTTGTAATCAATTCCCTAAGCGTCTTCAAGGGAACCCTAGAGTAAAATGCCCAACTCTATCTCTTAGAAGAGATGCATACTTAGGTAGGTACATATATGGTCCCAACAGTATAGACAGAGCACTTCCATCAACCAGTGCCTTCTGGGAGGGAGAGGGATAAGAGGAGAGACCCGAAATCACCGAGATGCGAATGACGTGGTCCCTAACGTTTTCAGCTTGAAATCACCCCTTGGGTACTGCCGGCGGTCTCCCACCCCGGCTGTCCACCTTAGCGGGGTCCACTTGGAGGTGGGGTCAGATGGGCAGCGGCAAAACGCTGAGACCCGTCGCCTGATCTTCCAACCCCGAAACATATAACAGCAAAAGAAATGAAGAACATAGGAAGGAAACCACCCCAAAACACTCCTAGCGCCCACGAAAAACGGCAGTCAGAAATCGAACCCAGTACCTCCTTGCATGTTACGGATGAGGTATCTCGTTCGGTCAACAATCCATGTTGAAATATCCTGTTTTGGGTTTATTATGTACAACTGTGACTTTCATTCTATCTTCATTTTGTAACGAGTGATATTCCCTTTAAATTCTAGACATCAGTCCAGCTGTTTCCGATATGCCATAAGATACAGACGAAAAGGCATATTAAAAAATCTGATGTGTTGCACTCGCATGACTTTCTCTACTCTTGTACTAACCATTCCAACAAACTCTTATTCCTATATCTTCTTCGTGTTAGTTGAGATAAACATTTGTAGAAATTATCTTATTGCTTATTTCCTTGTAGGTACAAGGGGATATGGGAATACAGTAGGCTTTGAGCGACAGCCAAATCTTTTAAAGCTTTAGGGCTCCATTCTCTTTGCACGGTTAACATATAAGAACTGAAAAACGGTGTTGCATTTTACGAAAGTCAGTTCTCCAAAACTGACATAAATAACAAGGAGTATCTCCGAAATGGTGTACTCTAAAAAAATATTCGGACATCATTGTGTGTTTTACTGAGAACTACATATTTGTATAGTAAGAGTTTGTCTATCTCTTACGGTATACCAGTCAATCAAAAGTCATCCAGAGTATACAGGACTACAAGGTTGTAGCGAGAAAATTCAAAATATACATTTCACTTGTCATAAAAATGTTCTTAACCATGTATCATTTTAATCAAAATCGTTAGAGCCATTTCAAGAAAATCAAACTTTTCGAAAAATCTTCCATGTAAAGGTTAGCTTAGGGTGGGGCTATTTTCTTCAAAATCTTCGTATCGCACCCTTAATGACATTAAAATTAAATACCAACTTTGTTTTATAACACACTTTTCATTTTTGAGTTATGCTGGCCACAGACTGACAGACACACCCACAGACACATGGATCTTTTTCTATTATTATTTTTTTTTTTTTTTTTTTTTTTTTTTTTTTGCTCAGGGGCCTCAAAACATATTTTGGTGAAATCTCGACATCGAGTCTTTGGGTGGAATACAATACTTCCTCTAATTACTAGTAGATAAAGTAATAAATTGTAGCTGGTAGAGAAGATAGTGTGAATGTAACACATCAGTTTTTTGTTTAAGGATACCCATCTGTGAAGTTTTGAAAATCTACAGTTTTCATTGGATTGATTTGAAATTTTAACACAACAATCACTGTATAGTGAGGAGTATCTATGCTAAATGTCATACATTTAATCAGATTAGTTGCTAACATACTAATATTTTATTATAGTTTTTTAAGTATTTGTATAAATGGTTCCCCATGATGCAATTTTGATTTGAAAAACTTAATAATTTTCAATTATGTCTTGTAATAGAATGTTAGCAAATTTATGAGATAATTTTTTAATCTTGTTATTAGTTTGGATAAAAATAAATTTTAAAGTTTAAATTCATAATTTTTTTCATTTAAATGTCGAAATGTAAACTTTAATATTTAATTACTCAGCAGTTATTAATGTTATGAAAAAATTATCTCATCATTTCTTTTTAATGCTAGTTTTAAGCAGATACATCAAATTTTATGCATAAGTACTGAAAATTGCATCGTGTGGAGCATTTTAAAGAGCAAATAGTGTTAAAAATAAAAGCATGGATAAACTAAGTTTGAAGTCATAGCAAGGATAATGGAACTGTATGGATTTAAATGGACATGACCACTTACAGGCAATCAGTTAGGCGGCCACGAGACATAGTTATAAAGGCCGTAAGGCTATAAAAAGCATATCAAAATAAAGCAGAAGATTTAAACTATTTGATAAAACAGAAATCCATTTTTGACAATTTTTGAAATTTGTAGACTTTTTAAATAGATGGGTATCCTTAAGTAGTATGTTTACAAACGCACAATTTAAAAAGTGCATCTCCTTGCGACATTAGCGTATGTTTCTCACATCTTTAACACAAGTTAAATATTGTTTCTTCGGCCATTTGCTCGGAGAAGATAAGACTATATACTCTCGCGGTAGAGATCAAGGTGTTTACCTACCCCGGGACAGTAGGCTACCCGCAGCGCCTCAGTCGTAGCTTTAAGCAAGCTGCACCGCAGGGAATGACTAATGAGTTATGTACAGCATGTGCTTTCGTATACCACATCAGGTAACGGCCTATTCAAATCTGCTCACTACGGTCTTCAATGCAAAACGGTTTTGTTCTAATTTTATCATAAAATTGACACAATCATTTCAAACTGCTATTCAAAAATTATGGTCGTAGTGCATTATTTATCCCTGAAATGCTTTGCAGCCTCTAAATTCACAGTAACGATAAGCTATAATTAAATATGCTTGTTTAGAAGAACCAATAAATCACAATTGTAATAAAACACTGCCAGTTCTGTAGGAAATAATCATATATAATTATTTTGTGTTTCATTCGCTAGTTTATTACTTTTAACATCAATTATATATACAGCAGAAATTTATGTAGAAATTACTAATTTTTCTGCAAGTGTTAATAGATATAGTTGAAAGGGTTGTAACAGTTTATACATAATAATCATACAAAATTAAATTTCATATTCCTCTGTAACTACCGTATCCTGCAGCAGACTGGAGCGTGGAGCTCTGGGCTCGGAATCGATCACACCCATGGGTTGCAGATTAGTGCCTACTAGTGAGGAAATTGAGGTACTGTGACAGGCAGTAGAAAGCCAACATTCTGCCTGAGGTATACATGATATTGCCACATAACCTCCCCGTATCAGTTGGATGGCGTACACTTTTGCCTCTGTACGTTGGCGTGAGACCGGCAGTCGGTTTGACTGTCCTAGACCACTCAGAGCAGTAGGTCTGAAACAATTATTTAATAATGAGCGCTAAACTTGTCGTGACTAACTGACCTACAGTTGACAAAAATGTCAGTTGGTCACGAAAAGTTTAGCGCTCATTATTAAATAATTGTTTCACTTTTTAAGGTTTTTATATTCCCTATCACAACCGCCAATGTATTCTCTGTCATCATATGTCATTAAAATAACATTTTTATAGCTATATTGACCATTAGACAGACATTTTAAGAAGAAAATGTGCTGTAAATGTCAGTTAGTCACACCCTTTAATCTGACTTGTATACTGAAAACGGGAATAGAATTAAGGAAACCTTTAATGTTACAAGCGAAATAACAATAATAAAAATTCAAGCTTTTAAATTGTCAGATACACCCACCCGTCGATATAAGTCATAGTTGGGCCTTTAGATAAATAGACTATCCACTATTGGGTCCTTCGTCAAATTTTGAAGACTGTTTCTATGGTCATTTTAGCAAAGTGATTTTATAAAAATGAGTATCCCTAAGTGCAGAGAAGATAAAGGAAATGAACGTAGATTTTAACTTCTGGTGGTAAAAACAGCGCCAAAGAAAATCTTAGGTGGATTTTGCATCATTTCCTGGGGTCTTTTGAGGCGTGTTCTTCACCTTATCCATCGCAGAGCGGGGAGGCTTGATGACACAGCAATAAGGGAGAAAAGAGGGAAAGTTGATGTATTTGCTACAGTGATATATATTTAGAGCTCCCTCTCTCTTTCTATCTCTCTCTCTCTCTCTCTCTCTCTCTCTCTCTCTCTCACACACACACACACACACAAAACACACACACATACACAAACAGAACTTGTCATATATGTATGCTGGCGAGGAAAACGCGTATTATATAGGTGCTTATATCGGCTAATAATTGAAAACCAAATAGAAACAGTAATATTAAGTAGAACTGGAGGAATATAATATATTGTGTGTTTGTATACAGTGCGTTGTAATTATGATACATTTGTGAGAATAATAATACACATGTGCATGGTTTACATAAATATAACCATACATGTTATGGCAATAAAATTGTGTTATATGCCTGTTGTATTCCTATGATTAGGAAAAAGCTTAGCAAAGGTAAATTAACCAATTATAAGCGGAGGCCACTCGAGATATACAGTAACTCAGGCAGCCCACACCCCAGACACCACCTTAACTTCTCCGTGGAGACTATGATCGCGCCACTGAAGATGTCCGCCGCAGTTGTGGACGAAACGTCTGGATGCTTAAACTCCAGCAGACCACGGCATAACAGCCCGGAAATAACTCCTAGATATAGAACCAATTATAGTTCAAGCTATGGGCAAAACACCCTACTTTATTTATTTGTTTATTCATTGACTTGTTTGAATATTTATCTTTGCTTCTATGGAAGAACAAACACTGATATCACTGTGCCAATACTTCTGTTCACTTTTTTATTATAAAGTGCTCCCTTGTGTATTTAATGAATGCCACCATCACTTTAATTTGCACTCCCTTAGAATCTTCTCACACATACACATTATACACTTCGCTATCCTGGGCACTCATCCAGTTTTTTCGTTATATTTTAACCCCTTCAAAGGCAAGTCCCGTTCTAGCCGATAAGGTATACCTAGCAATTACAATAAGAGGTCTGCATGACAAACTGAACGCACTCACTACCTCTTTCTCTTTTAGCCGATACCGTCCAAAGCGTAAACATGTATTTCGTTTCTACGCCATTTTGTATCATTTGTTTTGGTTGTTGAATACAATGAAATGAAAGGTCAAGAATTTCTATAACCGTAAATAATGTGACATAAACGCGAGGTGTAGTGAGGTTATCTGTGTACCGTCAAACTATCCAGAAGATGTTTGTGCCCTTCTTTCCCTCAATATCGGTCGAAGTTTCAATATTTTAATTCTTTGCCATTTAGTAATTTGCATAATACGGCGATATTGCCTTCCTCATGAACCGAGCGGGATGGCTCAGGCGGTAATGTCTGTGGCCCGCATTTGGGAGGTCGCAGGTTCTATCCCCGTGGCCGCGCACTCTGACATGGGTTTTCCCGTGGTTTCCCCATGTCACTTAGGTGAATGCTAGGGTGCATTATTTCGTACCTTTCCATCATTTACTTTCATTCCATTTTCTTATTTTTCAGATGTACTTTCAGGCATGTAGTGTTGGCAGTGCCAGGTGGATGGCGTGATTGATTGCGCATGCTAACTGCTGTTCTCGCCGCTAGGTGGCTTTTGGCGGGCCTTATCCCCGTCGAGAGGGGGGGGGGACGCTCAGTGCGACACCGCACCTGCGGTATGATGGCGCCGGGATGAAGAGATCTCAGCACTTGTTAGGGACTTCTGCGCGTCTCTGTGGCCTGTATAGCTGTGGCCCTGTGTGGCACCTTCGGTTCCCTCATTGCAGCATTGCCTCCTGGGAGGTGGTAGATCTGTGCAGGTCGAAGTGAACGAGATGTCCCCCTCTGTGTATGTACCCTTTACCCCTTTTACCTTCCTCATCCTACGTTGCACTATTTGCAAACTTATAATATTAACTGCCTTCGGTGGATTTAAGTAGTTTGGATAATACAGTTCCAATAGTTTGCTTGTCTTGAGAGTAGTTTGTTTTGGCTACTAAAACCCTCACCAATTACACTTAGAGGCAGAGATTCTGTGTGGTGCACTTGTAAAACTGCTCGAGGGTTAAAGACGATTGCTGAACGTATGCAACTGATCCACTTAATACTGGCGGTGAAGCATTTTTCAAGCATCATCGTTTTGAGAGCTCTCACCAATTAGTGGTTGGTTATTCGTCGAGTTCTTTTGTAAGTATTGCACGAACCAGCTGTGGATGTTGGTCACAGCTGTGGGATGCATTTTTCTTAATTATACTTTCTTCTTTGCAGTATACGCCCATAAATTTTAGCGCTTTGCACGTGGGAATTATAAGTTTTATTTGATGGTATATTTAATTGAAATATGCGTCCTACGAAGAGAGATTCCGTAAGAAGGGGCACAGTTGCAGAAACGGCATCTAAATTGCCTGTTAAATTATGCATTTTGCACATGTCTTTGCTCACTAATCTCTTTTATTGTACACGATTTTGGTATATGGTATTATAATTGTCCATTAGTCAAAATTAGACTTACTGCTACGCCGCATTATACAAATGAAATAAGATTTTCCAGTCCTATGACTCATTTGTGCATTCCAACGTTCCCAATTCACGCTTATTCCTTATAGATGATGGTCTTGTATTCTTTGGGATATATTTTCGTATTTCACTTAATCCTCACGACTTTCTACATGCTTTATCAATTCACGTATTATAATATGCTTTATGTGGTTGAAATACGAAGTAATTATTAATTCCACTATACGTTACGCAGAACCAGTATTTGCCTAGAGCTAATTTCAAATTGGTTAAAGTAGACATAGGTACACAGATGTCTAAACAACGTTCAACTCAAGAGTCTGTGACAAGCTCAAGAAATGACAGGGAAAATGACCAATTTGTCAGAAGACATACTTGAAAAATTGTGAACATAACTCATGGATTATTTCGGAGGCACCAAGCGCTGCAAATAAAGTAGACACAAATTGTGTCTTAACCACCTTACCATTTATTCCCTCTCTGTCTCTCTCTGTTTCTCCCTCTGTTTCTCCCTCTGTCTCTCTCTCTCTCCCTCTTCCATAGTTTTCACGTTATCAAAAATTATGTTAAATGCGATCCATGAAAAGAGCTTCATTGAGTATTTACGGGACATTCAGGGTTCACATTTTAGTATAGATGAAATGCGGAGACTGAAGAGAACTAAGTCTTATGAACTGACTAATAAAATGTAACAAACATCCTTTGTGACAGTGCATTAAAATGTATTATTAATAATTCATTATTAATAAGATTCTTGCATGTGAAGTAATTTATGTATGAGACAAAAATCATTAGTCGATCTGTAGATTGGTCATGATGCAAATAAATAAATTAAAATTCCAACCTAATAAAAATTTTAGTATAGACGTATCAAATCTATTAGACATTAACCAATATTTTTCAGCCATTCTTTGATCAAATATAATAAAGCTTTCCATTTCATTAACCTTATTTCGTAAAAACCTTCCTGGGAAGACGGTGAACTTAATTAAGAACTCTGGTGTTTGTCCAAAGCATGCTTTTTAAATCACGTTGTTCACAGACAGCCACTGCCGGATTTTGAAGCACGGATCTTCAGCTCCACGTCTGAACTGACGCCAATGTGGACACTGAAAGTTCTCTCATCTTGTTCATATATCATTTGTAGCCAATGTTAATTGCACCGCAATCTTCCTTAAACGCGGATTGAACACTGTATTAATTGTTACTCATAACAAACTTAAACGCAATGTCTTTATTAGATTAAAATATGAAACATTAAAGTCTTAGCCGCAGAATTCTTAGAGTATTAGCGGTTCCATAATTTCCATTGTGCTATGTTTTCTGCTTCCATATATTAGAACCTTGGCTCGCAGCCAACTACTAAAATGAAGCGGTCTTAATGCGGTTTTAAGCTTCTTTTTTTTCCTTTAACAACCAAAATGATTTGGGGTAACTTTGTTTTCCCTACTCACCATCCATCATTATCATAAAAACATTTTCCAGAACTTCAGACATTCACTATCCACAATTCGTGCCATCTGGCAACACTACCAACATTGGAATATAACATTCTAAATAGAAGTAATCTTGAAGCAGGTTTAGAAAATTGCCATATGGGTTTTGATGGTAATAAGAAAGCAAATCCAGTGCTGGATAGGAAGTAAAACTTAATTCCCTTTCTTCACTGCTTTACCTGTGATAAAATGTCTTATATTACTTATAAGACTAAAGAAAGTAATAACATTAAATTGGGCACTTGATTTTAGTGAATATTCCACAAACAGTCAATGATTTTCCTACAAAACACTTGCGAATATTTTTTATAAAAGAAGTCATAAATTAATCAAGGTTCATATTCTGTGCAAACACAAACTCTTCAAATGATGTATCTGCGCTCTGTGCTTTAACTGTCATCCAATCATCTGCTAAGTGAAATTACCATAAGTAATCTAACAGGAGGTTGTATTATGCCGAAAAATAAATAACACAACCTCGAGTTAGATTTGGTTTGACTAGTTTAGCGAACAATAAAAGAACACCTGCTAATGAAACTCCAAAACCGAACTGTTTACGGAATATATTAAAGTGCCTTAAGTATCCAAAGTTTAACGGATTATTATAAATATCATATCTTTACTGTTAAATCTCTTTGGAACTATAGAAAATGAGGTCCTAGTTTTAACAGTTGCAGCTTAATATCCGGGTTATGTAATATAAGCCGTAGGCAAATTAAAATTATATACTGTGAACTGCAAGTACATAGGTTTTAGATGTACTTTTAGTGAAATATTAAGCATGCTGCATCCGCACATCCGGTTACAACGGGCGTAATGAGTAGGGTGCAGTACTTTAGTTTACAGTAGTTTCAGCAAGCCTGAACTATTGTTGTTATGGCTAAATTCTTATTATACGGTAGAACTCCATCCGTAACAGCCCGATGCCTACCCAAGCTCTACCTCCTGACTACTGCATCCGTACATCCGGCCACAACGGGCGTCACGAGTAGGGTGCAGTACTTTAGTTTACAGTAGTTTCACCAAGCCTGAATTAGTGTTGCTATTGCTAAATTCTTATTATAAGGTAGAACTCCATCCGTAACAGCCCGATGCCTACCCAAGCTCTACCTCCTGACTACTGCATCCGTACATCCGGCCACAACGGGCGTCACGAGTTTGGTGCAGTACTGGAGGGTGGAGCGTCGTTAGCGCGCCGAGTCTCCCAAGGCTAGTTAATGCGGTCTTTGCAACCTAGAGCTGCTACTTTTCACTCAGTTGGCTCCCCAGCTACCTCACGAGGCTGAGTGCACTCTCGACCAAGTTTCCTAGTGTGAGAAAATCCCCACACCGGTACCGGGAATCAAATACGGGCCTACCACTTAGTAAGAAGCTGAGCTACTACCTCGCTAAATAGAGGACCATTCCTACTATTATGACTTCAGTTATTCGTCAAGATAGACCAAATTGACCTGTCCCAGCTGAGCAGTCATCCTCCCATCGGCGTCGAGGTCTTCCAACATCTCTAGTTCCTATTGGTTTATATTGCCGGTCTATTATTCTGCATTCTGAGTATATGGTCCTGTCAGTTTCGTTTGTAGTTCATAAGTTTGTCATTTTTAGCTGTTCTCTGATTGCTTCGCTTCTCATATGGTCTGTGAGGGAATAACCAGCGACTGATCTAAGAAATTTCATTCCTACTGTTTCTATCATTCTTAAAGCTCAGCAGAATTATTTTAGTTATTGATTATGAAATATTGCAAACCTGTGAAGTAATTTTACATAAAGGCTTTTACGTCCGGCGTTCCCAACTCCATTATGCAAGTTTTCCGGGCTTGTAGACCGTGTTCTAATTATTCATCATACATAAATGTTTCACTGTCACATAGGATAAATTCCTTCACAGATGGCAAATCGATGCGGCTATAGCAAATCATTCGTCTCTTGAGATGTGAATTGTAGAACTAGGGAACGTGGTAAAGTAGGTTGCGAAGGTGGTAGACCATTGGCTATATCAGCCTTCCCTAATGCACACCCCAAGGCGAGAATCACCAATGCAGTTCTTGACACCCAGGGGTCTCCTGTACCGTAGGTTTCACTTTAGCCGCAATGATGTATACTGAAACCCAAATGGCGTATTTTGATGATAGTGCACAAAGGGAGCAATACTATCTAGTGATTCCATTGTTGAAGGAAAAGGTTATCGAACCGCATTACATGTATATATAATATACACATGAGCATCCTTCGCTATCAAACCATCGGTGCGGCAGCCAGATAATTAGCTTTGACAGAGTTGCATAGTGCTCTCACAGTCTCCAGGCAGCATGCATTGTCTCTTGTATTTGTTGGGGGGTACGAGAGCCTCCCACAGGACTTCGGGCACTTTTACAACACAGCTGAGTTGCACCAACTTATGACTCAATTCCTTCCCCCCTCCCCCTCCGCTTCTATTTAATAGAGTGGTGCTTCGTCATTTATCATATCTGACTGTGGTGTAGCTTTTTTGTGCTTGAAATAATTGAGGGGTTTCGCAGCTTTCCATGCCAAATTTTTTGCTATACTGGTTTTCAAATTCCGTGCTCTTACCACAACCAATAATAACGTATATTTCGGGAATACCCGCTGCACTGTGCGCTGCAGAGAGATCTAAATTTGTGCTGGTGACCCATAGACAAAATTCCTTTAGAATATAAGGGACTTCACAGATTGTTCCCAGAAAAACCAAGCTACACATTTCGTTATGTTAAATATCCCGTATGGCCGGCCAACACTAGTGAAGAGCATGTCGGAGAGCCTGGCTCTTGCTGTAGATATACAGGGTGGTAATGGGCTGAGAACCACCGAAGAAGCATTGTGGACAGATCAAAATGTTTCCTTACTACATAGTGTCCTATGCATATATCATGCCAAGAGCTTTTTAGAGCAAAAACTGATCATTTTACAAACACAAAGATCAAATTACAACGAGATAGTGATAGGCAATCACTTTTAACGCTAAGTAACTAAACATGTTCTGTAAAAAAAATCAATGTTCATTTACAGTATCTGTAAGGGGCACTGGGAGTGAAATTTGAAAGTTCTACATTTCTTGATAGATTTTTCTGAAATTTTTACTGTGTTTATATTTATATGAGAATAGGAGGTACACAAATTTCATTAACATTGGATAATTCGTTTATGATATATAAATCATTTTATGAATTTAATAGAACATGGGTAACAATTGTATAAAGAGATATTTCAAATACGCTTGCTGATTATGCTGTACATATTTTTTTTAATAACAAAGAAAGTTTTATCTTAAAAATTATTGTTTTTTTTTTTTCATACAAAAAATGTTTTTGAAATTCATGTTAATGATAACATCAATATTGAATCATAGTTTTGTTTAGCTGCTATTTATGAGTACTTTTGAAAATTTTCATTGAATTTGAAGCAAAACTCA
This sequence comes from Tenodera sinensis, assembly GCA_030765045.1. Lineage (NCBI taxonomy): Eukaryota > Metazoa > Arthropoda > Insecta > Mantodea > Mantidae > Tenodera > Tenodera sinensis. The sequence goes on from CM060964.1 coordinate 20,972,843, forward strand.
GGCGCGACCTTCTTCTGGAATGTGCAGAAATGTAGTTTTGAGAAAAACAGGCTTTTGCATTGGAGCATCCTGTGTACGTTAAGGGAAGAGCACTATTTGAAAAGGCCGTAATGGCCACATGGAGTGGGGGATATGAAAAATGTTAGCTGATCCACATGCACCAGTGTTCCAGGAACATTTTAAGGTAAAAAAAACAATTTTCGACTTTTTGAAATTTGGACCAAAATTTCACTCCCAGTGTCCCTTAATGAAATAATATGCAGGGATGCTTGAAGAAACTATTTACCATCACTTATTCAAAAGTGAAGCAAAACATGTTGCCCTGCGAGGTGTTACAAGTTGTCATGTAAATACCATTATCATGTGTTATTTTTGCTTCGTAAAGCGTAACAGTTGCTGTAAAGACTTAGAATCTAGTTAACGAGTAATAGATTTCAAAGGGAATCGGTGGGAGGTGAAGGTAGCACGGATGTTAGGTAATTAGCTGCGATCCTTTAAAGAAACAGCTATCAGTGAAGGCATAAAGAAGGTCAGCAGTAGAATTTGCAAGCTAATATGCTTAAAAATTTATTCCATAAACCTTTTGTCTGCACCTTTCCCCTGAAGCAGAATCTGAAAACGTGTGCACACGGAAATGGACACTATGTATATATTGCAATTATACTGTAAAGTATCTGAGGAAATTAGACTGTATATTTCATGTTTAAGGACACGGGGAAGTGAATTTCCGCAAAAATACCGATCTTTTGTTTTGTATTCTAAAAATAGTACAGACCCTTAGCTTTAAAATTATATATAATGGTATGTTACACAGTAGTAAGCCCTTTAATTTGGTCATTTAAATATGGCAGTGCATGGACACACCTCCATTTTCCACACTTTAACCTCAATTTCTCGTAACTTAATTTTAAACACTTTTTGTGCACTTTTCTCAAAGTCTATTAAAGATCTTGACTTGAAATTTTTACTGTACCTATATGGTCATCTACTTTCATTACTGAGCTAGCCTTGCTTAGAAATATTAAGTTCAATGTGATTAAAAATAAAAATAACTTTTAAAACGCATATATTCTTTGTGTCATTACATATGCAACATTTTTTCCCGTACTCATTTTTACGGCACGTATATTTCCTTAGATCCACATATCAAAATGTCCATTAGCTACCAAAGAAACAAATAAGATGACTGCAGAGTCGAAGCTTATGGAGAAAACTGCACAAGAAGTATGAGACAGAAAGTTTTTTCTCAGAAAACATTATCAGACTTCTACTACTTTTGCACAAAATCTTTTAAATTCAACCTAAATATTATACAGTTATTGAGTGTAGAAATATTTTTTCTCTAAATACCCCAAATTGCATTTAAATCAGGCTAATTTTGGCAGAAAATTGAAATAATCACATAACTTGAGTATGGCAAAAGCAAAATGAGTTCCTGGTGTACTTCAGTATAAACACTTTGTGAGCTATGAAAACCACATGTGTGGTAAGTCTTTGGCAATTCTTACCTGTTCATGTAGAATACTGAAGGAATTTGTAGAAGATACTATACTTTTCCTTAGAACGTTTTCATAAGATTCACCATTTAATTGCGCTTATGTACGCCTTTTTATGATTCGTAATTGTATATTTCAATTGAGAGTGCTAATCATATACTGAAAATTAGAAATATTTTATACCTAAGTAGTATAGGAAACCGACAAACTGGTCAGAACTCAGTTTGTGTTTTAAATAAAACTTTAATCGGGAAGGATATTATATTCCCTCCTTTGTCATTTATATCCTAAACTGTGCTCCCTCCAAATGAACGCCCTATACCCTTGTGTGTTATAAATGTGACAGAACGAAAATGCCTATAAACATTTCATACTAATTTGAAAGAATATGATAAATCAATATACCTATTAGTTGTTGTTTTCAGGCTGTGAAAGCAATGTCCATGGTGACACATACACTACCATGTGTTTGGAAGTGGTAATATGCCATTATTCTTTCCACCAAATCAAACCTTATTCGTGATGACAAGCCCGAGGCAGACACTGCATCATCAAATTCCAAATTATCACAACACGGCAAGATCTCAAATGTGTAATTTAATAATGGCCCAACTAGACAAATGGTAAATACGGAGCAATATGAATTTCAATTTGTTTCCAGTAGCGAATTTCATTATGTATTTTACTTTTGTTTAGTTGTCAACAAATTGGCCCACACCAAATACTAAGCATACTAAGATAAATTGGGGGACACCAGGTTAAAATTCTGATGTATTGCATTCACATGACTTTCTCTACAATTGTACTAACCATTCTCAAAAACTGTTAGCCCTATATCTTCTTCGTGTTAGTTAAGATAAACATTTGTAGAAATTATCTTATTGCTTATTTCCTTGTAGGTACAAGGGGAATATAGGGATACAGTAGACTCAGAGTGATAGTTAAATTTTTTAAGGCTTTGAGATTCCCTTCTCTTTGCACGGTTAACATACAAAAAATGAAAGACGTTGCATTTTACTAAAGTTTTGCGAAACTGATACAAATAACAAGGAATATATTGGAAATTCTTCACTCTACAAAAATATTATTTGTACGCAACTTGTGTGTTTTATTGAGATCCACATTTTGTATAGTAAGATTTTGTCTATCTCTCACGGTTTGTAAGTTGTTCATCCAGAATAAACAGGACCACATAGGCTATAGCCAGAAAATTCAAAATATGCATTTCATTTGTCACAAAAATATCTTAAATGTATGTCATTTTAGTCAAAATCGTTTGGACCATTTTTTGATAAAATCAAATTTTTTTAAACATTTTCCACGTGAAGGGCTGTTTGCTTCCAAATTTTTGTGTCGCATCCTTGAAGGACATTAAATTTAAAAACCAAATTAGTTTTTAACCAACTGCTCGTTTTTGAGCTATGCTGTCCACAGACTGACAGACAGGCACGCAGACACGGACCTTTTTTAAAAATATTTCTTTTTTTTACTCAGGGGACCTCAAAACACATATCTCCACTGAAATCTCGACATCAAATTTTTGTTTGGAATAAATACTTCGTATTAGAGAAAGTAAAAATGTGTGCAAAGGTTTAATGGATTAATAAAGAAAGCACAAGTAATTAATGATGTTATGCACAAAAATCTGGCAAATGTAAGATTTACTTGTCTGAAATAAGTGAATAATACTAACGAATGTTATTAAAATTTAAGTTCATTGTAAAACTGAAGTGACCGAAGGGGAAGTTCTTTTCAAATTTTTATATTTAAATGTTCAATTGAGGACCAATCTAAAGCTCTTTGGTTATTATACCCAGAATGTAAATGAAAAGTTCCATTGCTGTAATTGTTTCTAGACCGTATAGTGCTTTCATATGTTTACAATTAAATTTGCTTTTGTTGTACATTTTTATGAGTTAATTACGTGATGCATGTGTGAAATGCTATTATTGACTCCAAAAGTACCCAACTTTACGTTTGCAGTGTATAGAATGTCCCAAAAGTACACCTACAAACTTTGGGAGCTGAGAGATAACATTATTTTAAACACCTTTTGTTAAGGAAAGTTTTTTGCTGTGGTGCTTCATTTAAGCGCTAGACGAGTTAATGTCGTAGATTACTGCCTCCCACCCAGTTTAAGTATTTACTGCAAAATGAACAATGCAAATTAGCATTGCATTTATCTTAGTACGGCACACAATCTTAATCCAACAAACAAATACAGAACACATAAACAAAGCACAGGGACTTAATACAATGTATAACCAAAATCAGGAAACTTCACGTGTTACAAATGCAAATTAATTCTTAATAAGGTTTCATTTTGTAGATTCCTCTGAGCTAATTTTCTTAGGGCGGAGAGGGAATTCGTTTTCAGAGTTCCTTACTTTTGGAAGAGAAGGTACTGTGAGACCCTCTGCTAACCTCATTCCCTTAATGAATTGATTTTTCATTATGAAATTGGCTTTGTTTCAGAGGGTGGACATATTACTAACTACGGTTTTCCACGTCACTGAACGTAGGGTTAATGCTGAGCTTGTTTTATCTCGTAGTTGGCCAAAAAGCGATGTCACCGCACCTAATTGGGCCAAGGTATCAATCTGTAGGGTGCGGTCCTTTTGTGCATCATAGGTCATTCTGCGATGTATATTTTCAGTCAGATGTTTCTACGGTACTTCGACGTTTCCCTCGGCATCTAATTAAAAGCACGACATGGCATAGTCCGTTAACATACATGCTGCGAAGCGTATGTCTCTCTTAGATCTCACTATGAGCTTTATGCTTTGAGCAATACCAAACAACAAGTACACCAGGTGAATCAGATGACCCTATTTTTTCGTATCTATGCAACCCACAGATCAAAGTCTTGAAAACATCGTTCCATTTGTCAAGCCAGAAGTGGTTTTGTGGCTGAATTGTGTCAAACACAGCCAATTGCTCTTGGAACTAGTGATACTCCAACTAGTGTTGTAAAATTATTGGCATTAGAGACAATCCATACTAGATTTCCAGAACACGAATGGCTCCATATTTATACTGATGGATCATTGATATCAAACCAAGATGAATCAGGGGCTGGAATCACATGTCACCTCTTTTCCTATTACAAATATTTAAGTTATGGAACTACTAACTTTGATGGAGAAATTGAAGCAATTCGAATGGCCCTACAAAATCTTTTGTACAGAATTTCACATTTTCAGCAAGCAGTTATTCTCTCAGACTCCAGGGCAGCAATTATAGCAATTACTTCCAAGTTGTCACCAGAAAACCAAACAATTATAGAATGTTGGAAAATCCTTACCCATCTAACAGCACTTCAAAAACACCTAGTCTTCCAATGGATACCAGCTCACTGTGGACTGAGTGGTAATGAGAAAGCTGATTTTCTTGCAAAAAAGGGTACCAGCGGTGTACAAAAATCTATAGCTAATCTACCATTTTATGCAGCTAAAAGATTAGTCAACTCTGAATTCAAAAAAATAATTGCAAAATATTACTATGAAAAATCAAAGAATAAAAGATGGGAACTACCAAACATTCAAACAGTAATTCCTGAGTATCCTCGAAAAACAGCAGTTGCAACCTTCAGGTTGATTACAGGACATGATTGTCTGGCAAAACATTTAAACAGAATTGGGATATATTCTTCACCACTCTGTCCTCTATGTGATCTGCAAGTGGAAATGGATCGAGACCACCTTCAAATATGCCCGGCCACTTCTAGTGCCCCATCCATCAGTGAAAAATATTGGAGAGCAAGAGGGTTAATGACTTCATTGTCAGAAATCCAGCATTAGCTAACAACAACAGCAGCTCTTGGAACTATTCTGATAGCCATGGCGTAAAGTTATGTGAACATTAATAAGCTACCAACAGGTAAAATTATAAATATCTTAGTAGAATAGCAAGCAGCTTAAATGTTTGGTGCAAAATACGTCTTTAGAAGCTTGTGGTCTAATGGGCTCGACGTCAGTTTGCCATTAACTAAACGGATATTTCGTAGAATCAAACCTCCTTAGGTATAGGAGTATTTATTTTAATCAATAATCATCGCAGTAATGGAAAACAGCAATGCATAGTAACTTCAGAAAAATTATTACATTTTCCCTCAAATTAACAGGAGGGGCGGGGGTGCTTTGTGCCCGGCTTTTGTAATTTCTGAAATTTAGCTGGGAGTATTATCTTCATTAATAAACATGGCTCAAGCTATTGCACTTGCTATACAAGCTAGGAAGTGATGTGATTTATGTAAATACTGAACTATTAAACTGTTTAACAGTTGTTGATGTGACTGTACAGCTCCATTATGAACGCAGGCGTGGTTTTAATTGGTGATAACTAGAGATGGAACATTTCCTTCGTAACCAAAATATCAGCGTAACGTCAACGTGCACTATACAGGGTGGAAGGGAAGTCATTACATTCCTTCTAATATGTGCTTCATAGAAGCATTACAAACAAAAATGTCTAACAGCATTTTGTTCTTTGATCAGCCGATTTCGAAAAAATAAATGGTTTTGTTCCCAATTGGATGCGTAATTCCACAAGAATGTACGAAGATAACAGTTCGTTACTTGTAAGATGCGTAGAGTAACTTATTTCTGACTTAGCTTCGGTAGTAATTATGGAACATCACACAGGGTTTCGAAATAATTAATCACTTAAAACACGTGAAGGAATACTCCAAGCAGCTCTTTCAGACGTGAAACAAGTTGACAACGTTGCGTTGAGGTTGGTCAGGGAATTCACCTCATTTCTGGATGTAACGCTTACGAGTAATGTCCTGGGAGATAATGTTTGTGATTGGCTTACACTCTCACAGTAAACACGGAAGTACGTGTGAGTGTACATGTTAAGACGTTGCTTATTTATGTAGGTACTGAGCTAGAGATAGTGACATACACACACAATCTGCAGTGTTGCCAGCTTGTTTTCGATAAAACTAAAGTAGCTTGGTCGCTCAGGTACTTTCTATTAATTGGAATCCATAATGTCGGATGCCAGTGTCTATGAGAAATGAACACACTGCCTATGTAATATAACAATAAACTGAGGTAAGCTCACGCACGTTATTTACAACTGCGGCGCTAGAGAGACAAAATTGCTGAAGTGAATATAAAGGATAGGAATTGTGGATAACAGTGAATGTGATTCACGGTTCTTGCCTGGATCACTATTGGTCGTAAATTTGATCTCCGTCTCGGCCTTATTCTCGTCTCTCTTCCAATGGACGTCGAGTTTCTGAGACGCAAGAATAAATCATTTCGTCTCTGCCTACGAGCAAGGCATGAAAAATGACTCACATAAAAGTGTAAGCGTTTTCCTCGCAGACTTATCACACAAAATCGTCGACTCCCTCCCCATTCCAACGGGGAACGTGCATGTGAGGGTGCGTGCATCATGTTCTTTGTGATGAGAGCACCCCCTGCCGCTTTTTATTCAGTGTTCGTCCTTCATTTCATTCCTACTAGATCTAATTATCCGATAGATAGCAATGGTTGAATTTTTTCGATAAAAGCCGTAATGAGCAAGCAGGATAATGCGATACGTGTGGGGTGAGCTCGTTCCCAGTTAGCCCGGGGATGAAAATCACTTTATTTGAGTCGATTTTGTAGGGAAAATTCCTTATCGATGCACGTTGGAGGTCTACGTCTCAACTATTACCTTTTAACCCTCCCGTTGGACGCACGTGGGCCCTCGAACCCATGGCTTCATCTTGTTTTAGCGTATTTCCAACAATTACCGTTACAACGTAGGCTTTTGCGGCTGGAGTCACAATTATAACCGGAAATACTTTTCTGACTTTGCCGTGGTTTGCTGCAGCTGCTGTTCAAGAAGTTTCGCCCATGACTGTGGTGTACATCTTCAGTGGCGCGATCGGTCTCCTCGGAGAACCTATCGCTGCATCTCATGTGTTACCTGTTAGCTTTATCATTAACTTCATTTCAACAGGATAATATGGTAGCTTTGTTATTTCTATGCATTCTTCCTTATTTGTTTGAATTTGTCAATACCTGTGTCTTTTTAAAATAGCAATATGTTATTCACGCTTTATTCCTTGGCCTTGCAAAGAGAACTGAACTTCAAATGCATCGTATAGCAACCAGCTCTTAAAACATTTCACTATCACTTAAAGCCTTCCGTATTCCTATATTGCCCTTGCACCTACAAGAAAATTCGCAATAACGTAATTTCTGAAAATGCTTATGTTGATTGAAATGTAGAATATAGAAAAATAAGCATTTGCAAGAATAGTGTGTATAAGAGCGAGCATAGCTCTACATATATTTGCGAACAGAGTTTCTCCAAATTGAACTATACTAAAAGTCTGTATCGCCATATGTTACGCGACGATCACTTGGTGGATCTTCTAAGGCTATGCCAAATATTGATAAACGTAATCAGTACCAAAGAAATAACTAATGAACAGATGATAAGAGCTTCACGGGTGATCAGCCGTGTTAAACTTATGAATGTCGAGCTTTCGGCCATTATACTCTCCATGGCCATCTTCAGGACTAAAATTCATTTTAGTCCTGAAGATGGCCATGGAGAGTATAATGGCCGAAAGCTCGACATTCATAAGTTTAACACGGCTGATCACCCGTGAAGCTCTTATCACTAACGTTCGCCGTGAAAGCTTCAAATCCTACATAATGAACAGATGTTTATCGTATAAGATTTTAAAGAGCTTTCGTAAATCAAACGCAACGTTCATATCACCAACCCGTCACTTGAACACAAGGCACGGTAGAGGGTTAAAAAGAGGTGAAGTCTGCGGATGTTGAAAGGAGGTAAACCCACACTCCCCTCTTTCGCAAAGTTTGGACATAGCTGATCTAGAATCTTAAGCGTTACCTGTACACTTACAGTTGCCTGTTTCCTCTTTGCATGTTTTGCGTGCTATCGGCTGCAGATTTTAATTCAGAATTCGAACTCGATTTGGCTACGACGAAAGGAACACATGGCATCTAAATGTTAATGCACACGTTATTAAATTCATTTAAATATTCCATACACGCTCATTGTTGAGATGATAATTGTAGCTGCCGCTCTACAGTTAATCAATCAATTAATGGATCAATCTTATCTCCTCAAGAGAAGCATGGGGCATTCACAAAGTGCTTCCATCGGAACCAATTTGTAGCCCACTCCTTTGTTACACCCCACGTTTTCCCCTTTTTTGGTAATTTCTTCAAGAACTCTTCTCTTTACACGTATTTTTTGGTCCTCCTCTCGCTCTTCTACCTTAAGAATTCCAGTTCAGAGCCATTATTTCTACTGATTTGTTTTCTGCCCTTAGAGTGTGCCCTATCCAATTAGGTTTTCGTCTTTTGATTTTTATTGTAACTTATTTCTGGTTTGTTATCTTCCAAACCGACCTACAATACATTTGTAGTTACATTTCCTTTATTCATTTGAGAATATCTGATTACCCTCCCCTTATGTAGGACTTACACCCCCTAGGACTTAGAAGCCTGTGTCTAGAGTCAGACGCCTGTCGGGGAGCACAGGAACCTCTGGACCAGACAGAGTGAAGATCTGAAAGCAGTCGTTCAGCCAAGCACCAGATATCATAGTGAGGAGTGAGTGAGTGAGTATTGTTTAAGGGCCCGTCGACAACTAGGTCATTAGGGCCCTCCATAGTGAGGAAGAGGTTAATTTGGAATGCAGGTGAAATGGATGAATGGGAAGATGATTGTGAAGCAATTGGTGGAATAAGGGCGGGGGAAACCGGAGAACCACGAATACCACATGAGGGTCCCTGTGACCGAACCCGGACCACCTAGATGGTAGGCGAACCGGCTAACCACTCGGCCATGGCGCCGTCCAAGAAAAATTAACACTTAAAATACTGTAAATACCGAAGTTTGTCTTACAATGGAATTTAGTTATGATAGGGACTGAAAAAGAGTTCGTAATTTGCCACAACAGAAATTCGTCTCAACCGATAAAACTTCCGAAAATAACTAATGTATTTCTACTGGGGCCAGTATTTTTTCGTGTTAACCGTGAATTGGTCTTAAGGTAACGAGGTTATACTGTGTAATAAACCCCAAAGCGTTTTCAAATTCATTGCAATGGTAGCTACGTTCGTACAAGCATGGGCACGGAAAGCGACAAATGTATGGCTCAGGTCCCCACTATAACACTGAATTTTCAACTTTAGCCCACTCACATGTGTAAAAGAACATGTAAACATTTGATTGACGAAATGCTGGTTATTTGTCAATGCCAGGAATTAATGTGCTTAGATACTATAACTTCCTGCTAGGGTACAATCTCTCAAAATGTATTTGACCACGCCTTGTGGTTTGCCTGGAAGAATTTAACCGAGTTGGGCAAATCACTTGGTTAAAGCAGTGGCACGGAAAGCCGAAGATACGTAGTTCAAATCCCGGCTGTTGAATTGAGTGTTTCAGTCCAATTCACACAGTAGAGGAGTTCGCTCTCTCAAAGCAGTGACACGGAAAGCCGAAGATACATGGTTCAAATCCCGACTGTGGAATTGACCCTTGTAGTATAAGCAATATTGCTCTTGTTATTTCAAGACATGGCTTGCCTCCTGAGTGAATAAATAGAAATCTAAATGGGAACTTAATTTTAAACATGGTTTATGCTTTGGACAGGGAAATGACGTCAGCATGTTTGTGAAATATTGCTGCATAATTCCTCCATAGAATGAGTCACGAGTGTCTAAGTGTCAGTAGCACTACATGAATTGTACAGTGCGTTTATCTACGTGGAAGATAAATGATTCTTCCTTCTTTACTACTAAAAATGCTAACTTAAACATTAGCATCTGTAAGATAATCATATACATTTATTCTGGCGATAATTAGTAGCTCTCTAACGTAGTAAGGACAACATTCATTTATTTCAGTTTGTATTAGAGTTGTAAAACTACCGTAGACTATCCTAAGTGTAAACTGAGGTAGTTTTCCTAGTTGAATAGGTCAATTAAAAACTTGCCCGCATTCCCTATACGTTAGGTGTGTTGCATACCCATCGGGCGATACCTTATTGATCGCGTTCTTTACGTTTATGTGATCATGTTTTACTAGATTCTTCTAGAAACCGGAAGCGTTGAACTTTGAACCTTCTCGAAACTGAGAAGAGGGTATATAAGGGCCGCTTAACCTATGAAAGATGTTGCAGCTTATCTAAGTATACCACATTTGAAATCGAGTAAACTGAAAGTGATTACGAATAGTGTTATTTTGAACTTAAAAGTACAACTTTTATTTTGATCACTTTGACCAAAGTCATGAGCACAGTTTTTTTTGTGGTTATAATTGTTTAATATGTCATTAAATTTATTAATTCGTGTACCTTTGATTACGTTTCTTTTCCTACCAATGTTACCAATACTACCAGCAATCCAACCATTTTGTACCTCATTTATGCACAGTACCAAAACTGTAATACTCCTGTACCAAACAGCTGTTTAGGTAGAGCACAACTCTGGTCTGTATTGTGAATGGTAAATACATATTTTGCACCAATTTAAGATGTTTTTACACACTTAAAATAATTCTAGTTATTTCTGGGGAAATACCTAATATGTGTTCTTTAAAACCATTTGTTTATGACAAGAACTTGCTTTAATCACAGATTTATTCAATAAGTAATTCTCAAAAGTAAATTTACTGTGCTTGAAAATGCAATGAAGCTTAAAACAAGGACTTGGATGGATACAATGTCAAATTATTTCACTCCAATGAGTGCTTACTTCCCTATATATTAAATTTAAACGTGTATCGTTATACCTGGCCTTGAAATATCACTCTTTCCTTGACATCAAAGAAACAACTGCATAGCTGGAGCAAATTGAAAAGGACCAACTCTTAAAAAGCTCAAATCTGCTAAAGCAAATTACTACTGTTTTCCACCCTTGAGGAGACGCAACTAGTCTTAAGTGCATTGGATTGCTGCTCCCCTGGGCACTAATGGTTATTAAACATTTGGTATATTTGTAATTTTACTAAAGAATTTTTATGAAACTACCAGAGATTTAGTTTTGACACGTATTTCCCCTTGTACGTCTGTCGCCCTTTTTTCACTCTGTTTGTCTTTGGATAACATTCGATGAAGAGTCCATCGATTCTGGTTCATAGGAATCACGTGGACTGACCATCTTCTCTTCAGCTTTTGGCAGTGTCACACGTCTTTTATGTTTTTTTCCTCTCTCTTATCACTCTGTCCCTTAGCGTGACATTTAAGATTTTTCCCTCCATTTTCTTCTGGCATTTTCTCAGCTCCATTCCTATCATTGAAACTGTCTACACATGATGTGGAGCTATCGGGTACTGCCCCTTTAATTGATGTGCACATTGTATTAATATTGTTGTTGTTATTATTGTTATTATTGTTATTATTGTTATTATTATTGTTGTTGTTATTGTTGTTATTGTTATTATTGTTATTATTATTGTTGTTATTGTTATTATTATTGTTATTGTTATTGTTACTGTTATTGTTATTGTTATTGTTATTGTTATTATTGTTATTATTGTTATTGTTATTGTTATTATTGTTATTGTTATTATTATTGTTATTATTGTTATTATTATTGTTATTGTTATTATTATTGTTATTATTGTTATTATTATTGTTATTGTTATTGTTATTGTTACTATTGTTATTATTATTGTTATTGTTGCTATTGTTATTATTGTTGTTATTGTTATTGTTATTATTGCTGTTGTTATTGTTGTTATTGTTGTTGTTATTGTTGTCGTTATTGTTGTTGTTATTGTTATTATTGTTATTATTTCTTATTGATATCAGTGATTGTTTAACACAAATATATCAGAGAAACGTTGACCAAATATTAAGTAGGTAAAACATTTTGAAAAATATAATGTGGAAAACTTACACAGAATATGTTCCTTCCTTGAGCTGAGATTTAGGAAGCCCTACAACTATGTTTTAGTGAAACAAGTCAACAACTTCCCACATTTGTGGAATGCCAAATTTGACAAAGGAAAGAAGACATAAATATCAGTATTAATTGCCACTAGCTTCGGTTTAAGAATTTACAGACAGGATGTGGTGTTATGGTTACGTGCGTATACTCAGTTGATATAACAAATATCTTGCTTTCACGTTTAAGTCCCAAATAAATGGTATCTAAGGGTGTTTACTTTGCCACGTATAGTGACATTAACAATTTGTGTGATGTTCGCAGTTGGAAAATTGAATTCTTTGCAAAATTCACAAAAAGGGCTGGAATTGTGCATCGGGCACCACCATGACACTATGATCCTGGTATTTATTTTTATAAAGGGGCATGGCCGATGCGTAGATTGTTTGTTTTTTGAGATGCACTTCTATATGTTCATGAAGATGGTACCCGAACCTTGTGTTGGGATCAATAATAAAACCCTTTTTGCTGTCTTCTTGGCAGGATAGTATAATGGCGATTCCACATGTGCTGCCTGTTGTGGATAAACTGTGGTATACCTTAAAGTTGTTACTGTGCAGTTCTTGGGTCTTGCGATGAGTGACCTGATCAGATGGTAACGTTAGTTTCTGACCACCTCACCTTGAAGATAGTAACATTGTTGAATAACGCCCTTCTTTGATGACTACTATTTCATGCCTGTCGTGTGAAGAATCTACATAGCTGGAAAGCCAGGATTCAAGAAACGGAATAACAGCAGCTTTAGCGTTGTATGTATCTTGTCTTGGGCCAATCAAAACTCCATTTCAGGTATACACGATGCATTAAACAAATGAGAGAGATTACACCTTTTTGATGTTAACGACGTATGCAGGGTGTTCACGATGGCAGGCACTAGATCGCTTTAGCTTATACTCTTTGAAAAAACTAGAAACATGAAATGTTGGCACTATGCTATAGGTGTAGCAGTTTCCGAGCTATTTCTGTAAAAGTTCAAGATATCAGAACGCACGATATTGCGTCACAGTTTAACGCCACATACTTGCCATCCTGCGAACTGGTCCGGCTGTCTAGCTAAAGGTTAACTAGCTGTCCTTTAGGTGTACAACAGTTGTGCCTGAGAGGATTAGACAACGATAGGTCTGTTCCGATTGAACCGTTTTAAGGATTTCATGGAGTATTCGCTACATTTATATCGGCACTACAGCTGTAATAATTGGCCTAATTTGGGAAGTTTGTATTAAATATGTTATATGTTATATACAAAATGCTCAGTTTAGAAGCCTCCGTCTTCATAACTTTGACCCTAAATGTTGGGCACAAGTATAATTGATGAAAGTGCTTGCAATGCTTCGACTTCTGTCAATTGTTCCAAAAGATAAAAGCAACCTGTTTTATTAGGCGTGGACACTTAACAAGCTAGTGTCAGATACTACAGACGACGGACGGGTCTATATCTCTATAAAATGAGAAGGGAAGTACTACAAAAATGGAAGCGTGCAACGGATGCACTAAAAGCTTAAACTGTAAAACTCAATTGATCGACACTCCCCCCGACGTTGCAATAAAGTTTCTGTCTGCATTTGATACTCGAAGATTAAACCTTGATCTAGTGCGTTAGTTCTTGCAGACTCGTGTATTGATTAGTAATAATTGCTTTCTATGATTCTGTTCAGTTTTATCGCGATGACATCTGCTTCCACGGCACCCTGATGTCCCTATTCTTACAGGTTAAGGAACACGAGGACTAAAACTTCAAAGTTGTGTAATATGTAAGCTACGGACTTACATTTTTGTAGGATATAAGTAGGCTGCTAGTAAGTTGTATAGCAAGTTTCACATTAATATAAATGTCACTTATAGAGCTATTAATTATTTTATCAATCAGTAATATAAAATACTGCTTATTTTCAAAACACACCTGGCGCCATTATTTTTAAGTAGGTTTATAATGTTATGTGCTTCTTATTTCTTATAACTATGAGTACAAAATCAGTTATTACTTCTGTAGCCATAATACTATTCGCTAAGATAAAAATTATTTACATTTGCACATATTCTTACATACAAATTAGCCAATATCTGAACACTTTATTTATTTTTCAAAAAACTGTTAGCTATAAGCTAAAAATAATAACTAGGTTTGTTCAAGTGTCTTTGCAGAACATGCATGTAACTTTTTACTAAAATTGGATCAAAAGTATTGCACCAGTCTCATTTTATGTGTTGAAAAATGTAAATTTGAGAAAAATTGAGTTTTCTGAAACATGCATTTCAAATATAGTTACACGCTACATGTATTCCCAGAACTGGCTCGTAGTGTTACAATACGATCTCAAACAGTGAAACTCGACCCATATAAGGCTCGCAGTGTCACGATACGCACTATAAGGCAATATTTGTTTAGAAAAGGGAGTATAGTAATATGTTTCCAAAATTGTTTCAAAACAGGTATCACACTGGGTGCTTTCTACCTGAATCTGATTCCTGAGGTTCATAGGTACATTTGTAAGTGAACATCTGAAAATTCGGTAATTTTGTTATTTTTGGTCGAAATTTCAGTACCAGTGTCCCTTAAATAAGTCACATGTAATGTAGTTTGTCTTTTACACTATTAGGAACACATTGCTGAAATGTTTACAGTAGTAAGACTATATGTTTGGCTGTGTTTACCTCAGGAGTTTTGGGGATGCTTTATTTTTATAATTAAACGTAATTTTAATAAGTGTGTATTTCTTTCTTAATTTTAAATGTGTATTTTTGTGCAATTCAGAAAATAGTCTGTTTCTTAAAACCCTTATTACCGCATTCACTGTATTGTAACAAACATTTCCTGAAGGTTTCAAAGGAATATCTCCTCTGGAAGTTGAGAGAAGCTGCCTTGCCCTCTATTCTACTGCTCTAAGTACTTCATTAGAGGCCCTAATGCTGTCTTTGTCTAATTTGCACTTTGCTTTTATTCTTTTATACAACCATCGATCCACTCGCCCCATTATAGTTTGCTTTTCAGCTTGTTTCATGTTGCTGTCTACTTTTATTTTTGCATCAACAGTGTTTTGAAAGCACATCATCTACCACTTTTCTACTATCAACACTGGTTGCTGCTGCACCATCATTTAGTGACCTATGGTCACGCTTTGAATCTACAGCAACTGATAATTATACATCCTTTTAAGGCTAAAATACCATACATTACGTTGAAAAAGAACAAATTTCAATATTGTTTATCTTTACACAGTGCCTTAAGGTGTGCTTTACGTCGTCTGAATTATCTGTTGTGGCCTATTTTGGTTTATGATAACGTTTGTAATGTCACCACCTGTATAATAAAGTGTTCATTTTCTTATCTATTTTATGCCTTGTAGTTTAAATAACGAAGACGTTTTTTAGTTTTGCTAATGGAGTTCGTTGTATTGGGGTATTATGTGGGATAAACAGGACATGAAGAGTGGCAAAACCAGTAACTTTGTCCGTCTTGTTTGTTCCATTCTGCATTCACAGAAAGCAAATAGTAATGTATACATTTAACAGAGCTAACATGCTTGTCTGCACATGCAAAGGGAACAGGTAAAATAAACAGGTGGAAAGCATTCCACAAAGAGGGAGAAAAAGTTGCGTGGTGTGTATCAGCGAAATACGTAATGGTGGCTCTAGGTTCTAGTAATACCTCAACTAGTCTTGCCAAATACAAAGTCATTCCAATTTTTCCTTGAATTAGGCGTGATAGTACAGTACCCATGTCAATAGAAAGCTTACCATTCAGAAGATGCGCCACAGTGCTGGGAGTTAGGGTATGGAGAAGAAAGGCTATGGATAAAGATGAATGGAGGCCGAAGCCCAAAGTGGTCTGGATGAACCGCTCACAAAGATCTTATACCTCAGGTGCTTGATTTAGCAATCGCATTATGGAGGACATGATTTAATTGGACTTCAGTAACGTTTCTGGTCCAAATTCACGAGGACTTTCCTAATTTCTTGTTTATATAGTGCCATAAGCAAAAGTGTGACGTCAACGAATCTAGAGTTGGTGGGTGAGTTGGCGGATGAGTTAGCGGGTGAGCTAGCGGGTGAGTTAGCGGGTGAGATAGTGAGTAGGGTTTAAGGGCCTGCCGACAGCTAGCTCATTAGGGCCCCTCAATGAATCTGGAGTCCAACGGGTTAACTACCACGATCACTCGGAGGTCTGAGTGTTTCCGCCACTGATATACTAGGACTAAACTTTTTCGGAAAAAGGTTATCGGCTAATCAAAACCTTTTTCCAATAAAACTGTTACAGATAACATACGCGTCTTGCCATGACAATGTTTTGTAGGCGTCCTGTACGATATTTCTGGAGTATGTGATATGTAACTAAGTGGGACACCTCACACACTATCGGAGATCTGCCCCGATCTGCGTCTCCACAGGCCTAGCCATGTTGATCAGCTTCTGTAGCTGCAACAATTGAAAATGAATGTGGAATACTGTGTGCTAAGTTCTGGAACCTATGGAGATTTGTTGTGCAAACTTTATCTTTAAGAATTCCGCGCACATAATGACATGTATCTGGACCTGAAGGGCAAATTGGCCAGTTAGTTATTTTGTTGTCAAAACACCATATTTGTTCTAAAGCATAAGAGTTTAAATATGATCACGGGGGTGAGATAGTTCCACAGTAATTTCTGAGGATCATATTTGAGATGTGTGCGGTTCCGACCCCACTAGACTGTTCTGTCTGAGATTGTAAATGCCGGAGAGGTGCCTTAAGCCTTAGGTCCTTCACAAAATTCCTTTTTAAAATATCACTGCATTAACTGCATCATAAGTGTCAAGCGCCTGTGGTGTCGATAAGGTAAAAATGAGGCCTAAAATCCTCAGGAAATGAGCAAATATACTGTAAAACGCAAAAGTATGCCAAGCATCTGTGATGAATTTTTGAGAAGCTAATTCTTATACTAGCCAGAAATGTGACGTTTCCTAATGACTACTTTAAGCACTACAGTTTACCATACTTGGCAACAGTTTTTACTTAGTGTGCCCCTTATTTAACGAATAAAATAAGCAATGAGGAATCCTGGATAGCTATTTCAATCAAGTGAGCGGTTTAGGATATGATTTCCTTGAGTGTAAACGAATGTTGCATTCCAAAGCTTCTTGCATGTATGATCCTAGGTATAAACTAATTCTGGGTACTGAATGTAGTTCCTGGAATACTGCGTGAAGCTCATAGGATACGCATTGAATAAGGTTCGTAACAAGAACCAAAGCCATTTTTCTTTGGGGCTTCCCTTCCGCTGCTAGGTGAAAGCATTGTAACGTCAAGTTTCAATTTAGGTTCAATTTGTGCGGTCGCTGGTTAATTTCTTTCCTTATAAAGCACTTGAATGGGGGACGTTAAAAGCTTAGAAAGAAACAGATAAAAAGGAAGTGACGTTGGGGCGTCCTGTTTCTCATATATTGTGTTCATGAAGGGCTGACTGGGTCCCTCCGCAGCTGCCACGGGCTGCTCACTTAGCGTCCCTTCGCTCAGTATCAGTCTATCAAGACAGTACCTCTGTGTTAGAACTCTTGGCTTCCCAGATTTGCCTTCCCCAACTTGAGGCTTTGCTCCCTCATTTTTCCTTTCCATGCTCGCAGGCTGACTGGCTTGCCTGTAGTAATAAAAGGAGATGGGCTCACTCATCCGTAATGAGTGAAAAGAGCCATATTTCTTTCCTGCCTCTCTATGCCTCCCCTTCTCAGACCATCTCCGACCATTTGTTAACTCATGTCTGCTTTTGGAAATGTAACTATGAGCCAGACAAGCCCAAGTCCCTCGTCGCGGAATATGTCGGCCATAAAACGAAACTTCGGTCACGCTATGGGACCAGTGAGTCAGGCATAATGGAAATGATTTGGTTTCGCAATGCCGCTCGAACCTTATCGGGATAACTGCTGATTCTGACCCTGATGCAATTCCTAAACTAACCATTTCGTTCCTTATTCCATTTAACTTCTTAGAGAAATAATTCACCAAAGATCCTGCTGCTTGTGTGATGAATCGGGTCAATCAGCCTACAGCATACCCTAGGGGTTTAGTATCTATGTAACGGCTACATCAATATCTCACTGGAAACTAAGATATGTACTTCTTTTCTCCAAACGATAGTTCCTTCAGCAGCAATATTCTTGTTTATTTGTTAGAAAGGTTACGCTGGTTAATAGTGTGAAATAGCAACTCTATTTTTGATTCCGAAATGGCAGATTACACACCTCTGTGTACGGCAGTGAAGGAACTATGATCTTGTAGATGAACATCGGTTACATAAGAAATAAATAACACGAAAGACAGTGAGTGAGTGAGTTATGGTGTTTGAGGGCCCTTCGACAACTAGGTCATTAGGGTCCGAAGTCCGAAATAAAAACAAGCAAACAACTAATAAAAACTCACCCCCAAAAATTTGAAAGTAAGAGTTAAAATAATTAAAAACTGAAATTTAAAAGCACTAAAACGAGAGTTAAAATGGCTAAGGTTAAAACAGGTAAAAACATACTTTACTAAATACTTAAGCTGATAAGACTACTAAAAGGATAAAAACACCAGGAGTGAAACATCCTAAAATTCTAAATCCGCCAAGATAAAAAAAAAAACACCTCACAATTCTTTGCCAAGATCAATTTTGGCAAGAAACTGCAGTACTGTATTTACAGCTACTGGGTCGTTGCCTAAAACGGAGCACAGTGTAAGACCCAGGCCAAGGGACTGGTGCTCACGAGAGTATCGCGGACAATCAAGAAGGAACGAAAGAAGGTGAACTAAGTTTTCGCTCTTTCTTCCCGGCTTCTTCGGTCAACCAATTAGCTTTCTGGCATATTCAGAACCAACAGAGTGGGGAACATTTATATTTCAGAATGAACCTTTATCCTTTTAAATGGCATAAGGTAACCCATTAATGGATCTTGTATTACATTGTAAAACTTGAATTTAACAATATTTAGCATGAAATTGTTATTTAGTGCAAATGTGTTGAAAATTAAATATAGTCTATTACAACGCAATGTTCACTTTTCTAAAATATACCGTTGTTTCATGTTTCAGGTATGTTGAAACTTCTCGTGTCTGCTAAAGGTAAGATTTCAGTCGCATGCTGGGTTGCGCAGCATCCATATTGAAAGTTATGTGTGTTATATTGGGATTTTAACTTCAAACCCCCTTACAGTTTGTTTGTTTCCGAAAAGAAAGGTGAGAACTAATTTTCTTCTGTTATAAAGAACATATTTTGGACATAAAATTGGAAACTAGGTCCTATATTGCTTTAAATACTGTGATAAAAATACCCTGTTTGCAATAGGACAAAGTACTTAAATAGATACACTCAATTATCTCTATGTTTGTTTTAGCAAGACAGTATTTTAATTAATCACACAAAAAGGGAATTACAAATAGAACTAGAAAGGAGAAAATTTACAGTGGAAGAGAAAAAGTAATAACTTGGCTGAATGGATTGAGTTTTTTGTTCAACAACTACTTTCAACAGTTACCACTTTGTTTCGGAATTTCCAGAGGTAGAGTAATAATTCACTTTTTCTGAAATCTTCGTAAACTGAGGTGTACAAAACTATTAGTACTGTTAGTTGGCAGAGACAACTTTTAAAACCGAAATAAAAGAAGGCTGAAATTAATGCAAGAAAACATAGACAGAAGAATAAAAATGCGTACTCTAGTTAACCGTATGTCTGAGTGTTTTAGAATAGACACATAAACCACACAATATCGCTAAATGGAGTCAAAATTTTACTATAAAGGAACAAATAAACTGAAAGTGCCAAATAAATGAAAATGGGTGAAGTACACAATTATAAATCTCTAAATCGATATCTCGAGTCTGTAGTTTGTGGTTCAGTAGATGAAAATTCATCTGATGTTTCCCCTATAACATCGGAGATATTTTACTTTTGTCGAAAACAAGCTGACAACACTGCAGATTGTGTTGACGTCACTTTCACTAGGTCGGTACATAAACAACCGTAGCGTGGTGTCTCATGAACGTAGACAAATAGCATGTCCGTGTTTACTGTGCGAGTGTAGGCCAATCAGAATCGTTAACTCCCAAAGCATGGCACTACCCTGCAAGCTACCACCTGTTTACATCCAGAAACCAGTTCGACATTAATTACTTTATAAGTTCCCTATTTCACACCCTCTCTCATACAGGGGCTCTAATGACCTAGCTGTCGACGGGCCCTTAAACCCTACTCACTCACTCACTCACTCACTCACTCACTCACTCACTCACTCACTCACTCACTCACTCACTCACTCACTCACTCACTCACTCACTCACTCACTCACTCACTCACTCACTCACTCACTCACTCACTCACTCACTCACTCACTCACTCACTCACTCACTCACCCACCCACCCACCCCACTCACTCACCCACTCACCCACTCACTCACTCACTCACTCACTCACCCCACTCACTCACCCACTCACTCATTTACTCACTCACTCTCTCATACACACGCTTTACAAAAATGCCTTTTTTGGGGTATCAGGGGCCTCAAAATTTGAAATCTCTGTCAAACTTTCGGATGGAATACAATGTAGTACTTTCTACAGACAGGTGGTATGGGCAGTAAAGGGTTATGGGATAAAGTAAACACGATTCTCATAGTGTGAGTGAATCGTTTCATTTCCCAGATTGCTCCCCACGTTTTACTTGATATTGATTTTCTGTAAAGTGTATACACCACGTTTCAAAGCTGCAAATATAGCGTGTGGTAAATGTATATCACAAAAGCAGCGTTTTCTTAGTGACAGATCCGTTCTTTGCGACATCATTTGTTTGAAAGCTCGACACAGTACTGCGCTGCTATCAGCTGTAAAAAGCCGCGAATGTGGACCTATACATTGCCCACGTATCGAGAACTGTAGCGAAGAGGCTGGTGAAGTGCTAATTTGATATTTCTGCTCTGGCACACGGCTTATGGCTGAGAGACGCAATTCAGAGCCAGAGCCCTGGGCAATAAAAATTGATCGCGCTCATAACGCAGGATCATCAAGCCGAAAAACGGCTAGTTCGATTGAATCACGTGAAGGGAACACTCGACTGAAAGTGGCATCATTTACATTTATGGCACGAACGTAAGCGAACTGTAGTTACTTACCCGCACAGCGGCGGGCGGCAAAGCAAATCCTTAATTAGAAGGTTTATTAAGAGCCTTTGGTGTTAAGAAGGCTGATACTAATTAGAGAGTAAAGACTAAGTCGTTTAATCTGTTCACACATATCTCGGCGCTCATGATATCTGTTGCGTCAAACAACCCTTTAGGCCATGTTGATGAGAACTTTATCACTTTCGCTACCACATTACGTTGGAATAAGAACTCCACATGATATATTCGGTGTTGTCGTCCTGGCACGACGAGTGGTCAGCTCTCCGCGGTAATAAACTGGATAACTTCCTGTCGCACATCTCGTCGCGAGGAGGTTAGTTTGGCTCGATTAAGAATAGGGCACTGCAATTTTTCGCATGGTTACCTATTTAAAAGGGACCCTGCTCCTATATGTCCGCTGTGTGACAACCTTTGTCGGTTCGCCACGTGCTGCTGGAGTGTTGCTCTCTAGCGCACCTTCGGGATTCTCTGCAGCTGCCTGCCAGACTTGCAGAGGTCCTAGCGGACGACAAAACAGCGGTTGATAAAGTTTTTAAGTTTTTAGCGGATTGAAATATCAATTTGAGGATTTAAAATTTTAGATATTTGTTTATGCCTTTTGACCTATTTATTACATTGTTTTATATCCGGCTATTGCCGCTGTCTTTACGTTTATGCTCGGGCCCTAATGACCTAGTTGTCGACGGGCCCTTAAGCCCAACTCACTCACTCACTCACGTTTATGTGTATTTTTTCTTTGATAGTAGTATTTTATTTTTGATTCAAGTTTATATCTGGCTATTGCCATGAATTTTAGAAGGGCGCTAAGGACCCAGAAGTTGAGCGCCCTTAAACCCACAAATCAATCAATCAATCAATCCACATGATACACCAAATATCTGCCAGTCATTGCTTTCTATCACTATTAATTTCAATTTTTAACGACTACTATCCTAACACTGGGATTACCTGACACCTTACTCGACTATTATCCAGTCTATTAACCCTCCGTTAGGCGCGCACCATGGTAGAAAACGTTTGGTCGTGTGGGGTCTAGTAGGCCCCCGCTATAGCCTTGAGCGCATGTGGTTTTATTTATTTTTAGTTTCTTTACTACGTATAGTAAGTAGAGGAAGTGATGTATTTCACCCAAAAATTTGATGTGGAGATTTCACCGGAATTGAGGCCCCCTGAATCCAAAAATAAAACATTTTAGAATGTGTGTGTGTGTGTGTGTGTGTGTGTGTGTGTGTGTGTGTGTGTGTGTGTGTGTGTGTGTGTGTGTGTGTGTGTGTGTGTGTGTTTGCGTGTGTGTGCCTGTGTATGTCAGCTTTGGACAGTATAACTCAAAAATGAAAAGTCGGTTAAAAACCAAAGTTGGTATTTAAGTGTAACATCCTTCATTATTATTGTGTCAATTAAATAATGAAAAATAATTATAAAACTTCATTAAAACGAGGAGGTGCCAAAGTTCTACAATCAGGAAAAGTGAAAGAAAGAACTATTTGCTGTATATCACTATAATGAACATATTCCTAAAATTGCTATTGTAATAATTAAAGTTACGTGCATTTATTTAACAACATCAGTACCATTTGGAAACGTAGAATCACACTGGAAAATTGAATTCATAACTGGGGTTCGAACGACGGATCTTTAGCTTTCGGTGGCATTGTCCTAACCTGCTGAGCTACCATGGGAACAATGCTGTACCTCCCACCCACCCCACCCCAAAAAAAGGAACAAAAAATGTGAGTATCTTAGGAAATTTAATGCCCCACAGGCGTTACCATGATAGCTCAAATGGTTATAACAAAGGCAGAGATAGCCAAAGATCTATCATGGTGTAGCATTTTTAACCGCAAACCAATTCTTACCCTTACTTTGTGCCTGATTCGCTTGCACTGTAGCGCGCGGAGCTGGCATACACGTGGTCCGTGGCCCAGTCATAAAACGACCGCACTGTAAATTGTCCCCACACTTGTTATATGTAGATACACTTTCTTAGTGAATGCTACATTGCGATTTTGACAAAAAATTTTCAAAATCTAATCTTCATTAAAATCCCTAATTATTGTGTATTTATAATATCTTTGTATTTTCTACCTTAACATGAACATGAACATGACATAGAACATGATTATTTGGGCTTCTGGGCCGTGGTCTAGTGATCTGGTCTCCTTACAGACGTTTCGTTCGAAGTTACGTCGAACATCCTCAGTGGCATGTGTGGGCGTATGACGGTTGGTCCGGGCTTTGTTTATTGGTTCGGCTGCTGTGTGGGATGGGCTAAAGTGGGGGCTTCCATTGTCCAGGATTGTTGTCAATGGGCTGGCATTTACTGTGGATGGAGCTGTTGATGACGTATGATCTTGAACTTGTCTCCAGTCAGGTTTTTGCGTGCTTTGTATAATGTTGGATGGCAAGCTTTATTTAAGCGCTTTGTTTCTTCCTTCCTATTGAAGTTATCTTTGTTTGAAAATCTCTATGGCTTCAGGACTTAAACGGGCGTGATAATGAACTGTTGAAGACAGGATAGCTGTGTCTGCCACCGGCAGTGAAAGCTTACGCAATCTCAGTACGTTGATGGAGATTTAGAAAAATACGGTTTATTTTTTCTCACAAAATGTTGCATGCATTACACACATATCAATGTGGCTTTGAAACCTTCAACCTGATTTCTTGAAAGATCAAGAAAGAAATCTGAGAACTTATTTAGTACTGAAAGGAAAAAAGAAGAGCAAAGCTTTCTGCTTCTACCTTTGGCTTAAATAGTTCTTTTGTGTATAGTATTTAAAAGTGCAACTAAAAAATTAATGGCGTTTTACTTCTCAAAAGTGAACGGAGTTGATCAAACAAAATTTTTACTTTAAAACTTAGGTTTAAGCATGTTATATTTCAAATTATCTAATTTCAAGGCATCCAACATGAGGGGGTTTTCCCAGATGATCTCCACTTTTCTCAAATAGTATCCCAAAAATTTAAACCATATTGTACTGAACGTTAAACCTGTTGTATAGATATTCCTGCGTCCTAAACTAACTTCAGATCCTTTTATTCAAATTTCTGATGCTGAGAATTGTCACTACATCTCCTTACAATGACCAGTAATGCAATTATAGCTGCTAATATAATTTATAGTGTTGTATTTTGCAACTATTGGTGATACCAATAACCCCAAGTTGCGTGGTATTTTAAAAATGTGTTGAAGTTGTTTTGAATCTATATTGGAAGTACTTGAAACATACTTATAGGCAAATTTGATGGATGTCTGTACATGTAATTATTGCCTGAGTTTCGAGACAAAGTAAAACTTGTGTGTTTTGGATACATTAAATGTGAAATACAAATGTTGCTCTACGATTCCTACTTTTGAGCACGGAACACGTACTTCTGATTCTATACTAAAGTGCAAATTGTGAAAAGTCATTATGGATACCATAACTTTCCAGTTCAACCCTCAAAGTGTGTGATTTGAAGATTTTATCCCATTTACAGAAGAATAAAGAACAAAAGCAGATAGAGAGAGAATGAAATCTCTGTGCTACGTATATAAAAAAGAAAAGTAACCCATTAAAGTTCAGAAACAAAAGACTATTCTGTAATGTGTATATTATTACATTTAAGAGCAGTTAATGATGGTAACCTGCAGCTTTGTATGGTCAGCTTTTTTGTTTTCCTTCATTTTAATTCCACTTCATCCCAGAGGTTTATTCACAAAGATTGCCATTAGGCTATTCATATTTCCAGCATTTATGGATAGCCCTGTTGTAGGGTAAATGGTTAACAATGAAAATATAACTTCAGATAGCACAAGAAACAAAGCGTTCCTAAAACCTCTTTGCGGACTTTAAGAAAAGAAATAGCTTTTTGATTCATTTTCCCCTTTGTTTTAGAAAACTAAAACCACCTTAGATTCAAAATTATGGTAAATATCGGCTTCCAAATGTAGGTTGTCATAGATTATGACTGGATGGCTGCTTTTGAAGTCACGGAATTGTAAACAATTATAATAAAAAGAAGCACTCCACCCCTTGGAGGCCTATATTTCGTTCCAATTGCAAGGTTATTTTGCTGAAGTGGTGTGCCTCTCAGAAATATAAACTCTTTTGGTCCAAAATTATATTTGGGGCTGCTTTCAAGCCTTTAAGATTTGATTTGTCGGCCTTGTGCTCGCCGCGTTGAGCCGTTCAGCCGTGCCCTATATGCTTTCGCCCCCTTTAAGCTCACCAGCCCCCTTCTGTATCCATGTTTCTTTCAGAAGTTAGGTCTGGGATTGAAATTTGGATCAAAATTGACAAAATGTAGGAATTACAGATTTTTATTTACAAATGTACGCAGGAATCAAATGCATAAACAAATTTCAGGTTCCGCCGCTTTTTAAATGCCAGTGCATGTTTAAATGCCTAGCTGTGCAGCGATTTAAATTCCCTAGGCGTAGTGCATGGTTTCAAAAAACTCAACTTTTCTCCACTTTACATTTTTCAACACATAAGATGAGGCTGGTACAGTAGTTCTGATCGAATTGCAGTAAACATTTACATGCATGCTGTGCAAAGACACTTAAACAAAAATGGTTATTATTTTGAGTTTATGGCAACTAGTTTTTGTAAAAAAAGAGTAAGGTTTTCAGATATTTAGCTAATCTTTATATAAAAATATATGCAAACAGAAATCAATTTTTATCTTACCAAATAGTGCTGAGTACAAAATTAATAACTCATTTTGTACTCATAATTAAAGAAATAAGAAGAACCTAACATTAGTAACTTACTTCAAAAGTAGTGTGGCCAGCTGTGTTTTGAAAATAAGCAATATTTTATATTATTGATTCCCAAACTGCTTAATTACTCCATAACTAACAAACTTAAATGTGAAACGTGGTACGCGGATTACTAGTGACCTACTTATGACCTACACAAAAAATTAGTCAGTAGCTTACATATTTCGGAACTCCAAAATTCTAGCCCCCGTGCCCCTTAAAACTGATAATAACGTGAAAACCGAACAAAATCTCAGTTTAAAAATAGGTGGACTGTTGCATATGTCTCCCTCTCTCTCTTTCTCTCTCTCTTTCTCTCTCTCTTTCTCTCTCTCTTTCTCTCTCTCTCTCTCTCTCTCATACATACATAAACGTACGCGCGCGCTCTCATTTAAACTTGAACAATGTAAAAACACCCATTGTAATAACAGGATTTTGTTTTACACTGAGTGGAGTGTTTTATCGAAAACCACATTTAGAATCATTAGCATATTTCAGCGAATGCTTCCTATTTGCTTTAGAGAAACAGCATATTTTCTGATAATGGAGTATTGTAAATCTATTTTACAACACATTTATAGATTTTTGGCTAAAGCATTAGCTTAACGCTGAAATGAAAGCGTATTTTTGTATTTCTTGGCTTTATTTTTAATTCACATTACTCACGTGGGGAAAAAAATTGAGGTAACTATTAGTGGTGTAGCGTGATATAACAATTTGGGAACACTATAATTAGGGCACTCGGGCACTCTTCTTTCGCATTAAGGACAAGGGCGACAGACATTATATTAAAGCGATTTTCCACTATCTTTCCGAATTATGTGATGTTTGTCAGTAAATTACTGTTATTCTGCTAGCGAATTTTAGTGGTGAGTGCAGATTGAAGCGAAGTTGGCTTATTTTGCGAAAAAACGCGAAATTCCTGAGACTTTGAATATAAAAATTCGCACTTTCTTTTAAGTTCATTCCTGTGAATTCTTAAATTACAAAAAGGAATAAAATAAAAATCTCAGGTACAAAAATATTGAAGTAATGACTAATGATTAAGAACGATTTAACATATTTGGAAGTTGACAAATCTGTCATTAGTAAAGTGATGGTCTGGACAGATTAAAATTTTGGGTAACTGACACTTTTTATCTGACCATAGTGAGCGTGAAGAGATTGCCCTGGGAGAAGGGTAGGGAATTCTCCGAAAGCTAAATGCTTTCCACGTAGGCTTTAGTACACAATCTCTTTCATTCTGAACTGTAATACGTTAAAATGCGTATCAAAACATTTAATAAAAATATGCAACTATCAAAAAACAAACAGTGAGAGATATGTATACGTATACAAGTCACATAGTGCGGAAAAACGATAACAAACTCATTTCCCAAAATTCGAAAAAAATGAGTGAGAGAAAACGTCTTGGCTGGTGTGGTACATCACTCATTCTTATGACGTAAATATCGCACGCACTTTCAGTTTATGTACCAAAGTTTTATTCGCAAAGGGACACAATTGACACTCCCTCAACAATGCCTCGGTGTCAGAACCGCGTTATAGCATACAGGTGAACGCTAGCGTATATAGATGGGTATGTGAGGGGCTTGCGGAGGTGAGAGGGGCAGGCACGAGTTTGGTGAGGGGTTTGCGGGGAGGACGTCCTAGCCATATCACATGCAGGCAGTGAAACGCTGACTCGTCTCAACGTACGCCGCTGATTCAGAACGGAACGGGTTGACTTGTAAATTTTGTGTTTGCTATTTTTGCTAAATATAGCTGCTCAGCAGTATGATATGCGACAAAATGTGCTAAATAATTGTCCTGGGTTAAAACTATTACAAAACAAAATAAATATAAAACAATTAAGCACAGCAAACTAACGTCCCCCAAAGTTACGCCCAGGTAAGCCTATTGCAATTACCTTTAACTTAACAACAGTTATTTTCAAAATCTATTACGTTTATTATGTAGGTAAAGATTGAAACAGCTAAAGTAAACACAATTCTAAGAATTTAACATCCTATTGGTGAACAAATTCGCCATTGTGAAAGTAGAGGGTGCAGACGAAACGTTTACCCCATTGAATTCCTATTTCTTTTATTCCTTTATTAGTAGTTATACGTACATTTAGAGAATCAAGGCCAAAGTAGTCTATAGGACTTTGCAGATACTTCATTCTAGTTTTATATACCTTATAATGCAAAGTGTGTGAAGAATAATTGATCTCTTGGGTGGGACATGATGGGACGGCCACGACTTTTTAAACAACTAACTAAACTAGCTAACTCTGTGGCACAAGAGCTCCATTGTGAAAAGCCTAGTGCAGGTTCGCTGCATTCTCTACCTCCGTTCATACAAAAGAATGGCAGTATTCAGTAACATGAGTAGAATGTCAGCATGCCACTTTTCCATCAAATGGTTACTCGGTTGAATCCCCAATACCCCACGAAGCAGGCAAAATTTCCAATGCTGATGCCAGGAGCACCACCGCAACATTGGGGTTGGTAATTCTATAGAAAATTGAGGGTTATAATGCCCAGCTTGGTCTTAGTGACTATTATAGTAATATTGGGCATTCTATTAGTATCAACCAGGTAACTTACATGCTGAATTTTCAAGCTCGTGCAATACTGTGATTTCCTTTTGCTGGTTGGAACAATGAGTAACTTGTTTCTCATAACGCACTGCAGAATGAATACCTTCTCTCTGATAAAAATATTAACACCTAGGTACACGTTAAACCTTGTATAGAAATTATAAATTTTTGTCGAATTTGTCAGCCCATTTGACATTTCTTCCCTATTTAATTGACATACTAGTACAGAAAAAAAATATTTACATCAGAATTAGGGTTCAAAGCCACTGCTTAGTTTATTTTGGGGAACCAGAATATATAAAGAAAACAAAGGTAAATTTAAAACTCCTACTTTGGCCCTAGTGATCACCATAAGGATCCCCATGAAAATATTTTCCATATCAGTATTTGCAAAGTTCTTTACTCCCATAACACTTGGAATTCATGGAATTTGCTTTTTACTTTGCCTACTACGTGTAGTAAAGTAGAGGACTTATCGTATTCCACCCAAAAATTCGATGTCGAGATTTCACTGGACACATGATTTGAGCCCCCTGAATACAAAAAGAAGGATTTTTAGAAAAAGATCCGTGTATGCGTATTTGTTTGCGTATGTTTGTGCGTGTGTTTGTTTGTCTGTGGACAGCATAGCTAAAAAACGAAAAATTGGTTAAAAGTTTAATGTCCTTAAACGATGTGGCACGAAGATTTTGAAGAAAATAGCCCCAACCTAAACTACCCTTTACATCGAAAATTTTGATTTTCATGAAAATGGCCTTAACGATTTTGATTAAAATTACATACGTTTAAGATATTTTTATAACAAATGAAATGCATATTTTGTATTTTCTGGCTATAGCCCATGAAGTCCTATTTACTCTGGATGACTTTTGCATAACTGGTAAACCGTAAGAGATAGACCAAATCTTACTACAAGAAACATGTAGATCTTGCTAAAAACACACAATTTATGTCCAAATAGGTTTTTTTTTTGTAGGTTATGTTTCTGTCAAATGCATCATCATTATTCATTTTTTATATGTTAATGGTGCAAAGGAAACGGAATTTGAAAGCTTTAAGCTCAAAGTCTACTGTGTTCCCATATTATCTTTGTACCTACAAGAATATAAACAATAAGATAATTTCTGCAAATGTTTGTCTCAACTAACACGAAGATATAGGAATAAGAGTTTGTAAGAATGGTTAGTACAAGAGTAGAGAAAGTCATGCGAGTGCAATACATTCCCTGTAACACGTGATATGGGCCACCCTAAAAATTCTGCCAGCTAAATTATGATCATCCCTGATCTAAAACCGGATCATGACTTTTCAACCCAGACGCATGTATTTAGGTTTAGCAAAATAATATCAGGTGATGAAGCGATGCGCCAATTTTTATGCACATAAATCATCCTATCGAAGTGATCTCAAAATATCATTCGTTACCTAATAATTGCATCATTTTCTATTGGCTAAATGACGACAGATCTACAGTACGTGGATACATTTCATTGGAAAATTTCACTGACATGGAAGTTAAGATACTAGAATCAGTCGGGCAGAAGGACCAACTGGCTCTGTAGAGTTAGTTGCGTGGAAGTTCTTGAGATGGACCCGATACTACTGGAATTCAATTAAGTTCTTGATGTCCTTGCCGGATCACTGTGTGCGGCAATTAAATTCCTTTCTTAGATCTGAAGTATGATTTTGCCTTCCACTGTGGAGAACGAGGATCGAGACAGACTCAATTGTATCGAAGCTTCTTTAGTGGGTGTCTATTTCTGCGTTTTCTTTTCGAACGTTTATTGGTTATATGATATTTCCTTTGTTGTTCGTCTATACACTAAGAAATGTGTAGGATAAAGGTCAAAATTAAAATCCCTTCCAATTATTACTCTCAATTTGTAAATATAATCTAGTAGAAAGGCACTGAAATTAAGTAAGAAGCTTAGTGTTCATTCAAAATTTAAATTTTGAGATTCCTTGTTCGCATATATACACAAGTACGCGCGCGTAATTTTTGTCTATAACTGATTTTATTTCTATCTATAAGACCCCTAAAATGTGAAAGCACTCATGACCAACGCCATCGAAGAAAGCTGTAAAAGTTGCACATGCACCGCCCAGCCACAACACACCGGAAACCGTCACCTGTTCCTAAAATCCCGAAACAGATGGCACTGTGGAAAACGAATATAAGACATGAGGAGCAGCACAGTTATTTTAGAAGAGAAAGCGTCAATGAATACCAAGAACCCATGAAACGGAGTGTGCAGTCACCGGGGATCGAACCCACTATGTCCCAAATAGAGTCGAATATGTTACCGTGACAGTCACATTTGAAATATTTTGGAGAAAGTGAAATGTTTGTTGTATAAATAAATAAACGTTTTGTTTGTTAACGCTTCTGTCAATTACCACCATCATATCAGCGCCGCCGGTGTGACTGAATTTCTTCCCGCAGATGTTGTTTTACATGTCAGTAAACTCATTGGTATGCATCCACTGCTTTTAAGCACACTTGAAAACTACCGGTCTGGACAGGACTTGAACCCGTGATCCTAGGATCAATGGGCTAGCACCTAGCCAATGAGCCATCCAGACCATGGTACGTGTGTGTCTGTATCATGCGTGTGTTAGTGTGTGTGTGTGTATCTGTGAATATGTGTGTGAGTGTGTGTGCGAGTGTATGTGTACCTGTATGCGTGTGAGTGTGTTAGTGCGAGTGTGTATCTGTGCAAGTGTGTGCGAGTGTGTATCTGTATGTGTGTGAGTGTGTTAGTGCGTGTGTGTATCTGTGCAAGTGTGTGCGAGTGTGTATCTGTATGCGTGTGAGTGTGTTAGTGCGTGTGTGTATCTGTGCAAGTGTGTGCGAGTGTGTATCTGTATGTGTGTGAGTGTGTTAGTGCGCGAGTGTGAGTGTGTGTTTGTGTATCTGTGAGTATGCGTGTCAGTGAGTGTGTGCGTGTGTATCTGTGAGTATGCGTGTCAGGGTGTGTGTGTATCTGTGAGTATGCGTGTCAGGGTGTGTGTGTGTGTATCTGTGAGTATGCGTGTCAGTGAGTGTGTGCGTGTGTATCTGTGAGTATGCGTGTCAGGGTGTGTGTGTATCTGTGAGTATGCGTGTCAGTGAGTGTGTGCGTGTGTATCTGTGAGTATGCGTGTCAGGGTGTGTGTGTATCTGTGAGTATGCGTGTCAGTGAGTGTGTGTGTGTGTGTATCTGTGAGTATGCGTGTCAGTGAGTGTGTGCGTGTGTATCTGTGAGTATGCGTGTCAGTGAGTGTGTGCGTGTGTATCTGTGAGTATGCGTGTCAGTGAGTGTGTGCGTGTGTATCTGTGAGTATGCGTGTCAGGGTGTGTGTGTCAGGGTGTGTGTGTGTGTGTATCTGTGAGTATGCGTGTCAGGGTGTGTGTGTGTGTGTATCTGTGAGTATGCGTGTCAGGGTGTGTGTGTGTGTGTGTATCTGTGAGTATGCGTGTCAGGGTGTGTGTGTGTATCTGTGAGTAT
Organism: Tenodera sinensis; assembly: GCA_030765045.1. Taxonomy (NCBI): domain Eukaryota; kingdom Metazoa; phylum Arthropoda; class Insecta; order Mantodea; family Mantidae; genus Tenodera; species Tenodera sinensis. The sequence continues at coordinate 21,005,201 of CM060964.1, forward strand.
GCGTGTCAGGGTGTGCGTGTGTATCTGTGAGTATGCGTGTCAGGGTGTGTGTGTGTGTGTATCTGTGAGTATGCGTGTCAGGGTGTGTGTGTGTGTATCTGTGAGTATGCGTGTCAGGGTGTGTGTGTGTATCTGTGAGTATGCGTGTCAGGGTGTGTGTGTGTGTATCTGTGAGTATGCGTGTCAGGGTGTGTGTGTGTATCTGTGAGTATGCGTGTCAGGGTGTGTGTGTGTATCTGTGAGTATGCGTGTCAGGGTGTGTGTGTGCGTGTGTATCTGTGAGTATGCGTGTCAGTGAGTGTGTGCGTGTGTATCTGTGAGTATGCGTGTCAGTGAGTGTGTGCGTGTGTATCTGTGAGTATGCGTGTCAGGGTGTGTGTGTGTGTATCTGTGAGTATGCGTGTCAGTGAGTGTGTGCGTGTGTATCTGTGAGTATGCGTGTCAGGGTGTGTGTGTGTGTGTGTGTGTGAGAGAGAGAGTGTGTATGATAGTGTCAGTGAGTGTGTGCGTGTGTATCTGTGAGTATGCGTGTCAGTGAGTGTGTGCGTGTGTATCTGTGAGTATGCGTGTCAGTGAGTGTGTGCGTGTGTATCTGTGAGTATGCGTGTCAGTGAGTGTGTGCGTGTGTATCTGTGAGTATGCGTGTCAGGGTGTGTGTGTGTGTGTATCTGTGAGTATGCGTGTCAGGGTGTGTGTGTGTGTGTGTGTATCTGTGAGTATGCGTGTCAGGGTGTGTGTGTGTATCTGTGAGTATGCGTGTCAGGGTGTGTGTGTGTGTATCTGTGAGTATGCGTGTCAGGGTGTGTGTGTGTATCTGTGAGTATGCGTGTCAGGGTGTGTGTGTGTATCTGTGAGTATGCGTGTCAGGGTGTGTGTGTGCGTGTGTATCTGTGAGTATGCGTGTCAGTGAGTGTGTGCGTGTGTATCTGTGAGTATGCGTGTCAGGGTGTGTGTGTGTGTATCTGTGAGTATGCGTGTCAGTGAGTGTGTGCGTGTGTATCTGTGAGTATGCGTGTCAGGGTGTGTGTGTGTGTGTGTGTGAGAGAGAGAGAGTGTGTATGATAGTGTCAGTGAGTGTGTGCGTGTGTATCTGTGAGTATGCGTGTCAGTGAGTGTGTGCGTGTGTATCTGTGAGTATGCGTGTCAGTGAGTGTGTGCGTGTGTATCTGTGAGTATGCGTGTCAGTGAGTGTGTGCGTGTGTATCTGTGAGTATGCGTGTCAGGGTGTGTGTGTGTGTGTATCTGTGAGTATGCGTGTCAGGGTGTGTGTGTGTGTGTGTATCTGTGAGTATGCGTGTCAGGGTGTGTGTGTGTATCTGTGAGTATGCGTGTCAGGGTGTGTGTGTGTGTGTGTGTGTGTGTGTGTCTGTGTGTGTGTGTGTGTGTGTGTGAGAGAGAGAGTGTGTATGATAGTGTCAGTGAGTGTCCGATATTAACATTTTGAAACCAATGATTGAATTTGGACTCACTTTAACGGAACACACGCTGGAAAAATTCTAGGAGCATATCACACAATTTAATGCTCATGGAGCAGATAGTGTATTAAAAATGTAAAGTGGAGAAAACTAATTGTTCTACACACATGTAACATGATCATGAGTCAGATTACCTGTTTGTCACACCTTCCCTCCTTTGTCTAGTAGTCTCTCTCCTCAGATTCGTTGCTTAAGCACCTCTTTTTACAGAACTTGGTTGTTTTTAGATCTTTTGGCCCATATTTTGTTCAAATATTGCCGAAAATTTAAGCAGAAAATCGGTGTTTAAATGTAGCGCACATGACATTTAATGCCTGCGCTGGAATATAAAAAATCTGATGACTTTCTCTACTCGAGTACTAACCATTGTTACAAACTTATTCCTATATCTTCTTCGTGTTAGTCGAGACAAACATTTGCACAAATTATCTTATTGCCTATTACCTTGTATGTACAAGAGGAATATGGGAATACAGTAGACTTTGAGCGATAGTTAAAACTCTTGAACCGTTCAAATTCCGTTTTCTTTACACGGTTAACATATAAAAAGTGAATACTGATGTTCCATTTGACAGAAGTATAAGTTCTTCAAAACTCACACAAATAACAATGCATATCTGCGAAATGGTTCATTCTATAAAAAATATTCAGACATAAGTTGTGTGGTTTAGCAAGATCTAAGTTTTTTGTGTAGTAAGATTTGGTCCATCTCTTACGGTTTACCAGTTTTGCAAAAGTCATCCAGAGTAAATAGGACTACATGGGCTATATCCAGAATATTCATGATATGCATTTTATTTGCCATAAACATCTTTCAAACGTATGTCATTTTAATCAAAATCGTAACAACCATTTTCAAGAAAATCAATTTTCTAAATATTTTTCATGTAAAGGGTAGTTTAGGGTGGAGCAATTTTCTAAATAATCTTCGTGTCGCATCCTTGAAAGACATTAACTTTAAATTCCAACTTTTGTTTTTAACCAACTTTTCGTTTTTGAGTTATGCTGTCCACAGACTGATACACACACGAACCTTTTTCTAAAAATTCCTATTTGGATTCAGGTTATCTCAAAGTATGTATTTCCGGTGAACCCTCGACGTCGAATTTTTGGGTGGAATAGAATACAAGCTCTAGTTTACTAAACGTGGTAGAGGAAGTAAGAATGTCTCTGCCACCCGGAAATTTTGGGGAAGATAATTTGATAATTTTTCGGTCATTTTGAGTCCCAGGAACCCTTACGTAAAAATGGAAAGACATTTGGAACCATTGATCGAAGAGTGAAATTTGATACACTCATATTGCAATAAATCCTTCTGTGTGATGAGAAGAGGTTGAAATTACATGCTCAAACATATTAACATTTATCACTAACTGAAACCAGAGAACAAAAGAAATTGACATTCAGGAACGAGCGACCGTACGTCAAGTGTTAAATGGCTATATGATGCAATGTAATTAAGTTACAGATTAAATAGTTTAATATGCTATTCCATAACATATTATGACCGCATCAATAAGTAATACGATATTATTTTAATTATTCCATTATTCCATTTTATCATCACGGAGCGTTGGTACGAATAATGAATAAACGAATAGTTCATTATATTCTATTATGAGTGCCTTTTGTGTATAGGAAATTCACTTATTTGTCCATAAATGTCGCTCCAAGCCAAAAGCATGTGTTAGACACTTAACAAAAAATCTGATGTGTTGCACTCATATGACTTTCTCTACCCTTGTAGTAACCATTCTCACAAACTCTTATCCCTATATCTTCTTCATGTTAGTTGAGGTAAACATTTGCAGAATTATCTTATTGCTTATTTTCTTGTAGGTACAAGGGGAACATGGGAATACAGTAGGTTTTGAGCGATAGTCAAATCTTTTAAAGCTTTGAGGTTCCCTTCTCTTTGCACGGTTAACATACAAAAAATGAACAACGATGTTCCATTTGACGAAAGTTTAAGTTTTCCGGAACTGTCACAAATAACAAGGAATATCACGGAATGGTTCACTCGACAAATGGACACAGATTGTGTGTTTAGCGAGATCTACCTTTTTGTAAAAACAAAACCTGGGTGATGCTCAATGAATGTGTTGCAAATGTTAATATACAGTATCAATAAAACCTCATTACTAAACTCACGTATTCTTATTTTTGTCTTGCGCAACTCGATTGTTATCTTGGTGTAGGAGAAACATATTTTGACCGTGCTTTTAGAGTTTCTGAACAACTTTGCTTAGCGGTTAGTATTGAAATTGGTCTTTGGTAATAGAATTTATTAAATTTTTGAAATACTTTAATGCGACTAAATGCTTCCGAAATGTTCGATATTCTTAGTACCACGGGATTTCAAAAAATATGTTACACATCTCCAACGCTAAGACTATCGCACAACAAGAATGGCGCTTTGTCAGATTAGAGTTCTGCTATGGTACTGATAACAGCTGCATCACAGTGTGCGAGACAAATGGTGGAAACTTTCTCCAGATTTGAAGCACACAGGAAGGTAGGATTTTTGTATAGAAAACGTCGAAATTGCACAGAGATTGAATGTGAAATCTGCACTATAAAGACCAGATGCAATGTTGCGTCTATTCGTAGTGAAATTAAGCAAATAATAACACAATCTTTGCTTAAGTGTTTTCTATGCGAGCTACGGAAGCATCGGCATACATTTCGGATCTTGCACAGTGCTAGTTCCATTTTTTTCAGCAAGCTGACGGAATATCTGGAGAGAAACAGATTGGCCGAAGATAAGTTTGTACTTCCACTCTCGAATCTTACGTGACCAAGGAGTAGATTTCTGTCGTTTAGGAACTGAAAGATTGGTAGAAAGTTCAGACCGTTGTATACACAGACGTGGTGGCTATGTTCAAGAACAATGTCATGTATCTGTTCCACTTTGCAGTACAGTGCACCATTCCATAAAAGTTACTTTGCGTGGTATAATCATGTGTAACTTATTTTCTGAATTCCCCTGATATCGTTTGTTATCGATACACACTTTTCATTTTGGAGACCACAAGACAAACAGAAAGGCTAAAGCACCAGGGACTTTGCTCATCACTACATTGTCCATTAATAGAATAATTTTCTTTTATAAAATTAAATGAGAAGCGAAATACACTATCAAAATAATCTTAACACGATAATTGCGTTCATTTAATTGAAAGTACAGGTTTTCATTCGTCGAAGTGAACGCAACGCACAACAAGCGATCTATTTGTACTTCAGAGACCCAACATGGAGCTTGAAAACAACGCAAAAACAGGGAAAAGGTACTAGTGTTAGAACAGGGCAAGCATGCCTCATGAGATTAGCGCGTGTTGTGTTCGAGGTAGAACTAGACGTAATGCAGTCTTCCCTTCACATCTGCAAGCTGCATGTTCTACCACTCTATAGAGGATAGCATTTAAGGACACCCAATTTTGGGAATTACACTCTTTAATCTATAAATAGCGCTGTGAAGTACAGTTGGTATCACTTATTTAATGTGGCCGCCTATAACATGGCCATGCTAATCATGAAAAGAGACTAGTTCCTAAAATATTTGACTATCCGTCAAATCTACTGCGTTCCCCTCATTCACTTGTACCTATGTCAAAGTATGTAATACAACCACTTGCATAACTTCTTATGTAAATTAACCCTTAAATTGTAATATGTGAAAATATGGCGCTAATACTAACATCCGTCTGGGAGAATAAGATGTCAAAATCTGGCATATTGTGTCCAATTTACTAAATCGAACAATTTAAAAGGTTGATGAATTATTAATACTAATATTTGATTCCGTTTACATCCTATGTTGCAAGAAATTTTGCAATAATTTAATCTGTTACCTTTAGAGTAATATCCGCCTGTGAGGCGATGTGGCTTACGTGTGCATACTTATAAAACAATACTGTTGCGAATCTAGACAGTGACGTCCACACAGTTCAAAGTTCAACACTCAACCAAAGCATAGCTGAAATATTAGATGAAACTAACATTGCAGATGTGCCAGAAATGTTATATCCGCCTGAGAGACGGATGTTACGGTTTAAGAGATCCCCAGGACGCGCTCTACCACTGCGCCACGAAGACGGTCTGTTGAATCCTTATAGTGCATTAACAGAAAATTGGAAAACATTGGTGTGAATTGAACAAAAGCAAAGCTTTAAAAAATGAAACTTTTGAAAATGTTAGTCAGCATAAGACTAGCAGTAGTTATATCAGGGAGGAGTAAGAATATAAACATGGATGGCCTCTTAACAACTTGAAGAATTTGCCACTTAGTTACAGATGAATGAAAACGTGACATTTAATTTTGGGGTTAAATTTTACCAAACACTAGGAATAGGACCTCTATAGTCTCGTACTCTGTGATATCAAAGTGTATGTATTATATTGAGGTAAGCGTGGAATACTTTTTCCATGTTTTTACATGTTTATGTATTGCAGGTGGTGGTTGTTTGACATCATGCTACATAACTAATGAAAGGAGTGGAGACCTCGTTATTTCAAATGATTAATACGGCGTCTCGGGCTTGCCTCTGGCGCGGAGGACCCGGGTTCGATCCCCGGTACCAGCAGGGGAATTTTATCCCCTCTGGGAGGTCTGGCACGGGGTGGACTCAGCCTCGTTAGGTCCCGGGGGGACCAATTGAGAAGCTACTTGATGGAGAAGTAGCGGCCCCAGGTCTAGAAAACCGCATAACTGGCCGGGAGGGCTTGGGCCGCTGACCACGTCCCACCCTCCAGTACTGCACCTCACCAATGACGCCTGTAGTGGGCAGAGGTGGGGGACGCAGCGGCTGGGCGGTAGGCCTTGGCCCTTCGTGGGCTGTCGCGCGGGTTTTACATTACAATACGGCGTCTAAACAGCATCTTGTTTTAAAATCTATTGGTTGGCTTCTCTGTAACGGGTTCAGAAACAAGGGGTTCTGTGGCAATAACACCAACTAAGGCCGTAGCTGTACCATGGTTATATGTTACGAACAGTTGGTAGTACTAATGAAACCTAACGGATAGAATATCATCAATCCCAATGAGCTGTTTCCTCTATAACTAAAGGTGCACGTTTGTTTAACAAGGGCACGTATAGAAGCTCAAGGCCGGCAGTTAGGAACGCTATTCCAACCCCAAAACTTCACTCCGACAAAACGAACAACCCCGGCGTTTAGATTATTAGTTCCGCGTTTAGATTAATTTTCAACTGACATTTCTGAACAAGAACTTCGAGATAAGGAAAATGAAACTTGAGTCCCAAGTGATACAAAATTAAAGGGACCAAGGAAAACCTTCGCATTAAGCAATGTATCTACGAAATTTGCCAAATATTACTGAAAATTTTGATTTTTACTTTGTCCATCTTTTATTACGCTTATACCTTGCACTTTAAAGGCACACTTTAGTTTTATCAATATCAGCCATTTTTAAAGCTCCGGGAGGGCATTTAAATGTCCTAGTGCGGGTGAGCGTTCCTCGCTAAACTTCGTCGCTACAGCTTTGAAACGCTTTTTTCGTTTCCACCGGCTTTGATTTTAGCCTCATGTAGGGAATTTTGCTTCAGAAAGGTTGTGAGTTGGCTGTGCTAAAATGAATTTGATATACCGAGCTGAAATGCCACGAATGTGACACATTTTTTGCTTCCAGACAGAAAGAATCGTCAGTGATCAGTAATTCTGTAATCTTGCCGGGATATTTCAGTGTTCCAGTTGTACATTAGGCATTGTTTTGGTATTTAATGAGTTTTAAATTATTCGTCAGTTTATATTATAGCCAGTTTATGAATTTTGTGTCTAAATTAGCAAACGTGCATGGGTTAGAGCTTAGCTAAGAACAATAAATTTCTAAATTTTGTGAACAATGCGAAGGCGAAAGGAAAGTTTTTATATTAAGAAACAACTAAGCAAAATCTAAATTCCCCAAAAGTACTACTGAGGCCAAGGAGAAGTTAACAGAGGGCTGGGGAACTATAAGTTGATTAGATTTAGTTAAAGTATAAAATATATTGTTAAAATTTAAAATATAAATTTCTCAATCTTTTTTCAGCAATCTCACTATTCAAAATGTTCCTTGGACCCTAGTTTATAACTTATAAGCTTAAAATGTTCAGGAGAGCTTCAGAGATTTAGGTATTAAAATTTATCATGCACTGCTTAAAAATAATTGAGCGGAAGTTACGTATTTTTCATAACACATACAGAAAAATTAAAAATATCAACAAACTGTATACAAAACATTTTTTCTCTTAAACTAATTAAATCTGAGCAATGGCGATATTTCAATTTCTTTATACATATGCTGAGCTCAAATTAAAAATGTAGGTGAGATAGAATAAACTGTAGAGTCATTTCATATTAGCATATCAAAAAGTGATTTCTTATTAATAAATATATTAATAATTTAAACATGTGTTCACGTAGAAAATTGACATTTTGTGTACACTATCTATTTTAGGTTATGAGTGTGTGGAAAGAAAATTCAAAGCAATCAGAAGAAAACGGTGGATTTTTAATTTTTATAGATACATTGCGTTAACGATTTCGAATTATAAACGTTCGAATTATCCAAATTCCACTGTACTTGTTTGATAGCGGACGTTAGCAGATTTAACGATGGAAATCAGGAAATACGAATTCTGCCTCGCCGAATGTGATAGCGAGTAAACATGTGGTAAAAAAAACTAAGGTAGTTCACAGTTGTGTGGTTTTCAGTCCTGGTAGAGCGTTCCATATCCAGGATATCCCTATAAAAAGTAAAAGTGAGGAACAATGTATCCAACAAGAATCAACAGATGCGGGAAAAAAGCAAAATCCACAAGTCGCTGTCTCTGTGTTATGTATTATTTTTTTATGCGGCTGGAAGTAATGTGCTATATCGCTACTTTTTATTTCTGTTTTATAAAACCAAACTCAACGTGTAACGAGTCGGTAACATCTAGACGGACACTGTGTTATTCATCCCTTCACGTTTTAATTCCCTAAGCTGTAAAATGGCACTTGCATGCTGATGCAAAACTGCACTGAGAGAGAGACAGGGCGTGTTGGCTGGGGAGAAATGCTTAGAGGGACAACTGTAAACCCGAGTGGACATAATGACGGGCTCTTTATGGTTAGGGTTCAGGTTGTACTTTGGAGAGGGACATTTCGCACACTTAGGTCTGCATAGATCTATTGCGGCTGACACTATCCAGGAGAAAGAGGTAGAAAAGAGGCCACAGGCCACAGGCCGTAGAGACGCACCGAAGTCCGTAATAGTTCCAGGCTGGAAGACCTGTCTCACAGGTTGAGCTGCCTAAGGAAGGCAGGACACGACCCGTCGAACAAGCAGCCCTCATTGTCAGTTTTCTTTGTTCCTGTTTACTTCCCCTTTCTTCTTCTTTTTTGTTATTAACGTCCTCCAATAGTGTCATATCGGACGGTGAAATGATGCTCAAATGAGCTCGAGGTCCATGGAGCTTTCAGTCACCCAACATTCTTCTTCTCAGGATAAGGGAAAACCTCGGAAAAAACCTTTTCCGGATAACTCACCCTAATCGAGATCCGAACTCGTGACCTCTTGAACTTGAGGTAGACACGCTACCACCATGCTACAGAGATGGACTTCGCCTTTCTTCAATGTAATATTAGTATATGCTTGTATGTGGATTATTACCCAGATTATTACAGCAGACCTTTTTTATGTCCAATGCACGATTTAGCTCCAGATATCTGTAAGCAGTTTTTACAAAACCATCCTTGCATTGAAGTTTCAAAAATATACAGGATGATTCAGAAATAAGTTTACAAACTTCGGGTATGGGTTCCTTACATTGAACCAAGGAAAAAGTTAAAATTAACATATGTCCCAAAATGCTTTGTTTTCGCTTTATTAATCTATAAATTTGTTAACGAAAGTTTACGTTCACTGACTTTCCAGGTCCAGCTAATAACTTCATTTAACTATGAACTCATTCATAGGAGACTGTGGGTGATTTTAACCCGCCTGAGGATAGGCCATACTCGAGCTACACATGGACACCTTTTGCGTGGTGATCCGGCACCTGTCTGTTCCACTCTCCGTCGCACATGTCCTTATCGATTGTCCACGGTACGCTCGTGAGCGCCAGTGCCTTGGCCTGGGTCTTACACTGTGCTCCGTGTTAGGGAACGACCAAGTAGCTGTAAATACAGTACTGCGGTTTGTTGCCAATGCCGGTTTTGGTAAGCAAGTGTAAGGTTTCTTTTATCTTGGCGGATATAGACTTTTAGGAAGCTTTTACTTCTATTTTTATTTCGTTTTTTATCTTTTAAGGCTTTTTATCAGCTTACTCTTTTATCGAGTTACGCTTTTACCAGTTTTTAACTTTTGTTTTAACTATAATTTTTAGTTTTTTAAAGGCTTTTTAGTAATCTCAACTTTCGCTTTTTAACTTTTTATCATAGGGGTGAGGTTCTATTGTTTGCTTGTTTTATTTTTGGGCTTCTGGCCCTAATGACCTAGTTGTCGGTGGGCCCTCAAACAACACTCACTTATTCACCAGAAGACTGTGAGTCATTATATCTCACGTAGATGGCGATGTGTTGCCATAGATACTTGCTTACATTTGTCATTTGTTTCTACATATGTAGTGAGTTAAACAAAAGTGAACCTATGTAACGAGTGCAGGCTTCTCTAGATGCAAGAGAACAGTTTGAATATCTGATAAGACTTTGTGATGAACACTTCCGAATAAGCTGACAGTGCAAAGAAATAGATTGTGTCACTTTAAAAACTTCAATCAATAAAATCTTGAAATTCAATAGGTGGAAAACGAAGGGTTTTGGGACACATGTTTATATTAAGATTTTTCTCTTGTCTCAGTATAAGAAACCGTACATGAAACTTTGTAAAAGTATTTTTGAATCAGCCTGTATGCACTTAGGTGAACTAGTTCCTACGTAACCGTTTCGGTAAACGCTAGAATGACTTGTACAGAACACTGGTTGAAACTAGGGCAGCTTTACAACACTCTCCAAGGAAATCCTTGCTTCGTCTGTTTCAAGAAGTAGGTGTTTCCAAAGCATCAACTCATGGGGCACCTAACTACTTGTTTTGAAACCGTATTGGGTGGCGGAATGAGTGAACTGCAGGCTCGTTTAACAATTTGGTAACGATAATTTCTATAGTTAGCTTAGTTCTAAATAGAAAAGGAATTCAATTGCTGTATATAAGCCAAAATGAGGGAAATATTAGGAATTGAAACTTCCCTAACCAGACCAAACTATAGGTGCATTCTCCTAACTGAAACATAATTGAACGTTCTGTACGTTTAAGGGACACTGCGAGTGAAATTTGAAAGTTACACATTTCTTGATAGATTTTCTAAAATTTTTACCGTGTTTGTATTTATATGAGAATAGGAGGTACATCAAATTTCATTAAAATTGGATAATTCGTTTATGATATATAAATTATTTTATGAATTTAATAGGCACATTTTCCAAATAGAGCTCGCGTCTATTGACTTTTCAAAATCCATTTATATTGGCAGAACTGATACTATAAAACATGGGTAACAATTGTATGCAGAGATATTTCAAATACGTTTGCTGAATATGCTGTACATATTTTTTTAATAACAAAGAAAATTTAATCTTAAAAATTATTGATTTTTTCATACAAAAAATGTTTCTGGAATTCATGTTAAAGATATCATCAATATTGAAGCATAGTTTTGTTTAGCTGCTATTTATGAATACTTTTGGAAATTTTCATTGAATTTGAAGCAAAACTCAGGCGCGACCTTCTTCTGGAATGTGCAGAAATGTAGTTTTGAGAAAAACAGGGTTTTATATAGGAACATGCTGTGTACGTTAAGGAAAGAGCACTATTTGAAAGGGCCGTAATGACCACATGGAGCGGGGGATATGAAAAATGTTAGCTGATCCAAATGCACAGGTGTTCCAGGAACATTTTAAGGTAAAAAAACAATTTTCGACTTTTTGACAATTTTGACCACAATTTCACTCCCAGTGTCCCTTAACTCAACTACCCTATTACGACATTCCCTGGTACGCTGAATTTATAGTTCTACCTTAACGTTTTTCTTGCTACCATTCAAAACCTTTATCCTCTGCGTACATTTGTCAGAACCATAGTATTTTTACTTTCTCTACTAGGAATAGTAAGTATTGTATTTCGCCCAAAAATTCGATGTCGAGATTTCACCGGAAACATACGTTTTGAGGCCCCCTGAGCATTTGTTGAAGAATGTGTGTGTCTGTGTGTCAGTCTGTCCGTCAAACTCTGGACAGTTTAACTCAAAAATGAAAAGTCGGTTCAAAACCAAAGTTGGCATTTAAGTTTAAAGTCTTTGAGGGATACGACACGAAGATTTTGAAGACCCTAAACTACCCTTTACATAGAATAGCTCTAACGATTATGATTAAGATGACATATGTTCAAGATATTTTTATGACAAATGAAATGTATATTTTGAATTTTCTGGCTATAGCTCATGTAGTCATGTTTACTCTGGATGACTCTTGCATAACTGGTAAACCATAAGAGATAGACCAAACCTTACTATCCAAAAAAAAAAAAAAAAAAAATGTAGATCTTGCTAAGACACTAAATTTATATCTCAATCTTTTTGTATGATGAACCATTTCGGAGATATTCCGTGCTATTTGTGTAAGTTTCTGAAAACAAACTTCCGTCAAATGCAACGTCGTAGGTTATTTTTTTACATGTTAAACGTGCAAAGAGAAGGGATTTTCAAAGCTTTAACAGATTTGACTATCGCTCAAAGGCTACTGTGTTACCATATTCCCCTTGTACCTACAAGAAGATGAACAATAACCTAATTTCTGCAAATGTTTATCTCTACTATCATGAATATTAAGAGTTTTTAAGAATGGTTAGTACACGAGTAGAGAAAGTCATGGGACTGCAACACACTAATTTTTTGTTGTTGTTCAAATCTCCAACTCGTTTCACATTTTAACATGCCTATCTGCTTACCGCCTATTGACGTTTAGTATGGTAGAGGATAGCAAAGTATCCCATCAAGTTTTATCTAGAGAAATCGATCGCACAAAAGCAGCTATGTCTTAATTTCGACATATCTGGATTGGAGTGATCCAAACTTGCAGTACATAAGGACCCTGTGAATCTCTTCACAGAACTCTGAAGGCAGGGGAAACTGTTATATTTCACGTTAAATCTTCTTTAGACCTTTGTGCAATCTTTCACTATTTATCGGCTTTCTGGCCAGACAAGCATTTGGCTAATTGTATTCAGTTTGTAGGCACCAATTTTTTTCCTGAGTGACGCCAAAGAGAGGGACGAAATACAATGGAAGCGATTTTTGGGCTGCGGCAGACAAGGGAATAAGGGAAATCATTAATTAATATTGATTTATGCTCTAACCAACCTTTCCTGTGGGAGCAGAGCTCAAACAGTTGTCAGGAAGCAAAATAAATTTGTGGTTTAGGATTTTCCCTGCGGTCTGACCGTCTTTTCCGGTTTAACTGGAGACTGGTAGTGGTTTGAGGCTCGATTGGTCGGCTGGTGTAGGGGGGGGGGGGCTGGGGTGGATTAGTAAACTTGTGCTTACAGCCTTTGCCTTTCTTTGAATATTCCACACTATATCTTGGATCTTGTCCTTGTCATTCCTTGAACAACATTAACCTGTGTTGGAAGCACAATAATGGGTTTATGAGGTACAAGCAAGGAAAATACGTTTGAGCGCTGCAACATTTTAGGGTGTCCTTTGGCTTCACGAAAGTATACGAATATAACAGAGCTTTGTCCACGCTCACGTGGGTGCTATACCACAAATAAAGCTTCCACACAACGAGGCAATGCACAGTTTACCCTTGAGAGCTGAGTTGTTTATTATAGTTATATCGGGTGGAGGGGAAGTCTAACATTCATTTAAACCAGTGATAGATCTCGGTATTTGGAACACATTTTGTATCTTACGTTTTTGTCTCTGACCATTTCCTACGGAGATAGTTTAGTTTTCTCCAAGACAAGCTGGCAACATTGCAGATTGTGTGGCTGTCACTTTCATTAGCTCAGAACATAAAGAAACTTCCTAACGTTGCGCCTTGGGAACATAAACAGATACCATGCCTTGTCCTTCTGTGTTCACTGTGCGAGTGTAGGCCAATCACAAGCGCTAGCTCCCAAAATATTACGCGAAAGCGCCCGAACTATTTACATCCACAAATCAAGTCAATTCCCAGAGCAACTTCAGCGCAACTTTGTCGGCATACTAAATGTCTGAAAGAGCAGCTCAGATTATTCCTTCACGTCTTTTAAGTGATTATTTCGAAACCCTGTGTGATATCTCATTACTGCCTAGGCTCTGTCAGAAAGAAGTTACTCTACACATCTTACAAAGCAACAAACTGTTACCTTCGTACATTCTCGTGGAATAACGCATCTAATTTGGATCAAAAACCATTTATTTTTTCGAAGTTGGCTGATCAAAGAACAAAATGTCATTCAACTTTGTTGTTTGTAATGCTACTATGAAGCACACATTAGAAGGAATGTAATGACCTCCCTTCCATCCACGACTTCCATCCATATATATGTGGATTAAAGGTTTCTCTGTGGTAGAAATTGCTCAGTGTCAACATGCTACTCAGAAAGTAGATCCTTAGCCAGCAAGCTGCATAGATTTGTTTCTTTCTTTTATTTGCATATTAGCACTTCGAATAAAGAGTAGGGTAGGCTTTAAGGGCCCGTCGACAGCTAGGTCTTTGGGGCCTTCTATAAAGATGTGGTTTACGTTATATAGTACAAAGTCCATCCTATGACTTGTAAAATATTTATCTGCCGTTCTCGCTAACTTAAAAACAGAGAAAAACGTAGCTAGCTGTAACAAAAGGCTAGTTGAAGATTCGTTAGCACTTCCTTAATTGCCGCACGTCTACCCCGAATTCCAGCATGTTTACAAAGCTTTGATAACCGTGCGTGTACTACCAAGCCTTGTATTCAGCAGCCGTCGGAAATGGATCTCTTGCGACCTCCAAGAAGCCTTGTTCTCTGTATACTTTGTTCAGTCTCTTCAGACAGTGGGAGGGGCAGGTAGGCAGCAGGTTACTCGTGCCGCAGGTCACTTAGGCGTGCTGGCACACTGCGATATGTAACATTTACGTCCGTTCCATACTTCTGTTGCATTCTTTACACGTTTATCCTTTATTTATTTGTTTATTATGCACTTAATTGGCATTGCTTGAACAGCTTATTGTCACACTGAGACAATAATTACATTTAACATAAAAAATTAGGGTACATGATCATATATACTTCGACTACATTACTTTTATTCCTTTACTAGTTATATAAATATATATCAACACAGTTGGAACTGCATATGACCCCCACGAAAAGAACGAAAGAAGGAAACACAAGCAGAAAAACGAACATTATTTACATTGACATAGACATGTACATTGGTATTTGCTCAGTATTTGTATGTTCTACTTCTTGTTCTTCTCTGTCTTCCTCATGCTTCGAAGACGACGAAGAAGCCATCAATCTTATACAATTCACGAACGGCTTTGTTTTAAAAACATTTCGCCTTTGTTGATGTATTGTTCCAAATAGTGTGTAGTTTAATAGTTCTTATTGCTGTACATCTGGGAACGCTAATGACAGCCACAGTATGTGCAATCGGCGAGTCATACTTACCGTTCCTCCTTTAAAGTAATTGTACACGTTTTGAATAATGTGTACGATTACATATTTTTTAACTCGGTGACTGAGCATGCGGAACATTGTAAAATGCAGTGTAATTGAATGCAAATATTGCGCGTATGTTTGTTCATGTAAAACTGTTACATGCAAACCGCAAACTGTTGACAATTATGATCATAACTTGCTCTAATTCCCTAACAGAGACACGTCTTAAAATAGTTTATTTAACACTTAATTTTATTTAGAAAAGGAGACTGAAAACTTTAATGTCCTAGCCCGGATTTGAACCACGTATCTACATTTTCAGGATTGTCGCTCTTCCATCTGAGCTAAAATGTCGACATGACATTTAATTCTCAAATGACTAGCATTTCTCCATTAGGGTGATGGCATTGAATTTGTCAGTTGAGAACTATCTATCTAGTTTTGGTCCACACATGGATTCTTTAGAATAATAGTGAATTGTTATCGAAACTTCCTTGTGATAGAACTTTGATGCAGCGACCTCAATTCAGAAGTTCATACCGACGCTAGATGGCGACCGTTTTCTGTAGTGTTAGAACTGTTCAGCGTACCGTAAGTTTGAACAGGGATACATTATGAGGACACCTGAGATGCCTTTGATGCAGCTGTCATTGACGGGATTCTACAGGAAATGCAGCTTCATTGCACGATGTCGGCATGTCAAAGGGCTTGGCTTGATCTCGTACAAGTCCAGAATCGACCAAACCCTGCGGGGCTACTGACATACCATAATTAATCCAGACTCCATACGCCCATGGCAGAAATTCTTTCAGGCTCAATGATTTCCTCAACAACACTCGTAAACCACGAGAAAAAAATGGAGATAATACCTTGGTAGCATTACTGCGTCATGTTTCAGTTTTCCTTTATGAAGCCTTCCTCATTAAAATTTAATCCCATGCAAGACGTTTTGTTTGTTTTGTCTAGGTACCGCAAACATATAATTAGAAAGACATTTTTCAGACTTCAAACACGATGGCCTCATAGTCAAAGCGTTTAAGGAACGAAGCTACGAAACAAAGTGTGGAACACATTTAAGTGTCGATAGCAACAAATGAAAGAATACTCTCGATAGTCACTATATTAGTGCACTTGGAGGATGGCGTCACTGTTATGTTGACAATGCATAGCGTCATCTAGGCTAGCGATCAGAGAGGAGTGAATGGCAGGATGATAGCAGAAATGTATAATCAATTTTAGAATTAGACTGGCATCTCAACTAAGATGTGCACAGCAGCAAATCGGAACCAGCTCGCTCCTATCCTGTGATTTATTCCACGTGGGAAAGATATTCTGGTGTCTTTCATTCACTTAAGTTAGATATGAATCGGTTCACACTGGATGGAAGCACGGTTGCACGGTCGTATCCATCATTGCCTAGGATAGAGTTAGTTGCCAATAAAGAAATAAAAATCTCGGTCCAGAATTATAATTATAATAAGAGAAAAATTCGTTGACACTTCATTTATGGTGTAACTACAAATGAATGACCCAGTTGCCAAATAGTTCCATTTTATGCTAAAATACATTCTTCAATTAGTTGTCCTCCAAAAACAGTCTTTGATCAGGTAATGCAGTAATTGAGCAACTTATTACAGCGTTAAAGAGGTTCTTCTTCGTCTGCATTAGTGCTTTTCCTGCCTGAACGAACCTATCCCACCCTACATGAATTACACTCACTCATTGCAGTAGCACGCGTTAGGTAGAACCGACTTTTGCTTTATTTTTCCCCATTTCCGCTTTGATCGTAACCAAGGGACGGGTAGTAGGGGGATATGCTCATCTTCGCACCTGGTGAGTAATGTTTTTCAGGACTGCTGTAACCTATTTGGAAATGCGGTAACACAGATATACTGTAGTTTCTGGTTTAAAAGCCTTCAGTTGTTTCAAGACTTGTTCCAAGTTGACAGGAGTTCATTCTAGAGTCTCTTGCCATTGCCATTCTGTTATAAATGTAAGATCATACTGACATGTGAACCTCATTTGCACAAGCACATAATTCTAACAATTTGGTGATCTTAATTCAGTTCAGTTTTAATTTTGTATGGGTTAACTTGGTCTATTGAACAAATATGATCGTTACATTCATATGATATTTGTCAACTGACATTGTAGTAATATGATATGCACATCTGCACTTTTCTAATAAAATTTAACAAACTTAGCCTTTTTCCATAAAACTTTAAAAACACCTAGTAAGTTGATTATGTAACCCCTAGTGAGTATCTGTAAACAAGAAAAAATAGATTTGGTTCATGCATTGGAAAAGTTGGGCACAGAACAGCAAACAATTCTGAGTAGTGCAAAAGGAACAAAAAATCCGTAAGCTTATAGCTTTTGAAGGGGCTGAAGTTCTAGGAACTAAAACTTCAAACTCACCTCCAAAACGAAACAGTGAAACTGGATGACTCACATGAATGCAATTACAAAGACATATTCTCTAATATTATTTGGTCGGAAAGGCATTTCCACCCTTTTCTTGCTGAAACCAAAATAATCTCAATGCAGATTATACTACACTTTAGTGGATAGTAAACAAATTATAGTTCAGGTTTAACAAAAGTCGTATTGCTACATTCACATGTCTTTCTCTACTCTAGTAGGTTTATCTTATATAGCTTTTACAAACTACTCCTAAATACTTAGTCCTCCTTCATGATGATGATGATGATGATGACGATGAAGATAAGCTTTACCTGGCGTGCATAGGGCTGCCAACCCGGATGCTCCTCACCAAAGCGGCTCGGGTTCGATCCCAGGCAACCACAAGTGGGATTCGTGGTGGACGAAGCGGCGATGGGGCAGGTTTCCTCCGGATCCTCCGGTTTTCTCCGCCATCTCATTCCACCGGTGCTCCATCTTCATTCCATGTATCATCAGTGTCACCGCCTGCGGTACTGTAGCAAAAGCGGGTGTTAAACACTACAAAATGTGCCAACCCGGATGCCGACCTCACGCTCACGTACTGCAGCAGTCGGATCATCCAACCGATACGGGATGGTAATGGAGCCAGCATCATGCATCCTCCAGCCGGAATGTTGGCTTTCTTGCCCCGGTGCTCTGCCTATCATAGCTCCTTAAAATCCACACTTCCATGAGTAGGCTCAATTTCGCGCGCAAAGAACCAGAGCTCCACACTACACCACAATGCAGGGCAATTCTCCATGTACTTTATATTAATCTAGATAAACAGTTGTGGAATTAAGTTACATCAGACTATCCGCTGTTATATGTTTAAACTCCATACACTGCAAGAAATAACTGCTTGATCACAATTTCAAAAATAAGAATTTGAAACATTCAAACCAATAAAAATGAATATGCTGCATTGGCTGACGATATAAAGTTATTTAAAGTAAATAAGGTGTATTTTGAAAATATCTATATTTTCTGTGTAATAACAACTTGTCTATCCTTCTTGGTTTACCAGTTTTACAAAATTTTACATTCTGTACCAAGTATTCTCAAAAAGTCCGATAAATACATTTATAATGTAAATATCTTCAACATGTTATATTATAATCAAAATCGTTGGCTATTTTTGAAAGAAAACGAACAAAACAATGTTCCACGTAAAGGTAGCTTGAAGTTGTATACTTTCTGTGCTGAAGAAATTTAAATTGGTTATAAATCACAGAATGTGGGTCATAGCCGCTCTGCTAGAACAGGGCTTACGAAAAGCTTTGTAGGAGAAATATTTATTTATTCATTACAGTATTCTACGCAAAATTAGCTGAGAAATACTCCAAAGTTGTGTTCATTGGGCTTAACTACTAAGCACTTTTTCCTGTAAACTCTTAAACTCTTTAGCTTCCCGTACTTTAAACAAACTTCTATTAAACTTAACACATCAATAACCCTTCAAATTTTTATACGCTGCCTCAAGACTTCTCACTCTAACGAAGAAGTTATTCGTTATTTCCTTTGCATATTTTCTTATTTCATATTATGTTAAGCAGAAACCTCTTATTACTACCTGCCAAGCAAGGCTTCCTATTCAAAATGCTAATTAAAGTAGTATTAAAATTAATCTGGCAGCGCTAGCATATGAGTTCATTTAAAGCTCAAAAGTTATTTCCAGATTTAGCTTATAGTCATAGACATTAAGGTGATTCACAAAGGGGAAACAAACTGTCGTGACAATAGATATTAAATTTGGCCTTGATTTCAAGGATATAACTGTAGATGTAGGTATATTTTGAAAATATTTCAATAAAAATATTACTTTAGTTTTCATTAAAATGTTTACATAGCTTTCCTAAAGTTTCACACCTCTATCATCACTTTAAGTATTCAAAAATAATTCAGATATCAATGAATGTTACTGGCCACCACCCATTTTTACCTCCTCTTTGGAAGAGTTTGTCATTTTTGTATTTCTTGCTGCTTTGACTGTCAGTTTCATGAAAGTATTGTTTGTACACTTTTAGAAGGATGTGAACAAAACGGCAAAATTCGTTTATTGAGGTTACTTTGTTTTGGACTGCTTACTTTTGAAACACCTCCGCAACAATGATAAAGTAGAGCTTTAACTCGACATTTCTACAGTTTACTGTTTTCATCTTGAAGGCACATTTTCTCCAAAGCTATCTCATGTACAGTTATATTTTATAGTTTGATAGCGAAGTTCCTGTCCTCTGGTACAGAATTTCAACAAACATTTTATTTAAACGCTGGCGTGTATTTAGTTCCATAGATTTTCAATAATTATGTTAAAGTAACAATATATTATTTTTTATATAATGAAGCTGTACTATTCCCGTGGTAATAGTAGTAATACTGCACGAATATTAGTTATGATTTTGTATGGGCAAATTTCACTGAATAAGCTTCTTTTCGGTATTTTCCATTATCCCCACCTCTGACATTTTTGACACCTCTGCAAAACTAAGCTGTTAACCCTTCCTACTTTCACTCTTCTTACAATCTGAAAGTAAACATTTATCAGAAATTTATCAGAATGTCACCGAGGATGAAGATTCAATTCTTTTAGGTATGTTCAAATCACATTCTACACCCTCCGTCAAGGAAGAAGGGTGGTTCGAAATATTCGACAAAATATGTTCTAAGAAAAACGACTATATACCTGGTAGCTAAATCTTGCCTCTTTGGAAAATAAACTATTATTGATTATTTAAAATACTTAATAAACCATCAGTTTACACCAATAATTGTCATTCGGAATTATTTTCTGACTACGTGATCTATATAATAGCAGAATATTTTACAATGTTGACAAGGGTAGCCGGAAGGTGTAAAATCATGTTGGTAGCTGAACGGTTAAAGGGACAATAAACATTTATAAAAAGAAAGTAACGAAATAAGTCGGAGTCAGAACGCAGGTTTGGGAAACTAGTGCTCACTGAGCGCAGCCTACTCGCGGATAACCGTATGCTTAGCAGGTAAAAAAATTATGGTTGCTCAAGCTATCCAGCGAGTGGCCCAGGACTGCCATAACGAATTGATGGCTTTCTTTATCTTTGCCATCGTGTATTTCAGTTCTACACCAGTACATGTCACTTCTTATAGCACAAGCAAAGTGCCTAAACCTGTCATATTCAGCCACTGTTAAACTGCACCTTCATAAGTGTATGTTTACTTTTCTATCAATAGCTATTTTAATGCATTTGCGTGACGTATTTGTTATGCCTACAGTATAAGGCATGGGCAAACTCTTGTCGGTCTGGGTGGCTCAGTTGGTTAGACGCCGGCCTACTAATCCCGAGGTCGTGGGTTCAAACCCGGCCCAGGGTGATGGTTTTTAAGTGTGCTTAAAAACGACAGCTCCATGTCAGTAGATTTACTGGCATGTAAAAGAACTCCTGCGGGACGAAATTCCGGTACACCGGCGACGCTGATGTAATCCTGGCAATTGACAGCGTCGTTAAACAACAAAATAATTTAAAAAAAAATATGGGCATACTCCTTAGCATGATTTCCTCTTGTGCTAAAGAGTGTCAAACCATTAAGAAGTCTAAGCACATATTATGTTTGTGCTTCTGTTGCCATTTCTCACTTACTGTATAAACAGCTAATCATCAAATGCTAGAAGTATGTATTGCACGGTTTTGGTGATAAGGCCTCCCTGGTGTATGGTTCACCATTCTGAGCACTGATTATACCCTACAATTCTGAGTGTTTATAACTAAAACAACTATGAATGGTCGCTACAGGGGTTGAAAATTTCAAAATCAAATAATCTGATATATTTACTAGCGCTTTTTGTTTGCTCATTTAGGTTGGCAGCTCCCAATGTGCATTCCCTTTAGTGGATTTCCTATAAACATACTCCGAGAAAGGGAGGGTGGGTTCCAGGATGTTGAAGAGACATAACCTTAAAAAAAATACTTCTGAGGTGAGCAGATGCTTCTGTCCAACATCTGAATATGAAAAATACCCAGAATATATATTGCAAATGATTTTAACCATAAGACATCGTTTTGTTGCAGAACAAATCCTGATGTTCGTTGTGAGCAAACCGCTACAGTGCACAGAAACGCACGCATAGCTTTGCACGCAGTACACGCACAACTGACTTGTTCATGGCATAGCAAGAAAGTAATCTCTTTCAGAATTTGTTTGAAAACGTTCACTGCATTTTTGTTCAAATAATGTGTTATTGAACGCCGTAACACCGTAAGTAGATATTGAGACTTGCCTCTGTTTACAACCACGCACACAGAACTGTATTGCTCCTTCTGCGCGATTTCCATATGGAAGTTTACGAAAGCCTTTCCGGTATTTTCTACTGTCCAACACTGTTTTGTTTCCTTTGGGAAATCGCTGCCCGTTTGCCGATCTCTCTGCTCTTTTCTCGGAGTTATCTCTTTCTCTTGTTTTTCAGTTGTCTACTTGCTCCCTCTAGGTCGCCAAGGATATGTCTCAGTGAAATGGCAAGCGGCACATCACTTCCTCTGGCGGACCTTGTGAATGCTTCGTAAAGTATATCAGTTTTCAATTCCATTTGAATGTTTAATAACGTTCTAAAGGGAGCTGACCAAATATGTACTGAAGTGCCGGATATCCTCATCAAATCCCAAAATATGCTTCATGTATTTCATAGTGTTAAGGCTACATATGACTGAGTTTTGACGATTTTTGGTAAAAAATTGAATTTTTCTATTTTAGCGTTAAAAAATATTACAATCCTTCCTCTATCATATGCATCCATTATTTTTTCAGTTCCACCATTTTTAAAGCCAACAGAAGCCATCCTTTAACTCCATGTGCGTGGTATTTAAATGTCCGCTTACGCCCACTTTTGGGATATAATGTTAATGTGCACTGTTACCGTACCATTTCACTCCCAGTTTGATTATGCCGCTCGAAGTAGGTGAACAGGAACTTGCTAATGATTGGCTACTGCCATTTGTAATGTAATTGCAAATATCATCTGAAGAAAGAAACAAGAGGTCTTAGGGGGAGATATATGGTCCAGGGCAATTCTGAGGTCAGGTTATTTTCTTTTGCCTTTTTCTAAGCTTCCAATTTTCAGCATTTTACTCTATACAAAATGCTCCTTGCGGAGCATTTCATATCAGAATGGCTTGAAACTTGCACAGTATGTAGTATAATATGTACTATAAATAAAAATTGTATTGAGTTTTGATATCAGATGGATTTTAGTGTGTTTTTTATCCTTCAGAACTCCATATTTTTTAAAAATTATGAAATATAAATATTTTCCTTTTTCTGTAAGCCAAAAAAATAACCAGATATAAAAACCCAATACAATTATAATTTATCCTTGTTTAAAGTGCATTTTTACAAAATTTTAGAATGATTGGATGAAAACTTTGTCGCAAGGGACTTTTTAAGTGCGACTATTAATTTATTTAAATAATCTGCAATATTTCTTGAACCAAGCAACATACGGAGTTGAAACTTTGCACAGCATAATATGGTTACCATATACATATTCACACAAAATTGCATCAAAATTGATTAAAAAATATAGAAGTTGGAAAATTCAGTCATATGTACCCTTAATTTGATGTTATTGTTTGGCATTAGTATATCAGGAGACAGTATTTGCCAGCAGTCACGAGAATCAGGGTCATTTGCCATTATTATCGGTTTTGTAAGCGTTGTTGAGGGCGAGGACATTTAGCGAAGCGTGAAGTGTGAAGTGGTCAAAACCGTAATTTTTCATTTTCATTACAGTTAAGTTCTCTGACATAGAACTATATATATATAGTTTTATGGTTTTATGTTCAATGAGTCGTTATTTAAATGCGTTTTAAAAATATAGGTTTTGATGTACGTTATAACAAGTCTTTTGTTTCATTACCTTTTCTCGGAAACAATTTTTTTTCATATAAATGGCACTTTTTCTCAGCAAGGCTAGATGTTTGAAAAATTTCCACTTATTTTTATATCGAACTACACCTATTGACTTAGAATTATGGTGAAATAACTCACCATTTGAATATGGCATCAATATTTTGTTGAAAAAAATGTGCAAAGTTTATATTTTCATGTTTCTTCTAATTTAAAAATTTATGCTAGAAAAACAATTACAGATACATAATACTAGGTCAATATCATAACAGAAACATGAGAACCAAGTGTAAAAAAATCTGACGTGTTTCACTCACATGACTTTCTCTACTCTTGTACTACCATCCTTACTAACCCTTAATTCTATATCTTCTTCGTGTTAGTTGAGATGAACATTTCCAGAAATTATCTTATTTCTTATTTCCTTGTAGGCACAACGAGAATACGAGCTTTGAGTGACTGTCAAATCTTTTAAAGCTTTCAAATTTCGTTCTCTTTACACGGTTACCCTATAAAAATGCAGCACTATGTTCGATTTAACTGAAGTACAAGTTCTGCAAACTTTACACACATCACGAGGAATATCTCCGAAATGGTTCAGTCTACGAAAAACTTATTCCAACATAAATTGTGTGTTTTGCAAGAACTGCATTTTTTGTTTAGTAAGAATTGGTCTATCTCTTACGGTTTACCAGTTATGCAAAACTGGTAGAGAGTAAATAGGACTACATAGGCTATAGACAAATAAATTCAAGATATAAATTTTATTTGCCATAAAAATATCTCAAACATGGCATTTTAATCAAAATCGTTAGAGCCATATGCAAGAAAACAAAATTTTCCATGTAAAGGGTGGTTTAGGGTGGAGAAATTTTCTTGAAAATCTTAGTGTCGCATCCTTGAAGGACATTAAATTTAAATACCAACTTCACTTTTTAACCTGCTTCTCCTTTTTGAGTTATGCTGTTCATAGACTGACAGACACACACGCGCGCGCGGACCTTTTTTTAAAAAAAATGCTTATTTTCGGATTCAGGGGACCTCAAAACATATTTCCGGTGTAATCTCGAACTTGAATAGTCGGGTGGAATACAGTGCTTCCTCTACTTAGTATACGTAGTAGAGAAAGTAAGACTTCAGTGCTATGCAATATATATTCTAATTTTGTGGCAGCAATAAATCCCATTTTTCACAAAATTTTTCCTGTGTTTACTTACTAAACAAATTTTAAGGGGAAACTAGTAGAGCTAAATTAATCAAATTAGCTATATATACTTCCCATAGCCTGGTATATATGCCTATTTTTTCAAAGGAATTCACTTGGTAATAGTTAAAAAACAGAATTACATTGTCCATGCTGTATTTGACTAAGATGCCCTTTACAGGAATCATTTACTGCTAGGATTCATACTTTCATAAAGAAATGAGAGGTTTGAGTGGCAATTTTGTAAGGAGAAGTGAGTAACTAGTCAATTTAAGAGTTGAGGCAAAGCAATCAAGTCAGACCCTGTAGTTCTGTGTTCCACTCATGACGCCAAGTGGGAAGAGGAGGACGACGCAGCGGCGGGGTGGTAGGTCTTGGTCCGGTAAGGGCTATTGCGCTGCGGTTTAGTTTTACCTCTGGTGCGTTTCTTTGCCAAACGTACTGTCGCAGGTTTAATTTAGTTCCCGTGCCCAACATGTGTATTGTTGTAGTAAATAAGAACTGTCGTTAAACACTACCAAAAAAGGAAGAAACAGTCAATGAATACCTCTTCTTTTGCTAACATAAGATACTATCATTATTATAGAAAATGAAAACGAAATTATTTGTTGCGGCAGGGAATTTAAAGTGCTTTTGACATTTTGTTAATGCTTAATGTGTAAGTATATTTTAATGCTAAATGAGAATAAATTTCAGCACTCGCGAAAATGTAGGCGATATTAAATTGATTCTATTTTGATCTGAAGCAAACCATGCATATATAACTTGCCAGTGGTTTAAACTCGCGAGGTTTCAGCATATTTTGGAACAGAATCTCGCCTTTAAAAGAACTCATGGGGGTAACGCGGAGATCACATCGCGCCGTATTCGTATGCAACTTGCGTTACCGAGGTGGTTCTCAACCCATGTTCCGCAAATCCGCGCACGTACTCTGTTAATGAAATACATTTCAGTTCTTTGGCAACCTACAACTGGGGCTCAAGTACAAAAAGATAGGAGTATTGCCTAAACCGCCGAATGATAGTTGTTAAATACGCGGATTTATTCCTACCACATTTACTTATTACGACGGACATGAATAACTCCCCTTATCGTGAGGGTTGTAGTAAACTGAAGCAATGAATGGGAGAAATATTGAATGTTCCGAGTCTTATTTTTGGTAGACTCCTCTCCAGCTTTTAGCATACTACATTCCTTAGAAGCGTGTAAAACAACGGTGCGTATTATATTAAACCGGCCCCTAAATCATTTACACGTAACTTCAGTTCGTCTTTAGAGGTTTAGGGCTTCTAGTAATGGTATCATTCGCTTAGGTATGTTTTAACACAAAATAAGCTTTGTTTTCAACTTTACTTTTCAATGAAAATATTACTATTCTATTTAAAATAGCACAAACAGCACAAACACATCTAAATGTTTGACTATAAATCACTACAGTTCAGTTAAATTTCTTGCCGTAAATGTAACTTTTGGAAATATGAGTTAGGGAATTCTATGGTTTCCACAAGTGCTTCTTCTTATAATTAGATAAAACTAACAAAGCATACATTAACCCTAGCATTAACAAGGGGGTACTTTATTCCCACCTTCTCTAATTTTTACTAGCAAGTAGAGGAAGTATTGTATCCCACCCAAAAATTCGATGCCGAGATTTCAACAGAAATATGTTTTGAGGCCCCTTAATAAAAAAAAAGTATTTTTAGAAAAACGTCCGCGTGTGTCTCTGTTTCTGTCAGTCTGTGGACAGCATAACTCAAAAAACGAAAAGTCGCTTAAAAACTAAAGGTATATAAGGTTGGTGTCTTTGAAGGATACGACACGAAGATCCTGAAGAACATTCCTCCACCCTAAAGTGGAGGACATGGAACATTTTTCGAAAATTTTTATTTTCTTGAAAATGGCTCTAACAATTTTGACATGTTTAAGATATTTTTTATAATAAATGAAATGTGTATTTTGAATTTTCTGGCTATAGCCTATGTAGTCCTGTGTACTGTGGATGACTTTTGAATAACTTGTAAACCGTAAGAGATAGACCAAATCGTACTCCACAAAAAATGTAGAACTGGCTAAAACACACAATATATGTCCAAACAAATGTTTTTAGAGTGAAGTATTTCGGAGATGTTCCTTGTTATTTGTGTCAGTTTCGGAAAGCTTTAACTTCTGTCAAATGCAACATCGTTGCTCACGTTTTTATATGTTAACCGTGCAAAGAGAACGGGATCTCAAAGTTTTAAAACATTTGACTATCGCTCAAAGCCTACTGTAGTCCCATATTCCTGTTGTACCTACAAGGAAATAAACAATAAGATAGTTTCTGCAAATGTTTATCTCAACTAACACGAAGAAGATATAGGAATAAGATTTTATAAGAATGGTTAGTACAAGAGTAGAGAGTCATGTGAGTGCAAAACGTCAGATATTTTAAATTCTGTCCCTTAATTGTTTTGATTGAAGGCATACAGTGACTATTTATTGTCAATCAGTGTTTTTACTACCGAATTTTTAAACAAATTTGTTTTATAAACCGGATATTTTGTTACCAGTGGTGGTCACAGTATAACTCCCCCCCTCCCCCCCCCCCCCCCCCGGTAATCCAAGTAAAGCTTGGCATTGTTAGGGTCAATGTTCTAAATCACTATTAAGCTGAGAAGAATATGTTTATTTTATTTTTGAACTTCACCTTATACCTTTCAAGCCTAGAAAAACAGAATATAAACTTGTAACCGATGATACCTTAGAAATGGTATATATTACGTGTTAGAACTTAGGATTTTTCACAAAGAATGGAATTTTCCGAGGCATTAATATTCAATGGCATTGCAATAAAATAATAGTACGGAAATACTTACAGCACACATGATATCAAATGTTAGATATTCACCTTTAAAACTTCTAAAGCAATAAGAACTGGCAACGTACTTTGGAAGAAAAATGCTTTAGTACCCTGTCAAATTCACTCTGTGATGTCTTATCTTAATGCACTTTAATAAACGTGCCAAGTAAGTGCCTGGATGGGAGTAAGCACATAAACGATTTTGTAAAGTATTTAGTTGGTGAATTCAATTTTGATGTGGCATATTTAAGAGAAATAAAACGTGGTGCCTGGGAAACGTCTCTGTCAAAGACGAAGTTGAGAGAAGTAGGTCAGTGGGAAAGATAAACTAAAGATTCTCATTAACTGTAGGATTTATCTAGCTCTAGAAAACCATAGTCGTATTTCTGCAGTTACTTTTATTCTGCCTGTGCCAGACATGTTTGCTTGTTCCATTTCTAGCGTATTTAATAAATGTTTTATTTACTTCGATTTTACCGCATTTTCTTCATTTGTGAGTCTGCCTTCTCTCTTATCTCGTAAGTTATTCATATGCTCCAGAACTCACTTACTTACACACGAGTTGGCAAATTCATACCTAATATTACATTCATTCTACTGCGGTGGTATTTTTTGCTCAAATTTACCAACCTGCGCCGTGCTCTTCTTTTGATCCGATAGAGAATTGATCTCTGTTGCGTGTAAATGTTCCTCATAAAGGAATATATGATATTAGAACGTTCAAAATGGATGAAATAGGTGTCCTAATTGCGCGGTAAGTGTACACCAAAATGAAAAACGTTATTTTCTAAGATATTGAAGTTAGAGACTTAATCTTTATACAGGCATTACTGCCAACCAAAGAAATGTGTATACCACATTTCATTCTAATATCTAATCACATTCTTGATATATTAATTTATATCAATTTGGTTGAGTATAATCAAAATCTGTCTCCTCCAACAGATGTTAAACAACAGATTTGAATTTTTGCTTTCTCTACTGGTAAGTAGAGGAAGTATTGTATTCCACCCAAAAATTCGATGTCGATATTTCACCGGAAATATGTTTTGAGATCCCTGACTTCAAAAAATCATTTTTAGAAAAAGCTCCATGTGTGTGTGCTGTCTGTCTGTCTGTCTGTCTGTTTGTGTCTTTGTCAGTCTGTGGACAACATAACTCAAACATGACAAGTGGGTTAGAAACCAAAGTTGGTATTTAAGTTTAATGTCTTTCAAGGATGCCACAAGAAGATTTTGAGGAAAATAGCCCTACCCTAACAACCCCTTTACATGGATAATTTTTCGAAAATTTTTATTTTCTTGAAAATGACTAACGATTTTGATTAAAATGTCACATGTTTGAGATATTTTGATGACAAGTGAAATGTAAATTTTGAATTTTCTGTCTATAGCTTATATAATCCTGTTTACTCTGGGTGACTTTTGAGTAACTCGTAATCTGTAACAAATAGACTAACTCTTGCTCTACAAAACATGTAGATCTCAATAAAACACACAATTTACGTCCGAATAAATAATTTTGTAGAGTAAACCATTTCGGAGATATTCCTTGTTATTTGTTTAAGTTTTGCAGAAGTTATACTCCTGTCAAATGCAACATCGCTATTCATTTTTTATATGTTAACCGTGCAAAGAGAACGGAATTTGAAAGCTTTAAAAGGTTTGACTATCGCTCAAAGCCTACTGTATCCTCATATTCCCCTTGTACCTATAGGGAAATAGGCAATAAGTTAATTTGTACAAACGTTTATCTCAACTAACACGAAGAAGATATAGGAATACAAGAGTAGAGAAAGTCATGTGAGAGCAACACATACGATTTTTTAAATTACAACTCCAATTACCTTTGTAACAACTTAATCCATGAATATTTTGATATAGTGAATAGTTTCTCTTAAAAAAATTAATACCACAAAGTATAACACTGTCAGAAAAACGGCGCATTATTATATTAATTATTTTTTCTAAAAAGCGTATAAGCAATATAAAAATTCCAATACTACATTTTAGTACCCATTTTCTAGGCTATAATGAAAAAGATTAAGGTAACACAAAAATCGTTTCCAAGAAAAAGGAGTTTAAACTTGAAGGCAGAGGCGAGCAACTTTAAAAAGGCGTCAAAAATATGCATTCCCCCCTCCCTAGGGGATTAAAACTTCGCACACGAATTCTTTAAGGTACAGTGCATTTTTTGCAGTAAAAATCCAAAAAAACAACGTATATTTCTGACCAAATAGGCTAAAATATCACTTCGATTTTCCCTTAAGGATATTCATAGGTGAAATATCTGAATCTTGCAAGCTTTATTCAAATCTATTAAGTTTGTTATATGGTGTACAATTCGTAGTTTTGAAAAACTAAAAAGCTACCATATTATCTAAATACTAATGAACAAAAATTACATTTAGAATTTTTGTTTACTACCGTGATTGTCTCAGAAAAATCAAAACTCTTAAATATAGTTTGTTACAGAATTTATCCACAGTGGTGGAATTACGTGAGTAATATTAAAGTGTAGCTAGAAGCATATGCCATTTTTCGAGTTCACACACCTTGACATTTTGCTGAAAGTTTAAACAAGATTGGCTAGAAACTGTACTGTTTAAAACGTCAATTATGCAAAAAAGTATGACAAATCCAGTAAAAGGCACTGAATGTGAATACAGGTCCGTGTAATATTAAACATTTAAATGTAAAAGCATTCAATGGACTCTTGGAGGAAAATCTTGGTATGTAATTGAAACTAAATTTTAGTGCCTTTTATTTTTTTATTTTATTTTATTTTTTCTAGGATATCCTTAATTTTAATCAATGCCTATACTAAGTTTGCACTCCACCCTAAGCCTACTACAATATCTCCAACAATGGCCATTTTTAGAGGCTGATTGAACACGTTTCGCAAGAAAGCGGTCAGTGAAAAATACTGTTGGTGTGGGGGGCGGGGGGGGGGGGGCACAGGTACATAAACAGTCATTTACTTTACGGATAAGGCTGTCTTTGAATATTCCTTACAATTGCTAAAGTAGGCAGAAGTCTATAGAAAAGTGATCCGATTAAAAATACTGATTCCTATTACACTTTTCCCAGGCTTTGTATTGGAAAAATGATATATTATTCATTACTTTGGCCTGATTTAAATCAGCTTAATAAAATTTGCCATTTTTTGATTGTGTGTTTTGTGGGTTTTTTTTTTTTTTCAGCTTATTCTTGCTTTTATGTAGATGTTTAATTCTTTAATATTTTTATTCTATTTCTTTATTTTATTTTACTATTTTTCTTTGCATTTGATGTTTAACTCACTAAAATTGACATATCCTACCTATATAAGTAGGTATCTTTGGTACCTGAAGACATTAGCCTAGCTATTGAATGTAAAAAATTGTTTTCCCTTATCAGTAGTAAGTACCTGGGCGACCGAGCTTCGCTCGGCTTTCTTTTCCTTTTTTTAAATGTGGTTCTTCTGAGAAGATACTTATTTAGATAAACTTGAAAAGCACAATGTTAACTAAATATAAACTTTCATCTTAATTGTTGGAGCGTTTCCGTGACGAGACCTTTAATCCTGGATTTTTTGTTGAAATTGGCCCATTAACAGAGAAATTATGGCCAAAATAAGGTTTAGAGTAATTGTGACTGTTACGCGTAAAAGCACGGTTCTTCAGGAATGACACCTGTATGGATAAACTTAATAAGCAAAACCCTGTCTGAATAGAACATTTGATTGAAATCGTTAGAGCCGTTTCCAAGTTGCGCGGAATAAATATAAAAGAATTGTTCTTTTGAATATATGAGATTACTTCCATCAAAACTACTCGATCATTCACAATGGAAGATAGGTAAACACTTCTGTTTTCAAAACAGGTATTTCATGCAGGGGTAAAAAGGGCTAGAAAAGTAGGTAATGATTTCTTGGAACTGCCTTCGCCCTTACGTGGTATCTGCCATGCAGTTTGCGATTCATGACCGCTTTTTCCACTTCTCCGATTTCCCTTATATCCAAACTAGTCTCTTTCTCAGGTATAAAATAATCCTCTTCCCGCTTATTTCGCAACAGTTCTTTAGACCGCTTATTTTGCTGACCGCTTTATTCACACATTCGATGGAAAATTAGATTTTTGTCTATAAATTTCTGAATAAGCAAATTGTATTTATTTCAAATACGTGTAAGATTTAATGAAAACTCATTGGCAATGTATCTATGGACATTACAAAATCCGCAGTCTTCTTCAGGTTGCTTTGATTTTTTTTCCACACACTCAAAACATAAAATATATAGCTTACACAAGATTTCAATGTTATTTGTCAAAAGCATGTTTAAATTATTAATATATTCATTAATAATAAATAACTTTTTGATATGCTAATATGAAATAGCCCTTGGACTCTACAGCTTATTGTACCTCTCCTAAATGTTGGATTTGAGCTCAGTATATAGATATAAAGAAATTGTTTAAGAGAAAAAAAGTTTTTATACAGTTTATGGTTATTTTCAATTTTTTCAGTACGAGTAATGAGAAATATTTAATAGTAGCTCAGTTATATAATACTTTCAACCAGCGCATGACAAATTTTAACACTTTAATCTCAGAAGCTCTCCTGGAAATTTCAAATTAATAAGTTATAAAATTTGGTCCAAGAGGCATTTTGAATAGTGAGATTGCTGAAAAAAGATTGAGAAAAGTGGATTTTAAAGTTTAACAACATATTTTTGTAGTTAAACTAAATCTAATCAACTTATACTTCCACATATATTGAATTAATTTCAGCACAGGCAACTAAGAACCTTTCGGAAGCAAAATTCCCTGCGAGAGACTAAAATCAGAGCCAGTGAAAACGAAAAGTCCATTTCAAAGCTGTAACGGCGAAGTTTAGCGAGGAATGCTCACCCACACTAGGACATTTAAATGCCCTCCTGGAGGTTTAAAAATGGCTGATATTGAGAAAACTAAAGTGTGCCGTTAAAGTACAAGGTATAAGCATGATTTCCGGCTGTTTTCTTCAAATTTCATAGATGCATTGCCTTAAATGTATGAGCAACTGAAATCACTCTCCATGCATTTCCAACCTCCTCCCCACAAGTGCAAAGTTTAATGGTATTTCTTGGAGTTGGCAACTCCCCAAGGGGAAATGAACCTTGTGACTCAGGACAGTGGAGAAACAAGCCATCTACGATTCGATGACGTGGCTCTCTTGCCTGCATACATTTGTAGTGGCTATTACCTAGGTCCTAGGGCATACTTTGTCAGCAGTTTGTTCAGGTTTGTTAGTAAATGAGGCTCACGTGGTCACGGCCCGGGGCGACGCCGTTCATTTTAGTGGCAGCTTTGAGCATGTTCTGCGTTTGTTGGAGATCCGTTCCTGGCGCACCCACCCAGGCTTTACCTCACCTGAAACGCCGCATGAAACAACAGAAAGGAGAGCAGTCGATGAAAATTGGGCACAAATTATCAACTTAGGTTTTTTAATTTATCGCCATGTGCAATTCTCTAGCCCTTTCATGCCTGGTGTGTCTTATAAGATACATTGGCTTTTTTTCCTATTTGTACTAGTTTTAACTTTTTGTTTCTGCTCTATTCTTGTTATACTATCTGTCATCAATTAAAAATACATATTTGAGACGGTTTGAATTCTAAAAACTTATTTTTTTTTTACAATAAGAAGCAAAATCCATGCAACCTCAGTCAAATGATACCCCGTCATCATCCACGCGTACCATCACACCGATTATTTTACGTGGGCCCTCCCCATTCTTTACCACAGGCACATTTTTGGCTGCGGCTGCCGAGACTCGAATTCACGACCTCAGGCTTTGAGTGCATGGCCAGTGCACTACGTGTTGCCTTAACGATCATGCCTAACCAAGCCAGCAGGCTGAAGGTCTCCCAGACCGCCTAATCTATACCGGTTTCGAATTAGAGGAAGAACGGCATATGTAGCAAAATAATTCAGGCATGAAAGGGCTAGGAACGTTTTCGTGTAAATATTTTCTTTTATCGCAGTGAAAAGAAGGGACATTGGTTTAAATAATCGTGTTTCGAGGTCGTGGTTGCACATTTGAGACCTGTTCTGATATTCATCACTTTCTCTACCTAGGTAGAAATAGTATTGTATTCCATCCAAACATTCGATGTCGAGGTTTCACTGATAATATATTTTGACTGAATCCAGAAAAGGCCTTTTTAGAAAAAGGTCTGTGTGTCTGTCATCCTGTGGACAGTATAACTCAAAAACTAAAAGCCGGTTATAAACCAAAGTTGGTATTTAAGTTTAATGTCTTTCAAGGATGCGAAACGAAGCTTTTCAAGAAAATTCCTCACCCTAAACTACCCTTTACATGGGATGTTTTTCAAAAACGTTGAAAATGGCTAGCGATTTTGCTTAAGTGTCATTTGTTTAAGATAGTTTATTGCAAATTAAATGTATATCTTGAATTTTCTGGCTATAGCCCATAAAGTCCTATTCACTCTGGATTTTTGCATAACTGGTAAACCGTAAGTTATAGACCAAATCCTATAGAGAACCATTTCGGAAATATTGCGTGTTATTTGTGTGAGTTTTGGAGAACTTATACTTTTGCCAAATAGAACATTGTTATTTATTTTTTTATGTTAATCGTGCAAAGAGAGCGGAATTTGAGGGTTTTAAACGGTTTGAATATCACTCAAAAGTCTACCGTATTCCCATATTCTCCTTGTACGTACAAGAAGATAAATATTTGCATAAATTATCTTATTATCTCCACTAACATGAGGATATAGGAACAAGAGTTTTTAAGAATACTTAGTACAAGAGTAGAGAAAGCCCTGTGAGTGCAACACATCAGATATTTCCCCCAACATTTCTAGAAATTCTGTAAAAAGTGCGACAAAATCCAATTAGGTTACTTCTCTATCACGTTATTTTCCTCTAAACTTTTGCTACAAATACAATTTTCTTCTTGTTGTTACAAGCAGTAGTCTTTCCTGCTATCACAACACACAACCTTGCTCTGTCCTCTCAGTGTCTTTCTTCCTTTTACTGTCTCTCACTACACGTATTTAGACGTTGCAATCAGCTAAACTGCATCGCATGAGAGTGAAAATCCCTCCGGCCTTTACTCAGTATATTTACGCAAAACTCAGTTGTATTTCACTGAAATTTAATGTGCATAACTGCGAATTACGTATAAATAAGGTTTTATGAACACGTTTCTAAACTACATTTTGCCGCGACCTACAAAAATGCGAATTGCCTAGAACTGGGTTACGTTTAAAGCAGGTTCAACTGAATTCTGTAGAAGAATCGGCTATGAATCAGAGGTGTAATGACTTGTAAGTTGGTGTTGGATATTAATGTATTACCTGCTGTATTCTGTCCGTGAACAGTGAAAGTGCGTGTTTTCTCAACACATTTGGGCGTAAATGGTTATGCCATGTGTTTGAGAGTGGAGATAACATACCTAACTATAGTACCGAACAGTGTAGCCCTTGTAGATTGATATTACAGACTGCGGTTTCCTCTTCATTTCAGGTTTTAATGGGAGTTTAATGCTTTGTGGGATAGGGAGAAGTAATTTAGTTTGGTCACTGTTCGCACAGAATTAACAACACCAACTCTACGTTGAGATATTTTCATTAACGACTGGTTTGTAAGCCTCGGATTTGCATGTGTGATTGTCATTCACAAACAAAGCTGGAACACCAGATTTTCCTGAAAGAAAATTCTAGAACTTTGTACACCAAATTACTATGCGACGAATGGGTAATAATATAGGGGGTGACAAAATGTTTTGCATCTGAAAGTTTAAAGGAAATAATTCGCAAAATAGGGGCTCAACGTGATTTACCATGTGAATCATCTACCCTTTTTTTTTTTTTTTTTTTTTTCAATAAACGCAACCCATTAAAAAGCAGGTACAGCTTGAGTCTATCTTGAGCGTACACTCCACACTTCACATATGGGCATAGACAGAAGACGGCTTAAGGTCGCAGTGAATAAGTGATTTAAACGTATTCGCGATGTTAATGCATTCCAAAAACACCATACTCTTACAGGGAAAATTTTAACAGGGTTCTACACAATTTAAAAACCTTTTTTATGCTCTCTACTGTGTATAGTAAGCAGAGGAAGTATTGTATTCCACCCAAAAATTAGATGTCGAAATTTCACTAGGAATATATGTTTTGAGGTCCCCTGAATCCAGAGAAAACATTTTTAGACAAAGGTCCATGTGTGCGTCAGTCTGTGGAGAGTATAACAAAGCCGAAAAATCGGTTAGAAACCAAAGTTGGTATTTAAGTTAAATGTCTTTCAAGGATGCGACACGAAGATTTTGAAGAAAATTCCTCCACCTTAAACTACCCTTTACACAGAACATCTTTCGATAATTATGATTAACATACTAAATTGTTTCTCTTTCACAATAAACAAAGTAGTTAAAGTTCCATTACTATTTAGCCATAAAATGTTTTAAAGCCAGTATACCAATATAGTGACCGCCTCTGTAGCGCAGTTGGTAGCGCGCTTGCCTCTGGCGCGGAGGACCCGTGTTCGATCCCCGGTACCAGCTTTTATCCCCTCTGGGAGGTCTGGCATGGGGTGCACTCAGCCTCGTTAGGTCCCAGGGGGACCAATTGAGGAGCTACTTGATGGAGAAGTAGCGGCCCCAGGTCTAGCGACCCTAGACCGCATAACTGGCCGGGAGGGCTCAGGGCGCTGACCACGTCCCACCCTCCAGTACTGCACCTCACCAATGACGCCTGTAGTGGACAGAGGTGGGGGACGCAGCGGCTGGGCGGTAGGCCTTGGCCCCTCGTGGGCTGTTGCGCCGGGGTTTAGTTTTATACCAATATAGTAAATTCCATGGTTTTAAATTAATATTATGTTCAAACTTTCAAACACGAAATACAACAGTTTATATTAAATAAACCAATGAGAAACTACACCTCTAAAAGGTGGACTCATATTGTACCTTTTACTGATTTACAAGTACGTTTATTCAGAAAGTACCCCTTTGAATTTGTAAATAAATACCTGTAAGTTTGATTTATGCTGCTGCCCAAAATGGCGTTTGATATTGTAACGTTTTATAATTGCAAATAGAAATTAGCATATTAAACCGGAAACTTTCCTGTTTTTGCAACTTAAAACAAATCCTCCTTACCACTCTTCATGAAACAGGCATACTTGCCACTCAATGAGGCGTGTCGGAAATTGAAGAGCAGTGTAGGGGATGAATGGCAGGTGGAGTGGCAGTGTACCGATTTCGCCCATGCCTGGTATAGTGGATTTAGGTATGGAGAACGAAGGCCAAGGAATTGGCCCATTTCCACCTACTCTTCTATTCCGGAAACTTTGATTTAACAACCAACAATCATTAACATTGAAATGAACAAGCGCTCAGTAAAATTGTACCCATACGTATTTTATTGTCGGCTTACAAAACAGCAATAAGCTGTTCTCTAAGAACGTTTGGGATGTTTCTCCGTTGAACCAACAAGACATAACCAACCACTCCGGTCCGGACGTGGACAGGAAAACTTCGTCAATGATGCAAGTCTTAGCCATACCTGCTGGTTGCGAAAACCCACAATCTGATTTGAAGCGTCAAGCACAACTTTGCCTCAAACGCAGCACTAAGATATTGTTGCAAAAACCATTTGGAGAAATATTGGTGCCCCAGCAGAAAATTTCTTCATTGATATTGTCACGTGGACTGTTGAGGGATGTACAGACACATATTATTCTTCGGAATCTTATTATGAGAAACTATTTCTTTAATTCAGATTAACTCATATATTTTCTAAGTTACATAAATTCTCTTTCGTTGCCGATGTCTCATAACAGGATGTATGGCGTGACAGGAACATGGCGGGTCACCACCTCCGGTGAAACCCCAGGGGACTTACCCTGACATCAGTTCCTGATGGCCTACGTGCGATTCTGCACGGTATCAGAACCGCACTTTGCTCGGTATACATCATACAGGAAGTTCTAGAACATTTTGAATCCTTGCTTCTCATTGGCCAATTCAAACTAGGCGTCGGGCGTTGCCCTACTTTATACGGTATAAGTGACGTCACGATGATTCGGTCTCCCGTAGGTTGTAATGACCTATATAAGGGAATAGAAATCTGCGGTCGGGGGAGTCTTCCGACGGAATTAGAGCACCTATGTCTTGTGAACGCTTAGGCCTCATCAAGGCCTAATGAATACTTAAGGTCTCTTCAAGACCAATGTCTGTTGTATTTGTATCCTATACAAAGTATAAATAAATAGTTAATTGCAGCCAAGTATTCGTCTCTATCTATCCCCCCAAACCTACGACCCCCCAGTCTCAACTTGCTGTTCGTGACAATAATGCCTGAACAAGTTGCAAGTAACAGGAAGCAAGACTTGATCAATATCGCCAGTTGCGACTTGTTTCATGCTGCTACTTGGATTGTCTTCAACCGCTGAAAAAAATCCTGCCTTCAGCAGCGGTGCTCTCATCCAAGGCCTCCACCAGCCGTGACTAGCGGGCTTGAACGCCCCGTGTCGATGATCAATGGCTTAAAATGACCTCCTGTCTGCGCAGCGTCATTCCGTAAATCTCTCTCGATACAAACGTTAAGCGGCACAGCTATTACCGGCTGCTAACCCATACCTCAAATGAGCGACTGCCAACTCCGCATTTGAATAGCCGGCCATTGTACGGTACCCGGAAACAAAGTCAGTGTTGAACACAAAACACGGTCAACTGCGCGTTTGATACAAGCCAAGCAATGAAGTGAGTCGCATTTCCTTCAGTTGGAAATCACCATTGCTGGTGAATCTAAGAGTTAATGACGATTTCACTGCCACCAATCACGGTTACAATTACGTTACAAGCGCTTATTGGGATTAAAAAACATTCTCATATTTATAAGGTCGTGTTCGTCAATTGGGGTAGGTCCGGCAGATGACCTGCAACACAGAAATAAAATTGTGCTAATAAGTTTTGATATGATACCGAGCGAGATGGCTCCATGGTAACGTGGGAAGCTCGCTTTCGGGATGTCGTGGGTTAGATTCCCGTGGCCCACTTTGCTGACCCTTGGGTGTTTTCGGGGGTTGTGAATGTTGGGAAGGATAATTACGTACCCCAAATTTCCTGTCCTTCAATTTCACTTCATTAATCCATTTATTCATCTTTTATCCCGTTGGTTCTTTTAGGGTCATAAGTGTCAGCGAAGGGGTTAGGTGCAGCTTGGCAGGGACGATATGCGCACAGGAAAAGGGAGGAGGCATCTGGAACTTTGTACCCCGTGCTAAGGTCCCCCTTCGTTGGCCCCGAAAGACCTAAAGACTTAGAGGTGTCGTCAGACATGGGAAACCTTAGGGACCTCTGTTAATGTCTGTGCCGTTAGTCAGGATCTGGTCACCCGGTGTCTCCTTTCACCTCATCCTTCCTCCCGGGTGTGCCTCCTTGGGGTATAGGTACAATAAGCCTGGCTGCAGCGTAGAAACCCATCCGTAGCCATCCTATTCCTTTTTGATATGATTTTGCGTTACACCTCTGCATAATTCTTAACCTACATCCCTGTCATAGTTTAAATAATTCACGGTTAATGGGCATGTGAGGTTATCCCAATGTTAAAACAAAAATTGTATACGTTTAATTTCTACAACATCAACTCCAATTTTAAATGTTAACTTCAGTGAACTCGTAGAGTACGAGTAAATGAGTCTGGAGGCGTATATGATTTTACGTTCTGTTGTAGGAGATTCCTATTGCCTGTATGGGGTACAGCATATAGCCTCAGGCCTGAAGAACAGAGCCAGGCTGTTTAGGCAGTTGCTCTGATTTGTTAGTCTGGCGGTATGTTTGTTTCGGCCGAAGAGGTGGTTCAGCGTAACTGACCAAACTGGAGTGTAGGACTGTCTCTAAAGGAGGTGTAGACGCAGTCAGGAGGGTGTTGCAACTCGGGTCCTGCTTTGATGGGGGCGTTTTTAAATTTTCCAGTTTCAATACCAAAGATTTCTATGAGCATGGTTGTTGTTTAAAATTTTGTATTATCAGTATTACGTTACCAAAGAAAGCTGACATTAAGGCAGTGTAGGTATGAAAATTAAAATTACCAGTTTTCTTCTGACTGCTTTGAATTATTTTTCACACACTCGGAACATAAAATCCATAGTATGTATATACAAAGTTTCAATGTTCTATGCAAACCGTATTTAAATTATTAATATATTTATTAATAATAAGTCACTTTGGTTTGCTAATTTGAAATGACCCTTGGAACCCACAGTTTATTGTATTTCTCCTAATATTTTAATTTGAAATCAGTATATAGATATAAATAAATCATATCGCCATTGCTTGAATTTAATTAGTTTGAGAGGAAAACAGTTTTGTATCCAGTTTATTGATATTTTAATATTTAATATTTTTTAACCAGCTCTTGAAGAACTTTCATAGTTTAATCTCTGAAGCTCTCCTGAGAATTTCAAACTTATTTGTTATAAATTGGGGTCCAATGAGCATTTTGAATTGTAAAAAATGCTGAAAAAAAAAGAATTGATAAAAAACGGATTGTAAAGCTTAACAATATATTGTTGTAATTTAACTAAATCCAATCAACTTAAAATTCCCCAGCACCTTATGTGGGACCCTATGTTGCTTTCTTCTTGGCCTCAGTAGCAGTTTTGGAGAATTTTAAGTTTGCTTGGTTGTTTTTTAATATGTAAGTTTTCCTTTCGCCTTCACATTGCCCAAAAAATTTAGAAATTTATTGTTCTTAGCTAACCCCTACACTATGCGCTTTCGCTAATTTATAACCAAAACTCATAAAAACTCTGCTTATTACGGCTTTAATATAGAATAACAAATAAATTAAAACCTATAACTACCTAAACAATGCCTGATATATAACTAGAACACTGAAATAAAGTGGCAGGATTACAGAATTACAGAACACTGACTGCATTTCTATGTTTGGAAGCAAAACATGTCAAAATCGCTGCATTTCAGCTCGGTATGTCGAATTCATTTCAGCACAGCCAACTCACAACCTCTCTGAAGCAAAATTTCTTGCAAGAGACTGAAATCAAAGGCAGTGAAAAAAAAATAGTAAATAAATAAAAAAAAAATAAATAAATAAATTCAAAGCTGTACTAGGATATTTAGAGACCCCCTGCTGGTTTAAAAATGGCTGATATTGAGAAAACATGGCACAGGTATAGGCATAATAAAAATACAAGAGGTACAAATCAGAATTTTCGGCAAATTTCACCAAAGTTCGTAGATACATTGCCTTAAAATAAGAATTCGTTCAGGTTATGAAAGTCTTTTCGGTCATATTATAGAAAACTCAGGGATAAGTAGGATTCAGAAACAGTCCTTTACGGGGAGCTATCTTTTGTTTCAATAATTGCATTAAGTATTCTTGTTCACCTTTCTCAGAGTTTACCAGACGTAATGGAATTGACAGTGCTTTTAGTCAAGGATCTTTCCATACACACAAAACTGCACCATGCAACACTAGGCACAGCCACTAGGAGAACAGTTAAAGTAACACGTATAATAATGAATTCTTATGATTGAAGT
Organism: Tenodera sinensis; assembly: GCA_030765045.1. Classification (NCBI taxonomy): domain Eukaryota; kingdom Metazoa; phylum Arthropoda; class Insecta; order Mantodea; family Mantidae; genus Tenodera; species Tenodera sinensis. The sequence goes on from CM060964.1 coordinate 21,046,245, forward strand.
TCCTCAATTTATCAAGCCTGCAAAGGTATCAGCTGACGCAATAGAGGCAAGTGGACTGCCAGTCAATACAGCACTGTCAACAAAATAGTGTTAATACAGCGTGAGAGGCGACCCTTTAACATTCCATTATCAGCATAAATAATTTTCCTTATATCTCCACATTACTGTAAAACGCATTCGATGTCTCCATTCTATTACATTTTCCTTTTACTGGGAGATTGACATAAGAATAGACGCAGAATTGAATTGAATTGCTAATACAGTGGCTTAAAGCACCCTCTTGACCGATTTCTTATTGTCAAACTACGTATAACAGAAATATATGCTGAGAGGTATTTTAGCCAGGAGTAGGGAGGAGTTAGTACCTACCTAAGAGAGACTTGCTCAAGTCTGACAAGTTATAGTCCATATATCTACGCTTTTATCGACAAGGAACTTGTTTATCCTCTAGACAGCACGAGTCCTTCTGTTCAGGTTTATGACACATCTCTCCTTGGTTAAACATAAATGAAGCGACAATAAAATCAATTTATTGTGACAATTCGACGAATCCCACCCCTGACACCATTGTGGCAGGATAACAAAAATGCAGCCCGGTTACTTTTCTGTCTCTTTATTGTCTTCTAAACTTTCACCACAAATACACAACAATCTGTCGTTGTTGACACAGTCTACAGCCTTTCGGGATAACGCAATTCACAACTGCTCTTCTCATAACCTTGCTCGGTCCTTTTGATGTCCTTATTCACTTCCTCTGTCTCTCATACCCTAATTACAACGTTACAATCGCTCACCACACTCGTGACGACACATACACGCACAGTTGTCTCACACTCACTGACACACTGACCGACTCATGTCCGTAAATCAACTCTCAACTCCCTTGCTTCCTGGTCTACCTACATACTGAAGGTGAGGTCACACGGACCTTTCTCGATTTCTCGATTACTTGGCTAGAAATCTCGCAAACGTTCTCGATACCCCTTTTGTTTCTGCCACCTTGCACACAGCAGTCGCGCGAGGCAGCCTGAACTTGAACGTCTTTGCCCACTCGTAGGCCCATCATGTTTTGCGAACTAGCTTGGTTCCATCTGTCCTTTTTTTGCGCCTATCCTGACGTCACGGTACTTCAATGAAGCTGCCAAGGACACTTTCTTTTCCTTCTACAATGGTAACCTGATAGCGTATTCAAAATTCGGTGATGCAGAATCTACAGAGTTGAGTTTAGAACCACAACACATTTCAGTTAGGACTTCTATAATATGCAAGTAATGGCTCTTTAATGTTCTATCGCTGAATGCTAAGCAAATATGTAATTGGGAGCGTCACCGGTTATGCTCCGATGTGCAAAATAGTCAACCGAGCTGTGTGTGCATGTAACATTAGCAAAGTAAACATAAACGTTAATAAATTCCATATGTCGCTGATGGCTTCTCGTTAAATGGTAACTAAGTGCAATTAAAAATGTCACTAAAGACAAAATAGCCGCTGAACAACCTGAACCCGAAATTGTGAACGCCATAATTATGGATAGAATACTGCATCACATGGCGGAATTAGATAATCAGAAAATGTTAAAATTGTTACGTGTATAAATGTACGAGATCTGGGAATATTAGTTGTGACTAAAATTGCCAAAAGGCACGAAAAGGTACAGACAAGTCATTAGGGGTGAGCTTCAGGTAATCCAACGAGACCTGGTAAGACCAGTTTTCCTGGAAATCGCTCAGCGCAGGTGTGAGCCGGAAAACAAGGGATGGTCGATTCTTCCAAACCCTGTTGCTAATTAGGAAGTGAACGGTACAGAGAGCGTCATAACGCACAGGGACTTGCCTGCAAGAACCCGGAGAGAAAGTTGCCCTCCAGAATCCGACGGGGCAGTACACGTGCCGCCCATACCGCCGAGCGAGCATCTCAGCTACGGGACTTGTATTCCGGATCCTCAAGAGTGAGGGCACATTATAGCTAATATTAACAATCTTCTGTCTTAGTAAAGACACGGTAACGACTCAAGTAATTTAATAACGATCGGCAAATCTCACGCTTTCTTATTTTGGTGAGAATAAAAGTGTTTCAACGAAGTTCTGGTTTTATTCGCAAACACTCACGCATACCCTGGTGTTAAGATCACATGCCAGAGCAGCCGGAGCAGAAGACATCAGAAAGCAGCTGTCGGCGTAGGATAACGGAAGGAGGAGAGACGATTCCACATCAAACCTGAATGTAAAGTAATACTCCAATTTTCCACCTATGGGGACTCATTTCAATTTATCATAATGCCAAAACGTGTATAAACTGTTTTATATTGACAGACTCTTGCTGGAGTTGGATATCTCATCATTTGTGGTGATGAAACACTCGAATTATTCATCCTGTCATTACCTACGCTGTCAAAAGAAACCAAAATAGAAATAAGACAATCTTATGCTATTTCCATCTAAAACACAGTAGGTCCTGAAATGTATGGCACAGCCAGACATGTATCAACTCATTTTACAACCTCTACGAACGTCATAGTTGTCAAAAAGAGTTACATTGCATCAGTTAAAAACATTACGCTAGAGTAGGTATTTGACAATATTATCCTTAACGCATCCCAATAATGTGGTTTGTAAAGTTCGGACATACCTCCTTCCACAAAGCGATGACTGGACCCATTTCTGAGGTGGAGTCCTTTACCTCCGATGGTATGATGGCGATGCATTGAGAGGACCTGCAGCTCTTACCGTGAACTCAGAATGACGTAGACAGAAGCAAATGCTTAGAGCCGTAAGTCCAACCACGAACCCTCAACAAGGAGATCCGCGAACGGAACCACTCAGCCTCTTTGGAAGTTTATGTGTGTGGAAATGTGACGAATTTCCAAATTTCGTAACTATACATACATATTCTACTTACAAAAGCCTATGTAAGTTTCACAGTTGTATGGTATTTTATGGTAGGACTACATAGACCATAGCAAAATTTCACATATGCATTTCATTGGTCATAAAAATATCTAAAAATGTTTCATTTAAGTCAAGATCCTTAGAGCCATTTTCAAGGAAATCAAAATTTTCGAAAACTTTTCCACATAAAGGGTAGTTTTAGGGCGGAGCAATTTTCTTCAAAAACTTCTTGTATCCTTGAAAGACATTAAACCTAAATGCTAACTTTAGTTTTTATCTGAATTTTCGTTTTTGAGTTACGCTGTCCACAGACAGACAGACAAACACACACACACACACACACACACACACACACACACACACACACACACACACACACACACGTGCGGACCATTTTCTAAAAATGTGTATTTTTTATTCAGGGGACCTCAAAATATATATTTCCGGTGAAATCTCGACATCGAATTTTTGGGTGGAATACAATTCCTCTACTTACTAGTACAGAAAGTAAAGGAATGAAGTCTCAAATTCAACATTCACTTTCTACCATCCTAAAAGTAGGTATAATGAAAATCAATCTCCTCAAGTTATTTCGATATATACTATTAAGGAGGTAAATTATAAAAACTTGATTTTTTTTTGAAAAATAATTGCATCTATTGGAGAAAAGTACCAAAACAATAAAGTGTAGAAGAAATGCAGAATGCCTAGAATTAGCTTAAAAATAGTTTGAAGTTGCACTGCACATTATATAATAAATCTTGCTTCCTTTAAAATTAACTCTAGCATCAAGAAGGGCGGGGGGAGTGCACTTTGTGATCACCACTAGTAACAGAATGTGTGAGAAATTTTTAAGAAAAAATTATTTTAAAATTGGGTATTATAAGTTCTCATGCTCTATAAAACTGTGTTTAACACTGTTTAACTGTTCCTTTTTTATTTTGTTGCACCAATTACATTAGATATTTTGCCAATCCTTATTACAGAGCTTGTATTACCAATGGCGGTAACCATTACTGGTAACAAGATATCTCAGCAATTTTTAAAACAGATTTACTTTAAATTTGCCATGCTTATAAAGCTAATATTTAACATTGTTTATCTATTTCTTTCTACTTTTTATATGAATCACATTATACCGATTTGGCGGTAATTTACGACCACCTTGACATTTCATTGTTTCTCAGAAAGACCAACAATGGAACATTTCAAACAAATACAATGCCGTAGTAGAAACAGTGATTGACAATAACTCTTAACTGCATGCCTTTAAGCAAAACATTAAAAGTGAAAATTTGAAAAATTACAGAAGGTAATGCGAGGGTTAATTGTGAAATTAGCATATGTTTACCTTAAAGGGTTATGCTATTAATTTATTAATTACTGAAGGAGAGCTACAGGCTGTAGGATTCAGAAATCGATATCTATCTTATTTTCAGAATACTTTAGCCTAGTATTAATTTCAACACAATGCAGACAAAAATTCATAATTTGGAATATAATGTTATATCTCATGTATTTAGTGATGCAACAAGATTGCGTTTGCTGTATCTCGTAACATTAACAATAATTTATTGCAATTGAATACTATTAAATTATTTTTGAAGAAATAAATGCATCAGATGTAGAACCTGTAAACGTGTATGATAAATAATCATGCTGAATATTATAGTCATACATGTACTTGTGTATTCTTAGGGGACCCCGGAACTGAAAAATAACCAAAAAATTATCAAATAGAAAATTTTCAGGTTTGTGCATATAAATTTTTCCCATACCCCCGTCATCGGTTGGCAGTGAAATTGTTTAGATTTCGCCATTTTTAAAGGTGTCAGGCTTGAAATGTCATGTGCGTCACATTTAAATTCCCCGTTTCTGCTTAAAATTTCGGCAGTATTTTAATAAAGTATGGGCCAGAAAGGGCTCAAAAACAATGAAATTCAAAGAAAGGTAGTGGTTAAGCTATAAATCTGAGGAATGAGACTACTAGACAAAAGAGGAAATGTGTGACGTATGCAGCAGGACGGATTTAGGCTAAACAGATAACCTGATTTATAATCAATGAAGTATGTATTATTTATTTATGCCAACAAACTTACTGTTGGTGTTTTTAAACACACAAGCCGTGTGTGGGCAAAGTTTAAGAGGTAGAACTGGAACTTAAAAATTCAATGCCACAACTGGGAATTGAACCACAGACCTTCCGCCTTAAATGAAGTATGTGTTTACAAAAGTAGATTTTTCTCTAGTTTACATTCTTTAATGCACTATCTGCTCCATGCGCATTAAATTGTGTGATGTGCTCCTAGAATTTTTCCAGCATGAGCTCCATTTATGTGACTTTAACTTCAGTCTTGGTTTCATAATCTGAACATTTATCTAGCCTTAAACAAATTAAATACACTACACAGTTTATAATATTTTCAATGGCCATCAGAGCAAATAAGTTGATTATTTTTTTCTTCCTGCTAGAGATTGATGGAGTTTGCGCACTTAGGGTTTAAAAATAATAAAATTGTTGTAATATTCTAGTTTTTTTTATTTTTATAGAGTATGTTTAATATGAAGGTATTGTCGCATTGTGAATAAGTTGAATAATTAATTCGATCAAAACTCTAAAACAGATTATGCTGAAAGTTTTTGTGGCAGTTTATAACATAAATACCCTTAAGTGTGCGTAATATTTATTTCATGCGCATAAAAATATAGAAGATTCAAAAGTCAGTCCATGGGCCCCTTGCTAAACACTACCTGTGGTTCATTTGTTATCCACGCCTGGACCAATTTCCAATCTTGACAATCCAACTTCTAGCTGTAAAAAATAGAAATTGTGCCCTAAAAAGTTTGAAGCTCTTGGAAAGTTTGTCGTTGACGGTCCGTTAAAGCGGGAGAAGACACGACTAAAGGGTGCTTTAAAATTGTTTGTATTTCTAAGGCTGGTCGCGGAGAACACCACTTTTATTTTTGTCTTCTTTGCCGTGCAAGTAATCGCCCCGTAGTTGTTTCTCCTAGAGATTACCACTACGTCACGTACCTGGACCTGTTTTTTGTTGCTTCGACAGACATGTTGGGGGAAGCACGGACAACCCGGGATCACAGAGGTGCTTGAAACTTTCTTATCGATTATCTCATTCTTTGTTTGGTTAAAACAAAGCGTTGGCTGTGCTTCATAATTGCTCTTTCACACTCATTCTATGTAGGCCAAAGTTTGAACTGTTGCCTTGCCCTTAGAAGATAAAGGGCAAACTAATTAGCGGAAATTGACAAAAGCAGGCATTGATACAATCTTATCCATTTAAATTTTCTATTTATTTATATATAGCTATTATTTTCATTTATTATGATTCTAGGAAGTACTTAAAATGTTTTCAATGTATTCGGACGCCGGTAAACGACAGCGGCAGCAGCGGCAACACGACAAAGACGGTCGGGGCCGGGCTGCCTTTCCTCGCTGGGGGTACATACATCAAACACGCTCAAGGTCAGGCTTCACGCGACTGCTTGTGTATGCGTGACTAACAATCGAGCGGCAACACAAAGGGCTTTCGAGATTATTCGTGAAGTTTCCGGCAATGGCGTGTGTGTGTAAGTTCGAGTATAGTTCGTGTTACGTCATCCTCAATATGTAACGAAGTGAGTTGACGACAGGAGTTAATTGTGAGCGAGTTACAGACAAGAGTAAGCCCGTTCTCAGTTTGAGTGTGTGTGTATGTATGTGTGTGTATGTGTGTGAACCGCGACTGTAGTCGCGTCGTGAAGGAAGATAGCGAAATAGTTATGAGTGTTGAGTGATTGTATGGTCAGAGTTAGTCTTTGAGAGATAGAGAAAGTGAAGAAAGATAGTGAAATGACCGAGTCAAAGTTAGGAGAAGAAAACAGTTGAGTTGTGATATCACGCAAGACCGTACACAGTGTTAACGTCAGGAAAAGTGAGTTGTGCCAAAGTTTTAGAAGAGAATAGAATGGAAGGAAAGTAATTGGACTGGATTTTTCGGTCATTGTCACACTATTTTTAAAAATTACACTGTATCTATCCTTTGCGTTATGAATTTTGTATCACTTCACAGGTAAAAAAAAACAAACAAACAACCAAACAAACAAACAAACTTAACTCCAAGTTTGGAGTGGAAAGTTACATTTTGTTATGTATTTCCATAATTTAGGGGGCATTTTGCGTTATACATTGGTACCAACCACTATTAAACATGGATAATTGCCTGCTAAGCCAACTAATATTGTTCTTTTCAAATATATGTGCGTTTTTATTCTCCACTTCTGCTTTGAAAAGCTTTTTCCTGTAAATGTTATTTGCTGGAGTAATAGATACGTTTTTCCAAAAATTCATGATAACTTACGTAAATGTTAGGTTTATAAAAATAATCTCCGAGTACAGTTGTGGCTCTGCTGTGATGTTAGTGATGTTATGTTTTAAGGGGAGGTTGTAAGCTCTATGCTTGCAATGTTAATTTTAACAAGTTTAACTCCACTTTTCAGATAAACTATTCACTCTGGAAGTATAAAATTTTGTACACATATAAATCAATGCTTTTTAAACGTACTGACATTTTATACAACATAGATATTATTTCCATACATATATTTTTTAAATTTAACGGATATATAATTTTCTTATTCATATCCGTCCTTGGACAGTTAAATTTATTTTAAAGACACTTTTGGCAAATTCTTAGGGGTTAAACTTGCAAGATCAGCAAAAAAAAAAAAAATAAAATAAAATGACTTTTGACTGAAACCAGCTTTTTTTGTGCTACCGCATTCGCTCCATATTCACGAGCGTGGAAAGTTAAAATACATGCAGTGAATATATCGAATCATATCAGTTTATTTTTAAGAAGTAGTACTTGTTTTGTAGATTGTGTTTACTGCACCTTTATTATGAATCTACGCCTGAGGGTCAGTCCCATTTAACATTCCCGGTTAATGATGGACGCGTTACACAAGAGGGATGAAGTGTCCATTCCTGTTGATCATATTAATAAGCACTGAGGGATAGCAGGATCACTGGTATAGGAAGCGCTCAAGCATGTCCAACCATTTAATATCATTTGTTCCGTTCGTCGCTTGGTCAGCAAGCACTTCCTTTACATCCCTATCTAATCTGAGCATCAAAATTGAAAACCATCAGCTCTTACTCTCGTGTGGCTTAAGTTGACGTTCTTGTACACAAACCGCCTAAGAAAATCTCATTGCACCTCGCGTGTACATCAAATTATTTATCGTTATACGAAACTTGGAATTTTTCATTGATTGCTTTGGGCCATGGTGCAAGTATATGCCACTGCTTTTGCCAAATAACCTTAACTAATAACCAAAACAAATGGCGTGGAAATAAAATACATATTCACGCTTTGGATTGTATTGGTAAAAAGAGAAAGAAGTAGTAAGTGCTTTCAGTTTGTCATGATAGCTCTTGTCACGATTGGTAGCCACACATTATACTATAGTGCAAGAAACGCCTTTGAAGGGGGTTAAAATCTAAGGGGAAATCTTGAGGAGCACCCAGTTAGCGAAATGTATAATGTGCATGTGTGATAAAGTTTTCAGGGAATGTGAACTAAAGTTTGAATGGTATTCATTAAATATATAATAAGGCAGAACTTTATAATAAGAAATCTGATGTGTTGCACTCACATGACTTTCTCTACCCTGTACTAACCATTCTTACAAACTTTTATTCCTATATCATCTTCATGTTAGTTGAAATAAGGAATTGCAGATTATTGCTTATTTCCCTGTAAGTGCAAGTAGAATATGGGTATACAGTAGGCTTTGAGTGATAGTCAAATCTATTAAAAGTTTCAAATGACATTTTCTTTGCATGGCTAACATATAAAGAATAAACAACGATCTTCCATTTGACGAAAGTACAAGTTTTCCGAAACTCTCACAAATAACAAGGAATATCTCCGACATAGTTCAGTCTACAAGAAAAAAATATTTGGACAGCAATTGTGTGCTTTAGCAAGATCTACATGTTTGTATAGTAAGATTTGGTCTATCTCTTACGGTTTACCAGTTGCGCAATCTATCCAGAATAAACAGGACTGCGTGGACTATAGCCAGAAAATTTAGAATATATACTTCATTTGCCATAAATTTATGTTAAACCAATTGTATTTTAATCAAAATCGTTACACCCATTTTCGAGAAAATCAAAACTTCTGAACAAGTTTCTATGTAAAGGGTAGTTTAGGGTGGAAGAATTGTCTTCAGAATTCTCGTGTTACATCCTTAAAAGAAAACTTAAATACCAACTTTGGTTTTTAACCGACTTTTCGGTTTTGAGTTATGCTGCCCACAGAGTGACATACAAACGCGCGCGTGCACACACACACACACACACACACACACACACACAGCACACACACACAGCACACACTCACGCACGCACGTACCTTTTTTTTCTAAAAATGCCTTTTTTGGATTCAGGGGGCCACTGAAATTTTGACATCGAAATTTTGTGTGGAATACAGCACTTCCTCTACTTACTACACATAGTAGAGAAAGTAAGAAAAGTTAACAGAAAAGTATTCTCTCAGTGATGTCAATGCATAAAGGAAAAATAACTTAATAAATAAATAGATGCGTAAATAAATACATAAATAAAATAAAGTAGCACATTCTCCCTCCAACTCAAACCATAATTTGGTAATTTGTCATAACTAATATATTTCTGATCATAGTAAAACAGCAGGAATAGATAATAGACAATAGATAATAGAGAATAGAGAAACATGTAACGGTGTTATCGCCATAATACGTATTGTCATATTGATGTAATTCACTTTGTAAATATATTTATTTCTAGTTTCTTCACATGATTAGTCAGTTATAACAAAAGAGTGATCTACTTAATCATAGAGATCTTTATTCTCACAAATGTATCACATAAATCACAAATCACTACACACAAACATATATAATATACTATATTTCTCCAGTTCTACTTAATTTTGCTGTTTCCATTTAGTTTCAGTTAAGTTTTAAGTATCTATATATTAAAAGTTTCCCTAGCCAGCATACATGTATCACAAGTGTGTGTGTTTGTGTCTGGAAAAAGCAAAGACTTCAAGCTCCCCTCTTTTACCCCTTGTTGCTATGTCATCAAGTCACCACACTATGTGATAGGTAAGGTGATGAATGCGCCTCGAAAGACCCCAGTTAACGACACAAAATCCGCCGAAGATTATCTTTGGCGTTCTTTGTACCTCTTGCGGCGCAAATGGTTCTGGTGGTTTGTATACACCAAAGCCATTCTACATACATAGAGGCAACTGAGCCACAAACTTCGTAATTTATACCTCATTATTAGCACGGCAACAACGGTCGTAAATGGACAAAGGTGCCGTAGCAACAAATGTCCCGCGATAACAGACACTTCAGTGTATATTGTCATTTCAACTTAATGGTTTTGTAACGTTACTAATGCTGGTAATTATTGTCTAGTCGATCTCTGCGTCCGTCTGTCAGTAGCTAGATTAATGACTGCATTTATGCTTATTCTGATATTTACTGTGGCTATAATAAAACCAATCATTACAGTTACTCGATGTCACTTCTTTCAGAAGCACAAGATATGTCGTAACGCTGTTAATAGCCCAAGATTCGAGTAAATCACACTTTCAAAACAAATTTTAATCATGTAAATGCGTTAACAATCCTTTAAAACATGTTAAGTGTCCTTCATTTGGCTTTTGGGGTGAATAAAACGGGCGAAACTCTTTTAACACTCAGTCAGGCATGGTATTGCAGTGGCGGTGCGGTTATGTGCACTTGCATTTGGTTTACGGAAGCACTTTTGAATCTTGTGCGATAAATATCGATTCATTAGTGACTTCTTTGGTATTGCTTAGTTTAAGTTGGCGACAAGGTTGAAGTGCATAGCCTTAGAAGATACACCAAGTGATCGTCGCGTAATCTGTTAGTATAGTTCAATTTGGAGAACACACACTTATACACACTGTTCTTCCAAAAGCTTATTTCTCTGTCTACTAGATTTTAATCGACAAACACATCAGATTTGTAGTAAATGCACTGCAAGTTTCATAAATTGGTAGAACTTTCTAGTTAAAGAAATTATAATATCTTATACATGTTATTCTTAAAACACAGGAGGCTGGTTGCTATAAGCTGCCTTTGAAATTCCATGCTGTTTATACAATAACATCACAATAAACAAAATAATGCTCACTTAGAACAACAAAAATTTTATGAACTATTAGAAAATTCAAACCAAGTTTAATGCTGCAGAAAATAATTTGACATAAACTGTATGTTTTAACAAGATTTACTTTTCTGTACCACATTACTTCCACTTACTGGTGTTTTGCTCCTCACTGTAACTTCTCTATCTGACCTTACCTTGGTCATCTCTTGTTCTCTTCCAACCCCGATGCTATTAGGGTTCCCGAGGGCTAGGGAGTCTTTATTTTTTACAACCTCTCCATTTCTCTAATTTCTCTATAAAACCTTAACCCCTAACATGCTGACCTATCATGGCATGTAATGCATCCTCTGATTGGTAATCAGAGGATATGGTCGGTGAATTTATTTTGATAATTCTCCCGGTCAGGTCGGTGAGACCCGTAAACCAACGACAGGTGTGGTCCTCCAGACATTCTGGGGGTTGTGAGAGAGCGATGTGACCGCCAAAACATAAAAATATGGTGCTCTCTAAAAAGCGGTTACATTTATTGCTAAGTCTCTTCAATATTTATTGAAAAATATTGGAGAGCAAGAGGATTAATGACTTCATTGTCAGAAATCCAGCATTAGCTAACATCATCATTTTAATCGACATAAGCATTTTCAGAAATTATCTTACTCCTAATTTTCTTGTAGGTACAAGGGGAATATGGAAATGCCGGTTGGCTTTAAGCGATAGTGAAATGCTTTAAGAGCTGGTTGCTATGCAGTGCGTTTGAAATCCCGTTCTCTTTGTAGCGCCAAGAGATAAAAAAGACCACATTCCTATTGGAAAAAGGTATAAGTATTGGCAAATTCAAACGAATAATAAAGAACATCTCGGAAATGGTTCTCTCAAAAGATAAGAGGCATTTGAAATGAATTTTGTGTTTTAACGAGATGCACATTTTGTGTTTAGTAAACTTTTGTCTGTCTCTTGATGTTTACTATTGATGGAAAAATAATCCAGATTGAAGAGGGCTTCTGATGCAATTCTCATAAAATTCAAGGTATAAGTTAGAAACTGTCATGGATTCACCTGTCTGTGTCCGTTACTGGATACCGACTGTGTGGGCGTGATTCTGCACGCCACAGGCACTAGCTGGCTCTCCCTCCGACTGAAGGAGGGGGGTGGGGAATAACAGCTAATTACTTAAGCGTCTCCAAGCGTAATCAGCACGTACAGTACGGATTCAAGAGAAACAACCTAATTATTACATTCAATGTTCACCCTTTTATATGAAATTATTTTGGTTGTCACTACAAAGTTATAATCTTAAATAAGAATTTGTGAATAATGATAAGCGTGATTTCCTTTTCTTTTTTTGTTTTTAATTTATGAGTAGCTTACGGTTCTCACTCGGATATAGGTAAATCGTTTGGTACAGATCGGTTTAGATGGTGAAAATGTATACATAAGATGTGAGCAGGCGATTCATCCAAGTCCGAGATATTCGAGCCAGCATAAAAAAGGCTTCTTTTCAGTCATGAATTCTCAAAGTCGGTAGTCTCCAAACTTTTCCAACAAACACAATCTCTCTTTGTAATGCATCTGACAGTAAGCTTCATTTACTATATGGCCATTATGTCCTTTTTCTTTTATTTAGGCTTTTTTTTTTTTTTTTTTTTTTCATTTTAAATTTGTGATTACCTTAATTTGTGTAGTCTTATTGGGAAGCGGTTAGTACATTCTTGCAAAAGGTGAGCCAGCTCAGATCGGATTATAAGGATCTGGTCAAGGGTGCATGGAAGAGGGTCATTGCCGCAAAGGTGGGAACAGAGTTTGGATTTTAACCCTCCACAGTCACACTGGGGTCCCTCACACCCCACCTCAAATTCTTTTTATTGCCACTCGTTCAACAATGTTTCCAGGGTATTTTCGGCTCACACAAGTTCAGTTCGTATTCTTGTGCTAGTATTACAACCGTTTTACGTGTGAATTTCGTCCAGAGAAGTTACAGGTAAAGTGCTGCTTATTCTGGGTACAAATTACCGCTGTGTGGCTGAGTTTGTAGTTCCAGGTATGTACTTTTTCTTTCATTTGGTTGTATATGCCCTTTGAACACCGTATAATCCACGAGCAATTACTTTCCTTTGGAGGCAAATATCCTTTCAGGGTTTATATGACATCAAAGCTTGATACATATGGAGCCCAATGGCATGAAAATAACCTATATGGTCAATGCTATACCATACGTTGGCAAAATAGAAGTTGAAACCACCTGTCATTATATAGAAGGGCGGTGAGTAATGAACATAGGGCACAGATGTGCTTAGAATGTGCAAATTCAGTTTTAAATTATTGATACAACTTTATTTTCCTCATGCCACAATTTTTAATGCAACATATTGGTTAAATGTAACTGTATAATTACTATTGACATAAAACAAAACTAACTGAAATGAAAACATGAAAAAGTTATGCTAATAAATCAGAATTTGTTTTATGGTTTTTTATAGCTTTATTTGTTTCTGAGTATGTACGTAATAAATTTCACTCATCAGATTAAATAATTACAATTATGCTGACAATATATCAATTAATGTCAAATACAGGGTAGTGTCTGTAAGACCCAAGTGTGACTTGAGTTCCTTAAAAGTAAGTGTGAGCGTGGATGTTTAAGAAATAGTGTATTTAACTTTCAGTCTAACAAATATATATTGATACTTGGAGACTACAGTGAGTCGCTTAAGAGTGTACGCCCTGTCCGTGATTGTGATTGATGGACAGAAGGGGGACACCTTGAACCATCGCGACCCAACACAGGTATTATGGGTTACTGCATCGCCGCCCCCCCCCCCCCCCCCCCCCGGACGGACCACCGATGCGCTTTTCTCACCCAGGGAGAGGGCAAGGAGATAACCGTTGCGGCCCAGGCGGCAACTTCCGAGGCGGATGGTCGGAGAGAGAGGTTTATACAGCACACGGATGTATACTATCCCCGGTCTATCCTCGTGGTTCTCAATATATAGTATGTTATTCGATTCATAAATACACCACTTCAACCTACTCTACCGATGCTGATACTATGTGGTTAGTCTTTTCAAGACTTCTTCCCATTTAAATTTCTTTCGTTATTACCACAAGTTTAAGATAGCTACAGTGAATAGTTTGCTCTATAAGTTGAATTTGTTTACCTTTAACATTTTCCGAGAAAACGAGTATTTTACGTAATTAATTGTAGCTCACAGAAAAATCCGTTCCAACTAAACATGGAGAAAACAAATATGGATATTAAATTTGCAAAGAGATGAACCGCGTGGCCTGAGCACACACAGGCAATACAAGGAAATAATCAATAAGATAATTTCTGCAAATGTCTATCTCAAGTAACACGAAGATATAGGAATAAGAGTTTGTAAGAATGGTTAGTACAAGAGTAGAGAAAGTCATGTGAGTGAAACACATCAGAGTTTCACCATCTAGACTCCCCATGAACTGTCAAGGTATTATATTGTTGCATATTCTGTGGAAATAAATTATAACTCAACTAACCATTTTAGTAACATAAAGTACATAACTTTAGACGGAGAATTAATTTATTTTTGGAAATGATGCACAGGAAGGTTTCGTTTCTAAATCATTAACGAAAGAATCATAACGCCTAGGTTGAAACTGCTATAGAATAATATTGTGCTGAATATATCTGAAATAATGTTTCACAGAAGAGAATTAGTATAAGCAAGAACTGGAGGATGTTTCACGACAGAAGGCTTCCTCTCAAAATAATGAAATTCTTTTTGAGAGGGGAGGAGCGCGTCAGTTGTAAATATCAACTCCGAAGAGGAGTACAGCAGAGCTACATTAAAATGGATAAAAATTCCCATCTTAAATATTTATCATCTAAACACAAGGGAGTGGCGTGTCAGCACTAATTTGCCGTTCAATAATTCATAACGCTATAAATGTGTTGTTTTAATCCGCAGTCGAGTTTACATTACAAGCGTACGACAGATCCTTTACGAATTTTATAACAATAGACAGAACATTCCTTTGTTATAGTTCGCTCTGTGAAGCGAATGACAAAGAAAGAATGCTGCTAACATCCTTTGAATGAACGATATTCAATATCATCCTTGAATTGATCATTCATCTGTAAAGAAATTTAAATATAAGGTCTTCAAAACAGCCACTCACGGTCAGTGTTTTCATAATCCTATTTTAAACATTACATACCGCATACTCTTGTAGTTTACAGCGGTACACATTTATAGGAAAATATGTAAAAAATGTGATGTGTTGCACTCACATGACTTTCTCTTCCCGTGTACTAACCATTCTGCCAAACTTTTATGCCTATATCTTCTTCGTGTTAGTTGAATTAAGGGACACTAGGAGTGTAATTTGAAAGATCCACATTTTTTCATAGATTTTCCTGAAAATATTACTGTGTTTGTATTTATATGAGAATAGGAGGTACAACTAATTTCATTAAAATTGGATAATTCGTTTAGGATATATAAATTATTTTATGAATTTAATAGGCACATTTTCAAAATAGAGCTCGCGTCTATTGACTTTTCAAAATTCATTTATATTGCCAGAACTGATACTCTAAAACATGGGTAACTATTGTATGAACAGATATTTCAAATACGTTTGCTGATTATGCTGTACATATTTTTTAATTACAAAGAAAATGTAATCTTAAAAAATATTGATTTTTTTTCATACAAAAAAAATTTTGAATTCATGTTAATGATAACATCAATTTTGAATCATAGTTTTGTTTAGCTGGTGTTTATGAATACTTTTGGAAATTTTCATTGAATTTGAAGCAAAACTAAGGCGCGACCTTCTTTTGGAATGTGCAGAAATGTAGTTTTGAGAAAAACAGGCTTTTATATAGGAGCATCCTGTGTACGTTAAGGGAAGAGCGCTATTTGAAAGGGCCGTAATGGCCACATGGAGTGGGGGATAGGAAAAATGTTAGCTGATCCAAATACATAGGTGTTCCAGGAATATTTTAAGGTAAAAAAAAAAAAGAAAAAATTTTCGACTTTTCGACAATTTTGTCCAAAATTTCACTCTCAGCGTCCCTTAAACATTTGCAGGAATTATCTTATTGTTTATTTTCTTGTAGGTACAAGGAGAATATGGGAATACAGTAGACTTTGAGCGTAAGTCATATTTTAAAGCTTTCAGATTCCATGCTCTTTACACGGTTAATATTTTAAAAATGACTAATGATGTTCCATTTGACAGAAGTATAAGTTTTTCAAAACTCACACTAATAACAAGGAAGATCTCCGAAATGGTTCACTCTGAAAAAATTATTTGTACATAAATTGTGTATTTTAGCAAGATTTACATGTTTTGTGTAGTAAGATTTGGCCTATTTCTTACGGTTTAGAAGTTCTTCAAAAGTCATCCAGAGTAAACAAGATTACGTGGGTTATAGCCTGAAAACTCAAAATATACATTTCATTTGTCATAAAAATATCTTAAATGTATGTCATTTTAATCGAAATCGTTAGCCATTTTCAAGAAAATCAAGATTTTCATAAACCAAAAGCAACAAGTACTAAGAACCTCTAGATATTAATACTGAATATGCCATATATGAGCTGGTTTAAGATTTTAGTTATAGTGACATATACACTGTTTATAATTAGTATTGTTAGCACACCATTAATGTTATCATAATTATCCTCTTCATGCATGTTGGGTTGTGGTACGAGGCAAAGAACTTCTGAGGAACTTCGACGTAACTTCAGGAAGCGGCTTCAAACTTGTTATGTAGAGGTCAGATATAATTAGGGCAAAGTTAGTAAGCAAGTCTTAATTGGTAACCGTATTTGTATTCACTGCTATTCTAAAGCGGATTTTCTTAACACATTGATATCCCTGTCTCTTG
Source organism: Tenodera sinensis (assembly GCA_030765045.1). Classification (NCBI taxonomy): domain Eukaryota; kingdom Metazoa; phylum Arthropoda; class Insecta; order Mantodea; family Mantidae; genus Tenodera; species Tenodera sinensis. Next base: position 21,063,196 of record CM060964.1, read on the forward strand.
AAACTTGGACTTCCGCAGACATGCTTTTCAAATGGCACAAACCACACTCGTCGAAGCTAGATTAAGTTTCTGCTGGAGGGAAACTGGATTGTGTGACATGATTGTCAGAAATTGAACAGTTTTCGTTCAAAAATGTATTTAGAGCTGCATTTAAAAGCACAAAACAAAGGACTGTCGGAGATAAGCTGCTTCCGCCACCTACCAGGTGCTTCGCGTGCCTGCTGTGTGTGCATGACAATTGGTGGTGGAGAGACAAAAGGAATTGAGATCGTTCGCAGCGCTTCTGAGCCATGGCGGTGAATGCATGTGCAGAGTTTCTCGAAAGGTCGTGTGACGTCATCCTCAGTATAAAAGAACATAAGACAGGAGAAGTATGAGTGATTTTGAGGATAGAACTACGGGAATAAGTCGGTCAGTGTGTCAGCATGTGTGAGACTGCTGCGCGTGTGTGTCGTCCCAGAAGATACGTCGGTAATCGCGAGTGATTGTAACGCCGTAGTTGACTCTATAAGAGATGGAGAAAGTGAAGAAAGACTCTGAAAGGACAGAGCAAGGTTATGAAAAGAACAGTTGTGAGTTGTGATAGCAGGAATGACTGTGGACTGTGTTAACTAAAACTGTTTTTGTAGTAAAACCTTAGAGGACAATAAAGAGAAAAGTAATCGAACTTGGATTTTGTCGTTTTGTCACAATAAATTGATAGTATTGGGCGAATGTTACATAAATTTGCGGGCTGCCAGGCTCATGTACACTGAGAGACACCCTTAATTAGCTCGCCAGACACCTTACCTGGCAAAAATAAGCATATGTGTTTCTTCTTGAATGAATATGAACTAATAAAAGTGTTTCATACGAAAGTTTTTTGTCCTGAAGAGACTTGAGTATATTGTGGAATATAAACACGAGGATTTAATAAATGAACACTAAACTCTGATTTCTAGACTAAATACTCTCCTTATTCTTCTTGAAAGACGACTGTATAAATTAGAGAAACAGCCAATCTTCACCACTGTATTGGTCTACCCATTTACAGAAAATTCCTGAAAAATAGAACGAAACACGAAGCATGACAAAATCGACTATGTTGACCTAGAAATCCTCACTGGAATGAATTAACAGCATTTAGTGGTCTGTTTATTTTGTGAAACTAAATTCACTCTGGGATTTTCATTGAAGTCCCTTCACGTCCTTGTTGCATTGGATGAATTGCTATTTAGTTGTGACAGGATGTTGTTGATTAAAAGCCCTTGAGTGTGGCTTCACAGAGCTAAAAGGCATCGTGGACTGATAACGCAGAGCAATACGTAATAATCTGCAACATAGTTTGCAGAGAACCACTAGGTTTTAATATACTATTCTGCATATTTTTCAGGTACCTTTTAAGATGTTGGAAACACACTGAGTCACTGCTTTGAAGATATAGCGATTCATTGAAGCAAATAAGACAAGTTTATTAGAATATGAATGCACACTTGTTCAGATATCAGTAATCCTTGCTCCGACGTAAGACGTATTTTATAATGCATGTTTTGAAATAGTATATAGCATAACCTGATGCAGCGGCTATGGCTCAAGCTTGTCAGGAACCAGGAACTTGGAGAGATAAATGGACAAGATTCACCCACGTCAAAGCAAGGAGCACTATTGGCAGATAACTGGAGTCGTCTGGTAGTTCCCTTCTCCCCACCTCTTGAACATTCTAGAACTCTGTGGAAAATGCCATCTGGTCCATAATTGAGTATTCCTGTGGGTGAGTCAGTTACACCTCAAAGCAATCAATAGAATTCTTCTCTCTGGACACCCGTGTGTGTGTGTGTGTGTGTGTGTGTGTGTGTGTGTGTGTGTGTGTGTGTGTGTGTGTGTGTGTGTGAGAATAGGCAGTTACTAAAAGCAACTAAAACGTATTTGTAGTGCATTTTCCGTGAAAATCTACATTTACGTTGTAACGCATTTATTTTACTGCGTGCGACAACACTTGAACTAAACATTTAATGGACAATGGATTGGTCGAGGAGGTCCAATAGCATGACCTCCCCGTTTGCCGGACCTCAATACATTAGGTTTTTGGCTATGGGGACATTTAAAGACATTGGCGTATGCCAAACCTATCCAAAATGTACATACATTGCACGTTTTTCTAAAATGGCTCCTGTTTCAACGAGTATCTCCTTGCGGAGATGTGTTTATAGGAACATATATTGTAATTTTGACCAATCTCAGCTCCCGTAGCAATATCGGACAGCTTTTTGAACACCCTGTATAGTATGATATAAAAAACTGAACAAAAGGCGAGTATAAACACTCACGAAGGTCTAGAGGTAGAGCAATTAAAGTATAGTAAAGAAATATAAATAAATAGGAAGTCACATTTGGAGATAATGCCAAACTGTAGGATATAAACGGCAGATTTAAATTATAACCCACATGGAAAAAACAAACTAGGTAGACCAGAGGAAGGATGGTATCAGCAAATGAGAGCCCAAACCGGTTGAACCGCTAACCGCAAAAAAGAAAACCTTCTATTAAGATTACGAGAATGGATGCGACGTTCAACGCGTAAAATAGAAGAAAATCTGCTGAAATATGCGCTTATACTTCTGAAATATTTTAAAGATGATGTTGTTTTATTGAAGGAGGTAAGTGCATTCTGTGCTCTCCGGGAGGCGTATTTAACAACATAACTTACATACCTCCGTGTAAGCTTTTAAGTGCCTTAAAATACCAACGAATATAACTTTACCATATACCGTAACTAGTTGTGAGTATAGGATATTGAATACTGAGCATCGTGATTAAATGTGTTCGCGTTTTAAAAGGAAATCGAAGACGATACGGCTACGTTTATAATTCCTCTAAATTTCCCAGATTAGAAGATAAAATGATAAGGTGATGATCTTAATATTTAAAGACTGAATTCTACTGCCGTGTGTCTGTTTTGTAAACGTTCTCGTACCCCTACAGATAAAAATCACAGGTAAAAAGGGGGAATTAAAAAGGGGAGGTTTACAAAACAATTCCATACCCTTTAGACAAATTTAAAAATAACACAGGGCAAAAAATTACTTCCATTTCTCAGAGGGAACTGCAAAGTGTAACCGGTAGTGCTTTGAACAACGAAGGTAGGCAGTTCCAACATCTCTTTGCGTGAGAAATTTACTTTTCCTTTTAAATGTTTATAATATGTGTGTTAGAAATAACTTAAGCAACAAAATCCTACTATACTTCCTGCGACTTCCTCTAGCGCGTACCACACACACAGCAACAAACGTCGCCGGCTGGCCGCACACCGCGAAACCGGTCACGCTAAGGATTGCCTACCTATACAGGGTGGAAGGGAAGTCATTACATTCCTTCTAATATATGCTTCATAGAAACATTATAAACAAAAAGGTCAAATGACATTTTGTTCCTTTATCAGCCGATTTCGAAAAAATAAATGGTTTTTGATCCAAACTGGATGCATAATTCCACAAGAATGTACGAAGGTAACAGTTTGTTACTTGTAAGGTGCGTAGAGTAACTTATTTCTGATATAGCTTTGGTAGTAATTATGCGACATCACACAGGGTTTCGAAATAATTAATCACTTAAAAGACGTGAAGGACTACTCCAAGCAGCTTCTGCAGATTTGGATTTGGATTTGGATTTGGTTTAAGGGCGCTCAACTTCTAGGTCATCAGCGCCCTTAACAGACTCATGGCAATAGCCAGATATAAATTTCACTCAAAAAATAAAAATACTAGAAACAACAAAATATACAAGGTAAAAAGCAGTGGCAATAGCCAGATATGAAACAAGGTGATAAATATGTCCAAAATCAGAAACAGATAATTAAAAATTTTAAATCCTCAAATTTATATTGCACTGCGCTAAAAAATTAAAAACTCTATCAACCGCTGTTTTGTCGTCCGCTAGGACCTCTGCAAGTCTGGCAGGCAGCTGCAGAGAATCCCGAAGGTGCGCTAGAGAGTAACACTCTAGGAGCACGTGGCGAACCGACAAAACGTTGTCACACAGCGGAAGCTTTTGCAGACGTGAAGTATGTCGACAACGCTGCGTTGAGGTTGGTCAGGGAATTGACCTAGTTTGTGGGTGTAAACAGGTCGGACGTTTTCGCCTTCGTGTAATGTTTTGGGAGATAACGCTTGTGATTGGCCTACACTCGCACAGTAAACACAGAAAAACAAGGCACGGCATGAGTTTGTTTCCAAGACGCACCATTGCTGTGTTTGTTTATGTACTGAGCTAGGGAAAGTGCCACCCACACAATCTGCACTATTACCAGGTTGTTTGAGACAAAACCAAAAGATCTCTGGAGAAAATGGTCAGAGGCAAAAACGTAAGATACAAAATGTATTCCAAATATCGAGATCTATTACTGGTTTAAATTAACATAATGACTTCTGTTTGCAATAATATGCAAACACAAGCAACAGACATCTTCACATAACATTTTCTCACTACCTGGTGAAAGGTACTGCTTTGACCATATGTTAAACAGAGCTTCTACGTGATTAGTGTAATAAATTTGCCCAGTACAGTTATTGTCAAAAAAGAACCGTTTCGCCGAAAAATAATTGTGTTATATATTTTATGTGATTTAGGTTATGGACGAATGGGTTTGTTATTTCACTAACATTCGTGCAAATAGTGTGTTAACAATGCTTTAATGTTCTTAAACGTTTACCATCTAAGCTCATAACTTCCAAATTAGTCATCTTCGAACCTCACAAGTTCCAAAAGGGTACTTTACAAAACTCACAAGATCCATTATTTAAAGCCCAGTAATTTTCATTCTTTCACAAATAAACAGAATTTGAAAGGCAATTCGTAATATTTAGACATACTTTTTTTCATAACAATAGCTTCCGCCGAAATAGAAATCGAGTTTAACCAATACTAATTGGTTTTCGGTTGTTCACAACATTTAGGTTTTTGGATCATGTGAGGTAGAATCTCTGGTTAACTAAGCCTGAGTACCTTCCACCCGGTACAGACAATGAAAAATATTATAATATTCGCCAAACTTAAAGGCATATGGAGGCTGGGCGTACTGCAGACTCCAGCGAATCCTACGCTTGCCCCTCCTACCAGCGCTGCCGAATGTGGTGCGTGCATCTCACACAACCTTATGTACAGACCCTCTACCGGTACACGCACTACGCTTGGCAACAGCGCTCTGCTTGAGCATTGGCCAGCGTTCACATGCCTTTAACTTTTGCGAGGAGTATAGTTTGAACTGAAATTGCCGTTTCTTTTCGTAGGGTATCTCAGATCTACGAGTCAGAGGCAGTGACCAACAATGGTGTTATTGAATATAAAGTCGGTACATGCACATTACATACGCTTGCTCGAGAAATTATTGAAGTATTGCGTTCCAGCGTGAAATGAAGAGCAGGAACACGATAAATCGTACAACCAGGCCTACTTCATACGTAATGAGCAAGTCAAACGTATTGTAAGCTCCGAGTTGTATATTTGGAAATGAAAGGTCGAGCTGGGCTTATTAAGGAGATAGGAAGGCATCATTAAGCTTGTTTAAAGGCTGTGAATGAGATAGGTAGGTTTGTGTGTGTGTGTGTGTGTGGAGAGGATATAGACCAGGGAATAGCAGGTGGCAAGGTTGTGGTGAGGTAATACGTTGTGGTGAGGTCCGCAGCACAATGTCATCCAGTTTCCTTTTAAGTATGTAGATAATTGGAACAATTAACGTTTAAACACGTACTCCACTGCTGCAGTGCTTTATATTTGTAAGGTGCTGATTTACAGCTACAGCCGTGTACGAGCTCAGCGGAACATTTTCCTTCAAATACGCTATAATATTGAATGTGCTTTAAATGCAGTTATCGTAATTTTCTTTTTCAACACGCCTCCATCCGTTCCTCGTTTTTAAGCGCGCTTTAGGCTGTCTTTCATGGAGCTTGATTTTTTCATTTTATTGATTTGAACTGACTCAACATCGAGTGCAGTAACGAAACTTATATACTATTCCATTACTTATGTACTTAAAGCATCAAATGAGAGTTGTAAGAGGAAATTCCTAGCTTATGCTTAAACGTATTTTAAACATTTAATAAATTGCAACCAAATAACAATTCGACAGATCCCACTCCTGACACCACAGTGATAAAAATGCCAAAGACCAGTCCAGGAACCTTTTTCTATGATTTTATTTTCCTACAAAACTTTTGTGCAATTACACGGTCCTCTTTTACTCACGAATGTTTTCTTCTTGTAGCCTTGACTCATTCAATTCTGCCTTTCTTCACTTTCTCTGTCCTTGACGTTACAATCACTCGACATTACAGAAACTGCTTCACTGGCTTTACTTCGGCACGACGTATCTCTCCCGACGACAGTGCACACATATTGCATATCCAATATACCGATATACCTAAAATAATTGATAAAGTATGGATAATAGAATACTAAAATTTGTTGTTACTTCACAGAAACTGCATTGGAAGAATTGTAAAACGCCATGGATATTTCACTCCAAAAATAAACATGGATGGTGACAGCTTTAGCCGCTAATAAAACACAAAACACAGCAAACCAAAGTAAAGTGGAATCTTCCAAAAATGTACGATATGCATAACAGATCATATTAATAACGCTTTTGTCAGAGGTGCAACATTGACTTTTGAAGTTGGTAGAGCGAGGTTCTCGACCTAGTACAGTCATTTTTTTTTTTTCATTGTGTAATGATACATCCTTGTGATTCTATTATTTTGGACAGGCTGTCTCACTGTGGTTTTGAAAAGCTACAAATATCCAAGAACGATTTCCAAACATAAGAAATGGAAATTCTAATATCTGCTGTATATTTGCATTTAGTTACTCTCAAAAGAATTAGCGCATTTCCCCATAATGTTTCTCTTCATGTTAATTCCAGGAAATTACGAATAAAACAGTATTTTTTCACAAAGAGAGTTGACATTGTCACGCCACTTGTGATCCTGTTATTTCGCTTTGAGTGTTGTGACAAATACAACAAATCAATTCCTATTCAAGCTGTTGATTGAGTTACCGTCAATTCTACCAAAAATTAATTAATCTAAATAATTACTTTACCTGTACAAACGCGAACTGGCTTTACAATTTTTGTACACTCATGGAAGCAAAAGCTTATGAGCACACTTTCGAAACGGAAATGTATTGATATGCATTTTTCAGAACGCATTCATTCTGTAAACTGATAACCAAATTAGGAAAAACTCTTCCCACCCCTGACCCCATTGTAGAATCACACAATTTATGCTCCGTAAGTAATATAAAACAGCTATGATAACATTGACATTAATAATAACACAGATTTTTCTTAAACGAACGCTTTGTGAAAATTGTGCTCCTATGTAAGCATATGTTTCATGTTTACGAAGTGCCACTTGGAAGACTTTAGATCCACCGTTAGAGACAAGAAAGTTTGCTAATCTTAAGGAAGCTTGTAAGCCTCGTGGGATCCTTGGAGTCCGATGGAAGGGCTACTTGATTAAAAAATATTAATCCTCGGTCTAAAAAACAGCGTCTAGATGGTCGAAGTACACTGCATGCTGACCATATGACACGAGCAAGGCTGTTCCATATCATGTTCGTGTGGCAGGCATGTCATTCTCCTCCTTTCTCCCTCCAACTTCGTGTGTGTAGTACTATACTGCAACAAACTACTATTAGAATACGAGGATGGTCCAGTGGCAACCATGTCCTGCATGCATGCAAGCTGTAGACTAACTAGTATTTACTTTTTGAAATAAAAGCATGACGTGCTGCATTCACCTAACTTCCTCTACTCACTCTTCCACATTCTTGACAAATATAGGTGCTTTTAGTTAATACAGATGCATTTTCAATTCACATTTACATATTTTATTGTGTGATGCAGAAGGTGGTCAGATTTTTAAACAGGTTATCGTTATGCAATCGATTTGAAATGTGTTACACTTTGACAGACCAAGAGAGATAAGCAACAACAAGAATAACGACTAACCATTTGAGAAAAGTACAGGAATTTGAAGATTCAAACCAACTATAAGAATTATAAACTCCACAAGAAAGGTATCTGTCATTTGTATGGCTTTAATGAGAAGTATTCTCTAGCAATTTGGGGAGAACCGAAAGACTCTCACACCAAAATTTTAAAAATAATTAGGCAATTTATTTCGGGGTTACTATAAACACTATGTATATGTCTTAACATATATCGAATATAGAACTTTGTATGAATGCCAGTGTTGGCATGGGACGTCGATACTTTCCCAATCTTCTTTAACCCTAGCAACTGATTGATCCCTGTTGCGTGATCCGGGTGTTCTAGAAACACTGCCTTGAAGTTTGGCCCATAGGTACCCAACGGAGTATCCTTGAAGTCAAGCAAATTTCCTGGCTGTTGAGAACGTCCTCTTGCATTAAAGTACCCATACTCAACCTGGGAATCTTAGGGGCAGAGGCTATCCATGGCGTTCCTGAATATTGGTAAAATTGGTTGTCAGTAACATTCTTCAGTGACAGCTTTTCAGGAACAACGTGCAAGCCTATTTACCCATATTGTGGCAAACCATCGTGAGCATTAATTTTTAAGTAAAATGTTTGAACAAGGACCGAAAAAATCCTGGCAGATGGTTTGTACGAATTACACGATTTTGTCTTTTTGGTTTACGGTAAATTGCAATGGGACCTTCATCTGTATCAAACAATATGGGCTCATTTTACACCCCTTCCCAAGTATCACAAAACAAATCTTCCATCTTTCACAAAACGTCATAGATCAGTCATATTTTCTTCACTGAGCATAGGCTTCATTGGTTATTCCTACACATTTGTCCCCCAATGAGTGGACCTCACATAGCGACTGACTGTTGTGACTCCCATTTTCTTTCGACGGTCTTGGAAATCGGCCGAGAAGTTCACTATATTGGCAGCACCTCTTATTTCAGTAAGCTTACCTTTATATATCCCTTTGATCATTCTCTTTGTGTTTGGCGTAACCTTAGTTGGTCTACCACTTCCTTCTTTGTTCACGGCATCACCCTCTTCTTTTCGAATCAACTCCCTAACAGTGTTTCTGTCAACCTTCACATGTCAAATTTCTTTTACTGATATCCCTTGTGCAGCAAACACTTGAATCGGTAGAACCATTATCTGTGGAAAATAGAACCTATTTAACATCCCATACGACTGTTAATTTAAAACCCCGGTGAGAAATTATTGGTTTATTTTAACCGAAGCTGTGACTAGTTAAATGAACTGCTGTGCATACAGCTCACGGACACTTGAAGATAAATTAACGACTAAAATGTTGCTCATTAACGTACCTAGCTACAAAATCACCAAACTCCCTCAGGAGTTGCAAGAAAGCACACGTTTAAAGTAAGCTCTAGCACATCTAACATCCATGCTCACTGTGTGAAAGTAATAGTGGCAACGGTAATTGTTATCAATAAGCCACCTATTGTTGTCTCCTGAGAGAAATAACAGCCACCAGAGCACACGAGGATTTAAAGTGAAAAGCAAAGCTCAGGGCGAGTGGTCAGAAGCTTTCGGTCCACTCTGTGTTTTTTCTAGCTCTTGCGGTTTACGAGTTGCACAAATATGAACCCGAACGAACAGGACTTCAAAGGCTATTTCAAGAAAGTTGAAGATATACATTTCATTAATCATCCAATATCTTTTAGCTATTTAGTTTTATGAACATTTGTGCAGCCAGTTTTGAAATAATGAAACATAATGGAAAATTTTCTATCCAAGGGTAGTTTGAACTTAAATAACAAGTTGGGTATTTAACCGTTTTTTCATTTCTACATTATGCTGTTTAGATACACATATGCCCTCGTGGACCTTTTTACTTTCTTTACTAGTAAGTAGAGGAAGTATTGTACTCCACCCAAAAATCGGATGTAGAGATTTCACCATAAACATGTTTTGAAGCCCCCTGAATTAAAAATAAGCATTTTTAGAAGGTCTGCTTGTGTGTGTGCGCGCGTGTGTGTGTGTGCGTACGTGCGTGCGCGTGCGTGTGTGTGCGTGTGCGTGTGTGTGCGTGTGCATGTGCGTGTCCGCGTGCGTGTGCGTGTGCGTGTGTGTGTGTGTGGGGCTGTGTCAGTCTGTGGACAACATAACTCAAAACCGAAAAGTCGGTTGAAAACCAAACTTGGTATTTAAGTTTTGTCTTTCAATGATGCGACACGAAGATTTTGAAGACAACTGCCCCACTCTAAACTACCCATTACTACACAAAATTTTTCCAAAATTAGGATTTTTTTGAAAATGGCTCTAACGATTCTGATTAAAATGACCTATGTTTAAGATATCTTTATGACAAATGAAATGTATATTTTGAATTTTGTTGCTATAGCCTATGTAGTCCTATTTACTATGCATGGCCTTTGAATAGCTCATAAACCGCAAGAGATACAGGAGATCTTATAGATCTCGCTAAAACACGTGATCTATTCTAAATATATATATATATTTTTTTTTTTAATTTTTTTTTTGTAGAGTGAACCATTTTGGAGATATTCCTTGTTACTTACGTCAGTTTCGGAAAACTTAAACTTTTGTCAAATGCAACATCGCTGTTCATTTTTATATGTTAGCCGTGCAAAGAGAATAGAATCTCAAAACTTTAAAAGATCTGACTATCGCTCAAAGCCTACTGCATTCCCATATTCCCCTTGTACCTAAAAGGAAATAAACAATAAAATAATTTGTACAAAGGTGTATCTCAACTAACATGAAGAAAATATAGGAATAAGAGTTTGTAAGAATGGTTAGTAAAAGAGTAGAGAAAGTCATGTAAGTATGAGAGACAACAAAACTGCAAAATGTCACCATCCCCTGGGAAAACGTACCTATTTCGGAATAACCAAGACATATTTGGGGATACTCAGGGAGTCCTATTGAAATGATACTCATTTGTAATTCCCTTAATGCAAAGAATGTCCTATCCGGATGCTAATGAGAGCGATGCCTTTAATTGGTTGTACAACAAGGGAAGTATGGAACAGCTGTTAACATGTGCAGTAAGAATCGATAGAATTAATAAAAATACCTAGCATGCAGCTAGCAGATGCGTTCCCCGGCGCATGAATCTCTAATACGATGTAGGTCTTGGATTGATGCGATAATGTAATACGGCATTAGATTAGTTAGAGTCGGTGACAATAATGACGGGTGACAGGCACTATGTGGGAACATTTGATATTACGATACCCTAGTGTGCAGGGAAGTGGTTTGAGTACGTGGAATGGTGTAATGCTACCAAGATGCATGTGACACAGATGAATTAGAAACTGGTTTTAGACAGTGGTCCTAGACCACTGGTTCTAATGGAGACGACACGAGGTTTAACCCATTCTCCTGTTTTATTCTTTAATTTGCCTACCGTCTGCTATCCTCTTAGCAATGTGTCGCCGTGAAGTCCGACCACCCACAACACTCGGTAGTGGAAGGAGCCAAGAGAATTACACAGCGAATCAAAAATTGACATCTCTGTCCTGGGCTCTTGTTGACACAATACCTTGTAAAACAAAGTCCGAAAGCATTACAGTACATTCTAGTTAGATAATATTTTCAGGTCCAGTGTACACTTTTACAATCTAATTTCGAACGTAGAATGTACAATTTTTCCAAGTTTCATATCCTAAAGAGTACATCTAAATGTGTCTGGCAAATACCTTATTACAAAACACCTGTATTACATCTTGAGAATACGAACTATCATCTGCTCATTCTTTTATTTTGTACAAATTATCACTAGATCATTCTTTTGTTTAGTTAGTGTCGTCTAGTGTATCCCATAAATTAGTGAAAAACTATTTATTACGCATTACAATAGTTTAACAATCAAAATAGCACTCAATTTCAGTTTGGCAACTGTGTTGTTTGAATAATTATGGTATTTTTTCCAGGAAAAGGGATATTTGTTAATCTTATAAATAAAGTGAAATTTATTTAAGATTATAATGTGATTTTCTGTTATAACAACGAGAGAAGATCGAAATACATATAATTTTTGGGTTCCGTTTTCGTCGGATAGCAGTGCAGAGTTAGTCGATCCACACTTATTGAAATGAATATATTATTTACATGTTCTAGCCAAGTCTTTGCGACCGTCGCTGGGCGAATTTTAGGTTGGAGAATGTGATCCTCCAATTTTTTTATCCTCCTTTAATTAATATTTCATTTCCATCTTCTTCATTGCCATATCAAGCAGTGGGCTGATCACCCATCCTGGGTTTGCTCTGATCCAAAGCTTACTTGTTCCTCGACAGGGTGCTGAATCAATGCAGGGCTTGTAAGTCCTTGGAGGTTGCAAGTTCCACTAAGAGGAGCGTAATTCGAAGAAAAAGGATTAGTAGGAGTGGTAGTCTACCCTTAACACGCGCATTATGATATTTTATACATGTTCCCCTGTTTCTTGTCCTGATAGTGTACCGGTATTAAGAGAGTGGTTTTCATGTACCTTCCAACGTCCATTGTATATACTGTAACAAAATCAGCCAAAATGCGAGGTACATTTTCATTTGCTACCTCCTTATTTCCTTCTAACTATGACTACAGGTGCACAATTTCCTTCTCGTTGCTAACACAGTTTACAGTGAACTCTACTATTACAATTCACAGTTGTTCTTCGGGTAATCTTTCTCAGTCTTTCAATGTCTTTCTCCAGTTTCATTGTCTCTCATGTCTTTACTATTACGACACAATCACGCGACGACACATGCAGACTCGCTGACAGGCTGGCCGATGCACACTCTTAACTAAAACTAACTGTTCACGACGACTTAAACAACTACTCAAACTGACACCTACTCCACCATTCACTCAGCTCTAAAAACTGACACCAAAAGTCTGTCATTCACTCAACTGCTCACTGTCTGTCCTATTTATACTGGAGCCAGCGTGACTAACTTCCTTCGAGTGCTTACAATGTGCACGTGTACATGACTCAGCAGAGAAGCTTCTAGATCTTGCTGGGAACTAAGGTGTTATCACGCTGTTCGATCACACACACAGCCGCTATTTGCCCTGTAGCCTTGGACCTCCTGTATGTTTTGCCGCCATTATTATAGTCACACATACACAACCACTCGCCTTATCCAAGATCACCCGGCCTCTTGTCCGTATATTGTTGAACGACCCAATGCCACTGTATACACCAAGAAGTATCTATAAGGGTGAAGGCAATTTAGGACAAATTACTTGCAATTTAGTACAGGTATATAAACTGGAGAAATTGTAAGACATACCAGAATGTAGCATCTGAGTGTTGCCTTCAGGTGGGTAGAACACTGATATGATTCCCCTTACAACTTCGTGGTATGTTGGGACGAAGGTGACGTTGATATATGAACGAATTCAGATCGAGATATGCCAGAAGGGATTAAAACCGTATTTCCCTTGGTAGATAAAGCGGAGATTTCCAAGGAAATGCCGAGGCACCGTACAAACACTTCACAGAATAGGAAAAGCTGGACGGGAAGGCTTAACAGAAGTGCCCATAGATTTGTGGATAAAGCAAACACGGCAGAAGGACGCGTCTGTGGGACCAGATGCTCAGATTACCTTCCTAACAGTCACATTAGAATTCGTTAGCTAATATGGCGTCATTTCCCTCTAACAGACGAGCAGGTGGTTTCATTTCTTCTCATGGATCTGTTGGTCTTCATTTCTGTCAACACTTGATGCGGGATGCTAAAGCACGTTAGATATCAAAATTTGTGTATTAAGAAAAGCGGATTTCAGTTGGTAGAAACTGATACCGAAATTATAGACACAGAATTAGTCATTCAAAACTAATTTAAAAATAATAGTGTAACAATTTTCAATAAAAATGAATAGAGAAAACGAAAGCAAATAGGGGGTAGCCTCGCGAATTTAAAAATCTAATTAGTTTAGACTGCTTTTGTGGAGTCGCATCATTCAAATGGCCAACAATCACTTTTCGTTTGTCTGTCGAAGTGACCAGACCTACATTTTGTTGGAGCTTATACGTACGTGTATGTATGGATACAAAATAATCATCATAAAATATATGGTGAATGCACCTGCTACTTTTGAGGGTCGCACTATGCCTACTGTAACAATGCAATCACCATAGAGCAGAAGCTAGTAGTTCAGGTGATACTTACTTTTTATTATGCCCAAAGGAAAAAGGAAAACAGTTCTTTCACAAAATTCAAAATCAAATAGAGTTGGTGAAATCGGTTGCAAGTAATCTAACTAGAGTGGAAGGTGATTTGTCTTGGTGAAAATGGATAATGTGTTGTTTTAAGCATGCCACTGAATCTTCTGTTGAGAAGCCTCTCGATTTGTATGTCTGTATTAGTTGAAAGAAGGCAATCCTTCAGTTCTAAAGACTTACAAAAGCTATTTGCATCGAACTATAATTCAGCATTCAGTTTTAAAGTATAAGCGAGAAGTGTAGGGATATCAACCAATGAAGGTAATTTTCATTGCATTCTTTGTTCTTTAAGATAACCCAATATATTCTAAGGCATAAAGACAATATTAAAAGGTCATGCTTTAACATTCCATTCCCAAATAATGCCTTTCCTGGACGCTTTGTAATGCATAAATGGAATATATAAAGGCATTTAGGAATATAACTGCAGATTTTTGTAGTAGTAATTAAGGACACTGAAATGAAAACTACCTCACTATTTAGTTTACTGACAGACTAGTAATTTTAATTATTAAGGGTAGTGTGTTTTCGGATTGCTTAGCAGTTCCAAGTACACGTAGCACACACAAGACATACGTGTTTATTTTCCCAGTGAGTGCTGGACAGTTTGTTTAGAGAGGCGAAACGGAGAGGACAGGATTCTCGAGAACGAACGATGAGGTCATTCTCATGAATAAAAAACAAATGGAGGAATCAGTGACCGTTCTTAGGCATCCAAATATTCACTGTTTGGGTTACTTACAGCTTACGCTTTTATAGAAAAAGAAATAGGAAAGGACATTTAAATAGGGTTAACTGAGAATTAAATGCCCATCCTAGCATTTCCGATACATTCATTGTTTGCTTTAATTTTGTAACCAATAAGAATGTTTTGTGCAAGGATAATGGCCCCAGACTACCTGGGTCAGCAAATCATTTTTGGTGGTGTTTAACGGCCGCTTTTTATTACATGCGGCACCACAGGCGTGCCACGGAATAAAGATGGAGCAGCGGTGGAATTATATAGCAGCAAAACCGGCGAAGCCGGAGGAAATCCGTCCCTGCGCCGCTTTGTACACCAAAAATCCAATACGCGGTCGGCTGGGATCGAAACTGGGCCGCTTTGGATAGAGACGAATAGTCCAACAACGGCATGACCTTGTCAGTAGGTCAGCTACTTAAGTTTAAGCTAAGCGGATGGTCTATACTGACAGTGGTTGTTCATTTTGCGGTGCAGTTAAGACTGTGCAGAAATATTAAGTAGTAAACTGTTTGGTGTGTTTGTGGAAAAGCGTTATACGATGGGAAATGACAAATGACAATCTGAATTGGTTACATATTGAGCTGGGGCCGAACTCGGACCGCTTTGATAGGTCACAATGGCGGTGCATGGAATTAGATAACAATAGCTCAGGAAATTAGCGAACTAAATGTTCCAGGTCTAAGTTTAGGCTACTTCTCTGGCATTTTTCAGTTATGAGAACTGAGAAATAACCTGGAACCGGACTGGATCGAGGAAGGTGGTTGTGGCGGTGTTTGAACTCCGACTTCTTTGCCTCATGACCTCGGCTACACTATCGGTGAACACATGAATGGTAAATATTTCGCTACAATCCTTGCAGCACCAAAAATGAATTAAAATACTGGAATTTATATACTTGTAGGGAATTAAACTGTCCTCAAATGCAGAAGCAGGTTCTGTTTTCTAGAAACAAATCTGTGGGACCACACATGGAGTTTCAGCATTACAAAAGCAAATACGCGAACAGTTTTTAATGCCACTGTTCTCATGAATGATGTACGCACATTGGCCTGTGCAGGGTGGAGAGCTTTGACGTCATAAAATGTGTTCCCAACCATGATGATGTGCAATATATAGTCTGAAGTGAAGCTAACTGGATGTTGCATTTCGTGGTCAGCTGTTCCGCTACGCTGTGAAGCTCATTCCTCCTTTTGCTTTGTCAATCAACAATGCGTAGCTGGCTTGACCAGGACGGTCCACTAATGATACAACACACTGTTGTGCAGTAAAAACATTGCGACACACCCGGTAACACAGGGCGGTCCGAAATCGTTTCAACCAAACTTTACCTCACTACATACACTCATAGATACCATAAAATTAACAAACTGATGGTTATTTCAGTAAACATCAAAATACAATTGCATCATAGATGCCTAACCCAGTTCTTTGTTGGTGAAATTTGGTGAAAATTCCTGAAGATTATTATTTTACTTTTTTGCATTTTTTACTATGCTTATACTTTGTACTTTAAGACACTTTAGTGTTCTCAACATCAGCCATTTTTAATGCCCCAGGAGGGCACTTAAATGTTCTAGAGTGGGCCAGCGTTCCCGGTTAAAGTTCGTCGCTACAGCTATGAAATGCATTTTTCTTTTCCACTGGCTTTGATTTTTGTCTTTTTGAGGAAATTTTGCTTCAGAAAGGTTGTGAGTTGGCTGTGCTGAAATGAATTCGATATATTGAGCTCAAATGATGTGAATCTGACGCATGTTTTGCTTCCACACAGAGAAATGCAGTTAGTGTTCTGTAATTCTGTAACCTTGCCAGGTTATTTCAGTGTTACAGTTATATATTAGGCATTGTTTTGGTAGTTAACAGGTTTTATGAATTTTGTGTATAAATTAGCAAAAGTCCAGAGCGTAGAGGTTAACCAAAAACAATGAATTTCTAAATTTTGTGAACAATGCGAAGGCAAAAGAAAAGTTTTTATATCACGAAACAACCCAGGAAGCTTAAAATTCTCAGAAACTGCTGCTGAGGCCAAGAAGAAAGAAGCAAAGGATCACACACGTGGTGCTGGGGAATTTTAAGTTAATTGGAGCTAGTTAAAAGTACAAAAATATGTTGTTAAGCCTTAAAATCCACTTTTGTGAAGTCCTTTTTCTTCAGCATTCTTCACTATTTAAAAAGCTCCTTGGACCAAAGTTTATAAATTATTAGCTTGAAATTTTCAGGAGAGCTTCAGAGATTAAGGTCTTTAAAGTTGTTATACACTGGTTAAAAACATCGAATAATTGACCTCAAATTAAACATTTGTATAACTCGCGCTGAAAAACATGAAAATGTCAATAAGCTGTATATAAAATATTGTTTTTTTCTCTTAAACTAATTAAATCTAAGCAATGTCAATATGAGAATTTCTTTATATCTATATACTGAACTTAAATTAAAAGTTTAGGAGAACTACAATAAACTATAGGGTCCAAGGATCATTTCATATTAGCATATCAAAAAGTGATTTATTAGTAATAAAACATTAATAATTTAAAAGCGTTTGACATAGAACATAGAAAATTTCTGTATAGTATATATTTTATGATCTTAGTGTGTGGAAATAATTCAATGCACTCAAAAGGAAACTGTGGATTTGTTAATTTTCATAGATATATTGCCTTAAAACCTTTGTTCGGAAGATTTCTGATTTAAATAAATGAATAAATAAACCCATTAAATCCTTTTGGAGTAGGGGTCTCGTACCATTATAGGGATTAGCTCAAAGACTCTCTCAGGGTGAGCTAGTCTCTGGGAGCTCCACCTCTTCTAACGTCCTAATGTTAACACTAATTTTTCATGCCCATTGTGTTCCTATTTCTAACTTAAGTTAGTTGCCCTATAATTTGCTTCCACTTCACGCTATCGCGCGCTTCTCTTGTCCACTGGGGTCCTATTATTGTTCTAAAATATTGTGCCCATCATCGCCTTGGTGTTCCTACGTTTCTCGTCCCCTGTCTCGGGTCCCACACTATGGCTCGCATGTCCATCTTGACTGGTCCATCCTGACTACGTGTCCCCCAGCTCTATTTAGTTTTTGGGGCTGCATCTTCCATAGCGCTGCCGCTTCTTTTCCTCAACACCTTATTCTGGATACGGTCTGTACAAGTTATGACCAGTAATTTTCTCTCCATTTTTCGTTGACATACTTTTATATTCTTTTCTTGAACTCTCGTAAATGTCCAGGTCTAGCATCCGTCTAAGAGAACCGGAATCGTGCACATCTGCAGCACTTCAAGTCTTAGTTTCATTCTAGTTCTTGTGTCTAGAAGAATGAACACTAGGCTTCAAAATTTCCTCCACGCCAGTCGTATTTCTCTTAATATTTCAGTTCAGCCTGTCTCCTTTAAGCTGATGGTTCGACCAAAGTAGATATATTCATTACAATATTCTATTGTTCTTCCTTCAAATAACACTGGCAATTCTTCTTGGTTTGTCATATTGTCATGTTGTCTCTGTTTAGTATTGTTATTATTGTTTGTAGTTCTTTCTGAGCTTTAGCGAATAATATTATATTATGTGCAAATCTGAGATTTGTATGTTTCTTTCCCATTTATGATAATGACATATCCTTTTCTGTTCAGTCCTAGTTTGCTATGCATCATTTCTAGAACACAAGTACCTACGTACCTGTTGGTATTATTCCAGGAAAATAAGTAATGTATAAAGCTACTATTGTAAATAATTTGCGAACGTCTCTCGTACAATATTGCGAAACCAGATTTAGTAAGTTTTTGCTGAATTGTCTGTTGTAACTTTATCTAAAACCAAACAATTGCCAGTTTATTAACACAGTGAAATCTCAGTTTAATTATTTTTCTGGCGACTGTTAAATAATGCGCCTACCTAAGAGTGGGTTCGGTTCCAGTAATACACTGAGAGCAGCGTGCAGGTCCACAGTGCAACAGCTCCCCAATTAGCATTTAAACCATTTCATTGGCAAACTAATCTAGAGAGTGCTCCTAGGTTAATTGCCGGCGATGCTTGTTTAAGCTTAGTAGCCTGAAACAGCGGCTGTGTTCTTTTTCCTGTACTGCAAAGTTTATTAGTTCCCCAAAGCTGCAATACCCGCCACAGTAGGTTAATTATTGATAAACTTTCAATTAGATAAGGTGATCTTGGGGTCTTAGGAGCTTTTGCATTGATGTCTTTGTACCACTTTTACAAAAGTAGCTACCCAACTTCAGTGAGACCTTTGCGAAGGGTCACCTAAGTCTCAGGCTTTCCTAAATAGATGGTATGAGAATTAAATTTGTCACATTTACGTATGCTTCCTTTGCTGTTCAGAAGACATGGCACCCTTTGGCTCACCTCGAAGCTTTGAAAAGCAATATTTCAGCAATTACTCTAAATTAACGCGTAAATATTGCAAATTCAACGTTACTACACCTCTAAAAATATGTCATTATTGCGTTTTGATTAAATAGTGGACCAGAAGTAAGAAAAACAATGCCAGTCTTGAGCCATTTGCTTACCAATGTGAGCTTCACCATCCACATACAATTCCTGCACATAGTAACGTCAAATCCCACGCGCCGCATAATTCCCCCCCCCCCCTTTCTTCCTATCTTAACGGAACATCATTATTTATATAACCTGTGCCAAATGTAGATACTATTGTACAATATCATATTGCTGCAGTGCGGTTGAAGTTTTAGAACTGAAAGCTTTAAAAGATATTGATTATAATGGCTGTAGATAAAACAGGGAATATGCCTACTTTAACTATCAATCATTCTTATAGCAATTAATACATATGGTATTCCTTGATCAGTAGGTCAATACCAGGGTGATTGCTCATCTACCATGATTTCCTTTGCAGCATTTTCTTCTAATTCTGTTTCCTTCTCAGGTTTCTGGTGTGTTTCTAGACTTCGTGGTCGGGGTGCTGGCTCAGAGGAAGAACAAGGAAGCTATAGGGCCTCGACGGGTCGTTCATTCCCCTCTCTAGGCAGCTCTAGCAATGGAACGGGACTTCGAACACTTCTGTGTATTCTGTGGCCTCCTGTGGTTCCGTCACCTCATCCCTTCCTCGTTGGGTTTGTAGCTGCAGTGGATTTGTTATAGGCCAGAGTGTGTAAATTGTACTAGCAGCGGGACACCTTACGCACTAAGTATGCAGTTACGCAACATTTTGCTGACTTATTAAATGTTTTTGTACTTCTGTGCATGAATTCACAGAACGCCGTCCGTCCGTCTTCGGCTCGACCCTCTGTCCCTCCGTCTGCCCCTCTATCCATTCAGGTTCAGAATTACCTTCTTTAATCAATTATGCATTAAAGAAACTAACAAATACCTGGTAGCTTCCATCTCTTTGCAATGTGGAAAAAAAAAAAAAAAAAAAAAAAAAAAAAAAAAAAAAAGGAAAAAGATCTGTCCGGTTACTTTTCTATATATTGTCCTCTAGGCTTTAGCACAAAGACAGTTTTCTTCACGTCATTAATCAGTATCCTGTTTTTCGTGATAACACAACCCATAACTGTTTACTTCTCGCAACCTTGACCCAGTCCTTTCAGTGTCTTTCTTAATTTTCTCTGTCTCTCATACACTAACTCCGCCGATACAGTCACAACACCCGTTAAATCTTCTTTACGACGCACCGACACACGCACAACTGTCTCACACTCACTGACACACTGACCGAGGTATGTCCGTAACTCTAACTTATATAGCGCGGATCACGTCAGGGGAACTACCGCGAGCCTCTTAAAACACGCCGGCGATGACTTAGCCAGATCTATCTCGAAGGTTCTGGAGCACACCCTTTTTGGTTCTGCAGCTTGGATTGTTAGTCACAAACAGTCTCGCGAGGCAGCCTGATCTTGGGCGCTTTCGTTTGCTCGTTGGGCTGGAATATGGTGTGAAGCAGCTTAGCCACGACAGACCTTTGTCTTGCGCCGCGCACGGTGTCACAATAATAAGCAAAATGCTCCTGCAAACTATATCTGATGTTTTCTAACTGATCCCCATTTATGTGCATTTTTGTTGCCCAGGTAGACAACCATCAAAATAAATTATGCACATGCCAACTATTCAACAAATGTGTTGGTGGTCCGCATGATCTTTTTTATCGCGTGGGCCGATAGCGTGCCTTGTTATCTGTAGCTCTCTGAATTTACGACTTTCTCTCTACCCAACTGTACGCTTAGAAGCGCTTCCATCATATAGTTCGTTGCCTTTTCACAAAGCACCATATTGTATGCGTATAGGCCAATTCAAAACCATCATTTCACACTGTTTACTCCACTGCTATCAAACCACCCGATATCCACGATGTTCACAACTAGTCTCCATCCGAGATTTCCGTATTAGGCCTCAGGTCATTGATAATTAATGAAGATATTCCATCCCAAAATTGATGAAAAAATTCATTTTACCTTTTGTATGAAAGATTCATGTTCATCTTCCCTTTTAATTTGTCATGCAATTTAATGTTACTTTCTTCACTAGTAAGTAGAGGAACTATTGTGTTCCACCCAAAAATTCGCTGTAGAGATTTCACCGGAAATATGTTTTGAGGCCCGCTGAATAAAAAAAGGCATATTCAGAAAAAGGTGTGTGTGTATGTGTGTGTGTGTGTGTGTGTGTGTGTGTGTGTGTGTGTGTGTGTGTCTGTGTCTCTGTGTGTGTCTGTCTCTGTGTCTTTATGTCTCTGTGTGTCTGTGTCTGTCAGCCTGTGGACAACATAGCACAAAAACCAAAAGTCGGTCCAAAACCAAAGTTGGTATTTAAGTTTAATGTCTTTCAAGGATGCGACACGAAGATTTTGAAGAACATTCCTCTACCCTAAACCACCCTCTACAAGGAAATTTTTTTCGACAATTTTTATTTTCTTGAAAATGGTTCCAACGATTTTGATTAAAATGCCATATGTCTGAGATATTTTATGACAAATAAAATGTACATCTAGAATTTTCTGACTATAGCCCATGTAGTCCTGTTTACTCTGAATGACATATGCTTAACTGGTAAACCGTAAGAGATAAACCTGTCTTACTATACCAAAAATGTAGATCACACTATTTATGTACAAATAAATTTTTTGTAGAGTGTACCATTTCGGAGATATTCCTTGTTATTTGTGAGTTTTGGAGAACTTATACTTCTGTGAAATGGAACATCGTTATTCATTTTTTATATATTAACTATGCAAAGATAACGGAATTCCAGAGCTTTAAAGGAGTTGACTATCACTCAAAGTCTGTTGTATTCCCATATTTTTCTTGTACCTGCAAGGAAATAAACAATAAGATAATCTCTGCAAATGTTTATATCCACCAACAGGAAGAAGATATAGGAATACGAGTTTGTAAGTATGGTTAGCGCAAGGGTAGAGAAAGTCATGTGAGTGTAACACATCAGAGGTTTTACTGTCTTACATGAATCACATTATACCGACTTTATACCGACTCAAACGACTTCATGACCACCTCGACATTTCATTGTTCCACAGAAAGGCCAACAATGGGAACTACGAAACAAATACGTAATTCATTAGTAGAACCACTGATTGGCTATAAGTATTAACTGCAGGCCTTTTAATACAAACATTCAGGAGCAGAATTTAAAAAGTCTGGTGTGTCTCGTTTATTCAACACACAAATGAACACACTTTGGTTGTATTCCCTTTCCTTATGTCCAGAGAGGAAAGAATTGCTTCAATGGACTGTAATGTATGCCCAGGACAAGAAGGCAAGTCTTAGGAATGTGTAGCGTAATCATTTTATGCTGCCCGCACGGTGTTTATGCCAAGTTTCCGAGTATGACAAGGATGCTAGGCTCGTTTAAAATACACAATGTTGTCGCATAGCTAACCCATAGCTAGAAGTATGCGCTCTCATACACTTATTTCCTAGTAAACAGGTCCGCTACCGGAGCAGATAAGCAGTTCAAGACCCCTCTGCCCTTCATTCCCCTCTAGCCTTCTTGTCGTGGGCATACAGTAGCTGGCTCTGAAGTTTGCACTCGGTCAGAGGTCAACAAGAGCAGGTTCCAGGTGCACAAGGCAATACAGAGAATCCCCGCCATATGACGTAATGTTTATACGACGCGCATTGACGATATCAATCTTGGTTACGTAGGCATTGTTTTATCTTTACTTATATCACAGGCACAAAGGAGACACCTCGCTTACTTTGACCTGCACAGATCTATTGTGGCTACCACCCCCAAGAAGGCAGGGATGAAATGAGGGAATCGAAGGTATCTAGACAGACCACAGAGATGCTCTGAAGTCCCTAACAAGTGCTGAGATCTCTTCACCCCGGCGCCAGGCCCCACCAAGCTGCCATTACACCGCGGTTCTGGTGTCGTATTGAGCGTCAAACGCCATCTAGCCCCGAGAACAGCAGTTACCATTCGCAATCATCCGTGCCATCTGCCCGGCACCGCCAACACTACACGCCTGAAGGTACACCTGAAAGATGACAAGGAAATGGAATGATGGAAAGGAAACCGTGGTATGAAATAATGCACCCCAGCATTGGCCTAAGTGACATGGGGAAACCACGGAAAGCCCCATTTGAGAGTGTGTGGCCACGTTACCGCCTGAGTCATCCCGCTCGGTATATCTCTAAGTAAAATGCCCATTTTAATTCATGTGATCTCTTTGATAGACACTCCACATCACTCCTTATATCTTATATCTTTAAACTTTGTCCATTTAAATTAAACGTTATAGTTTACTTTATTGTTACCTCCAGGTACATCTAAGTACGTTTCAGGTTTAGTTTCTTCCATATGAAATCTAGTATTTTAATTCAAAATGCACTGGTTTGGGAGCAATATTACTAAAATGTGCGTAATAAACTCGCAGCGGACCTGAAAGAGAGCGCATTTGGTTGTTCTTTGTTCTGGTCTTCAAAGAATTGACGGTTAATTTTAAGCTCTGTTCTCAGTCTTTATAAACCATTTTCCATGGTAAATATGAATTAGGGCACTGGGAGGACGATTGACTTCATAAAATCGATTTGTTGTTTTTAATGTTAAAAAAAATACATAATTCTTCAGCTTTAAAATGATATACATATAAATCAGAGGTATAGTGTTATTTGTTATAATGATAGTTGCAGTGGTAGACTTACAGTGATGGAAACAATGGGTATAAAAGTTAGTCAGAATATGAAGGAAGCCTGTATACAAAAAGATATACGTCGACTCCCAGAGGCAAAAAGGGCAGTTCAGTTGCTTGAAAATAAAGGTAGAACTAAAAAAAGGAAAAGAAAACTTAAGTGAGCAGGAATATGGAGCAGGCATTCTGAAAGTATGTGTAATTTGAAAAGAATAGTACTTCAGCTTTGATCGCAATTTCCCGAAACCTTGATTTTTCACACTTCAGGTACACATTTCTCAAAAACTATAAGAGATATTGATATCAAATTTTTAGTGCTTATTTATCCATGTTTCTTGAGTACAGCCGATTAAAGGTTTTTTTTTTAAATTAAAGCTATAATATGGAGAAAAAAATTTAATGCTTAAAAATATTACCATATTTTTTCCTATGTAGAATTAAATAATTTTTATGTGAAAAATACAAACTACATAGGATTTATGTTTAACCGGCGATGTCAAGCTATGCTATTCAGATAAAACTTTGGTGCCTGTGGCTTCAAAAGTCTACAAGAAAGGTGTACCTGAAGTATGAGGTGTAACATTTTTTTTCCAGGATACACAGGCTTTATGCCCCTTTTGCATGGAATTCTGTAAATGTAATTTAATTATTATGTAGTAGTTAAATGTACAAATGCTTGAACTATAATCACACCAAATTTCAATTTATTCTAATCATTAGTAGCTGCTATATTTAAATTTTAAATTTTGGTGTAAGTTAACCTCGTGGTGCTAAAAATAACCTCCCAGTGGCCTTAAGTAAGAACGAACCCAGTCACAATTTGAGCTACAGTTTTTCAAGTCCTTATAACGCTAAGTAGCCAGTTGATTGTTCTAACGAGAGAGCACTATAAAGCAACTTGTAGCTGTCGGGATTTCAACCAACAATATCTCGGTTTCGGAAGCTTTTCATTATGTACGTCGACGGTAGTGAAGGCCTAAGAAGCAACAAATTATAGGGAAATTAACGTTCCCCAGGTAAGACAAAAGGAGCATAATGAGCTACGGTGGTTTTACTGGTTTAATGTGCAGTGAGGCGCTAACATTTATTCGACATCTTAAGTAGCAATAACGTCAGCCCTTGTATGCCAGAAAACCAATCGATTATTCTGAAAGTTGCTTCCATAAGGTTAAATAAAAATATTACGATAACGTCTCTCCCACAGTGCAACACTTTTGATGCCATCTTCTGTATAGGTATCTGTCTGACGAAGCTACAGTGATGAACTATGGTAGGAGTCAACAAATCTGCACCGGCTGATTACGTGATGTAATACCACAATATTCACCCTCCTTCCTGCAAACAACATGCGTTCAAACGTCAACCAGCTGTAGAAACCGCATGAATACGACATGGCTCTTTCGAAACCACGAACACGCAAAGGAACGTTCCTACATATTATGTAGGTATCTTAGAAAAGTTAAAAATCTCCTGTGTTGCACTCACATGACTTTCTCTACTCTTGTACTAACCATTCTTATAAACTCTTATTCCTATATCTTCTTCGTGTTAGTTGAGATGAACATTTGCAGAAAGTATCTGATTATTTATCTTGTTGGAGGTGCAAGGAGAATGTGGGAATACAGTAGGCTTTGAGCGATAGTCAAATGTTTTAAAGCTTTCAAATTCCGTTCTGTTTGGATGGTTAACGTATAAAATATTAAATACGTTCCATTTGACAGAAGTATAATTTCTGCAAAACTCTCACAAATAACAAGGCATATCTCCGAAATGGTTCACTCTACAAAGCAAGTTATTCAGACATAAATTGTGTGTTTTGGTAAGATCTACATTTTTTGTATTTGGTCTCTCTCTTACGGTTTACCAGTTATGCAAAGGTTATCCAGAGTAAACAGGTTATATCCAGGAAATTCAAGATATAAATTTCATTTGCTCGAGCATGTCATTTTAATCAAAATCGTTGGAGCCATTTTCAAGAAAATCAAAATTTTCCAAAAATTTTCCACGTAAAGGGTAGTTTAGAATAAGGCAATTTTCTAGAAAATCTTTAATGTACCAATTATGGTTTCCGACTTTTCGGTTTTGAATTATACTGTCTACAGACTGACAGGCAAAAAGACAAACACACAGATCTTTTCCTAAAACTGCTTTTTTTTATTCATGGGGGCCTCAAGGTATATATTTCCAGTGAAATCTCGACATGGAACTTTTGGGTGGACTACAATACTTTACTATATGTGGTAGAGGAAGTAAAGAACAGTTATTACACAACAGAGACTTGGGAAGAAGCAGATGCGACTTCCGATGGGACCTCCAAACAAGCATCGGGGACAACGCCGATCAGACCTTCCAGCTTCCAGTCCACAGATAGTTCGATACCTTTACGAGTGGCACCCGACTGCGCCTGAAAGCCTACCTTACAAATCATTAGCATTTCTCTATAGTATTTCATGGTTGCCGCACTACTTTGCACCATTAATCTGATTATGTTTCTCCCGGATACGTAGATGCATGTGATTATCTAGTTATAAGCCGAGCTAGGTGACACTCATTTCCGAAGCGTATCTGTGCCATCCATTTTATCCAAATGCTGCAATTTCCGATAATGTCGATGAGGATGGCGACACATTTGGTGA
Source organism: Tenodera sinensis (assembly GCA_030765045.1). Taxonomy (NCBI): domain Eukaryota; kingdom Metazoa; phylum Arthropoda; class Insecta; order Mantodea; family Mantidae; genus Tenodera; species Tenodera sinensis. The sequence goes on from CM060964.1 coordinate 21,089,859, forward strand.
AACTGCCACGCAAGGCACACTAGACAGTTCTGCGGTGCCGCAAGGCTCCGTTCCTCGTTTAATTTTTCTCTTCCCTCTCTTTATTGTTTCTCTTCCATTTATATTTCATCAGCGAGAAATCTGCTATGATTTATTGCAGTATTAAGATGAGAATAGACTCGCAAATGGAGCAATCACTGGTAATAAAAGGCACAGATGGGAATAAAATTAATTTGACTACAAAACATTAACTATCAGCCAAAGTGATGTTAAAGTGTTTCTGAATGCCATTACCATGGTATGTGACCACCCCTACCCCAGTATAGATTGGTTTAATGTACTAGGTTTATATTTATGGTGTTGTTTTGTTTGCTTCTCATTAGCTACATGCAATTAATATTAACACCTGCGTCGTGTATAGGCATATACCTTCGTGATCGTGTTAACACCAGACACACATGCAGCTTTAGTGACGTCACGCTATGACTGGAGCTTGTGAAATATTCCGTTTTATTATGTGTCATACCTTTAGCTTAATTGTGTGGGTAATTTGTGATGATTAATTTAAATGTAGTTTAAGTGACTTAAACATAAGCATACCCCCTGGTAAATTAATTTAAATTTGCGTGTAACCTCTTACGAAAGCTGTTTGTGTTTCTTTAAAGTGCGAGGTCTTGTTGCTTAAGAAAAACAAGATCGTGATTTTGAATTATTTTAATTGCCCTCCAGAATCAAAGGTTGCAGAAGTTGCAGCATATTTAATACATTATTTTTATTTATTTTTGTTCCTAATGTCGTCCATATAAATGTTAAATAATAGCGGAGATAAACTATATCCTTGTCCTAAACCATTATTAATTATCATACCTTGTGGTAATCGTCCATTTCCTAAAACTATTTTTATTCTTGTTTCTTGATATATGTTCCTGAGTACATCTATTACTTGTTTTGGATATCCTTTCACATATAGCATCCATAGATGTAGAAAAAGCTTTTGATACGGTAAGCAGAACTAGAGTTTTGCAAGGTTTTTTCAATATTCATGTGTTTTAGGGATATTAAAACAGCAATGTATAGTGTAATTGATGAAGTGGACTATTAATTTAAAGGAAAACTTTAGAGTTTGGAATAATACTAACTCGTCACGTAAGTTTAGTCTCACCACTACAGTAACTTGCTATTGAGAAAAATAATTACTTCACGCTTCGCCTTTCAGTCGACAACAGAAAAGGAACGGGAAAGACACGTTACCTCCTTAATGTGCTGAATTTGCTCAGCCCGAAGTATTTTGCAATTAAACTTGCAAATTAATGGGTAACGGAATTACATTAGTGTTCTTTCCCGTAGTCTCTGCGGAAACAAACAATTGAAGGTTTTGTACTAAATTATCGTTACTTCATGTTATTGAAATGGTAGGTGTGGTAAAACTATTTGCTTTAGTTACTGTAGTCTCATTTATTTTGAAACACTAACTTAACTTTGGTTAACTATAAAGTTACAGATTACGAAAGTAGAGAAAAGAGACCCGAATTGTATTTCCTTAACACTCCGTTGGCGGCTAAGGGCCTGACAGACCCCCACGTTTATTTAAACGCTCTAGTTTTCAAATGAGCGCACCTATGCAACCGCCGCCTGGCTAGGACATCTAATATTACACCTTACTCGACTGTTTGGTGGAGCGACAACCTGATATGTTTATTTCTTTAGCTCCAAGAATGACTAATCGGCAGTTCCGTGTCGCAGAGTTCAACCAAACTCACCGCGCCTACTCTTATTACATATTACTGACATGCTTTTCCTCGTAAGTTGTGTTATATTGCTTTGTCATTGCAAGTGTATGTTATTACTTCTCACAAACAGGAGCATAATTCACAAAATCCCAAGGATTTCGAAGAAGTGCATCATATGCCTTGTGATGATGATGTCTTACACGTGTTTGACAACTTATATGAATCAGATTATTCTCGTTCTGAAGATCAACTGAAAATGGGATCTTTAGATTCAGAAACTGATCATAAAGAAGAGGATGAAAGCAAACTGTCAAAATATGTATTTTATAGGCACTATTACATGCTTGTCAAAGGTATTATTTTTATTGAAATTATTGCTATTACTGACAGTACACTTTAAATTACAAATTATATATCTGAATTTTTATTGCTTTTACATGTAGTGCAGTACAAATTATAATGTATAGTGCACTCATATTAAGTTTTTATTTAGGTTTGATCAATCTAGTAAAATAATAATAATAATAATAATAATAATAATAATAATAATGATGATGATGATGATGATGATGATGATGATGATGATGATGATGATGATGATGATGATGATGATGATGGTGATGGTGATGATGATGATGATGATGATGATGATGATGATGATGATGATGATGATGATGATGATGATGATGATGATGATGATGATGATGATGATGATGATGATGATGATGATGATGATGATGATGATGATGATGATGATGACGATGATGACGATAACGATGACGATGACGATAACGATGACGATAACGATGACGATAACGATGACGATAACGATGACGATAACGATGACGATAACGATAACGATAATGATAATAACAACAACCACCATAACAACCATAATAATAATAATAATAATAATAATAATAATAATAATAATAATAATAATAATAATAATAATAATAATAATAATAATAATAATAATAAACCCATGTATATTTAAGCTAAATGAAGCTAAACATGGGGAAGAAGGAAAAATACATTTTTTTTTTTTTTTTGTCTAAAAAGATTCCCCGTATTTACTGAACCAAATGATATATCACTTATATTTGTATAATTATAAACAGTTTTAAGGCGGTTTTGAGTGGAGAATGCTGTGAGGCAGCTGCAGGACCTATATGAGGATAATGATGATAATCATGATGAACTAGGTGCAAATGATATTTATATCACCAGCTTTCCAGTGTGATTTCACATCCCACACCGCAAGGCGTGGCTAACTTATTAAATACTGTATCGACCCACCCGCCATTATATTTTGCGTCAGCCATAGAATGTATTCAGGTAGGGTTGCAGAACATTTCGAAACCACAAACAAGTTGTTCCCAATGTGCAAGTTTAATGTGCAAATATATCTTTTTATCAGGAACTATTAAACATAGGGGCTGTAAATTTTCTACACTTCCTTGTTGTACATATGCGTCCTCTGTGAAGGAGGCTTTTTAAGTCCAGTGCCTAAGGGCGGAACTGTGACCGTGCGGTTAGACCGTTTTCCTATCACTTAGGCGGCCCGTGTTCGATCCCAGGGATCCGTATGTGGTATTCGTGGTGGACGAAGGAGCGTCTGGGCGGGTTTTCTCCGGTTCTCCGGTTTCCCCCACCACTCATTCCACAAATTGCTCCGTCATCACCTTTCCATTCATATCATGATCATTACTATCACACCTGGAGCTTGGCTGACCACCTTCTTCCAGGGGTTCACTCTGCCTGGTCAATAGCTTCGTCTGCTCCCCGATAGGCGTCTGACACTAGGCATGGCTTGTACAGTTGCAAATGGTTCCCAAGGAAAAGGTATTTAAGTTTCTCACGATTTTGAAAAATACTTCTTCAATGTATTTTTATATATTATTTTTTTAAAAAATTATTAATTGTTAGAATCATGGAATATAAACCAAATATTTTTCATCTTATTCTTATTGTGTAGTGAAATGTCAATTATTTCCATTGTATAGTATGCTGTCAGTTGATGTAAAACAAATACTTGGTCAGACTACGGGGTCCGCTTAAGTGGTTGAAGACAATGTCAACCCCTGTAAAAGAATATTTATATAAATATTTAATAGTTCTGTAGCTTCATTAGTATTCTAAATTAATTGAAACATAGTTATGTTGCGTATGCCTTTTTTATCCCTCACTTGATTATGTATTTCATTAATTTAATTCCACCCGCAAATTTAATATTCTTTTGTTATTTGAATAAAGAATTTGAACAAATGTTGTTTAAGTTTAATATTAAAGTTAAGTTTTGTTAATTCCCGGGGCCAAAATTCACCGAGTGAATGGGAGTTTTATTCACAAATGTCAGTTATACAAACAAGCCGAGGGACCACGTTTTCGGCACCTTCTCTAAGAAATAACTACTGCACATTTGACAGTATGCTTTTAGGTTATCCCACCCGGCCATAACTGGTCACGCTCGGCTGGAGCAGGCTCGGCTGCCGGTAAATGGTCTATGAAACGTTCGGTGCACTTGCCAAAATTAACTTAGTCGTGACAATAGTTAACCATTACGTATAACTGTTAATGGAAAGTTGTAATTGTGGCCTGAAAATAAAATCTCGCAAAAATAGGTAAGCTTTTCTTTTTTTCTCTTTTCATTTTTACTTTCTATACTAGTAAGTAGAGGAAGTGTTGTATTCCACCCGAAAATTTGATGTCGACATTCACCGGAAACATGTTTTGAGGGCCTCTGAATCCAAAAAAAAAGGGCACTTTAAGAAAAAGGTTCGCGTGTGTCTATCTGGCTGTGTCTGTCTCTCTGTGTGTCTGTCTATGTTTCTGCCTGGCTCTCTGTGTGTCTGTCTCTCTGTCTGTCTGTCTCTGTGTGTCTGTCTCTCCGTGTGTCTGTCTCTCTGTGTGTCTGTCTAATGTGTTGCACTCACATGACTTTCTCTACTCTTGTTCTAACCATTCTTACAAACCTCTATTCCTGTGCCTTCTTCGTATTAGGTGAATAAACGTTTGCAGTATTTATCTTATTGTTCTTCTTGTAGGTACAAGGGGAATATGGGAATGCAGCAGACTTTGAGTGATAGTCAAATCTTTTAAGGCTTTCTAATTCCAATCTCTTTGCACGGTTAGCATATAAAACAATAACGCTGTTCAATTTGACAGAAGTATAAGTCCTCCAAATCTCACACGAATAAAAGGAATATCTCCGAAGTGGTTCACTCTATAAACAATTTATTTGGAAATAAATTGTGTAGTTTAGCAGGTTCTAAAGATTTTGAAGAGTAAGATTTTGTCTGTCTCTTACGGTTTACCAGTTATGCTAAAGTCAATCAGAGTAAATACGACTACATGGGCCAGAGAATTTAAGATGTACATTTCATTTGTCATAAAAGTATCTCAAACATATGCCATTTTAATCAAAATCGTTAGAGCCATTTTCAAGAAAATAAAAATTTTACATGCAAATGTTAGTTTACGGTGGAGGAATTTTCTTCAAAATCTTTGTGTCGCATCCTTGAAAGACATTAAACTTAAATACCAATTTTGGTTTTTAATTGACTTTGCGTTTTTGAGTTAGCTGTCCGCAGACTGAGACACAAAGACAGACACACGCCTTAAAAACTAGCAATTCCGCTTGTGACTAACTGACATTTAGACTACATTTTCTTCTTAAAATGTCTGTCTAATGGTCAATATAGGTGTAAAAATGTGTAAAAAAGTGAAACGGTGGTAGGTCAGTTAGTCACGAAAAGTTTAGCGCTCATTATTAAATAATTGTTTCACTTTTTAAGGTTTTTATATTCCCTATCATAACCGCCAATGTATTCTCTGTCATCATATGTCGTTAAAATAACATTTTTACACCTATATTGACCATTAGACAGTCATTTTAAGAAGAAAATGTAGTGTAAATGTCAGTTAGTCACACGCGGAATTGCTCATTTCCGGAGAAATTTCGACATCGAATTTTTGGGTGGAATACAATACATGGTCTATTTTACGTAGTAGAAAGGCCTATATTGAAGAGATGGGCATGGAACCGGTCTCCAGCTCTGTGCATAATAAGGGCAAGAGCATCCTGGCCTTGTTAACTCTGCCCCATTACCTCCATCTCCAACTAATCGGCGTGCAGGTTGAATCGCATTACTAGATATCACTCCGCGCCATTCAGGGATATGTGTGGGACCTATGGGAGTCAGTGCTCGCGATCTGACAGGTGTTCCTCTCACTTAAAGCATATGCCCCACTAAAATTGAATTGCACCGAGAGACAAATGTCAAATGCTTTCTGGAAATCTCCCTTGTGACGTAGGCTGATTAAAGATGACATCGCTCATCGTCAGCAATCTGCAGCGAGCGCAAGTTGGAAACCTCGCTCATTCTCGCTTTCAGAAGTGGGTGGAAATTGCTTGCTTAAGAACTCTTTCAGTGGAGAATTTGTCTGTGTCGTTCATTTATGCTACGAGAAAACACAAGACTCGACGTATCCAGATTTTAAAATTTCAAATGAAGATTTTTAAAAACTAAAGAAATTAATTTTCTCATGCCCTTTCTAGAACAAATATTGAATATTATTACCACAATGAACTTTTAAACGTTTAAAAACTGCAATTATCCAAAGATTAATTTTTGTGTAATACTAAATCTGTTTTGAACAAAAAAAAAAAAAAAAAAAAAAAAAAAAAAAATTGTCCTTCTTTACTACGGAAGTAGAGGAAATGCTGTATTCTACCCAAAAGTTCGATGTTGTGATTTCACCGGAAATATGTTTTGAGAACCCCCTGAATACAAAAAGAGCATTTTCAGGAAAAGGTCTCTGTGTGTGTGTGGGTGTGGGTGTGGGTGGGTGTGGGTGTGGGTGGATGGGTGTGTGTGGGTGCGTGGGTGTGGGTGTGTGTGTGGGTGTGTGTCAGTCTATGGACACCATAACTCAAAAACAAGTCCATTAAAAACCAAAGTTGGTATTTAAGGTTATTGTCTTTCAAGCATGCGACACGAAGATTTTCAAGGAAATTGCTCCACCCTAAACTACCGTTTACATGGAAAACTTCTCGAAAATTTTCTTGAAAATGGCTCTAATAATTTTGGTTAAATGCCATATGTTTGAGATATTTTTATGACAAATGAAATGAATTTTCTGGCTATAGCCCATGTAGTCCTGTTTACTCTGGATGACTTTGGCATAACTGGTAAACTGTAAGACACACACACACACACACACACACACACACACACACACACACACACACACACACACACACACACACACACACACACATACACGCGCGCGCACTCACACGGACCTTTTCTTAAAAATGCTTTTTTTATTATTCAGGAGGCCTCTAAACATATTTCCGGTGAAATCTTGAGAGCGAATTTTTGGGAGGAATACAGTACTTTCTCTACTCTATACGTAGTAGAGAAAGTAAAAATGCGTGCTTCACGTGCACTGAATCAAATAAATCATACATTAGTGCTACCTTAAAAGAAATAGATGAATTGAGTCAATGGTAATATAATCCTTATTTACATCAGGTAGTATTTACAAAAATGCATAAATTATTAAATATTTAGGTAAGATCAGATTAATTTAAGATGAAAAATGCCCCAGATAAGCAATCAGCAATTTATAGCAGATAACTTGCGAGCGTGGTAAATGCGGAAAAAAAGTCATTTCCAGCTCGAAGAGCTAAGTTTACAAGCAGAAAACAGCTGTTTGCTGCAAATGCAGTGATGATGGGAAATAACACCAGAATCGTGGTGGGCGTAACTTAGTGCCAACAGAGTACGCTAGCACTACTTTCACAGGCTGTTGTCCTAACATTGTTTTGTGTTAGCTAAGGTGTTGACACAACTGCATGAATTGCCTTGTGACAAAGCAACATGCCTGCACCAGGAAATGAAAATATAGCTTAAAGACACAACCTGCATGCAAAATATTTAACTAGCCGTCATTGTAAACAAAGCTTGAGGAAGACCAAATGGGCCAGGCATTATAACTGTCAAGTAATTTAGTAAGATCATCTATCCTGCAGTGAGGTTGATCACATGGATCCAGAACATGTGAACAGAAACAATATTACAACAAAGAAAATATTTTTAAAAGCAAAACAGCCATAAGTAGGTTTGACAATAAATCTCCAAACATAAAAGATTACAGCTAAATGACAATGAGAACGATACTAACAATATTAATACTGATAATAGTAATAATATAATAATAGTAATAACATAATAATAAACAATGAATGAGCTTCTCTAATCACAATCTTGTTTATGTACAATTTCAGCAAACAATTCCTGTAGAAGCTTATTTTTTCCTTTTATTTCACGTTAATCTGGATAAAGTTTGCATCAATTGAATATAGCCTCGCTTATATCTCGGAAATGCCCATGGTTTATAATCCAGTTGTAATTTCCAATATCAGTCTGATATTCAGCTTTGTCTTTTAGGAAATGTCCACATAGTCATTATTTTGTACTCCAATTGTTCTGCTCCTTTTCTAATGATAAAATATTTTTCACCACAGCCGACAAATGATATATTCTCTTTAACAAGAGCGTGGTTACTAAAGGATATAATTCCTCATATAAGGGCACTTGTAGTTTATTTATAATTGACAGTCGAGCGTCACAAAAAAGATGAAAGTATTTTAGTGAGGTGTAATAGATCAAACGAATTCTACGTAGTAATGTTGGCAAACAAATGAGGAAAGATTGAAATGAAAGTCCACAATATAATTTCACTTCTCTCTCTTCTTCATCGCAGTAAACGCTGGACGGCCGCCAATACGATAAAAACCAGAATTAATTATTACCCACAAATGAGATTCCTGCGTTCCTTAAGTGGGTTAATTTTAGTGGCAAAATTAAAAAGAGAACTCGGAAACAAATGGAAATTTGAAGAGATGATGGAGAATGAAGACTCAAAATGGCCAGTGAAAGCAATGCCAATAGAACTGCTGTAAGTGTGACAGAAAGTTTTTATTTGAAAATTTACGAGTCAAAGTCATATGTGCTCCATCTCTTTCAATGTCATCTACAGGTGAATGAGTTATATATTCTACACAATGTTGTTTATATATGACACTTTGCTCCACAGATTTGCCCCTATAAAGTACTTAAAACATGAGTACCCAGTTGCGCATATTATTTGAAAAGATTTTCTGACAAAATGGCCCTAAGGATTTCGATTAAAGTGTCATATGTTTAAGACAGTTTTAGAACAAATGAAATGTAAATTTTGAATTTTCTGGCTATAGCCTATGTAGTCCTGATTGCTGTGGATGACTTTAGCATAACCCGTTAGCAGTTGTCTAAACAGATAGACTAATTTTACTCTAAAAATGTAGATCATGCTAAAATACATAGTCAATGGTTATTTTTTCTTTGGGGGGGGGGCGGTAGAGTAAATCATTTCGGGTATATTCCATGTTATTTGTCTAAGTGCTAGAAAACTTAGAAGTTTCGTCAAATGCAACATCGTTATTAATTGGTTTATGGTAGCAGTGCAAAGAGAACGGAATTTGAAAGCTTTAAAAGATTTGACTTATTCCCAGATTCCCTTTGGACCTACAAGGAAATAAGGAAATCAGATAATTTCTGCAAATGTTTATATTAACTAAGACGAAAAAGACATAGGAGTAAGAGTTTGTAAGAATGATTAGTACAACAGTAGAAGAAACACATCAGAGTTTTTAATTTACTTTTGGTAAATTTAATTTACATTTATGCACATTAGTTGAGTGTCTTCTTTACATGTAGAGGACTCTGTTTTTGTTAAAACAGGCGTCTGTCATCTTGCTGGCCCATGTCCAGTTTCCTGTGGCTTATAATTTGGTAGATGCTCTGATTCTGTAGGTGGGAGAGAGCTGTGATTCTGGTTATCTGTGTCAGTGGACATCCCAATGCGAGTGAGTTGGAGAACTTAATGTTGTGTCGGCACATTGGCCATGGTAGCTCAGTAGTTAGAGCAGCCTGATGGAGACCGGAAGATCCGTGATTTAAATCCCAGCTGTGGCATGGAAATTTTCAGTCTCATTTCCAACATTTTTAAGGATACCCATCTGTGAAATTTTGAAAAACTATAGTTTTTGTTAGTTTGATCAGTAATTTTAACAAAACAACTACTACATAGTCAGGAGTAAATCCGCCAAAGTTCGCAGATTTAATTAAATTAGTTGCTAAGATATTAATATTTCATTATGTTTTTTATATTTTTAGGAACGATTTCCCATTTTCCCATGTAGTTAGGATAAAAATAAAATTTAAAGCTTAAATTCTTTATTTTTCATTTAAATTTCGAAATATAAACTTTAATATTTATTTACTCAGAGGTTATTTATGTTATGAAAAACCTATCTCAGTATTTCTTTCTAATGTTATTTCTAAGCAATTACACCAAATTTCATGAATATATACTGAAAACTGCATCGTGTGGAGCATTGTAAAGAGCAAACAGTGCTAAGAATAAAAAAAAAATGAGAAAACTAAGTTTGAAGGGGTGGCAAGGAGAATGAAACTGTATGGATTTAAATTGACATGACCACTTACAGACAATCAGTTAGGCGGCCACGTGACACAGTTAAAATACCGTAAGGCTATAAAAAGCATATCAAAATAAAACATAAGGTGTATGCCATTTGATAAAACAAAAATCAATTTTTGTCATTTTTTGGCATTTTTAGGACTTTTAAACAAATGCGCAACCTAAATAATATTTAAACAAGTAGCTATATCTCCGAAACGTATATTTCTAAACATTTTGGTCTATCCTATTTGCATATGAGATATGTTTCAAATATTGAGATTCCAGTGCTGCTGTTGGGAGGGTCTGATCTAAATCTCTTCAGGTCTATTTTCCACCAAGCCTTTACACAGGAAGCATTGGGGCTTCATGTTTACGTACGCACTAGTTCTAGCAACATTCGTTCATCACCACTAAATATGTTAGTAGTGCAAAGGAAAGCTTCGTGAATAATGCTGTGCGAAAAGTCATAAACGGTCTACACACGAGGTTTAAGGTTGTTGTGGGAATAAGCAGGTACAAGCTACCGTAAACACTGTAGGGTCAAGTTTGATTAACAAGACAGTGTTTCAAAGTTTCTGAACCTATTACTGCACTTTACTAATGCAATTATTTAATTACCACACCGTTATTTTATCCATCTTTTCCTGTCTTGAATTCGTTGTGTTTGTAAATATGCCTAGAATTTATTGAATATAGCAACAAGATAATCCGGTGTGCATAACAGTTGTGAAATACAACATTTATTCGTAATAATATACTGCGTATCCTGATAAGAGAAGCGTATTTTCAATGTGGACTAGCTGCATTGTTGATGTTTAAACGATTGGTTGCTCCTCTATTATTTTTACACATCTCATCATAATCAATTATTTCTATTCAGCTCACTATCAAACCAACCTCTTTTCTTCAGACCAAACCTGTTCTTAAGCATTTAAACTGTAATAGTGTGTCGGCAGCGGCAACAGCGGAAACACAACAAAGGACAGTAGGGGTCGAGTCGCCCCACCACACTGACGCCTCGTGTAACAAAGGCGCTCAAGGTTAAGCTTCATCATACCACTCACGCGAGCAAACAGGTGACTAACAATCGAGCGAAAAAACTGTTTTCCACAGTATTCGAGAAGTGTCTGGTAGCCGGCATATTTGTGTAATTTCGAGAAAGGACATTTATCTTAATCATAATTATAATGCTAATAATAATAGTAATAATAGTAGTAGTAATAATAATAGCAATAATAGTAATGTTATAATAGTAATAATGATAATAAAGGTGCACAATTATTGTGTACCAACATTACATAAAATAACCCAGACTTATATTTCATCTACTTCTCTTTTTGCGGACCATATCCATTTCTGTATTGTTTTAGCCAAAAACTCATCTACCTTCTTGTTGTTGATACTATGTTTCATGAACGCTACATTTCTGTCTAATTTCAACCATTTCCCATTTACACACTGCTTTCTCCAACACTCAAAAACTATATGTCCCATATATCCCTTTTCTGTACATATTGCACATTGATTCTGTTGGAGGAACTTGAGTCTCCACACACCTACTTGTACCCAAGCAATACTCTCTTTGATCCTTATTTAATTTATCCACATACACTTCTCTTTCCCATGTACTTCTTACTTGTATATATGTTACTAGTGATATTTTTACTTTCTCTATTGGTAAGTAGAGGAAGTATTGTATTCCACCGAAAAATTCGATGTCGAGATTTCACCGGAAATATATGTTTTGAGGCCCTCGAATCCAAAAAAAAGTATTTTTAGAAAAAGGTCCGTGTGTGTCTGTCAGTCTGTGGACAGCACAACTCAAAACGAAAAGTCGGCTAAAAACCGAAGTTGGTATTTAAGTTTAATGTCTTTAAAGGACGCGACACTAAACTACCTTTTACATGGTAACGATTTTGATTAAAATGCCACATATTTAAGATATTTGTATGAGAAATGAAGTGTACATTTTGAATTTCCTGGCCATAGCCTCAGTAGTCATGTTTACTCTGGATGACTTTTGAATAACTCGTAAACCGTAAGAGATAGACAAAATCTTACTATACTAAAGTGTAGATATCGCTAAAACACACAATTTATGCTTTTTGTTTTTGGTAGAATGAATAATTTCGGAGATATTGCTTGGTATTTTTGTCAGTTTCGGAAAACTTAAAGCGTTCGTGAAATGGAGCGCTGTTCATTTTTTATATGTTAAGCGTGCAAAGGGAACGGGAGATTACACTATCGCTCAAAGCCTACTGTACTCTCACATTCCTCCTGCATCTACAAGGAAATAAGCAATAAGATAATTTGTACAAATGTTTATCTCAATTAACACGAAGAAGATATAGGAATAAGAGTTTGTAAGAATGTTTAGTACAAGAGTAGAGAAAGTTATGTGAGTGCAACACATATTTTTTTCCCATGTGGCGCTAAACAATTTTTGTATTCCTATATTTACAGATCTGTTTCTAGCTATTTTCCCGATGCTCCAAATTTCCCCCAGTCCTCTATTTTGTAAGTTAGTTTGTATTAAATAACTACACCCATTTCTCCGCAAATCCTCTTCTTGAAATTCTAAGCATTGCCTTAACAAGTTGTTTTGGTATAGTCACTCTGGTTATCTTCCTATCATTGTCTTCCCTCTCCGTATCCTTTTGAACGGCTACTAGGATGTGTCATAAACTTCCGGTGCCACGTTTCATCTAATTCCTGTTGGTAAAGAGTGAAGGAATTAGGGGATAATAATTTGTTGTGTCAGGAATCGAGGAGTTGGTCGAGCGATAAGTGTAGTTGTGGTAGGGTGGTACTAATGAGAATGTTTGAGTTACTTAAGATGAACAACTCCACACGGAAACACTCTTAGACGTAATCAGATATCCCTAAGAAGCGTGGAGAAAGCTGTCCTCATTGATTTTCGTCGCGAGGAAATTTCCTTCGAAGGACGACGAGCCTGCACGTAACTGAGAAGAAAGGACACTCCGATGATGAGCCCTTGTCGAAGATGGCGTAGGACATTCTGCAGCGTCATGCTGTTTTATCCGTTCGTGCATATATCACAACCCCCGAGTCCTTAGACGCCAATAGGAGTCAGCAACAAGTCATAGTGAATTTGGCTGAAGAGAAATATGTTACTCCACTAGTGAAAAGCAAAACCTCAAAAAGGAAATGTGTATAATAAATAAACTTTCCTTTGACACGTGGTCTGGGTTTTGGTTTAAGGTGCGAAGGTACACCGTATTTCGCACATGTTAAATTGCACAACTTGCTGAACCATTTTCTCTGAAACTGCTAATAGCACATACATGAAACGTTTACAGCTCGTTAAAGGGTTCTCAGAGAATACACCGATATACAGTCAATGTTGTATTTGCAGCCTGTAGCAATTTATCCCTTTTCCCTTGCTTGACCATTATAATTTAGTGATTCTTTTGTATGGCGGCGCCGTGGCTGGGCGGATAGGCCGTTCGCCTACCACATAAGTGGCACGGTTAGATCCCAGGGATCCGCATCTGGTATTTGTGGTGGACGAAGTGGCGTCTGGGGAGATTTTTTTCGGGTTATCCGGTTTCCCCACAGCTCATTCCACCAATTGCTCCATCATTACCTTTCCATTCATCTGTTTCGCCTGCATCCACCAAGTGATCGTCGCGTAACTTATTGCCATACAGACGTTTAGTATAGTTACACTATACACACTATTCCTGCAATTGACATGAGCGTTTTTAGAAATTACGTTATTGTGAATGTTGTCGCAGGTGCAACGGGAATATGGGAATACGGTAGGCTTTAAGCGACAGTGAAATGTTTTAAGAGCTGGTTGCTATGAGATACCTTTGAAATTCGGTTCCCTTTACAAAGCCAAGGAATGAAACAGTGAATAAGATATTCCTGTTTAAAAATAAGTATAAGTATTATCAAATTCAAACAAGTAAGAATACTTCGTAAATGGTTCACTCCAAAGAAAAAATAGTTATGACATAAATTGTTTTAGAGAGATCCACATTTTTATATAGTAAGCTCTTGTCTGTCTCTTACTGTTTACCATTTATGCAAAAGTTATGCAGAATGAAGAGGTCTCCTGAGGATATTCCAGAATATTGAAGGTATGAATTAGAAGCTTCCATTTAATCGTTTTGTCCGTCACTGGATACTGACTGTCCCTCCTTCCGACTGAGAAGTGGAGTGAGACATTGCTGCTCACTGCTCAAGGTTCTGCAAAGAGAGAAGGTTGGTCACCTCCACTCTAGAAAGAAGAGGTGAAATCTACCACACAGAAAGTGACCAGATACGAGGCGGCAGACTCGGACACAGACGGGTCCCTAACGTCTCCAAATATTACATGTTGACGCCAGTAGGACACTCCATATACCTACATTTAGTGGTGCGTCTCTAAAGGGGATGGATTGAGCCTCAAGTGACAAGCATGCCTAATGATTCTGTTCACTCTTTAAAGGGTTGTTTTCCATTCTTCAGTAATCTGCCCAACTGAGCTTCCTGGACACGGTTAAATAACAAGCACAGCTCACTATGACTTGAACGATTTAATATAAACAATGGATTGAAAATGGTGATATATGGAAGCTTTGTGCTTTAGGCTAGGAAACATTTGTTCCTTGTTTCTGTTCTTGTGTGGAAATGTCAGCTTGTGTACAGACAGAATCTGGAGAGAAGAGAAAAGGCCACATAGGTTTCACACAACAGAGAGTCCTCCCCATAAAAGCGCAGATACTTAACACAACAAAAAGGTGCTCTTTGTGATCCGCCCCGGATTGTATGTTTAGGAAAGGGAATTTAGTCTTTATCTCTATGAAAGCAAATATTTGGTGAATCCAGAATTGTGTACAAACCTATAAAACTCGATAAAACAATATCGATTCTGGTGGCACGAAACCAGAATATTGGTAGAAAGAGGCGGCGAAGGAGTACCAGCCGCAGAAATACTTTTGTAAACATTGGAAACCCTTACGCCAACGCATGACAGAACATTAATTTAGTAGTATATAGCGCGTTACATGAAAACAGAAGAATGCGGCGTATCTCAAAGTGTGTATCTTCAATGTCCGTTTGAAGGTGCGCAGTACGACGTAACATGACGCCATACCGCGCATGATGTCTCAGCGGTAGCGTTTGTGGTCGCATTCGGGAGGTCCCGGGTTCGATCACCGTGAAGGACCTTCCTGACCCATGGGGTTCTTCGGAGGTTTCCCCAAGTCGCCAGGAGAATTCTGGGAAGGCTCTTACTATCCTCCGAATTTCCTGCCCCTCCAGTTCGTTCCATCTCTCACCCTTCATCCGTTAGGTTTCTTTCACGGTTGGATGTGTCGGCGAGCTAAACTGCCGGACTGTAGGATTGTACAAGCCTGAGGGGAGAAGGGATTTGAGCCAGCCTCCGTGGGGGCGCTTCCAACTGGCAATATGTAGGGACCCTGCCCTCTGCTCCGTCGTGGCAACATTCCGGCCCTCCTTAGTATCGATTCGCCTCATCCATCCTCATTTCGGTCGCGGTGCTAAGTCTCTTTTCCACATGTTGTCATTGAGTCAATATGACCGCATTCATGAAACACAGTTTTACGTGAAAACAATGTATCCTATAAGCAAACTTAACGGCTCTATGGAGAAATGTGGCGCAGCGCTGGAATGTTATCATGCCCAGGTCGATCATCCCAGTACAAAGATGGCTAAAGGCTTGCATATACTTCGTGTTAAGATACCAAAACGATTGTTAACAAATTGCCACAACAGTTCGTTCTCAAACTTCGACGGTCCACAGCGTCCCAAACCGTGTATTTTCGAACAGGACTTGCCATCCCGCACAGCATACTAAGCGTTGTCGTTTTTCTCTTTGGGACACCCTGTATAAACGACTTCATTCGTATGATACTTAAACAAGCAACTACTGATATGTGTTGTGGTGTGATAAATACTTTCGTAACTACTGCTGCTTGTAAGAACTCTTTGCATTCTCAATGAAGGACTGTTCATATTCGTATTATTTTAACGGTTATGTCTACAAAGGGATAGAGCATTACGGCATAACAAATTACAGCACTTTCGTCATAAAAACTTCTATTTGAAATTAAAATAGAGGAGAAAAGAACAACGTTGCAGTCGAGATAAAGAGCCGACTGAAGTTACCTCAAGCGACCCATTAAACACTCGCTCCATATCACAATAGAATCAGTTTTTTATAATAGAACAGTCAAGAGGGCTTATGGAAGTACTGCTTCAGTTTAATGTGTACCGTCTGCTTTGTTATCATTCATTATAGGTTTTAAAGCAGAGATAAGTTATACGTTGAACCAAACGGCAGTCAGGTCTGGAGTTTTCTTCAACAACAATACTCTCTCATTTGAAATCCACAATATGACACACCCATTATTTTTAATTGGTGAAGGTACCCGTCTAGCTTACTATTATTTATTAAAAATTATTGTTACTGTTATTATTGTTATTGTTACTGTTATTATTGTTGTTATTGTTGTTATTGTTGCTATTAATGTTATTATTATTATTATTATTATTATTATTATTATTATTATTATTATTATTATTATTATTATTATTATTATCATTATCATTATCATTATCATCATCATCATCATCATCATCATCATCATCATCATCATCATCATCATCATCATCATCATCATCAATATCAATATCAATATCAATATCAATATCAATATCAATATCAATATCAATATCAATATCAATATCAATATCAATATCAATATCAATATCAATATCAATATCAATATCAATATCAATATCAATATCATTATCATTATCATTATCATTATCATTATCATTATCATTATCATTATCATTATCATTATCATTATCATTATCATTATCATTATCATTATCATTATCATTATCATTATCATTATCATTATCATTATCATTATCATTATCATTATCATTATCATTATCATTATCATTATCATTATCATTATCATTATCATTATCATTATCATTATCATTATCATTATCATTATCATTATCATTATCATTGTCATTGTCATTGTCATTGTCATTGTCATTGTCATTGTCATTGTCATTGTCATTGTCATTGTCATTGTCATTGTCATTGTCATTGTCATTGTCATTGTCATTGTCATTGTCATTGTCATTGTCATTGTCATTGTCATTGTCATTGTCATTGTCATTGTCATTGTCATTGTCATTGTCATTGTCATTGTCATTGTCATTGTCATTGTCATTGTCATTGTCATTGTCATTGTCATTGTCATTGTCATTGTCATTGTCATTGTCATTGTCATTGTCATTGTCATTGTCATTGTCATTGTCATTGTCATTGTCATTGTCATTGTCATTGTCATTGTCATTGTCATTGTCATTGTCATTGTCATTGTCATTGTCATCGTCATCGTCATCGTCATCGTCATCGTCATCGTCATCGTCATCGTCATCGTCATCGTCATCGTCATCGTCATCGTCATCGTCATCGTCATCGTCATCGTCATCGTCATCGTCATCGTCATCGTCATCGTCATCGTCATCGTCATCGTCATCGTCATCGTCATCGTCATCGTCATCGTCATCGTCATCGTCATCGTCATCGTCATCGTCATCGTCATCGTCATCGTCATCGTCATCGTCATCGTCATCGTCATCGTCATCGTCATCGTCATCGTCATCGTCATCGTCATCGTCATCGTCATCGTCACCGTCACCGTCACCGTCACCGTCACCGTCACCGTCACCGTCACCGTCACCGTCACCGTCACCGTCACCGTCACCGTCACCGTCACCGTCACCGTCACCGTCACCGTCACCGTCACCGTCACCGTCACCGTCACCGTCACCGTCACCGTCACCGTCACCGTCACCGTCACCGTCACCGTCACCGTCACCGTCACCGTCACCGTCACCGTCACCGTCACCGTCACCGTCACCGTCACCGTCACCGTCACCGTCACCGTCACCGTCACCGTCACCGTCACCGTCACCGTCACCGTCACCGTCACCGTCACCGTCACCGTCACCGTCACCGTCACCGTCACCGTCACCGTCACCGTCACCGTCACCGTCACCGTCACCGTCACCGTCACCGTCACCGTCACCGTCACCGTCACCGTCACCGTCACCGTCACCGTCACCGTCACCGTCACCGTCACCGTCACCGTCACCGTCACCGTCACCGTCACCGTCACCGTCACCGCCACCGCCACCGCCACCGTCACCGCCACCGCCACCGCCACCGCCACCGCCACCGCCACCGCCACCGCCACCGCCACCGCCACCGCCACCGCCACCGCCACCGCCACCGCCACCGCCACCGCCACCGCCACCGCCACCGCCACCGCCACCGCCACCGCCACCGCCACCGCCACCGCCACCGCCACCGCCACCGCCACCGCCACCGCCACCGCCACCGCCACCGCCACCGCCACCGCCACCGCCACCGCCACCGCCACCGCCACCGCCACCGCCACCGCCACCGCCACCGCCACCGCCACCGCCACCGCCACCGCCACCGCCACCGCCACCGCCACCGCCACCGCCACCGCCACCGCCACCGCCACCGCCACCGCCACCGCCACCGCCACCGCCACCGCCACCGCCACCGCCACCGCCACCGCCACCGCCACCGCCACCGCCACCGCCACCGCCACCGCCACCGCCACCGCCACCGCCACCGCCACCGCCACCGCCACCGCCACCGCCACCGCCACCGCCACCGCCACCGCCACCGCCACCGCCACCGCCACCGCCACCGCCACCGCCACCGCCACCGCCACCGCCACCGCCACCGCCACCGCCACCGCCACCGCCACCGCCACCGCCACCGCCACCGCCACCGCCACCGCCACCGCCACCGCCACCGCCACCGCCACCGCCACCGCCACCGCCACCGCCACCGCCACCGCCACCGCCACCGCCACCGCCACCGCCACCGCCACCGCCACCGCCACCGCCACCGCCACCGCCACCGCCACCGCCACCGCCACCGCCACCGCCACCGCCACCGCCACCGCCACCGCCACCGCCACCGCCACCGCCACCGCCACCGCCACCGCCACCGCCACCGCCACCGCCACCGCCACCGCCACCGCCACCGCCACCGCCACCGCCACCGCCACCGCCACCGCCACCGCCACCGCCACCGCCACCGCCACCGCCACCGCCACCGCCACCGCCACCGCCACCGCCACCGCCACCGCCACCGCCACCGCCACCGCCACCGCCACCGCCACCGCCACCGCCACCGCCACCGCCACCGCCACCGCCACCGCCACCGCCACCGCCACCGCCACCGCCACCGCCACCGCCACCGCCACCGCCACCGCCACCGCCACCGCCACCGCCACCGCCACCGCCACCGCCACCGCCACCGCCACCGCCACCGCCACCGCCACCGCCACCGCCACCGCCACCGCCACCGCCACCGCCACCGCCACCGCCACCGCCACCGCCACCGCCACCGCCACCGCCACCGCCACCGCCACCGCCACCGCCACCGCCACCGCCACCGCCACCGCCACCGCCACCACCACCACCACCATCACCATCACCATCACCACCACCACCACCACCACCACCATCACCATCACTATTATTAATATCATCAATATTATTAATATTATTGCTGTTATTGCTATTGTCGCTGTTGTTATCGTTGTCGTCATTGTCGTCGCCGTTGTCGTCGTTATTGTCGTTGTCGTCGTTATTGTCGTTGTCGTCGTTGTCATCATTATTATCATTAGTCTATCCTTATTCTTACTACTGTTATTATTCCTATTAATATTTAATTCTTATTCTTATTAATGCTAAAAACTAATCCGCGGTGCAACAGCCCTTTGCCGGTCAAGGCCTACCGCCCGGCCGCTGCTTCCCCCACTTCTGCCGACCACAGGTGTTACGGGCACGGTGGAGTACTGGAGGGTGGGACGTGGTCAGCGCCCCAGTCCCTCCCAGCCGGTTATGGGGTCTTCGAAACCAGTATTATTACTGATATTGATATGAGAGTTGTCATTATAACATTAGTATTATTATCATGGTGGTCTGGTAATATGCCTCCGAAGAAGCCTAAAGCAAGATGGAAATTACGTTATTGAAATATTCTGTCTTGACTAAGCTTATTATTCTCTCCTGTAGAAATCCATTAATGTAATTTTGAGGGGTTCAGATTACGTTGAGGCTTTATCCTGTCCTTCGACGCTGAACAGGAATGAAGGCTCTGATGTAGCGAATCGTATTCTGTTGTCCGTTTGTTGAATACAAGAAACGGAAAACCGCCTGGCGTTCATTATTTCTCCGGTGTATGCATTGATCAACTGCACACTGCAGCCGAAACCCAAAACCTTATCAAAATGTTAGATAGGGAACAAATGAATCATTCCCTCGTACAATCCAGACTTAGCGCCATCTCGTCAGCGGGGATTCGCTGTTGAAAATCAGCCTAGGCCAACCTCCCTGACTGCGGGTTTTTTTCAGCTTCCATTCTTGGATACCACGGCAGCTTGTCTAGTAACTTCCTTACCATGAAAATAGCGCGGATTGCCACACAGCTGAAGTTGTACAAGATGATGGCAGTTTTGGTGCTTTCTAGTGAATCCTGGAGACAACGAGCGCAACCAAAATACCGGGAGGTACATATAAAGTATTCCAAGTGAATAACTCTTAAAGCAAGGGACCTTCCAAATTTTGATAGGAAAAATCTGCTGTGTTGCGATCTCATGACTTTCTGTACTCCTGTACTAACCATTCTTACAGACCCTTATTCCTATGTCTTCTTTTAAAGCTTTCAAATTCCGTTCTCTTTACACGGCTAACATATAAAAAATGAACAGCGATGTTGTATTTGACGAAAGTTGAAGTATCCCCATCATCATCATCATCATCATCATCATCATCATCATCATCGTCATCGTCTTAGTGTCGTTAGTTGTTTGTGTTTTAGTGTATTTAGTGCTGTTAGTGTTGTTAGTATTAGTAGTATTAGTATTATCATTGGTGGTGGTGGCGGTGGCGGCGGCGGCGGCGGCGGCGGTGGCGGTGGCGGTGGCGGTGGCGGTGGCGGCGTTTATTATTCTTATTACTATTAAGATCATCACTATTGTCATCGTTGTTCTTGTTTTTGTTGTTTTCTCTGACCGAGAGTAATAAAGTTGATGATGATAACGATACTAGTAATAATAACAATAGTAATAATATCTAATAATACTAATAATAAAAATAATAAAATATACTGATGATGGTGATAATCAAGAAACTTGAAGGTAATAAAAAGATTCTCATGAGAGCAATCATGTCGTAAACTTCCTCTACCTAAATACATGTTGTAAAGAGCCTTTGTACCATCCATTTTCTTGAAGGAAACTAAAAGCTAGTTAAATATGAAGCACACGTCCATAAAATATGAACGGCTATGTCTGTAAGATCTTTCCTTGTTAAAATAATGAAGGGACCTCTCAAAAAGTGTCAGCTTAAGAAAAGAACAGAGGTCAAAGAAGAAGGGGTGAAAATATAGAAGGAAGCAAAATCACTTAGAATTTGCCTCCTTTTGCCTGAAAAAAAGGCTCTCTCTGCTGGAGGAGATGGGGGTTGTAAGGGAAGTATAATGTATAGGATCTGGTTGCACTCGTTTCCCAGTTTCTCTCATCACTCCACAACCCTTTCAGACCCAGACTTGTATTATTAAAGGGCTACTCGTAAAAGACTTCGGGGAGTGAAAAGGGTTCCTGGCTAGGGTTCCATTGGAACAGAAAATGCACTTTATTCGTTTTGCAATACTTCACGATACAATTTTGAAGCAAGTTTTCAAACACACACTGAAAGGTGGTCTTCACAGAATCTATCTCATTTCATTTTGTTATGACCAATTTACAAGCAGTGGAAATTCTGACTAGAGGGTGAGCCAGTACTACATAAATAATGTAAGAAATGAGATACCAGCAGCTTATATCTTAGACTTCTTGAATCATTCCTTCGAAAATCGAATCTCTTTAAGAATGTGGAGAACTTGGGTCTATTCTTGTAGTTCTGGATACGATGATTGGTGCTTTATGCATTGTTGAATGCATGAAATCATGCCAATATAATGCGCAGCGGTTTCTGATGGTAAGATAGTGCCTGTGCCACGCCCAACCCTCTCCCAGTTAATATTTTGTCTTACTACACCGTTTTCCTTTGCTCCTGAGCCTAAAATCCACCTGCGTTCACAGATAATGTTTGAATGCTAGACTTCTGACATCAAAACAATATCACATGGACAAATCTTGAGGCTGATGAGCATGGCTTCCAGTCACTCAGGTGAAGTGTTCCACTACTCCTCCAGTGTCGCCCCTCACCTAGGCCTGGCATTTGTTCATAAGTTAATGCGAGTGTGTCTGACGTTAAATAAATCCGATTAGGGATTGGCTCACCTAGGGTTGATTTGTACACAGATGATAAGTAGGCTTTGCGAGCATTAATTAATAGCAAAACAGAAGTATCAACAGGTTCCATGAACTCTAGCTATTCATTGCATACTTGACTTTTGATTTATCATGCGTAGGAATTTCTAAGCATTAAATCCAGGACGAAGTAACGGGCAAACTGTCACCTGGCTACAGCTAGGTAAGATGCAGATAACAAACAACCCCTCAAGCCAAGTGCAGTTTTTAGTGGCCCTTGGCCAGTGTTGTTTGGTGCTCTTGAGTTTGAATACAGATCCATGAAAGAAACTGCCGAAGACTTCTTGAGCCTCGTTTCTATGAGTTCTTCTACCTTGTCCTTTTCCTTTTCTTCCTCTTCTTCCTCCTCTTCTCGTCCTCTTCCTCCTCTTCCTCTTCCTCGTCCTCTTCCTCCTCCTCTTCCTCTTCCTCCTCCTCTTCCTCGTCCTCTTCCTCGTCCTCCTCGTCCTCTTCCTCCTCCTCCTCTTCCTCTTCCTCTTCCTCGTCCTCGTCCTCTTCCTCGTCCTCTTCCTCGTCCTCTTCCTCGTCCTCTTCCTCGTCCTCTTCCTCGTCCTCCTCGTCCTCTTCCTCCTCCTCCTCTTCCTCTTCCTCTTCCTCGTCCTCGTCCTCTTCCTCTTTCTCGTCCTCTTTCTCGTCCTCTTTCTCGTCCTCTTCCTCGTCCTCTTCCTCGTCCTCTTCCTCCTCCTCCTCGTCCTCTTCCTCCTCCTCTTCCTCTTCCTCGTCCTCTTTCTCGTCCTCCTCCTCTTCCTCGTCCTCTTCCTCGTCCTCTTTCTCGTCCTCTTTCTCGTCCTCTTCCTCGCCCTCTTCCTCGTGCTCTTCCTCTTCCTCGTCCTCCTCCTCTTCCTCGTCCACTTTCTCGTCCTCTTCCTCCTCTTCCTCGTCCTCTTCCTCTTCCTCCTCCTCTTTCTCGTCCTCTTCCTCGTCCTCTTCCTCGTCCTCTTCCTCGTCCTCTTCCTCGTCCTCTTCCTCGTCCTCTTCCTCGTCCTCTTCCTCCTCCTCTTCCTCTTCCTCGTCCTCTTCCTCGTCCTCTTCCTCCTCCTCCTCGTCCTCTTCCTCGTCCTCTTCCTCGTCCTCTTTCTCGTCCTCTTCCTCGTCCTCTTTCTCGTCCTCTTTCTCGTCCTCTTCCTCGTCCTCTTCCTCGTCCTCTTTCTCGTCCTCTTCCTCGTCCTCTTCCTCGTCCTCTTCCTCGTCCTCTTCCTCGTCCTCTTCCTCGTCCTCTTCCTCGTCCTCTTTCTCGTCCTCTTTCTCGTCCTCCTCCTCGTCCTCTTCCTCGTCCTCTTCCTCCTCCTCCTCGTCCTCTTCCTCGTCCTCTTTCTCGTCCTCTTTCTCGTCCTCTTCCTCGTCCTCTTTCTCGTCCTCTTCCTCGTCCTCTTCCTCGTCCTCTTCCTCGTCCTCTTTCTCGTCCTCTTCCTCGTCCTCTTCCTCGTCCTCTTCCTCGTCCTCTTCCTCCTCCTCTTCCTCGTCCTCTTCCTTGTCCTCTTTCTCGTCCTCTTTCTCGTCCTCTTCCTCGTCCTCTTCCTCTTCCTCTTCCTCGTCCTCTTCCTCGTCCTCTTCCTCCTCCTCGTCCTCTTCCTCCTCCTCTTCCTCTTCATCGTCCTCTTCCTCGTCCTCTTCCTCCTCCTCCTCGTCCTCTTCCTCGTCCTCTTTCTCGTCCTCTTCCTCGTCCTCTTTCTCGTCCTCTTCCTCGTCCTCTTCCTCGTCCTCTTCCTCGTCCTCTTTCTCGTCCTCTTCCTCGTCCTCTTCCTCCTCCTCTTCCTCGTCCTCTTCCTTGTCCTCTTTCTCGTCCTCTTCCTCGTCCTCTTCATCGTCCTCTTCCTCGTCCTCTTCCTCGTCCTCTTCCTCGTCCTCTTCCTTGTCCTCTTCCTCTTGTTCCTCCTACTCTTCATCCTCCTCTTCTTCCACCTCTTCTTTCTGCTCCTCTTATTCCTCCTCTTCCTCCTCTTATTCCTCCTCCTTTTCTTCTTCGCCCTCCTCTTCTTCTTCCTCCTCTTCTGCTTCCACCTCTTCTGCTTCCACCTCTTCTTCTTCCTCCTCTTCTTCCTCCTGCTCTTCTTCTTCCTCTTCTTCTTTCTCTTCTTCTTCTTCTTCCTCTTCTGATTATGTGCCACTACTGACAACAGTGGGACAAACTGACAAAAGTCCAGTTCGATACAAGCATGGGCTCACCTTACGATGCTGTTGAGGGCTACTAAGTCATTCAAGTGTGTACCAGTTGCATAGATGTTGGCATATTTTCTCGCCCGAGATGTATATGAGAATCTATATAATTGCACCAAGGAAAACAAAGTATTGTCATAGTCACATAATAGTCTAAAGGAGTGCCATACGTACTTTATAAAGCAGAAATCTAAAGAATATCAACCGTCTGTATGGGACTTCAATAAAAATGCATATAATGTGAATGAAACATTTTGCGAAACGAAGGCTCTAAAATGTGAAAACCCGAGGTGTTGCACTCATATGACCTTCTCTACCCTTATACTAACCATTCTTACAAACCCTTATTCTTCTATCTTCTTCGGTATAGTTAAGATAAACATTTGCAGAAATTATCTTATCAAGGGGAATATGGGAATACAGTAAGCTTTGAGCGATACTTCAAATCTTTTCAAATTCCATTTTCTTTGCTCGTTTAACATATAAAAAGGAATAACAATGTTGCATTTGACAGAAGTATAAGTTCTCCAACTCGCACAAATAACAAGGAATATCTTGGAAATGGTTCATTCTATAACAAGTTTACTTGGACATAAATTGTGTGTTTTCTCTTACGATCCACCATTTATGCAAAAGTCCTCCAAAGTAAATAGGACTGCATGGGCTATAGCCAGAAAATTCAAGACACGCTTCATTTGCCATAACAATATCTCAAACATACGGCATTTTAATCAAAATCGTTAGCCATTTGCCACAAAAAAAAAAAAAAAAAAAAAAAAAAAAAAAAAAATCTGAAATACTAACTTTGGTTTTTGAGTTATGCTGTCCACACACTGACAGATGCGCACACACACACCTTTTTCTAAGAATGCTTCTTTTGGATTTACTGGGCCTCAAAAAAGATATCTCGACATCGAATTTTTGGGTGGAATACAATACTTCCCTTACTTTACTATAACTAGTAGAGAAAGTAAAAATAAAGTGAAAATAAAGTAAAATAGACGAAAAGTGACATTGTAGCAAGCACTGTTCCGGAAATATGTATTTATGCCAACAAACGCACTGTTGGTGATTTTAAATACACAAGCCGTGTGTGGACAATGTATTTAATTAAAATCAGACACAACCACACCAGCTATCCAGTAGTGGAAATTACTATTTGACATATAAAAGGAAGATTGACAAGTGAATTTGTGAGGGGATGGGATTAGTTACACGAAAATAGCACATTGAGCAAAACAACAACTTGTGTAGAACGTGTTGCAGAGGTGTTTTGTGGTAAAACGGATTTATATAATTAAACACAATTTACTAGGAACATTAAAATGAGGCAGCAACGTTGTAGTTATGCGATTGCACGAATAAAACTCTGGCCACTCAGTGTGACATGTATAAATGACATTTCGCAGTGTTAACATTGGTCGAGTCAGAAGTCTCAGTAATCATACTGAAACGTTGTTTGCACTTGGGTGATGTATTTACTAATATCGTACAAATCTCTAACTTTTATTTAAAACATAATAGAATATATTAAGAGCTTTCAAATTGTTCTGGGTAACGAATAAAGACACTATGATATATAAAATACTGAAAAAGTCTTTGGAAAATTGCAGTGTGGAGAGTCCATGTGACAATATGTATTTTGAAGATAGCAAGAAGGAGTTGCAGACGAAATATAGGAAGTTCTACATGTGCATAGTTGAAGTCTTATTCTATGAAACATCTTCATCTGCCAGCCAAAATAAAACATAACTCATAAAACTGTGTACGTACTTTCTCAATTGGCACATCAGAAACTATTATTATATTGTACTTTATGTAGTCCTGTTTACTCTAGACTTTTGAATAACGCGTTGAGTGAACTATATCGGAGATATTCCTTGTTATTTGTATAAGTTCTGAGGAACTTATACTACTGACAAATGGAACATCGCTGTTAATTTTTATATGTTAAACGTGCAAAGAGAACGGAATTTGAAAGCTTTAAAAGGTTTGACTATCGCTCAAAGTCTACTGTATTCCCATATCCTCCTTGCACGTGCAAGAATACGAGCAATATGATCATTTCTGAAAATTTTTATCTGAACTAATACGAAGGTAGAAGAATAACAGTTTGTAATAATGGTTAGTACAAGAGTAGAAATGGCCACGTGAGTGCAACACATCAGATTTTTCTTATAACACTATCATTAAAATCATGGATGCTAGAAATTGTTTCTTGTTGAAAAAAGGGGGGGGGTAGTAATAACGTTTTGTAATTTTTTTTTAATATGTTCAACATGTCTGTGGAAGTATTGACTATGGTCAAAGTATTGATTTATATGTGTACCAAATTTCGCACTTCTAGAGAAAATAAAGTTCTTAAAATTAACGTTGAAAGCATAGAGGTTACAACCTCCAGTTAAAACCCTCAAAACAAATTTTCTGAGCGGTATCATTCAATGGGAAAATTTTGTTTTACATTTTAGCTCTATTGGAATTGCATGAAATACATTACATAAAGAACAGTTTCGGCCATTGCTCCTGTTTATTAAAAACAAAACACTCTCATTCATTTGAACTGGGGCAAATAATTATGTTGAAATTTATAGACCTCTAGTATTAGTAACCGGAGGCTTAGGATTTTGCTACAGCAAAATACGATAACACACCGCTAGCTGCAATCAGCTTAAAATACAGTAATATTTCAGTGAATAATTTAAAGCTCTCATCCGTAAGCTTTTAAAAGCACTTCCGCATCTGCTCACCGCTGGCCGCTCAGTGCCTTGACTTGGTTCCGTTGTGAGAACAGCTCAAAGTTAGACGTATGGATCCTACTTTTAGCTGCTGTAATCTTCCAATTTATCGCAGCAGCGGAAATAACAGTCGTATTTAAGTGCCATTATCGGCAAAACGCAGCTTTCAAACAAGAAAATAAATTGTAGATAACTTACAGTTGGTAATTAATCGATCAATGTATCTGCCGATGTTTCAACTCTGCCTTACTGTTGCTGAAATGGGCAGATAAAATATGGTTTTAAAAAGAACCATTTAAAGATATGTAGATTTGAAACCAATGAAGGTAACGAACATTCTAACAGTCACTTCAGTGATTTTAATTGGAGTATAGGAACAAGGCATCGTAGAATATTTTATCACGCTGCATGAATCAATATCAAATGCGTCATTAGAAAATCTGCGATTGTTCACTCTACTTCACTGTGTGGCGTCCACTGCCAAGCCTATTGGAGCTAGGGTCAATACCAAAGGCTCGTCTGCAGAGGGCATAGGGTACAAGGACCAATGAGTATTTGAAAACTGAGAAATGAATAATG
Source organism: Tenodera sinensis (assembly GCA_030765045.1). NCBI lineage: Eukaryota > Metazoa > Arthropoda > Insecta > Mantodea > Mantidae > Tenodera > Tenodera sinensis. Next base: position 21,117,999 of record CM060964.1, read on the forward strand.
TATTTGTCATGATAATGGTTATGATATGGTGGCATTTAGAGCAATTAAGCATCTTATTACTTTCTCTACTACGTATAATAAGTAGAGGAAGTACGTATTGTATTCCATCCAAGAATTTGATGTCGAGATTTCCCGGAAGTATGTTTTGAGGCCCCCTGAAACAAATAAATCATTTTTAAAAAAACGTCCGTCCGTGTGTGTGTGTGTGTGTGTGTGTGTGCGTGCGTGCGTGCGTGCTTGCGTGCGTGTGTGTGTGTGGCCAGCATAAGGGACACTGGGAGTGAAATTTGAAAGTTCCACATTTCTTGATAGATTTTTCTGAAATTTTTACTGTACTTGTATTTATATGAGAATAGCAGGTATACCAACTTTCATTAAAATTGGATAATTCGTTTAGGATATATAAATTATTTTATGAATTTAATAGGCACATTTTCAAAATAGAGCTCGCGTCTATTGACTTTTAAAAATTCATTAATATTGGCAGAACTGGTACTCTAAAACATGGGTAAAAATTGTATGTAGAGATACTTCAAATACGTTTGCTCATTATACTGTACATATTTTTTTAATAACAAAGAAAATTTAATCTTAAAAATTATTGATTTTTTTCATACAAAAAAAAAATGTTTTTGGAATTCATGCTAATGATAACAACAATATTGAAGCATAGTTTTGTTTAGCTGCTATTTATGAATACTTTTGGAAATTTTCATTGAACTTGAAGCAAAACTCAGGCGCGACCTTCTTTTGGAATGTGCAGAAATGTAGTTTTGAGAAAAACAGGCTTTTATATAGGAACATGCTGTGTACGTTAAGAGAAGAGCGCTATTTGAAAGTGCCGTAATGACCACATGGAGTGGGGGATATGAAAAATATTAGCTGATCCAAATGTACAGGTGTTCCAGGAACATTTTAAGGTAAAAAAACAATTTTCGACTTTTTGATAATTTTGACCAAAATTTCACACACAGTGTCCCATAACTCAAAAACCAAAAGTCAGTTAAGAATCAAAGTTGATATTTAATTTTAATGTCTTTCAAGGATGCGACATAAAGATTTTGAAGAAAATTGCTCCACCCTAAACTACCCTTTACATGGAAAAATTTTAAAAAAATTTGATTTTCTTGAAAATGGCTCATGATTTTGATTAAAATTACATGTTTGGGACATTTTTATGACAAATGAAATGTATATCCTGTATTTTCTGGTTATAGCCCATGTAGTCCTATTTACTCTGAATGACTTTTCCATAACTGTTAAACCTAAGAGATAGACGAAGTCTTACTCTACGTAAAATGTATATCTTGCTAAAACACAATTTATGTCTGAATAAAGTTTTTTGTAGAGTGAACCATTCCGGAGATATTCCTTGTTATTTGTGTGAGTTTTGGAGAACTTATACTTCTGTCAAATGGAACATTGTTGTTCATTTCTTTATATGTTAACCGTGCGAAGAGAACGGAATTTGAAATATTAGGCTATCGCTCAAAGCCTACTTTATTCCCCGTGTACCTACAAGAAGATAAACAATAATTTGTGGAAAATGTTTATCTCAGCTAACACGAAGAAGAGATAGGAATAAGAGTTTGTAAGAATGGTTAGTTCAAGAGCAGAGAAAGTCATGTGAGTGTAACACATCAAATTTATTTAAAATATTTAGTTATTGGTAGAATATTGGTGGTGTATTTTGGGTATGTTTAAATTAATATTGTATTTTACCATTCTTGTACGACGTGGTGAGACTTCCATGTTCAGGGTTCAAAGTTAGCCAGTAAATATATACATTGTCATGCTGTGTTATGACATAGTATCAGTGAGGTGTACGCTGTGGGATTGCGACACCCTGCAATGCATTGGTGAGTTCATCTCATTTGGAATACACGCTGTAAGCTTGCACTGATGTCGTTCAGGAATGCACGGTTTAAGCACTGTAGCTTCTAGAAACATTTGAATACCAGATTTCTCCAGAGGGCCAGACGTTGATTGGTTAATTCAAAGGCACACTTGGAGAAGCGTGGAGGTTGGGCGTTCCTTCTCTGGAGACAGACAAAAGTGGCAGTTGAATTTGGCACTAAATTTCACCAGGAACAACGGTACACTTTTTTAAGCCACAGTTTATAATATGGTGCATCATACAGCGAATTAAGGAATGGAAAGAGAATTGTAAGTTCTTTTGAATCTTGCTTTACATTGAGGGTTATTTCCCGGTTACCAGTTCAGGTTCTTTTTTGTGTTCTCGTTTGCTGTACCATTTGATGCTATGAACCCAGTCATGAGATTGCTTAACATGGTCAGAATAACACCTTAAAACACCCAGCTCATGACAATATTGATACTAATTGGAGGCACAGAGATGAATCCCAGTCCAGTTGAGGAACATACAAGTAAGTTATATTAGTCGAGATGTTCGTGTAGATGTAGCGCATCAACTATCTGCATTATGGAAGCATATGGTATACCTGAGATGTTGAATATTCCTCAGTACTCCCTCAATAACAACACTAGGAGATTTGTGACACAACGTACTTGGTCATTATCACCGTGCTTAGAAGGATAACATGTGGCATGTCTGTGTCTGTGCCGGTTCTTGCTTACAGGCTCTGGCCACTGAAAATAACCTTGATCCAAGGACATTATTTCTTTGGGCAATAGTTAGCTGGAAGCATTAATCTTGAAAGTTGCACATCTACCCCGAGGGAAGTCGATGCCACATGTCTTCTCTACCTTCTAAATGCCTTAGTCCGTTTCCTTGTACTGAGAACAGAAGGTGAGCACCAGTCTATTGGACATACAGTCGAGTACATGGAATCGTGCCGATGCAAAGGGCAGTGGTTGCTTAATGCTGGTCTGTATGAATGTCAGGCATTTTACATCAAATGAATACAAGACGAACTCATCCAGGAGCTGGTGTGGACCGACGTTGCGAAGCATCCCATTCAGCCACTCAGGTGAAATGCTTCTGTAGTTCTCCCATATTGCCGCTCGCCTAGGACTGACTAACTATTAATCCTGGGCTAATCAGCGATGTCCAGCGTTTGCGAAAGAGGGGAGCTAAGATTTACCTCCTTCCAGTTTGAGGACTGTATTATGTTGTAGTGGCGGTTTGGTACTATGCACATTGAGTTTGATTTATGAAAGCACTCTCAAATATTATGCGATAAACATCTGTTCATCGTTATTTCTTTGGTACTGTTTACGTTTAAGAAGTCTATCAATATTTGTTGACAAAGCCTTAGAAGATCCTCCAAGTGATCGTCGGGTAAGTTATTACGATACAGACTTCTAATATTGAGAAACTCTGTTCACAAATATATGTAGAGCTATACTGATACTATTCTTGCAAATGCTTATTTCTCAACTACATTTTCAGAAATGATCTAATAATTTTCTTGTAGGTGCAAGGGGAATATGGAAACGCAGTAGGCTTTAAGCGATAGAGAAGTGTTTTACGAGCTGATTGCTATGCGATGCCTTTGCAAGGCCCAGAGATAAAAAAGAGCAACATATTCCTATTTCAGAAAAGTGTATGGACCGGAAAATTCAATCAAATAATCAAGAATATCTCGGAAATGACTAACTGAAACAAAAAAGTATTTGACACAAATTGTGTGTTTTAAGTTAGTAAAATTTTGCATATCTCTTACCTACTGTTTAACATTTGTGTAATAATCATCCAGAATGAAGAGGTCCTCTGGAGACACTCCCAGAAAATTCAAGGTAGGACTTAGAAACTGCCATGGAATTGCCTGTTTGTGTCCGTCGATGGATACCGGCTGTCTACAGGTCACAGGTACGAGCTGATTCTCCTTCATATTGAAGGAGTGGAGTGGGGAATAGCAACTAATTACGTAAGCGCCTCCAAAGAGACTAGGCTAATGCGTGTACGTTGCACTTGAGTTCAAACGAATAGGAGATCGGCTTATCCAGGGCTGGTGTTGAACACGGATAAGGCAATTTTGCCAACATTGAATAAAGAAATCCCTACAAACACTGTGCGTTTACGTGCGTAGAGGTTTGGTTTTGAAGAGATAAGCAGCGTTTATGACCCCGAAGTTTGCGGTGATAATATCCCTTGGTACCGAGAATCGCACCCCGCATTACGCACATACGCACGTACGCACACAACGCAGAGTAACTTTACTTCTCCCAACTGACTACACTTCTCAAAGAGGACAAATTAATTTGATTTGGAGGAATTAGCACGGACAAAACTTGTGCTTGTGTTTGAAAATCTGACCTGATGCTGCGAATTAGGAAACTAACGTCCCTCAGTCTTAGAAAGTTGCATGGTGAAGTTACTAGGAAAATGATGAGTGGGAGAAGCGACAAATTAATTCATCACGTCCGCTGCATTTATCACCAGCCATGAATTGATCTCTGAGGGATGTTGGCAAAGAGAAAGGAAGAATAGAAGGGATGGGAACTGCTGCAGTGCTCTTAAATCACTGAACAAAAACCATTGAACTTCTATGGCTTCCCTCGCAAATTCCGTTATGGATGGAAGGTCGGCATTCTCATAGCGTGCCATGAACCATTAAAAGTTAATAATGAAGGTGGTGCTGTTACTCAAAGTTCGTAGCCCCTTTAAATATATCATTGGAGAAAGTTGGAGGTACATTTCTTAGCCATGCGGACACAAAACGGTACTAATTATTTATGTATCGAGAGCAGTACCTCAAAGTTGATTGGCTGTATCTAAAATTGGCCTAAGACTGCAGTTTTTATTTCCGCGAATCACAAAAAAAAAAACAACAGTAACCGTTACAAGTATAGAGATTTATAAAAGGTGCTTGTACATTTACTGTACAGTTTGACAAGGTATACTTTATGTAAGCCCAAAAATGTCAGTTTTGTAGAATCGTTTTACTTTCTCTGCTAAGAAGAGGAAGTATTGTATTCCACCCAAAAATTCGATGTCGAGATTTCACCGGAAATATAAGTTTTGGGGCCCCCTGATTAAAAAAAAAGCATTCTTAGAAAAAGGTCCGTGTGTGTGTGTGTGCGTGTGCGTGTGCGCGTGTGTGTGTGTGTGTGTGTGCGTGCGTGCGTGTGTGTGTGTCTGTCTTTCACTCTGTGGAAAGCATAACTCAAAAGCGAAAAGTCATTTAAAAAACAGATTTGGTATTTAAGTTTAATGCCTTTAAAGGATGCGACACGAATATTTTGAAGAACATTCCTGCACTCTAAACCACCCTTTACAAGGAAATGTTTTCGAAAATTTTAATTTTGATTAAAATGGCACATGTTTGAGATATTTTGATGAAAAATAAAACGTATATTTTGAATTTTCTGGCTAGGACCTGTTCAGTCCTGTTTACTGTGAATTACTTTTGAATAACTCGTAAACCGTACTCTACAAAAAAATCTGCATCTCGATAAAACGCACGTGTTTTTTTTTTTTTTTTTTTTTTTGACCATTTCGGAGATTCCTTGTTATTCCTATAAGTTTTGGAGAACTTATACTTCTGTCAAATGGAATATCGCTATTCATTTTTTAATAAATTAACCGTACAAAGAGAACAGAATTTGAAAGCGTTAAAAAATTTGACTATCGCTCAAAGCCTACTGTATTCCCATATTCCCGTTGCACGTGCAAGAAAACGAGCAATAAGATAACTTCTGCAAATGCTTATCTCAACTAACACGAAGAAGATATAAGAATAAGAGTTTGTAAGAATGGTTAGTACAAGAGTAGAGAAAGTCATGTGAGTGTAACACATCAGCTTTTAATGATTGGAGAGTGCATAATAGGGTAGTATTAATAATCCGGTGTGCTTATAGAACACGCTTCGACGCTGAACACTTACAAACGGTTTGTTTAAAATGTCGGTATAATTTTTGCTAGCGAAATAGCGTGCTGCTGTGTATTGCATGGAAAAAGTTTTCTTGTTTACTCGGGGAAGGGCACTGCTTTGGATGAACCGCACCACACAAATGTCTCTGTAGGTTGTTGAAAAGAACCTAGTTTGCATGAACTTCTACTCTCGTTCTAACCCCGGTGATGTGGTTTCCCTTATGGCAGTTACAAGAAAATTACTTTTAGTTCTCTTCCAAATAAACATAGAATTTTAGGCCATAACGGCGAGAAGTGCTTAAATGTTTCAACTATCAGTTTACAACAATGAGTTACAATGAACGTCACTTGTTTCCTTCATTCATTATTATATTAACCGTGCATGATAATGAAAAATCATTTTGTCGGTCTGGGTGGCTCAGACGCTGACCTACTGATCCCAAGATCGCGAGTTCAAATCCGGCCCAGACCGATAGAGTGTGCTTAAAAATGACAGCTCCACGTTAGTAGTAGTTACTGGCACGTAAAAGAACTCCTGTTGGACAAAATTCCGGTACAACAGCGACGCTGATGTGATCCTAGCAATTGACAGCGTCGTTAAGGGACACTGGGAGTGAAATTTGAAAGTTCCACATTTCTTGATAGCTTTTTCTGAAATTCTCACTGTGTTTGTATTTATATGAGAATAGGATGTACACCAAATTTCATTATAATTGAATAATTCGTTCATGATATATAAATTATTTTATGAATTTAGTAGGCACATTTTCAAAATGTAGCTCGCGTCTATTGACTTTTCAAAATTCATTTATATTGGCAGAACTGATACCCTAAAACACGTGTAACAATTGTATGAAGAGATATTTCAAATACGTTTGCTTATTATACTGTACATATTTTTTTAATAACAAAGAAAATATAATCTTAAAAATTATTGATTTTTTTCATACAAAAAAATGTTTTTGGAATTCATGTTAATGGTAACATCAATATTGAATCATAGTTTTGTTTAGCTGATATTTATGAATACTTTTGGAAATTTTCATTGAATTTGAAGCAAAACTCAGGCGCGACCTTCTTTTGGAATATGCAGAAATGTAGTTTTGAGAAAAACAGGCTTTTATATAGGAGCATCCTGTGTACGTTAAGGGAAGAGTGCTATTTGAAAGGGCCGTAATTACCACATGGAGTGGGGGATATAAAAAAGGTTAGCTGATCCAAATGCACAGGTGTTCCAGGAACATTTTAAGGTAAAAAAACAATTTTCGACTTTTTGACAATTTTGACCAAAATTTCACTACCAGTGTCCCTTAACAACGGCTATAAATATTGCCTTAGTTCACTGTTCACTTCGAAAATTTCGTTACTACTGTAATACATATCAAAATGCCAGCAAAAATGTCTAATCTAAACTATTAGAGATAGAAAAAGCTTCCCTCGATAAAGGCGTCTGCGGGTGACAAAATAAAAAGAAACATAATCTTTTTGGGAGATTATTAATTTTGATAATCTTAGCTTGGAAATTCTATAATGCTTTCATTAGATGTAGAACTTGTTTATAACGTTTTAAAGTAGTGATTTAAGAAAAACAATCGTAAACAATATTGTGTTGTGACAAAAATGCCAAAAGTCCAGGCCAGTTATTTTTGTATCACTTTATTTTGTTCTAAAACATTTGCACAACAACACAGTTCTCTTTTACTGACGTTAACAGTCTAATCTTTTGTGATATTACAACTTAAAACTGTTCTCTTCTGGTAACCTTGACTCACTCGTCTCTGTGTTTCTTCACTTGATCTCTCAAACAACTAACTTGGAGGATACAATCACTCGACACTCATCCTTTCGATGCGACCGTACGCACGTAGCTGACATGCACGCACGCGCGCACGCACACATACAGTAAAAAAAAAAAAAAAAAAAAAACTGACTGACTCCCTACTCCCATTGCCTCGCCACCTTATATAGCGAAAATGACGTAACACGGACCTTTCTCGAACTTCTACAAATGCCGGCCGTCGGATGCTTCTCGAATGATCTAGAAAACCCCCTTTGGTTCTGCCACTCTGATTGTTGTCGCGTGCTCACAAACAGACGCGCGAAGCAGTCTGACCTTGAGCGTCTTTGACGCACGTAACAGTGGTGTGGTGCAGCCCGGCCCCGAGCTTCCTTTAGTGTACGCCGCCGCGGTCGCCGGCGTCACAATAAAAGCAACTCTACTCCAACCAATGAAGGATGAGGTTGCATTGCCACGCTGTTTCCATCCAGTAGGAACTGATTCATATCTAACGTTAGCGAATCAGTGTATCTTTCCCACGTGGAGAAAATCATGTGGCAGGAGTTGGTTCCACTTTACTGGTGTTGCCATGTCGGTGTACTTATACAATGGACTGTGCAAATGTTGGATTTTGAAAGACTCCAAAACTGGGTTGGTACTTACCTTATATTGAGTTCAGAAATTGACGGACACCTGGACAGAAGCATGCCTAAAACAGCCAGAAATGTATGAAATGTTTCACACTCGCTGTCTCTTTGATATCGGTATTACAGGTTTTCTCTCGCACAACTCAGTGTTATGAAATGCGCCTTTATTGCAGGGGATTTTATCAATGTCATACCTGACAATGTAACAAGATAGGAAAGAGCATTTTGAATGCGTTTACTGGAGCTTGCAGACGAGGGCGGATCTTCAGTTTCAATGCAGATAAACAAAACCCATGTTTTGTCTTGTTTTAAGCATTCTCTCGTTTGAATCCTTTTGAACGCTGAAGCTACAGGTCCGATGATAGGATTGTTCTATGACTGAAAACGATTGAAATTGCTCGAGAAACTTGGGAAAACAAACTGAAGCTTTGTGGTAGTATTTTGAAGCGTGCTTTAAATACGCACATTAAAGATCGGAATCACTTAGCTGCCTTTCAATAAATCAGTCATAATACTCACCTTTCACTGAATGCCTACTCGCCTTCACTACTCGCTTTTTCCAATACTTATTACATTCTTTATTACCTGCTATCTCCCCTTCACCTATGTAGAAAACTCACAAAGCTGCAGTGTCAAATCCTTGGGATTTTGTAGATCATTCTCCTGTTTATGAGAAGTAATAAGATATACTTGCAATGACAAAGCAATATAGCACAACTAACGAAGAAAAGCATATGTCACTAATATGTAATGAGCGTAGGCGCGCAGAGTGGTTGACCTCTGTGACACGTAACTGCTGATTAGTCATTCTTGAAGCAAAAGAAATAAACACACCAAGTTGTCCCTCCACCAAACAGTCGAGTAAGGTGTAATATTGGATATCTTAGTCAGGCGCCTGCATAAGTGCGTTCGTTCGGAAACTAGAACGTTTAAATGAGCCTTGGCCCTTGGCCCTTAGCGACCAACCTTAGAGATGTCCTGTAATAACAAGCATTAAAAGAATTCCTCAGTGTCATTTGGCCTTTATTGCATTACGCAAATAATAAAAAGTAATAATACTCATCTGTCGATGCAATTTGTGTAGCTCTTGGGTATTGTAATCTTTGTAAAAATATTCTAACATAGGCAGTAGTTAAACTGCAGTTCAATTCTAATTATGATCTTGATTACTTTTTGATACATTTAAAATCTTGGATCAAATGTGTCCGGAGTCCATCGGGCTGAGTGGAGCCGTCATTTCTCGCACGATAAAACCCTAGATATAGTATTAGTCTGCCCAATTACACTAGCTGGAATTTGAACTCAAGTCGTGGGTTTTTTTAAAACGGACGCATCACTCCTTTGAATGCGGAACTGGACTCCTTATTAAAGATGCTGTGAATTTTAAGAATTTAAATTAAAGAGTAAAATGGAAGAATACCTTTGTGTTTCATTTCAGATAGGTTGCGTAGGTTCCTAAATCAGCACATCACTTCCATAGCTACAAACAAAATAGGGGTAATAAATTCCACACATTGTTCCCTGAATATCTGTAACCATTTTTCCAGGAAATGTATTTCGCACTTTTTTACCATGAAGCTTAGAAAAAGAAATTTGATTAACCTTTAGCATAAATGGATGGATGAATTATTGCAGTAGAAATGCAATAAGAATATGTAGCTCATGGCCCAAACAGTTTTTTGGAGTAAATTGTGTTTCTTAAGCAGGTGTACATGTTTTACATAGTAAGGTTTTGACTTCTCCTACGATTCACTGGTTATGCAAGATTATACAAAATTCCTTTCAAATGAAGAGAACCGCACACTTTTCCCAGCTAGGTATACAGGCTGGAAAGGAAGTCATTACATTTACTTAAACCAGTGGTAGACATCGTATTTGAACACATTTTGTATCTTACGTTTTTGTCTCTGACCATTTCCTACGTCGAAAACAACTTGGCAACACTGCAGATTCTGTGGGTCTCATTTACCTAGCTCAACACATAAACAAATACCGTAACTGTGCGTCTTGAAAACAACCTCATAACCTGCCTTGTCCTTCCGTGTTTATTGTACGAGTGTAAGCCAATCACAAACGATAACGCCCAAAACATTACACGAAAGCGAAAGTGCCACACCTGTTTATATACACAAACTAGGTCAGTTCCCTGACCAAGCTCAGTGCAACGTTGTTCACTTTCTTCACGTCTGAGAGAGCTGCTCGGAGTATTCCTTCACGTCTTTTAAGTGATTAATTATTCCGAAACCCTGTGTGATGTCCCATAATTACTACTCTACGCATCTTACAAGTAACAAACTGCTATCTTCTTACATTCTTAAGGTAGTGAAATTTTGGTCAAGAATGTCAAAAAGTCATTTTCTTTTTAACCTAAAAATGTTCCTGGAACACCTGTGCATTTGGATCAGCTAACATTTGTCATATCCCTCACTCCATGTGGCCATTACGGCCCTTTCAAATAGCGCTCTTCCCTTAACGTACACAGGATGCTCCTATATAAAAGCCTGTTTTTCTCAAAACTACATTTCTGCACATTCCAAAAGAAGGTCGCGCCTGAGTTTTGCTTCAGATTCAATGAAAACTTCCAAAAGTACTCATAAATAGCAGCTAAACAAAACTATGATTCAATATTGATGTTATCATTAACATGAATTCCAAAAACATTTTTTTTTTTTGTATGAAAAAAAGATCAATAATTTTTAAGATTAAATTTTCTTTGTTATTAAAAAAATATTTACAGCATAATCAGCAAACATATTTGAAATATCTCTTCATACAGTTGTTACCCATGTTTTAGAGTATCAGTTCTGCCAATATAATTAAATTTTGAAAAGTCAATAGACACGAGCTCTATTTTGAAAATGTGCCTATTAAATTCATAAAATAATTTATATATCATAAACGAATTATCCAATTGTAATGAAATTTGGTGTACCTCCTATACTTATATAAATACAAACACAGTAAAAATTTCAGAAAAATCTATCAAGAAATGTAGAACTTTCAAATTTCACTCCCAGTGTCCCTTAAGGAAATGCACATCCAATTTGGATCAAAAACTATTTTTTTCGAAATCGGCTGATAAAGAACAAAATGCCATTTGACTTTTTTGTTTGTAATGCTGCTATGAAGCGCATATAACAAGGAACGTAATTGCTTCCCTTCCACCTGTATGTTTGGAAGGTTCACTCTATTGTCAGTGTAGCCCCTATATGGACTTTTGGATGTCATACAACTCGTCCTCTTACCTATCGAGTACGTGGTAGGGGAAGTGGAAGCCATGCTTTGTTTCGTTATTTAAATTTCAATTTGCTGTTTTTCGTATTTTTGTGTTTTCTTAGTGTTAAAAGAGGATACCCATCTGTGAAATTTTGAAAATCTACAGTTTTCATTGGATTGATTTCAAATTTTAACACAACAATCACTGTATAGTGAGGAGTAACTGCAAAATTTCATACATTTAGTCAGATTAGTTGCTAATATATTAATATTTTATTACATTTTTTTTAGTATTTGTATAAATGGTTCCCCATGATGCAATTTTGATTTGAAAAACTTAATAATTTTCAGTTATGTCCTGTAATAGAATGTTAGCAAATTGATGAGATAATTTCTTAATCTTGTTATTAGTTTGGATAAAAATAAATTTTAAAGTTTAAAATCATTATTTTTTTCATTTAAATTTCGAAATGTAAACTTTAATATTTAATTACTCAGCAGTTATTCACGTTATGAAGAAATTATCTCATTATTTCTTTTTATGTTATTTCTAAGCAGGTACACCAAATTTCATGCATAAGTACTGAAAATTGCATCGTGCAAGAGCAAACAGTGTTAAAAATAAAAGCATGGAAAAACTAAGTTAGAGGTCTTGGTAAGGATAATGGAACTGTATGGATTTAAATGGACATGACCACTTACAGGTAATCAGTTACACGGCCATGTGACATAGTTAAAACGGCCGTAAGGCTATAAAAAGCATATCAAAATAAAGCAGAAGATTCATACTATTTGATAAAACAAAAATTCATTTTTGGAAATTTTTGAAATTTTAAGCCTTTTTTCACAGATGCGTGTCCTTAAAAGAGTTAGGTTATTGCCAAGCAAACTTGTCCATCTGGAATCCATGGGTCGTGGATCTCTTACGGCATGATGTTCATTGTCTGCATTTGGCTGTGAATTCACGCTTTCCTCTATAATGACTCTTTTGTGCACGTTCTGATACAGAAAGTGTCTGGTTGTTGTCGTCTCATTGCTATGATAAGGTTCTCTTTATGTGCAATGGTCACCCGTGCTTGCCCACTCCTCTTTCTAGTCATGTTCGCTGTGTCACGTTGCTGTAAGGGTTGCAAGGCACGCCACCATGTGGAAACTGAACCTTTTGACCTGTTTCACGGCAGAAATGGTCTTCCCTGTGTTTTTCGAGATTCAATTTCTGCTGTTCCCTAACACGTACAAGTGTCGAAAGCTGAGGGAGTGGAGAATGGGAGGTGCCGCTCTGGCTTGTAACTTGTATTCTGATCGGTAATGCCCTTAAAGTGAGTTTCCTCAGTTACGTAATTCAGCTTGGCTGCACTTTCGTTAGAGAGTAAAAGTGGAACACTATCCACTGATAGCAATATCTAACACTTTCCCAGCCCTTACGCTGCACAATTCCACAGGTGTTGCATACTCTATAGAACAGGGTGAGAGTTCACCCTCCGTTAGTACAACACCTGGGCCTAGTAGGCCCTCGCTCTATTTCTGTCTTATGTGCTTGCATTTGCTACTTTCTCTACTGGTAAGTAGAGGAGATATTGTATTCCACCCAAAAATTTGATGTCGAGATTTCACCGGAAATATGTTTTGAGACCCCCTGAATAAAAAAAAATTTAGAAAAAGATCCGTGGGCGTGTGTGTGTGGGGGGTGTGTGGGGGTGTGTGTGTGGGTGTGTGTGGGTGTGTGGGTGTGTGTGTGTGTGGGTGGGTGTGTGTGTGGGTGTGTGTGGGTGTGGGTCTGGGTGTGTGTGGGTGGGTGTGGGTGCGTGTGGGTGTGTGTGGGTGTGTGGGTGTGGATGGGTGTGTGGGTGGACAGCATAACTCAAAAACGAAAAGTCGGTTAAAAGCCAAAGTTGGTATCTAAGCTTAATGTCTTTTAAAGATGAAACACGAAGATTTTCAAGAAAATAGCACCACCCAAAACTACCCTTTATATGGAAAATTTTTCGAAAACTTTGATTTTCTTGAAAATGACTAACGATTTTGATCAAAATGACATATGCTTAAGATAGACGAGCGTTTTTTCAAAAACTCGATAGAGGACGAAAAGATGTTTTTACAGAAATTTCATTTTTTATTCTGGTACATAACCTTTCATTACACATACTTTATTTTTGGCAATACTAAACATTATCATGGGACAATTTCAGACAACAGTGAAGCTCCTAGAGGATAACCATATTTTTCATAGTATTGGCCGGGTATAAAATGCTTGTTTTTTTTCAAAACTCGATAAGGGCCTATGTTGCAGTAATGCCACGCTATCCTGAGTGTGGAACATGTTTGATTGTTAGGCCTTTGTAATGCCACTTTGAGAGCGATGTTGATAAAACGTTCTGAAAGAGTATGTGACAAAGAGTTTGTTGTTGATATAAAGCACGTGCCAAGTAGTATTGTCATTCTCTCTCCTTGGAATTAGAAAAGGGCGGCATTAATACCAAATGAATCACTCTCTATGTTATTTAGCCGCGGGGAGACTTTGAAATAATGCTATGGTTTTTGTATCCCATTTAATTCCATGAAAGCAAGATCGGACCAGCGGAATATTGCAAATTATTATCAGGTCAGTGATGGGTCTTGACAGGTAGCAAATCTTTTCATTTAGACTCTGCTGTGTCGAGTTTTCTAAAATCGCCTTGTATACGCTCTATCGAGTTATGAAAAAAAAACGCTCGTAGTTCACCATGCTATTACACACGGCATATATCTAGTTATGCAAAATCTGATTTCTCAGACCGATTGGTGGCATCGAAAACATACCAAATCCCATAATTACTCATTTTCTCAAAATTTGTGCTCTATCAAGTTTTGAAAAAAAACGCTCCTTTAATTCATTCATATGTATTTTGAATTTTCTAGCTACATCCTATGTAGTCCTGTTTACTCTGGATGACTTTTGAATAACTCGTAAACCGTAAGAGATAGACCAAATCTTACTTGACAAAAATGTAGATCTCGCAAAAACACACAATTTATGTCAGAATAAATTTGTTTGTAGAGTGAACCATTTCGGAGATATTACTTTTTATTTGTCAGTTTCGGAAAACTTAAAACTTTCTTGAAATAAAACATCGTTGTTCAGTTTTAGGTATGTTAAGTGTGCAAAGAGATCGGGATATCAATGCTAAAAGATTTGACTATCACTCAAAACCTACTGTATTCTAATATTCATTCCCCTTGAATAAGGAAATAAGCAATAAGATAATTTGAGTAAATGTTGTTCTCAACTAATATGAAGAATATATAGGAACAAGAGTTTGTAAGAATGGTTAGTACAAGAGTAGAGATAGTCATGTGAGTGCAACACATCAGATATTTATTAATATATTTAAGCTCGTTACACACCACAATTCACGTCAAAACTGAAGGGAATTTCTCTAGAATCACTGACTTTTTTGGTAGCGTTTAACGCCCACCTTTACTACATACGGCACCACAGGCGGTAACACTGATGATACACGGAATGAAGATGGAATGAGAGTGGTGGAATGAGATGGCGGGGGAAATCAGAGAACCCGGATGAAACCCACCCCTGCGCCTGTTTGGCCACCTCGAATCGGACAAGCGGTCGCCTAGGATCGAACCCGGGGCACTTTTGTAGGAAGTAGATGGTCAACCACTCGGCCATGGCACGGCCTTGGTCACTGATTTGTAACAATTTTTTGTGATAGATGATTAAAGTAGAATGTTAAGGGGATGTACTGTTTGAGCTTAGAAGGCCGTTAGAGAAGGTATAGCAGAGACCAAATTCATTCATTGCGCTTATCGGAATTGTACTGATTCTTCTGAATCTATCATCTGCTATAAATGAACACATCACAAAAGATGAAATGAAAACATCGTGAAAATGTTCCAATATACCTGCTTCCTTCAGAGCAGGAAATAGCGCCTGGAATTTCATTTCTGCTCATTCACTATTGAGCCAGAAGAAGCAAAGCTATAAAGGAAATTCCTACGCACTTTTTTGCAATTGAAAATACTTCATTCTCTGCTTCTGAGAAAGGTGAGGTAGGAAGATTTGTTCGTGGAAATCAGTGTCACACGAAGAGTTTATGGACGTTCAGCAACGGCTATATAATGTCCTAATCCTGGCATTCCCAAGGGGGTGGCGATTAGTATATGTCCACCTTATGTAATTTTTAACATTTTCTCTTTTAATCTTTTGATTACAGGCATGCAGTTAAGTTATTGCCAATCAGTTTCTACTACTGAATTGCGTATTTGCTTCAATATTTTTGGTGATCTTTTTGAGAAACAATGAAATGTCAAGGTGATCATGAAGTACTCACCCGCCAGTATAATTTAATTAATATAAAAAGTAAAAATTGAATAGTTAAACAATGTTAAATATTACTTTTTTTAATTAACGTCCTCCAACCTAATGTTATATCGGACTGTGAATGAATGAAATGGGTGAAATGATGCTCAAATGAGCCCGAGGTCCATAGAGCTTTAAATTACCCGACATTCGTCTTCTCAGGATAAGGGAAAACCTCGGAAAAAAAACCTTACCCGGATAACCTACCCTAAGCGAGATTCGAACTCGTGACCTCTTGAACGTGAAGTAGACACGCTAACCATCACGCTACCAAGGCGGGCGGTTAAATATATTACCATGGTGAAGCTACCATGGTCTCGTTAAACAATCACGATACCCTTGCATTTTACTAAATTCGCTTTATGTACAACGTATAAGCATACAGGTACTTTTCCAAATTGCACTGATATATTTCCTTAAAGTTTAGGAAAAACATTAGAGGGAATTGATTTTATAAAATCAGTATCAGAAACGCAAGGTAACCTGAATACTGTTTCATATTAAAATAAGATATCAAAGGGCAGGTAAGAGGAAATCAATAAACCAGAGGGATTACTGTACATCACAATGTGACAACTGGAGCTAAAGATCAGGGGGTCAAATGACAGAAAATTAATACACGTTCTATACAACCCAATGTGCTTTGTACGCCCTTGTTTTCTATTGAAGCAGGAACTGTTGCTTTGGTGTGTGGGTTCTTTTTTGTGTGTGTGCGCGAGCTTCTGCCTAATTTGAAAAGTTTGCCGTGACGGCTTTAAGCGACTGCCACTCCGGGTCATTAGAGCAATTATTCATTAATTTAACCCATTGTATGAACACCTCAGGCAGCGTATATGGGTCCGTTAAAAGCAGAAAAACAGTGAGAACAGCACAATAATGGTGCAAAGTTATGAATGAAGCCAGAATTCTCAGGAGATTTGAAGGGGCACGGAAGTAATTAAGTAAACAGATTCAAGTGCCCAATTGCACATCCTGCATAATGAAATTTGATTTGCACCAGGACTTAACAGCTAAATAGCCCTCCGCGCTGGAGCATCACTTCCACTGAACTAGGGAACTCATTCATTCAAACGATTCTGAAGCCACCCACTGAGTAACATTGTTTAGTTGTGCCATGCTTTGATATTAGTGCATTCATTTTCACCAGATTTTTAGCAGTAAATCGACATTACAGGAAATTAACTGATACACTATTGAGGACACATTCGAATTGTCTTAATATCCAAATGATACTAACGCATAAACCGTTATTGTGAAGTATTCAACTTTCAGAATTATTTAGGATGGGAGGCGGCGCCGTGGCCGAGTGGTTAGTCCATTTGCCTACCACACAGGACCCGCATGTGGTATTAGTGGTGGACGAAGCGGCGTCTGGGCGAATTTTCTCCGGGTTAACCGGTTTCTCCAACCTCTTATTCCACCACTTGCTCCATCATCACATTTCCAATCATCCATTTCACCTGCATTTCATATCGTGCTCTTCCTCACTCTCATACCTGGTACTTGGCTGACCACCCGGTTCCAGGTCTTCACTCTGTACTGTCTATAGGTTCCTCTGCTCCCCGACAGGCGTCTGACCCTAGGTACTGGCTTGTAAGTCCTACATAAGGGGAGCGTAATCAGGTAAAGAAGAAGATTTAGGATGGGACTAAATGGCAAAAACTGTATAAAAATAACACTAACATTTTGTGGGATCTTATGAATTGAAATTTCTTTTCTAATTTCATACAAGTTGACGATGTTAAACAATTAACCATTTTTATTAATTCATTTTTTAAAATAATTTGTCTTTGCATGTATTATTAGAAATGTCTTTTGTTGTATTGTACCTGGTCGGATATATCTATATTTTAATACGATCAAAATTAATTTTGCACCTTTAGAAAACCATGCAAAATGTGGTCTTGCCCCCGTACTGGGGCAAGCTGACTTTGACCATGGGGCAAGATGATAGTTGTAACAAAACTTGAATACATGTTTATTCTTAGAAGGTATAACACAGTACAGTAATTGTGTAACACATTGTTAATATCTTATGTTGAATAGTAGGTAATTAACTGGTTGTTTTATTGAATCTTGTAGTTCGTGGGAAACCAATATCTCAAAGTGAATGGCTTTCATTTTAAAAAGTTAAAAACATATATCTCGTCACCAGTAGAACACTGAACTATACTTTCTTTGGCAGTTTGAGCTGTTGACAACTCGGGCTTTTTACTTGTTTTACAGGAATTCAACTTGTGTTACAACTACTTTTTTTGCATCCCGAATCCCTCGTCCTTTTTTTTTTTTTTGTTGCTTTAATCGTTCTTGTGCCTCCTTCTGTGATTCTTTCTGAACCAACACTTGTTTCATAGCTGAGTTCGTTAAGACGCTTGTTCATTGCCTATGACTCTTCCATTTTTGCTCTGACGGTCATTCTTTAGGTAATGGTCTAAAATAAAAAATACTTTTGTCACAGTTTCGCCTTAATGTGAGCAGCATGAAAATCACTAAAAAAATAAGAAATGTATTAAAACACAAAAAGAAAACACTATAAAGTCCTTGGGGCATAAGTCGATATCGTTAACTTGCCCCAATCGGGAACGTTAGATACAATTGATTATTTTGGTAGGATGAACAAGATGTAAATATAAATAAATTGTGATTGTGAAAAGCATACTATTTAAGCTAGTAATGTACAGCAAAACATAAGCAAATATATTACCCATCAGACCACGACACCTTACGTTGAAGGTGTTTACAATTGCAACACGTCAGACAAAATACACGAACACCATCAAACAAACAACGAAACAGAGACAGCGCCTAGATCTTGCTAAAACACACAATTTATAACGAAATAAAGTTGTTTGTTAAGTCAACCATTTCGGAGATATTCCTTGTTATTTGTGTGAGCTTTGGAGAACTTATACTTCCGTTAAATGGAACATCGTTATCAATTACAGGATAGGAATGAAATGATCCGTCAGAATTTAACAGCGAATTTCTCATGTTTTGAGTAACAAGAAAGTCTAATACCAAAATGTTGAAAATTTTACAGTTTTTAGAAAAAATATTTTTATCAAAAAATTTATCATCATCTGACTGAATTATTGTTGATTGAAGGTTCTTGATTTATGGCTATATTCATAGAAAGTTGAATAAACGACAGCTTTTCCCTTTGGCGTATTTCAATAGATTCAACGGTTTTTGTGTAAATTAAATTTAAAGGAATCCACAATTTCTTGCCTTTTTGTTGCAAGAAATTGTGGATTCCTTTAAATTTAATTTACACAAAAACCGTTGAATCTATTGAAATACGCCAAAGGGAAAAGCTGTCGTTTATTCAACTTTCTATGAATATAGTCATAAATCAAGAACCTTCAGTCAATAATAATTCAGCCAGGTTATGCATTTTTTATAAACACATTTTTTCTGGAGAACTATGAACTTTTCAACATTTTGATATTAGACTTTCTTGTTATTCACACCATGGGAAAGTCTGACGGATCATTTCACTTCCACCCTGTATGTTAACCGTGAAAGAGAACGGAATTTGGAAGATTTGACTATCGCTCAAAGTCTATGGCATTCCTATATTCTCCTTGTACCTGAAGAAGACAAACAATAAGATAATACTTGCAAATGTCCATCTCAACTAACACGAAGAAGATATAGGAATGAGAGTTTGTAGGAATGGTTAGTACAAGAGTAGAGAAAGTCATGTGACTCCAACACGTCAGATTTTTTCTGAAGAACCTGTAAAATGTGTATATATTGAAAGTTATTTTCCATTGCATATTATTTAAAGCTGGCGATTTCTAAAGTAGCATACTACTAGCCGCATCAGAATATTCTCCTTACATATCTAGTAGCCTGAGTGCTATATGCGTGTTTCTCGCTACAAGGGAATGCTATGCTACATAACAGCGCTCTCTGGTTCTACATGTAGCGTAGCGCGTGTAAATGAAAAACATGTATTTATATTGCAGTGGCTTGTACAGATCGTATTGTTTTGTTAACATCAAAGCTCTTGGGGCATTCATTTTCAGAGATGAATGTTTCTCCCGCTCCTAATCAGTAAAAGCACTGCTCTTCGCTTGTAAAATTTAATAGACATGTTTTTCTATTGATTTTAAAGATGACTCGAACACTAAACAAAATTTCTGTATTTATATGCCAAACGCAGATTGTTTTCATGGAGTACATACGCTACAGTTGTATACAAAAGCTCATATAATACAAAGAAACGTTTTATTTTTATAGGAATTCACCTTATTATGTTTCCTTGAAGGCAGCTTTTAAGATAGCTGTGTGCATTACTGAAATAAGACAAATCAAGCCTCGCCTAGGAACACTGCACCTGAGCCGGTTCAGTACACCTTCTCGTAACTGCTTTATGGTAACTTCACAACGCTGTAGGACTTTAGCCATTGTTTGCTGTCCAAGTCTGAAACAAATGAGAGGTTTAGAGCGTTTCAGAAAACTAGGGATGGGTCGATATCAGTTTTTCTCGATACTTCGATACTCGATACCATCATTTCTACTTCTAGTTTCAATACAAAATAGAAAGTTGGGAAAACTGTATAATGCCAATGAAATTAATTAATTAATTAATTAGGTGCACATATTCAATGAGACAAATTTAAAACTACCATTGTGCTTATTTGTAAACTCTACATTAGACATTTAAAAGCAAAAATGCGTTTTTGGAACAGTCCACTCTGTAAGTTTTTGTTCAAAAATACTAACATTCTCACCCTTGCTTTTCTGCTACATATGAGTCCTGCTGTGCTAAATAGTCTATTGCCGGTGGAATACACAAATATTAGCGGCTAGTATTTTTAGTTTTGGAAATTTTGAACTTGTTTTCCAGTAATCCAGTGCACTAGAAAGAGAAGGTGACAAATCGTCGTTGAGATATGCAGTGATTTCTTCTTGGGAACTGTTAACTGGCAATGAATCTGACACACGATTATTTTCTTGAATGATGTTACTGTACAGGCACCACATTCCTGGCAATTTCTCGAGCTTTGCAGCACGTGACATCTAAAATAAAATAAAGACAAGTTTGTTAACTGATCGATTGTTTACAAGTGTGTCAGTATTACAGAACTATCCCTACATAGGTATCCGAAAATCCGAAAAACAAAAAAATTGACCTGATCATTTTTGGATGCAGGAAGAACAAGCTGTCTGTTTACCTGCGTTAACATTTCTAGTTATCTCCAGGCAGGAAACACTTCATAGAAAATTCAACTCAACATGTAATTAGTGAGGTTCTTGCTTAACTTGCAGTGAGGTAATTACATGTTTGGGTTTCCACTTTGCACCGAATAAGCAGGAATTGAAGGAAGGACCTTCCTGGTCGTATCTCCGTCTTTGTCTACTATTTACATGGTCATTGCGACCACTTTGAAATGTTCTACTTGCGGAAATAATATTTTGCAATTTTAAAATAAAATAAAAATTGCAGAATCACCCCGAAGTATCGAAAAAGTACCAAGCGGATTTTCTCAAGTATCATTCGATGTCGATACCATGCAAGTATCGTGAGTATTGAGGTAAGGCATGTATCAAGGGCCCATCCCTACTGAAAACCATACACAACAATTTCTACTTTAGATACCCCAATGACCACACAGCGGCCTTGTAAAGGGTTATTCTTGCTGAAACCGCCTTCGCATTTCGTGTAAATAGGCGGCATATTATGGGAGCGAACTAAAATTTACATAGCGAATTATACAACTGTACTTTCTTGGTTTCCTCTCATTAAGTAAGATATTATCTTGATCACGAGAATAAGAGAGTCACACTGTTAAACTCGGGTTTTGAAAAATAGCACGTATGCTGGACTGTTCACACGAGGTTATAGATGGTGGGAACTGAAACATCTGAAAAATGACGATGTAACTTGGTTCGTCGTTTTTCTGCAATTCCGCATTTCACATGTGCCTCATCCAAAAAGGTCCATTAAGCACTAACGTGTATCGTTAAAGTACAAAGTATCAGCATAATAAAAATTCGAAAAGTATAAATCAAAATTTTCGGCAATTTTCACCAAATTTGATGGATACATTGCCTTAAGGCAGCCATAGTGCATACATTTTTGCAGTGTTTAACGCCCGCTTTTACTACTGTGGCACCGCAGGCGGTGACACTGATGATACATGGAATGAAGATGGAGCACCGGTGGAATGAGATGGTGGGGGAAACCGGAAGATCCGGAGGAAATCCACCCCAGGGCCGCTTCGTCCACCACAAATCTCACATGTGGTTGCCTGGGATCAAACCCGGGCCGCTTTGGTGCAAAGCGAATGGTCTAACCACTCGGCTACGGCGCGGCTCGCCATAGTACACACAAAAGCAACTAATTACACAGAGAAAATAATCCATGGAAACAATGGAAAAAAAGGGAACAACAAACCAATATTTACATAATAAAATAAAACCAATAAGGTTGCAAACCACCTCTTCTTGAACAGTTCACCATTTCAACAGAGTGTAGCAGTGTCCACTATTAAATGCAAATGCTAAGCTTCTATTTAGCATCTAACAAGGTCTGTTTCGTCCTTTGTTTTCAGGTTAGCTTGGTATATTCATTTCAAAACGGACAAACGTGAAAAGTAAGACTCAGTTTGTGCAATCCTATGCTTCACATTAATTACCATACCTAGCACTGTGTACGATTTGAAGACAACTTTAAAGCATGCTAGCGGTACAGATGACCGTAAACTTGGACACCACCGCAAATACACGCTATAAGCATAGTCAATGTCATTTGACCTTCCTCGTTACCTGTAACATTCCCTATAGGAAAAACGCCCCTGCATTTCCAGCAGACCAAACTTAGTAGCACAAAACATCCACAAACACGGTAATGTTATCATAAATGACCTTGAACTTCCCGCACTGAATGACAGAACATCTCCCTTATACATACTCATATGAAGTTTTAATAGCTTGTGATAACCTGAACAAAATCCCACAATTTACTTCAAACCAAACATTTAAAACTAGCTTACTGATATGGTATATAATTTCGTAACATTTGTCTTTCCTTCTTTCGATGACTAATTTTACCGTTTGCACCATATAACTAGTAGTTAGAGGAAGCATTTTATTCTCTCCAAAAGTTCCATAGCAAAATTATAACAGAAATGCATGTTTAGAGGCCCTTGAATTAAAAGTAGCGTTTTTAGAAAAAGGTGTGTATAATAACTAAAACTCCAAATGGTGACAACGTTGAGTGTAAGTTACGCAAAAACATTATCTACAACGTTCCCCCTCCAACGTGCCCCCTCTGTGTTGTGATCATGTGACAGACTGACCCCTCTCACTTGCTCTAGTCCAAACTCCGCAACCTTTTGTTTCCTGTATGAAGGTTCCGACTCTGCTGGTATATTATAGCGCAATGGGAGAATCAGTAAGAAACTGGTTTCACAAAATAATTCCTAAGATCAACTACAAGTGGATTGGAATTTTGGGATTTACTGGCTGACCAGAGGAACTGACAAAGCATGGGCAATTTCCTGACTTAATTGCGGAAAGCAAGATATATTTTTTCACTGTGTACATAGCTTCTTTATATGTTACAGATGTAACTTGTACCTGAAACATGGATGGCAGCCAATGACCCATGCAATGTGTGTTTGTATTATATCTTTAAGGGACACTGGGAGTGAAATTTTAAAGTGCACATTTCTTGATAGACTTTTCTGAAAGTTTTACTGTGTTTGTATTTATATGAGAATAGGAGGTACACCAAATTTTATTAAAATTGGATAATTCGTTTATGATATATAAATTATTTTATGAATTTAATAGGCACATTTTCAAAATGTAGCTCGCGTCTATTGACTTTTCAAAATTAATTTATATTGCCAAAACTGATACTCTAAAACATGGGTAACAATTGTATGAAGGGATATTTCACATACGTTTACTGATTATGCTGTACATAGTTTTTTAATAACAAAGAAAATTTAATCTTAAAATTTATTGATTGTTTTCATACAAAAAAAAAAGTTTTTGCAATTCATGTTAATGATTACATCAATATTGAAACATAGTTTTGTTTAGCTGCTTAGCTGTGAATATTTTTGGAAATTTTCATTGAATTTGAAGCAAAACTCAGGCGCGACCTTCTTTTGGAATGTGCAGAAATGTAGTTTTGAGAAAAACAGGCTTTTATATAGGAACATCCTGTGCATGTTAAGGGAAGAGCACTATTTGAAAGGGCCGTAATGACTACATGGATTGGGGGATATGAAAAAGATAGCTGATCCAAATGCACGGGTGTCCCAGGAACATTTTGAGGTAAAAAAACAATTTTCGACTTTTTGACAATTTTGACCAAAATTTCACTCCCAGTGTCCCTTAATAAGCTGACAAATAAGGATGCCCTGTTTTCCAATCTATCTGAATTTCTGAAGTCTCCTAGTGCACAATACTGTTTTCCCAAGACTGTTTTGTGTAACCCTTCCTTATGCCGTATTCTGGTGCTTCCTTTGGTGGTGTTTGACACTTTCTGGGTGAACCCATGGTGAGCATCATGTCCTTTTACAACACCACAGATGGCAGCCTTATGATTCAATGTGCGTATACTATGTCGTGCCTATCTAGCAAACAGGTCAGCCACAAAACCAGTGCTTTATAATGTAAAGAAGCTCTGTCGAGAGATTCGCATTGCATTACAATGAGCGCTTTTCAGAATTATGCAAACAAGGTGATGTAGCACTTACAAGAAAATGAATAGTTGCAATTCTTTTTGTCACACACCATTACGGTATATCAGTGCTAGGGATATCAATGTGGTCATCTGTTTAGTTGATCCTCAATACAAGAACATGTGAAAACTTCTAATTTTGTTTGAGTGTGTGAACGTTTATCCTAGTTGAAATTGGGAAGGGTAGAGTGAGACTGAAAAATTCAGTGCCCTGACCGGGATTTGAATCACGGATCTACCGGTTACCGTTCGGCTGCTCTAACCACTTAGCTATCATGACCAGCATGCCGAAATTACATCTTTTGTTTCAAATTCTAGGACTATTTTTAAGCACACCACCTGTAATGTAGAAATTTATTTGACCTAAGATATTGTAACAAATGGACAATAGTCCAGTCCAGTTACTTCTTTGTCACCTTCTCTGCACAAGTTGGTTCTCTTTTACTGACGTTACAGCCGTCTACAGTCCTTCGTGATAATACAACTCACAACTGTTTTCTTCTCGTAACCTTGACTCACTCCTTTCTGTCTTTCCTCACTTTCTCTGTTTCTCAAAAGCTAACTTTGACAATAAATCATTGAACTCTCTTTTAAGTGCTTCACTATATTCCTTCACGACTCGCCGGTTCCCTCACGACGACGGTTGACACGCAGCTCCCTCCCTCTCTCTCTCTCGCTCTCTCTCGCTCTCTCTCTCTCTCGCTCTCTCTCGCTCTCTCTCTCTCTCTCACATACACACACACACAACTAACTGACTCCCCACTCTCGTTGCCTCATCTCCCTATATAGCGAGGATGACGTAACAGACCTTTCTCGAACTTCTAGAAATACGCCGGCCACTGAACACCTCACGAATAATCTCGATGCTGCACTCATTCATGTCACGTGTTCAAAAGTTTGCGCGAGGCAGACGGACCTTGAGCGCCTTTGATGCACGTATTGTCTGTGGTGTGAGACAGCCCGGCCCCGAGCCTTTGTTGTGTTGCTGCTGCCGCCGCCGCTACCGTCGACTGGGTAAGAATATTAACTACGCAAGATAATAGAAATAAAAACTTGGATGAATCTAGAGCTGTGCAACTCTCTGTTACAAGAAAGAAAATGAAGTCCGGAGGGAAACATCCTTAATATATTTATATATTGAAATGTTACGAAACACGTTATTAAGGGATACTCTGGTATATACGTTCACTCGTGCGCGTGTGCGGAACACTACTTAATGGAAAAGGTACAGTGGTCTATGGTGTGGAAGCTATTTACACGAAGAGCGCACGACTAAAGTTGTTTTGAACCCTAATTGAACTGAAAGAAAGCCAAGAGATTCAAGGATATGACTATATGCCTTTTGCACCATTTACCTTTCCCATGTGTATACCTTTGGGAACACCCCAGTTTAGACGAAAGCCTTCCTGAGCTATTTTCTACATGGGGGAATCTCCACGAATTCTCTAGTAGCTTCTCCAAGAAGTCCCAGAGGCCATATGAACTTCGCTGTGTTTCTTAGACCATGAACATATCCCATACAATCTTCTTTCCTATACTTTACTTTGCAAAATTAGAGACCACTTGCCACGCTCATTATGTTTATAGTAATATAACTACAAAATTACATGTAAATTTGTTCATTAAACTGTCCTCAGTTACCAATAGAAATGTCTGCACGTATACCCCTAACAGGCCGTATATGAAATAAAATGTAATGTTCATACAATGTATCCTATGTGCATATATTTTCTTCTGGTGAATTACTCTTATGTACAGTGTGATTAACATTCTTTCCTTTCCTATTTCAGGTAAGTGTTTATAGAGGCTTTCGGTGCTCCATACGCGCTGACTGCTCAGACTGAAGGTAACAACATTTATAATACTTATTTTTTAAAAATAACTTCTGGAGTGTTGAAATATCATGGCTTATATACAGAAGAGTAACAAAGCAAGACTAAAATCGACAAAAGCAGCACAAAGAAAGAAACTAATAAAATATAATTGCACAAAACAAATAAGATAACCATATTTAAATACATCATCTGGAAAACAAACAAACGACAAAACGGTATATCGTATTTCTGTGCATCGTTATAGACCTGTGGGTCTGGGTAGCTCAGTTGGTTACACGCTGGCCTACTGATTCTAAGGTCGTGGGTACAAATCCGGCCCAGGTTTTTAGATGTGCTTAAAAACGACAGCTCCATTTCAGTAGGTTTACACACCTGGCATTACCGAAATAACAGCTAAGAAAGGCAAACAAAGATAGCCCACTAAAGTAACTGAAAACATAACGAACAAAGCACCAACTTCTGGTTGGTACAGCCACTCTACTTAGGCCATACTCTTCGGTCTTACCAGCCTTCTCATGTCTCCCTTGAAGTAGGGATTTAGCTGTCAGCTCCATCTGTCTCATGCCTGCCGGTAGCATCCAACATGCCCTTACCCTTCCATCGGAGGTGGTGAAGCATAATATTGCCTCTCTATTCCCGCACATCCCTGTAGCTTACTAACATATGCACCCACGTCTAGTACTCGTAAGAAATGCTGCAGTTTCTCAAAACATCTTCATTTGTAACTTTTATCATGCAACATACATCAAGCCTAAAGCACGCACTCGTATATCTTAAGGAAAAAACCGCCTGGCTTGAGTACACCGAAGCTGGCATAGTTAAGGCAATGTATCTACGAAAATTAAAAAATATAGTTTTCTTGATTGCTTTGAACTTTTTACCACACACTTGGAACATTAAACATATAGTCCGCATACAATTTCAGTGTTCTATGTCAAACCATTTTAAAATTATTACTACATTTATTGATACTAAATCACTTCTTGCTAATATGAAATGACCCTTGGACCCTACAGTTCATTGTATCTCTCCCAAATTTTTAATTTGACCTTTGAAATTATCATATCGTCATAGCTTAGATTTAATTACTTTATAAGAAAAAAGTTTTGTATACAGTTTACTGATATTTACAATATTTACAGTATGAGTTATGAAAAATATGTAATTTCAGCTCAATTATTTAATATTTCTTAACCAGGGCATAACAAATTTTAGTACTTTAATCTCTGAAGCTCTCTGAAAATTACAATCTAATAAGTTATAAACTAGGATACAAGGAGCATTTTGAACAGTGAAAAATGCCGAAAAAGAACAGGAATTAGAAAATGGATTTTAAAGTTTAACAACACATTCTTGTAATTTAACTAAATCCAATGAATTCAAAATTCCCCAGCACCATATATGGAACACACTGCTGCTTTCTTCCTGGACTCAGTAACAGTTTTTGAGAATTTTAAGTTTCGTTTGTCGTTTCTTAATATGAAAACTTTCCTTTCGTTTTCGCATTGTTCACAAAATTTAGAAATTTATCGTCCTTAACTAAGCTCTACACTGCGCACTTTCTCCAATTTATACACAAAATTCATAAAATATCTGCTTATTACGTCTTTACAATGAACCAACTAATGACTTAAAACCTATTAACTACCTAACTAACGCCTAATATGTAACTGAAACACTGAAATAACCTGCAAGATTACAGAATTACAGAACACTGACAGCGTTTCTCTGTTTGAAAGTAAAACATGTCAGAATCGCTGCATTTCAGCTCGGTATAACGAATTCATTTCAGCACAGCCAACTCACAACCTTTCCGAAGCAAAATTCCCTGCAGGAGACTAAAATCAAAGCCAGTGAAAAGGAACAAAGAATTCCAAAGCTGGAGTGACGAAGTTTAGCGAGAAATGTTCACCCGGACTAGGACATTAAATGCCCTCCTGGAGCTTTAAAATGGCTGGAATTGAGAAAACTAATGTGTGCAGTTAAAGTACAAAGTAAACACATGTTAATAATGAAACATGTAAAAATCACAATTTTCGGCACCTTTCACCAAATTTCATGGATTAAGGTCAGCCTTAAAGTTGATGCCAGTTTATAAATGAACTTTCTTAAGATCTGAGCCCAAGTTTACGATTCTACTCCAAAGTGCGTAGAAGGTATGATACCTTTCTGCTAAGTACTGCAGTAATAACTATGTAATTTCCGTGGTATGATGTTGTGGTCTGCTAGTGATAGAAATTCCGGATGTTTCGTTCACATCTGCCGTGGACATCTTCAACGGCGCCGTCGAAGTCTCCTTGGAGAAGTTTCGCTGCGTCAGTACCGCTGGTAGAAGGGGAGCCAAGCTAAACCACGGCATAACTTCCTGCTACCCTGAAATCCTAAGTTCTCTCACTACAGCATAACTCATGATAAAAATGTCAGATGCAGTTAAAAGTAAAGCTAAAGTATACATATTTTGCCTAAAATCATGACATACAGCAAATTAAAGAGGAAATTCCAATTAACAAAACACTTTGAACAAAAAGGTGCCACTTTCTTCATTTTCTGTTCTTCAATCTCCCCTTAATCAGTTGAAAGATAGGAGCGCATTTAGATTACACCCTGTATAGGACCATATCATAAGAACGTACTATATGCTCAAATACAAGAACCAAATCCGAGAAACATGCTGCATCTTAAATTCAAAGTGTGTACGTGTATTGGTTTTAACTTTAGGTATTTCGGCTTGGAAAATACCAAATCCAGCCATTTATGTGATCTACAAACGAATCCGCCGATTCTTATCTGATGTTAAAAGCCTCTCCGGAAATACCTTTTCCCTCAAATGATTCCCAGAGGATACATTCCAGGGAAATATGTACCCTTTCTTTATCTCCACGGCGAGTGGGAGATTATCTAAACAGAATTATCTTTTGTTTTCCGGAGCTTCCAGTGTGCTGGTCTAAACGAAGCCATCCCACATCCTTTCCTTGAAGCTCTTTATCCCAGACAGATCTCGTGTAGAAGAATTAAAGAGAACTTGGATGGTTACTTAAATGCCCTTCCTTTCAGCCAGAATCAGCGCCCATTTTAAAACATGTTTCTGGGTATTTATTGCTGAATTAATGTCCAATGACTCCCTCAGTTTGGTTTATAAATGCATTCTTAATGCAAGACCAAACGTCAAAAATGTGAACTAGTTTGCTTTGCAGGGTCTTATAAAATTGAATTTCTCCATTAGTCTGATGTTTATATACTGGGTGTCCCAAAAAACACCGACAACGTTTAGTATGTTGTACGGGATGGCAAACTGATCGGTTTTCAGATGGGAACCCATGTCCTGAAATGCACACAATTTTCTCTTGGAACAGTTGTTAATAGAGGTCAGTCTGGTCTTTATCATAGCTGGGCACCCAGGTCACTGAATCTGTCGGAGTGTGATTACTTCTTGTGGGGAATCCTCAAGGTTATGGTGTATCCCAACAAACCTCAATGAACTGCGGCAGAACATTTCGAATGAGACTGCAGCAATCCCAGCAGTCCAGCTGCGATCTACCTTCAGCAACTTGCTGACCAAGGCTCAAAGGTGCCAGGAGATCAATGGTGGTCATTTTCTACTTCTGCTATAAGCAGATTAGCGAAGTATCTCCTATTATTGGATGTGTTTCTTTGTAACGTGGAACTCTGTACCCCGAACCAAATTTATGTGGCCCACCCTGTATTTCATATTCACCCACATTCAAAAACATTTAGCTGTGCAGTTGCACTTTCACCATCGCTACGTACATCTTGCCTTAGGCATATAGGTACACACATACACAAAATATATATATCATATATGCAAGGCTGAAGCTGGCATCAATCAGAACTGCAAGGTTATTGCACGCTACTCTTTTTGCTCTCTTATTTTACACATTAGACTTACGCTTTAATTAACTTTCCTGCGAGCTTAAAGCAATCCCATTTTTTTGTTGTTGTGATTTTCGTTTTTCATCAAAAGCAGATCCTGAACAGAGGATGCGTGATTACCGAACATAAAAGGACATGATGATGGGAAAGAATGGGTATTGTGTTGATCTAGAGACAGAAACATCAAAGCGATGTTTTGTATCTGCAGTGCACGGAGATTCCAAAGTAGTATGCCTACGGGACAGAAAGTAGGCTGAGTGGAAAATGGTCTTTCGTCCCCTGTTTGAAGTTATATAAATCAAATTATTGCTATTGTTTTAATTCCATGGATATACACGTGGGTTTCCAAACATTTACTTAAGCTTCAGGGGATAAGTGTGGGTAACTCTCGTTCGATAACTTTTTTTGCTATATTCTATTTGCCTAAATAGGCCGTGTTATTAACAATGAAACATTGCCCACCTCTGTGACGTGGAATAGCTTGTTTGTTCTCTTTCAAGAGGTCCCGAGTTCAAATCTCGGTTAGGGTGAACTACCTAGATAAGGCTTCTTTTGCCGGAGTTGTCTATTATTCTGAAAGATGGATGGTCGGTATCTCTAAGCTCTATGGACCACATACTCATTTGAGCATCGTTTCACAGTTTTCATCCATCGTCCGACATGGACTTTGAAGCTAAAAAGATTCACTGAAGCAAGCTAACGTGCAAGGTTGCCATTTGGCAGATTCCGGATTCGATTCCTGGGGCCAGTCACTTTGATCTAAGTTTTACGGTAGTTTTCTCTTGGCCAAGCATATGCTGAGTGGTTTCTCTTCTACCAAGATTTTGCAGTGCTCATTTTCTATCCTTCGCTCCCGCTTTTATGTTTCACTGGGTTGTGAAGCCCGCCACGTCCCAACCTACATTATTGCATCCACCTCTGACGCCCGTTGTGGATAGACTTGGGGACACTGTGGTCGGTGCTAAACCTTGGCCCACCACAGGAGAGGTTAGTTTTTGTGTTTCACGTAGACCTAGGAAGTGTGCAGTGTTGGTCGGTGTCAGATTGTGCTGATATTTGCTCATTGGAAAGTTCCTCTTGACCCCGCAGGTAGAAGATATTTATAAGCCGCTTCAGGTGGGAATTCTCCCCGGTTCCGCCAGAGGGAAGCCTTTTCTAAGCAGCCCACCTACATGATCGGACCGTCCAGCTCGGAATCTGCCTACCTCTGTGGGTCGGCCTGCCTGCGGCCAATGGCCTCCTGAGGTTCCTTGAACTTATCCGAGATAGTAAGCACAAAAGATCAACATTGAGCCGAGGTGCAGGGTATCCCTTTCAATTTCTGGTCACAATAAATGACAATGCTGAACACCAAACCCAAAGTACCCTATTGCAAGCCATACCACTGGAAGAAAAGAACGTAATTTACTTAACCACTTATCTTTTACATGTATTACTGCTCCCTTTTGTTCACGGAATATCCCTACGAGACTGAATGCACCTGATCAAGTCTCCCAGTGGGAGAACATTACCAGGCCTGTATCTGGAATCCAACCCGGGTCTCCTGCTTGCTAAGTAACTGCGCTACCACCACGCCAAGGAGACGACCATTTCAAATATTGCCTCTGTGGAAAAGCATTCATTCAATTATTCATGAAAGTGTGTCCGGTTTAAGGGTACACCGTAGTGAAAAAGGTGATTTTGTCAAATTAGAAGCTTAATTGTTTGCGTAGGCATTTCCGGCAACCAAAGAAATGTATCTACCAAATTTCATTCCAATATATCATCAAATTCTTAATATATTAATTTATATCAATTAAGCAACATCTATCTCCTCCAACAGGTCTTGAACTACAGAGTTTATTTTTTTTAAATATACCTACGATTACCTTTGCACCAAATTAAAGGATGGAAGTTTTCATATAATGGATTCTTTTTCTTAATTTATTTTAACGCAGTGTAAAAGTGTCATAAAATTGCGCATTATTTTATTATTTATTGTTTTTAAAAAATATATAACCAGTATAAAAATTCTAAAAGATATTCTAGTACCCATATTCGGAACTATATTGGAAAGCAGTTTTAGATGTCCAGCTAAATTTTTGTGGAGGAAGATAGATTTTGAATGTGAGAAAGTAACAAAAAACTGTTCCCGAGAAAAATGAGTTTAAAGTTGAAATGGAAGGGGTGGGCATATACAGTTAAAAGGTAGAGGTAGAGGCCCACCACTTTAAAAATGGGATCCAAAATATGTGTTCCCCCTCCCTAGGGCCACTGCAATTTTTCGCACTTGCTGCTATGTTCCTCTCTAGCGCACCTTCAAGACTCTCTGCAGTTGACTGCCAGACTTGCAGAGGTCTTGGCGGACGACAAAACAGCGGCCGAAAGATTTTTAAGTTTCTAGCTAAGTGTAATATGAGTTTGAGGATTTGAAGCTCTAGATATCTATTTTTATGTTATTTTGACATTTTTATCACTTTGTTTTAATTCTGGCTTTCGCCACTCTGTTTTGTATATTTATGTGTGTATTTTTCTATTTACTAGTAACTTCATTTTTTATTGAAGTTTATATCTGGATTTGGCGTTGAATTGTTTTTTAAGGGTGCTGATGACCGTGTAATTGAGCTCCCTTATACCTACATCTCTCTCCCTCCCTCCCTAGGGGATAAAAACTTCACAGACATATTCTTTAAGGCATGGTGCATTTTATGCAATAAAATAAAAAGAAAATCATTTCTTTTGACCAAACAGGCTAAAATATCACTTCAGTGTTCCCTTAAGATTGAATTTTTTTTATTTTAGCGTTAAAAAATATTACAATCTTTCCTCTATTATATGCATCCATAATTTTTTCAGCTCCACCATTTTTACGGCTAACAGAAGCCATCATTTAACTCCATGTGCGAGGTATTTAAATGTCCGCTTACGCGCACTTTTGGGATATAATGTTATTGTGCACTGTTACTGTACCATTTCACTCCTATTTTGATTATGCCGCTTGAAGTAGGTGAACAGGAACTTGCTAATGATTGGCTACTGCCATTTGTAATGTAATTGAAAATATCATCTGAAGAAAGAAACAAGAGGTCTGAGGGGGAGACATATGGTCCAGGGCAATTCTGAGGTCAGTTTATTTTCTTTTGCCTGTTTCTCAGTTTGCAATTTTTCAGCATTTTGCTCTATACAAACTGCTCCTTGCAGAGCATTTCTTATCAGAATGACTTGAAACTTGTACAGTATGTAGTAATATGTACTATAAATAAAAGTTGTTTTGGGTTTTGATATCAAATGTATTTTAGTGTGTTTTTTATCCTTCAGAACAGGCTGTTACTCCACATTTTTTAAAAATTATGAAATATAAATATTTACATTTTTCTGTAAGCCAAACAAATAACGAGATATAAAAACCCAATAGAATTCTAATTTGTCCTTGTTTAAAGTGCATCTCTACAAAATTTTAGAATGAATGGATGAAAACTTTGTCGCAAGGGACTTTTTAAGTGCCACTATTAATTAGTTAAATAATTTGCAATATTTCTTGAACCAAGCAACATACAGAGTTGAAACTTCGCACAGCATAATATGGTTACAATATAAATACGCAAACAAAATTTCATCAAAATTGATTTAAAAATATAGAAGTTGGAAAATTCAGTCATATGTACCCTTAATGTGTATTAAATCTTAATATAAATATTTAAGACCTTGCTCATGGACCCCAGTGCTACATATAAATCACATAGGCATGTTTCTGTTGTTGGAAATAATAGAAACGATCCATTTATAGTATCAGAGATTTACGTAACGCTAAGCACACAACACAAAAGCACGACTCTTGCACTGTCGTATAGAAGCCCCATCTGCAAGTGACAGGGAAAGCAGTACACCTGCTGTGTGGAATCAACCAAGTTGTCACTATCTGCATTCACCATGGATAACATCACAACCTGATTTTCTCCAAGCACGTGGCTCTCAGATATGTTGCATCACACGACTTTCTTTACTCATTCCTGTAGAAACTACTCTTCCAAACGTTTATTGGTTCAGTTCCTGTTAATCGAGATAAGTGTTTATAGAAATATCTTTTACAATGACAGTAGAATAATACAATAGGCTTAGATGACAGTAAAATATTTTAAGAACTGTGATGTCTTTTAAAATTCCATTCTCTTTGTATGTTGAGTTGACAACGAAAAGAAAACTCAGATGTGTTGCACTCTCATGACTTTTTGTACTCTAGGTACAAGGGGAATATGGGAATACAGTAGGCTTTGAGGGATAGCCAAATCTTTTAAATCTTTCAGATTCCGTTCTCTTTGCACGGTTGACATAAAAATGAATAACGATGTTCCATTTGACAGAAGTATAAGTTCTTCAAAACTCACACAAATAACAAGGCATATCTACGAAATGGTTCATTCTAAAAAAATTATTTAGGCATAAATTGCGTATTTTAGCAAGATCTACATTTTTGTGTAGTAAAATATACATTTAATTTGTCATAAAAATTGACATTTTCAGGAAAATCAAAAATTTTTAAGTAAAGGGTAGTTTAAGGTGGACCAATTTTCTTCAAAATCTTCGTGTGGCATCCTTGAAAGACATTAACCTTAAATACCATCTTTAGCTTTTAACCGACTTTTTGTTTTAGACACACATGGACCTTTTTCTAAATATACCTTTCTTGGTTTCAGGCGTCCTCAAAACATATTTCCTGTCAAATCTCGACATCAAATTTTTGTGTAGGATGCAATACTTCCTCTACTTTACTATATGTAGTAGAGAAAGGAAGAAAAGAAAGAAAGAATAACGACTTTTTGCTTTAGCACATTAGAATTGTAAAATTCAATGCATAACAAGGAATAGTTCGGAGATGGTTAACCCCACGAAAAAATTTCTTGAACTAATTGTGTGCTTTAACGAAATCTAAATTTTTAGTGTACTAAGCTCTTACGGTTTACCAGCTGTGCAATAGTCATGCACAACAAATGGGACTTCACGGGCTATTTCCAGAAAGCTTAGGATATGGAATTCATTTGTCTGGAAAATATATTAAACATATTGTAATTTAATAAAGCTTTTGTGAGCCGTTTAAGAGAAAATACACATATTCGATATGTTTCATGTAAAGGGTAGTTTTATATGGACGTTTCTTTAGTATAAAAACGAGTTTTTGTTTTTGAGTTGTGCTGTTCGCAGGCAGACGCACACACGCACGCCCACACCAACGCCCACACCCACACTCACACACACACACATCCACACACCCACACACACACCTACACTCACCCACACTCATCCACACCCACACACACCCACACTCACCCACACACCCACACACACCCATACACCCACACGCACCCACACATAGAGATATACATCCGGTGTTTTAGCTTGTCTCTAAGACCATAAAACTGGAAGCTCACTCCCACAGTCGGGTAGGAAGTAGAAAATATTCTTCGTGCAGAAGCGTCGGAAGTCTATTCATACTTGCCGCTTCGGTCTACCACTGATTGGATACCTTCTCCATTAACAAGACAGACAGAGGGCTAGGTATCTGCGTGTTTTTCAACAGACCCTTTAGGCCAGAGACAAGATAAACCACATAGGGTATATTTAGGAATGGAACCCGAGATCTCCAGAATGTGAACCTCGCGCGTTTTCGCGAAGCCATTTTGTTAGGTTTATATTTGAATACTACGCTTAAAAGTGTGGGTGCAACATCATACAGTGTGGGGTCCAAGGAGCATTTTATATTACCTTTTAAAACTGATTAATGATGAATAAAAACCCAATGTCCTAAGAGCGGTATGACATAGCTTGTTAAAGGTTATCGTGCGCTATATGATATATGTCCTGTGTAAAGTGTAAGCAATCAGAAGCAAACAGCACAGTGCTTCAAAACATGCTATGAAGGTGAATATGTCTGTAACAAACAATAAACATGTGATGAGAGATTCTCGCTCATCTTCCGCAGTTGATATTCTTACGTCATGATCGATGTGAAGTTACTGTTCTTTTAGAGAGCAAGGATTTCTGTCTCTCAAAGAAAACTGAAATGTCGTATTCAGTTTAAACTCGCATATCTTGCACAATGCAGTTGATGCTTACGGGTTCAGGAGGACGGGCAGTCGATTTCATTATTTCAAATTAGAAACAGTATTATCATTTGACTAAGATATAAAGGAAGAGAAAATGAATTTGATTGATAATTTTTACCTCTGGATTTCGATTTAGTATAGAATGTTAACAACAGAACAGGCATAAGCTAAATTCAGTAAATGTTTGCAGCCATAACATGCAGAAATCCAACCACCACAAGTTCAAATGGTTCCAGAAACCAGCTCGCTTTGTAAGGAACTGGAAAGCCGACTTTCAGTGGTAGCTTAACACATAAGTAAAGCACTCGCTTTGTAAGGAACTGGAAAGCCAACTTTCGGCCGAACTATAACAGGATATCTCAGCAACTTTTAAACAATTTTATTCTAAAACTGGTTATTATATCTTGTCATGTTTATATAGGTAATATTTAACATTGTTTAACTATTCCTTTTACACTTTTTACATGAATCACATTATACCGACGGGGCAGTACTTTATGACCTCCTTGACATTTCATTCTTTCTCAAAAAGACCAACAATGACAGCTTTGAAACAATTATGTATTTCAGTAGTAGAAAGAATAATTGAAAATACAAATTAACTTCATGCCTTTTAATCAAAAAATTAGAAGACAGGATTTAAACACTTACAGAAGGTTGACTTAAAGTAACCTCCTTGGTAATGTGAGGGTTAAATTTCCGGTAGGATTTGAACAAAATATGGATCGAAAAGGGCTTAAAAACAACCAAATTTAGTGGACAGGAATGGTTACGCCACGAATCTGAGGAGAGAGACTACTAGAAAAAGAGGGAAGGTGTGATATATGCAGCAGGACAGTTTTAGGCCAAAAGGGTCATCTGACTCATGAAAAATAAAGTGAAAAGTAACTGGACTGTATTTTGTAGCGTTGTCGTATGGTGTCAGGAGTGGGTTCATCAAATTGCCATTTTGATACAATATACATATATTTTGAAGAATTTTTTTTTCCTGCTTTAAGGGACACTGGGAGTGAAATTTTGGTGAAAATTGTCAAAAAGCCGACAGTTGTTTTTTTAGCTTAAAATGTAGAAACAAAGGGACACTGGGAGTGAAATTGTGGTCAAAATTGTCAAAAGGTCGACAGTTGTTTTTTAGCTTAAAATGTTCCTGGAACACCTGTACATTTGGATCAGCTAACATTTTTCATATCCCCCACTCCATGTGGCCATTACGGCCCTTTCAAATAGTGCTCTTCTCTTAACGTACACAGGATGCTCCTATATAAAAGCCTGTTTTTCTCAAAACTACATTTCTGCACATTCCAAAAGAAGGTCGCGCCTGAGTTTTGCTTCAAATTCAATGAAAATTTCCAAAAATATTCACAGCTAAGCAGCTAAACAAAACTGTTTCAATATTGATGTAATCATTAACATGAATTGCAAAAACTTTTTTTTTTGTATGAAAACAATCAATAAATTTTAAGATTAAATTTTCCTTGTTATTAAAAAACTATGTACAGCATAATGAGCAAACGTATTTGAAATATCTCTTCATACAATTGTTACCCATGTTTTAGAGTATCAGTTCTGCCAATATAAACCAATTTTGAAAAGTTAATAGGCGCGAGCTACATTTTGAAAATGTGCCTATTAAATTCATAAAATAATTTATATATCATAAACGAATTATCCAATTTTAATGAAATTTGGTATACAACCTACTCTCATATAAATACAAACACAGTAAAACTTTCAGAAAATGTATCAAGAAATGCGGAACTTTCAAATTTCACTCCCAGTGTCCCTTAAATTCAAGTGATCTGCATGTAATCTTCGAAATTACATTTTTTGCAGTAAGTCTTGTTAATACTTTGTTCATTTCACTTAAATTCAAACATGCCAAATATCACCACAAAGAGATTGCTTTTGTGGGTGGGTGTGCTTATTAAAATTCCGCAACATTATATGGTTTGCAGTAATGTGAAATGTCAGTAATACGTAATAATTTCATATTCAAAGGACGTAGGACTAAATTGGTCGCAGATTCTTTATGGTTGAGTAGAATGCACTCTGTGCACAGGAGTGCGAAACAGGGTGGTTTGGTAAGGGAAGGGGCCCACGTCCTGGGGCGATCTGGCGAATGATGAGATTTGGGGGCCAGCGAAGCGATGCTATGCATTATTCAACTGCCATAGCCTCCTCCCACCCGTTGAGGGGTCTGGCGGACCCAGAGAGAAGCAAGGAGACGAGGACATACACAACAATAGGAGGGGGTGAGGAACGGAGAAAAACGACGATAAGGAGACGGAACAGAAAAGATGCCATTCGATGTCTCAGAGCAAATTTGTACTTCCTACCCAAGCCGTCAACTTCTGCTCCTCTCAGTTCCATTCCTCCACTTGAGGCACTACTTTTGATCCAAGTATACCGTTTTACCCAGTCCATCCTACAATCTCTCTAACGCTTCCGCGTTTTCGTCATATATTTTCAGAGAAGAGCGAAACTATCAAGCTTTTTTTTGAAAATTTTACTGTGGTTTGGAATACACTTGATAAAATCATGAGAAATAAAATTTGATGCAGACACAAGACTTTGTCATTTCCCTGTTTAAGCACACACTGTATTCTGCATTCTAGACTCTGAGGAATGACCTTTTTGCCTTCAGGATTGCCAAAACTTTTCGCAAATTCAAAAAGCATTTTCATACCCCACGATGAATAACAAAAAGATAAATAGATAGATAAATAAAAATTTAAGTAAATAAATAAATTATTGAATGCATGAATACATGAAACGATTCCTTTTGTTTCTGCCGCCTCATTGTTTGTGGTCACAGTGGCGGCAGCCCGGCATGTGGTGTGAAATAGCTTGGCTCCGTCCATCCATTGTTGCACGCGAGCCCAACGTCACAGTATCATCGCACTAGAGGTGACCTTTAGAGATATGTCCATTCGTGTGCTTTAAGACACACTGTTACTTAAATTCCAGAGGCGTGATTAAATACACTCATAGATAAATTAACACAGCGAAACTGCAATCCTCGTAATTATAAATTTGCAATATTTTGTCGTACTTTTCTTTAATTGGAGACGGAAAATATTGTTCTAACTTTGAGAGCTCTGAATGTGTGTGCGTGTGTGTGTGGATTCCAAAAATGTACTCTGAAGCTTAAGCCTCTGTGTTCATGCGATTGAGAAGCAAACTCTAAATGATATACACGCACCTTTCAGAAATTCGAGCATGGAGTTCAGAGCTTTCACTTTATGGATGGTGTTCAAAGGTATAACGAATTAACCTACCTTCTGTGTTGTAAAAATTAAAATTAATACATTTACACGAAGTAATATATACTGAATTTAAATCTTAAGGAAATAATATATAGGTAATATTATAGTTCATATTAATTATAAGTACCTGGGCGACCAAGCTTCGCTCGGCTTCTTTTTCCTTTTCCTTTTTTTAATCGTGTTTTTTTTTCTTTGGAGAAGATATTTACTTAGATAAACTTGAAAAGTAAAATGTTAACCAAATATAAATTTTCATCTTAATTGTTGGAGCTGTTTCCGTGACGAGACCTTTAATATCCTGGTTTGTTTGTTGAAATTGGCCCATTAACAGAGAAATTATGGCCAAAATAAAGTTTAGAGTAATTGTGACTGTTACGCGTAAAATCGCGTTTTTTTCAGGAATGGCACCTATATAGATAAACTTAATAAGCAGAACCCTGTCTCAATACAAAATTTGATTGAAATCGTTAGAGCCCTTTCCAAGTTGCACGGAATAAAATCAATATATATTAATAAATTAATAATAATTATTAAATAAGTATTATATGTACAAGAATTACTCGTTTAAATATATAATATATAGTTTATCCTCCACTGTTTAAAAAAAGCAAAAAAG
Source organism: Tenodera sinensis (assembly GCA_030765045.1). NCBI lineage: Eukaryota > Metazoa > Arthropoda > Insecta > Mantodea > Mantidae > Tenodera > Tenodera sinensis. Next base: position 21,158,188 of record CM060964.1, read on the forward strand.
ATGAGGTTATATCTCTTAGCCTTTTAACCCAACTGGAAATACCTAACACTGGTGCTATAGCGCTGGCAGGAAAACGTTCTAGGGCAAATAGCAGACTAAAGCTGCATACAACAATACTGACAGCTCTTAATATATAGCAGTAATAAAGTACAAACGATATGTTGATATATTGCACATTGACTTCCAGAAGTGATCGGAGAAGGCTTATCATAGAGTGAGAGAGGGAGCGAGCGAGTGAGAGAGATTTAACGCCCTGCCCACACTAAGTTATTTGGGCTCGCTTATCATTGGTTTTTTATATTCACGTCATCCAACGTAATGTCATATCGGACGGTGAATGAATGAAGCTGGTGAAATGATGCTAAGAAAAAGCCTTATCCGGATACCTCACCTCAGCCAAGATTTGAACTCGGCACCTCTTGAATGTGAGGCAGACACGCTACCACCACACCACAGAGGTGGACTGCTTATCGTTGAGATACTGCAGTCTACTTAATATGCTGATATCCATAAGATACCTGATTCTATACATGCACATAACAAACATTTTCATCTTTAAAACTCAAATCACCTTAACAAAACTACACAAAGTACGATTTTTGCAGCAGGCAGTTAAAGTATCTAAAATTATAAACTCATTATATTAATTGTTGTTTCACACTGGCCATGTGTAGAAGATAGGAAAGGCGTAGAGTGAGATTGAGAAATTCAATGACATAGCCGGGATTCAAAGCATGGATCTTCCGGTGTCGTCCATCTGCTCTAAGCATTGAGCTACAATGGCAATTGCTGGGACAACATTAAATTCGCCAAAAAATCACACCTTTAGTTCAGAAATTATGTTAATATTGTTGCTTATATATTTCGGTAGATTACAAGTTTCGAAGCTCATTGTGTAAAGTCCTTTTTAAATTGCAGTATATGTTTTGAGTGAATATATAATAACATTTTGGTTAAAGCAACCAATTTTGGGTTCCATGTTTATTTTACCATTCGGACGCTTGAAGTTCATGTTGAAAGTCATGTGAGTGTAACACATCAGATTTTTGTATAGTAAAATTTGGTCTATCTCTTGCGGTTTAGCAGTTATGTAAAACTCATCCGGAGTAAATAGGACTTCATGGGATATAGCTAGAAAATTCAAAATATGCATTTCATTTGTCATAAAAATATCTCAAACATATAGTATTTTAATCAAAATTACTAGCCGTTTTCAAGAGAAACAAGGGTAGTTTAGGGTGGAGCAATTTTCTTAAAAATTTTCGTGTCGCATCCCTGAAAGACATTAAACTCAAATACCAACATTGATTTTCAACTGAATTTTCGTTCTTGAGTTGTGCTGTCCACAGACAGACGGACAGACGGACATGACGGACATGACGGACATGACGGACATGACGGACATGACGGACATGACGGACATGACGGACATGACGGACATGACGGACATGACGGACATGACGGACATGACGGACATGACGGACATGACGGACATGACGGACATGACGGACATGACGGACATGACGGACATGACGGACATGACGGACATGACGGACATGACGGACATGACGGACATGACGGACATGACGGACATGACGGACATGACGGACATGACGGACATGACGGACATGACGGACATGACGGACATGACGGACATGACGGACATGACGGACATGACGGACATGACGGACATGACGGACATGACGGACATGACGGACATGACGGACATGACGGACATGACGGACATGACGGACATGACGGACATGACGGACATGACGGACATGACGGACATGACGGACATGACGGACATGACGGACATGACGGACATGACGGACATGACGGACATGACGGACATGACGGACATGACGGACATGACGGACATGACGGACATGACGGACATGACGGACATGACGGACATGACGGACATGACGGACATGACGGACATGACGGACATGACGGACATGACGGACATGACGGACATGACGGACATGACGGACATGACGGACATGACGGACATGACGGACATGACGGACATGACGGACATGACGGACATGACGGACATGACGGACATGACGGACATGACGGACATGACGGACATGACGGACATGACGGACATGACGGACATGACGGACATGACGGACATGACGGACATGACGGACATGACGGACATGACGGACATGACGGACATGACGGACATGACGGACATGACGGACATGACGGACATGACGGACATGACGGACATGACGGACATGACGGACATGACGGACATGACGGACATGACGGACATGACGGACATGACGGACATGACGGACATGACGGACATGACGGACATGACGGACATGACGGACATGACGGACATGACGGACATGACGGACATGACGGACATGACGGACATGACGGACATGACGGACATGACGGACATGACGGACATGACGGACATGACGGACATGACGGACATGACGGACATGACGGACATGCATGCACACGGACCTTTTTCTGAAAATGCTTTTTCTTGGATTCAGGCCTCAAAACATATTTCCGGTGAAATTCGGACATCGAACGTAGTAGAGAAGTTAAAAATAGAAATACAGCTTTAAGTTTACCAAAGCTTAACTTTTCACGAAGGTTTCCCTTACAGTTCGTGCAATATTGTTTACACAAATCGACTTAGAGAAACAAAATGGAAGCAAATTTATGGTAAAACAAAGGTCACAAACACTGGAAACACATCCACGCCTAAAGAACTAATTACTCACTTAGTGCAATCTGTATTCTGTCTCCTCAAATTCCATTAGCAATTGATATTATATCCTTCTAACGCGAGAACTGATGGTGTCTTCTTTGTTCATTTTGTGCATTATACTTGCTACTGTATAAAACTGGCTTTAACTTTGAAGCTTTTAGATCGTAATCCAACTCAATAATTGGTTCTTTGATTTTCAGAGCATTAAACTAATAATCAAAACATAAAAAGTGGGGGTTTTCTGTTGTCAAACGAAATACAGCTGTATTCAATTGGTCTTTCTGAATAATACCATGAGAAATGGAATGTATTTATTTCGAAAGTTTTATTTAAAATTGCCTCCATTCAAAGCTTTTCACTCGTCGTGCGTTTCAAACAATATTGCATCATTCGTTGGCATTTTCCAATGTTATTGCTTTGCTTACAAGCTCCTTTAACAGCATGGACTTCGTTGGAAAGCGTGTGGATTGAGTTAAAAAAATAAATCAATTGTGGATAATAATTGAAAATTGTTACATGTACTTCAATGCCAGAAACAGATTGCAAACAAAGCGTGTTTATTAAATTGGTATGTTTTCATATAATCGGGTGTAAAAAGAGGTAGTATTTTGTATCGCTGAGTTTATTTCGCGAAAACATGTGACGTATGTGTGTAATATACGCAATATGATTTATGGACTGTAAATTCAACTTCCTTTAGTCTTTCATTTAGGGACTACTGCTGTGGTTTGCGTCAGGCCGAGCGCTGAACCCAAGAATTTAGGATTAACACTAGCTCTAAGGCACATGATGCGAATTCGGGAGGAAAAGATAATTTCTCTGATAAAAACAAGAGTAGAATAGGAGCTGTCGAAGGAGTTCATACATCTGCGGTTTAGCCAGTTGTTAATTTCTGAGTGACAAAATGACAAAATCAGTCCAATTACCTTTTCTATCTCTTTATTATCTTCTAACCGAATGCACAAGTACAGAGTTCTCTTTTACTGACCTAAACAAAGTTTGCAGTCTTTGATATTACAACTCACAACTGTTTCGTTCTCATAACTTTGACTCATTCCTTTCTGTCTTTATTCGCTATCTCTGTCTCTGAAACAATCTTCGTTTCTACGCGATGAACACGCTAGAACTAAAAACTGACTGACTTGAAACTCTCGTTGCCTCGCCTCCTTATATAGTGAAGAGGATGTAACATAGACCTTTCTCAAACTTCACCTTTTTTGGATCTTCTACAAATACGCCAACGGTCGTACACTTCGTAAATAATTGAGAAAACCTACTTTGGTTCTGCCACTCTGAATGCTGTCACGTGTTTGCTCACGTGTGTGGAAGGGAGCACCTTGACCTTGAGTGACTGGTATGTGATGTGAGGTAGCTTGGCCCCGACCTTCCCTTGTTGTGAGCCGCTGCCGGTGTCACATTATTTGGTTTACAAAACTTGCTGCACAAAACTTGACGTGACGGTTTTATACATACTTTTAAGCGTTGTAGCGATAAAAATTAAATTGAGTATCATCCTAGCAATTCACTTTCATGAGTTTCTGACTTCAAACCTAATTATTAATGCCAAATTCAGTATCCTCTCATACATTTTAGATAATTTTACAGTGTCACCTCAAAATACTTACAATTCATCCTAATATGACCCATTGTACGCCATCCTATGTTCCTAGCCTTTATTTTCTTTCAATTCATCTATCCCTCCAATGTATTCCTTTCCAAGCAGTATTTTTGTCTCAAATTAACACTAAATGTCTAATTCCAGAATACAATAAATTGTATTGCCATTGGAAGCGTTCGTTATATACAATCCAGTTCATTTCTAAAATATTTGCAGTCACTAGTTTGGAAGAAATTGTTTTGGTGTTCAACGACACTGTCAATTGTCAGGATGACATCAGCGTTGCTGGTGTGCCGGAATTTCGCCCCGCAGTAGTTCTTTTACATGCCAGTAAATCTGCACACCTTAAGCATACTTAAAAGCCATTGGCCTGGGCCGGATTTGAACTCCGGACTTCGGGATCAGTGGTCAAGCGCCTAACCAATGAGCCACCCAGACCGACTCAATAGGTTTGGAGCCGATGCTTACTGACAAATGGACCAAGTAGTATTAAGAGTGCTACATATAATAATAAAACATGCTCTATTTTTTAACAGCCTATAATTAGAGTATTATGCTACAAAGCTGTAACAGCTATGAAAATAATATGATTTAGCAAAATATTAAAATATGCATAAACAGCAATCATGAAAGAATAGAAAAGTGATTTTAGAAAATTGTTTCCTTATTGGTCATAGGAATTGTATTAGAGAACAGCAAAGTATAAGTCTCACGCGCGCGATGTGTGTCTGTATGCGTTTTTTTATGTGATGCATAAAAAGTACTTTATTAAGCATAATAATTTAAGTAAAGACATTGGACCTGTAGACCTTAACTATTAGGTTGGATCAAATATAAACGAGACTTTCGTTCCCAAACTATTTTATTTGATGTAAAACATTTACAAAGTACACATCATTTTGCTACATAGTCTTCTGCTTTCGAAATGCACTTAGCCCAGCGTATTGGCAGGTTCTTGATGCCATCAGCCACTTGCATAAGAAGCCTACCACACCAGTATCATCCTCAAACATTTGGCCTCCCAGTGCCTCCTTGAGTGGCCCAGAGATGAAAAGCGTAAATCTGGACTGTGGGGAGGGTGGTCAGGGTGCGCTTTCATTTCATTTCTGCCAATTTACGGCAAGTTAGCTTGGCAGAATGGGGTCAGGCGTTGTCATGGAGAATAATCATTGGCTGCCACGTCAAGCTGTTGGTAATGATGACTCGACAGCTCCCATAGCTTATTTCAACCCGATGGGAAATTTTTTCAACCGTCAAACGTTTATCAGCTCTTTAATAAGATTACAAATGTCTTCAATGTTTTCTTCATGAGGTCTGTGCTTGGACGAGGATCATGACCCCTTCACGGCCTTCCTTGAACGCCTTACGCCAAGCAAACACACGAGCCCTTGAAAGTGTGTGCTCACCGAACTGTGCTGCCAGTCTCTGCAAAATTTAATAGTTTAACTTCTTCCAGTAAGCATCACGTTTACGTTTTCTGCATAGATTCTCAAAACGTTTTCGGGCCGAAGTGACCTGCGTGTCGACGGACCTTTAAATCACAGACTCACACTCAGTCAGTCAGCCAGTCAGCCAGTCAGTCAGTCAGTCAGTCAGTCAGTCAGTCAGTCAGTCAGTCAGTCAGTCAGTCAGTCAGTCAGTCAGTCAGTCAGTCAGTCAGTCAGTCAGTCAGTCAGTCAGTCAGTCAGTCAGTCAGTCAGTCAGTCAGTCAGTCAGTCAGTCAGTCAGTCAGTCAGTCAGTCAGTCAGTCAGTCAGTCAGTCAGTCAGTCAGTCAGTCAGTCAGTCAGTCAGTCAGTCAGTCAGTCAGTCAGTCAGTCAGTCAGTCAGTCTCTCTCTCACTGTCACACTCTCACTGTCTGTCACACTCTCACTGTCACACTCTCACTGTCACACTCTCACTGTCACACTCTCACTGTCACACTCTCACTGTCACACTCTCACTGTCACACTCTCTCAAAACGCTTTCTGCTCCACTTTAATTTATCTCAAGTTTATTAACATGCTGTGTAGAATGTTTTCTTCCTCCTTTTGGGGGTGCAATAGCTTCAGTAAATAAACATGCACCTATAATTATCCATAGATTGGCCATGAGGTTTAACATAGCACTTAATTCTTGCTACTGCATTTGATTTTAACTTGGGCTAGTAAGGTATCTGTAATCTTTGTGATTGGGTTTTGGTAGAACAGAGAGTAACATCGGAAATGCGAGCAGGACATATGAAAGCTAACTAGCTTTTCAAAAGAAAAGAATTGAGAGAGTCAAATTGTGGAAGCGGTTCACCTCCTAAACGTTTCAGTAATGTCGCATAAGGGAAAACGAGTGGTTCTCCCAATTCACCAACTGCTGAACTGGTCGTTAGGGACCCTTTTAATATGTGTTGGCGAACTTCCTCCCTCCAGGTTTGGTGCTATTGTACCTCCATGTGTTTGCTAATTTGCAGAAGCGCCCGTGCAGCAATCTCTCCCGCATGTTATAGGGCTCCATTCAGACCATAAGATCAGCGCCACGTCTAGTTAATTTCCAGTCGTCATTACAGCAAGTAATTGTTAATAGAACCAACATTTCTTCCATAATTTCTATTCTCTGAAGTGGCCATAGGTTACAAACCCTCCCTTGCTTCTTCTGGCATTTAACTATACCTTCAAAAAGCTGAAAATGCCTCAGCCAAACCTGCAATTGACTCTATTGATAAGCTTTGAAGTACTTGTTCGATTTAAGTCAGACTTTCGTAAGGGCCACTGTTGGAACACGAGGCTTCTAACACACTGACTGGCTTTGCTTCTGGAGCAAGGGCCATATTGACTTCGCTCTCTTATTAAACCTTGCTTCAGGTTTAACCCTAAAATTAGCAAGTGGGGGGGGGGGTACTTTATGCCCACCTTCTGCAATTTTTAAATTGTTTTTTTAATTTTTTGATTAAAGGCATAAGTAGAATAAGCCTGGCTTCAGTGTGGAATCCCCTCCGTATTTCTCCAAACCTTATTCCCAGGGGGTTAGAGTGCCCAGCACTCTCAAGGTCATTAGAGGCCATAAAAAGGAGGTAAGAAGTACTTGCTAACTTAGTAAATCATTAGTTATCTTTGCTTTTGAACCTTTGTACCGTTATAAAATTAATAAATGTTATTTTGCTAGAAACTTACATACATCTAATTTGACTACTCTCAAAATTTCCCTGATTGTGTGAAATGGGGATACTGATACATTTTAATTTCTCTATTAGTAAGTAAGGAACTATTGTGTTGCACCCAAAAAGTCGATGTCGAGGTTTCACCGGAAATATATGTTTTGAGGCCCCGTGAATCAAAAAAATCCCTTCTTAGAAAAAGGTGCGCGCGCGCGTGTGTATGCGTGGGTCTGTGCATGTCAGACTGTGGACAGCATAACGATAAAAACGAAAAATCGGTTCAAAACCAAAGTTGGTATTTAAGGTCAATGTCTTTCAAGAAATTGCTCCACTCTAAACTATCTTTTACATGGAAAAATTTTCGACAGTTGATTTTCTTGAAAATGGCTCTGACGATTTTGATTAAAATGCCATGCGTTTGAGATATTTTTATCGCAAATGAAATGTATATCTTGAACTTTCTGACTATAGGGCAGGAAGTCGTATTTACTCTGGATGACTTTTGCATAACTGGTAAACCGTAAGAAATAGGCAATATCTTACTATACAAACAATGTAGACCTGACTAAAAGACACAATTTATGTCTAAATATTTTTTGTTTGTAGAGTGAACCATTTCGGAGTTCCTTGTTATTTGTGTGAGTTTTGGAAGACTTACACTTCTGTCAAGTGGAACATCGTTATTCATTTTTATATGTTAACCGTGCAAAGAGAACGGAATTTGAAGGCTTTAAAAGATTTGGCTATTGCTCAAAGCCTAGTGTATTCTCATGTTCCCCTTCTACCTACAAGGAAATAAACAATAAGATAATTTCAGCAAATGTTTATCTCAACTAAGACAAGATACAGGAATAAGAGTTTGAAAGAATAGTACGAGAGTAGAAAATATTATGTGAGTGCAACACGTCAGATTTTTTGTGTAATTCAAATGAACTAGTTCATTCATGAACTTTAGAAGCGGAACATATCAATAATTTGGGATATACTTCGCCCTGCACAAAGACTAATGATTTTATCAAGGGATAGAACAACTGAATACACATGGGTACCTCCAGCTGTGTATGGCACGAGGTCAGAGGGCGGAGAAACAGCATAAGCATGTGATCTGATAATTCCCTGGTTCCATGCGCTGCTGCCTATTGTGTAATAAACGACACACTAATGTTATTAGTGATGCTACTTGCAATATTACTTGCTCCACTATTTCTGTTGTATCATGGATTCAAGGCAAGTTGAAAATAAAGCTAACAACAACAAGCAGTGTGAATGGGTGTTGCGCGCTTGTGTAGGTTTTAATGTAATAAATAATAAGCATAAAAAGCCAACAGCTTTTCTAGAATGAGGCTTCTCCCATTGATAATTGTGAAACTCCATTTTTATGTTGACTAAACTAAATTACGCAAAATAACAATCATGTGTTCAGTGTCTTTTGATACAGGGGGGCAGGTTGGCAGCAGTTTGCTCGTGCCGCAGGTAACTTACGCGTGCGGGCACACTGCGATAGAAAAATGCACTGTTGCAACATTTGCGACCCTTTCATACTTCTGTTGCATTGTTTACATGTTTATCCTTTATTTATTTGTTTAGTATGTGCCTAATTGGCATTGCTTTAACAGCTTATTCTCGCGCTGAGACAATAATTGCATTTAATACAAAAACCTAGAGTACATGATCATATTTACTTGGACTACATTACTTTCATTCCTTTATTAATTATGTATAAACACACACTTGGTACTACATACGACCCCTACAGAAAGAACGAAAGAAGGAAATAGAAACAGGTAAGCCAAACATCGTTTACACGGATATAGATACGCCGGTACTGGGGATCGAACCCGAGTCCTGCGCGCCAGAGGCATGAGCGCTAACATTATTATTATTATTATTATTATTATTATTATTATTATTATTATTATTATTATTATTATTATTATTATTATTATTATTATTATTATTATTATTATTATTATTATTATTATTATTATTATTATTATTATTATTATTATTATTATTATTATTATTATTATTATTATTATTATTATTATTATTATTATTATTATTATTATTATTATTATTATTATTATTATTATTATTATTATTATTATTATTATTATTATTATTATTATTATTATTATTATTATTATTATTATTATTATTATTATTATTATTATTATTATTATTATTATTATTATTATTATTATTATTATTATTATTATTATTATTATTATTATTATTATTATTATTATTATTATTATTATTATTATTATTATTATTATTATTATTATTATTATTATTATTATTATTATTATTATTATTATTATTATTATTTATTATTATTATTATTATTATTTATTATTATTATTATTATTATTTATTATTATTATTATTATTATTTATTATTATTATTATTATTATTTATTATTATTATTTATTATTATTATTATTATTATTTATTATTATTATTAATTATTATTATTATAATTATTAATTATTATTATTATAATTATTAATTATTATCATTATAATTATTAATTATTATCATTATAATTATTAATTATTATCATTATAATTATTAATTATTATCATTATAATTATTATTATTATTATCATTATTATTATTATTATTATCATTATTATTATTATTATTATCATTATTATTATTATTATTATTATCATTATTATTATTATTATTATTATTATTATTATTATTATTATTATTATTATTATTATTATTATTATTATTATTATTATTATTATTATTATTATTATTATTATTATTATTATTATTATTATTATTATTATTATTATTATTATTATTATTATTATTATTATTATTATTATTATTATTATTATTATTATTATTATTATTATTATTATTAATATTATTATTATTAATATTATTATTAATATTATTAATATTATTATTATTATTAATATTATTATTATTATTAATATTATTATTAATATTATTAATATTATTAATATTATTATTAATATTATTAATATTATTATTAATATTATTAATATTATTAATATTATTATTATTATTAATATTATTAATATTATTATTATTAATATTATTATTAATATTATTAATATTATTATTAATAATATTATTATTATTAATATTATTATTAATAATATTATTATTATTATTATTATTATTATTATTATTATTATTATTATTATTATTATTATTATTATTATTATTATTATTATTATTATTATTATTATTATTATTATTATTATTATTATTATTATTATTATTATTATTATTATTATTATTATTATTATTATTATTATTATTATTATTATTATTATTATTTTAATACACCTTCCCTGTATTTATATTTTATCCTGCCCTGAACTGATATAACGTTGGGCAGTGATTTCCTGGGATTAGACAACTGTGTTCCCTTCGAAAATGTCAGTTAATCTCGGCTTGACAGATGTCAGCAATGACTCCGCTTCAAACTCAGATGTGATTTTCGATATCGATGTTAATTTATTGTAACTAATTAGCCGAGATGTGACATGACAGTGCCTTGACATTAGCTCTTCACGAGGTGGACATCCATCGGGGCATTGTCCCAGCACAGAAAATAGCGAGGCAAGGATCGGGAACTACATACCAAAGTACCTTATCTCATTATGGCACACAGATCCTTAGGTCTGCTTTCCTATGCACGTTGCATATACTAGCTTTACATTTTATAGCTCAAGTAAAGGTTCAGACCGGCGTAGCATAGGTAAACATGGCATGTCAATATTATATAGCTTGCGTGGTTCATTAATAGCCGTTAGTATTGAATTTAGTAAAGCAATCAGTTACTTTCATCGGATAAGAATGGAGTTACGTAAGGCTAGATGTCAATTCAAATGCAAGATATTACTGAAAAAATCATAACTTTTGGGACTTCGCTTATAGCTGTAACAAATTGGGATATGTTTTACAAGATTATATAGCACCTACAGATGTGTAGAAAATTTAAAATTGAACAAACCTTTGCGTCAAAAGTAGATAAATATATTTAAAATAGAATGTTCTTGATGTACAATTTTTAAAATCTTCATAGATAAATACTTGTAAATTTGTACACTGTGTACTTAATTATGGATTTTTTATTATTATTTTTTTTTTATTTTTTATTTTTTCTTAAATTTTTTTTATGTTATTATTTTTTTTTCTCTACCTCTTTGATTATTTCCAATTAAAAAAAGAATCTTAAAATTGTCATTTCTTTCCAGTTATGTGCGTTGCTACTCTTTATCAAATATAACACCTAACGTCTATGGAATTGCAGCTTATGTATCATAGAAGTTTGCAATGCTTTGTCAAAGTCTATTTCGCAACTGATGAAATATGGGAACATATTTTGAAACGTAAAACTTTGGATAACAAAAGTACCATATTCATCTTGCATTTGGCTTTCGAGTTATCCTGTTCACATAAACACAAGCAGCCGTAGAAGTTTTTTTTCTGAAAATGCTGTTTCTTAGGACTCCAGGAACCCCAAAGCATATATTTGATTTAAAATATCGAAATCAAATTTTTGGGTGGAGGGCAATAGTTTCTCTACGTTCTAGATACGGGACAGAGAAAGCAAAAATAAATGTGTACCACAAGAAGGCATCATAAAGAGCATTATTTTCCCTGGATCACATTTATAATAAGCACATTTCTATGCTGTCGTAGCTATGATTGTAAATAGGCTGCGGTCCGGGTTGCAAACGTCATTAACTTGAGAGCTACTGTACTGTATTCGTTTGCACTTCATGTTTCTTGACAGTACAGGAGTTAGAGAAGGGGAGGCTGACACACCGCTACTCTACCTCGCCTACCAAACGTGTGCTATGTCACAAAACCTCCCTGCAAACATAACTTAAACCCAACGATATGCAACCGGGAGTGAAGCCTAACTATAAATTCGAAAGTTCACATTAAAATTTGTAACACAAAGAGAATTTTTCGAAAATTCACGAAATTTTGCTCTAAAAATATAGTTACACGGAACATATGTAATTTAAAACAGCAGATTTTATACCAACGCCCCTATAAACATATATAATCCCTAGGGTGTCTCCTCTATGCAGAGTTTACCCTCATCTCCCGGGCACAGCGTCCTCCAGCCGCAGCCAAGGCCACGGAGGAGTGCAGGTTTGGGATGGCGGGGGGTCAGGACGCCGACTCCCCTGACCCTAAGGCGACTACTTGAACTTTTAGGAACGCTACCTTTCTATTAGGATAGCTCCTGAATTGGCCCTCAGGGACATAACGAGACTGAGTGCACCCCGTACGAGATCTCCCAGCGGGGGAAAATCCCATGCTAGTACCGGGGATCGAACCCAGGTCATCCGTGCCAGTATAAACATATATACGAATCTAAAACAGAATCGAAAGAATATGCCATAGTCTGTGCATGTTTTGAGGATCACTGATCGGTTGCCATAATGCCTTAAACATCCCCTGATATACAAGGGTAAGTTGGAAAATAATCTTCCATGGTATAAGAGCAACAACCTCCCGCAACATGCCTACCTGCTATATTGTAGATAAATTATGTGGATAAATAAAATAATATTTCAGCAATAGAACAGTGTTGCTCATCCTGAAGTGTCTTTTCCTGTACAGCAAAATAAGTAAGTAAATATATAATAAGGGAACTTACTATTTGAATAACCCTTGTATAATATTTACGGAACACCCTAAACTAGTGGTTGTGTGCTTCATACAAGAAGAAAAGGGTCTCCTAATATCGTCAGACATAACAACTGAAAAAAGAAACTAAAAATAATTCGGCATCTCAGTATGTTAAACACAATGGAGTGGATATATTTTACACGTCAAGAAAAAGAACAGGTTTAGCAAAAAAACAATAATTGAGAAAATCTGTCCTAACCTGTAACTAATCTTATGAAATCATGTATAGCTTATTCACATCTCAGAGAATTGACATGGCAGTATAAACCCTTTGGGTATAGAATATATACTTCTTTTGCAAATTATTTGCCAACTTTCAGGTAGGTCTATTACTGTGTTTGCGAAACTGATGTACGTTTTCAGAATTATAAATAGAAATACCCAAATAAAATCCTGTGATCACTATGCACACCTTTTTAATGACGTTAGGGGTACGTTGGTATTGGATCATCAATATTTACAATATCACGCGGAAACATTTCACACATTTTCTATTATGCATTCATATGATTTGCTTATAAATACTGCATTTATATGTATCACCACAGTACCGATACGCAGTGAAAGCTATGAATGTCATTATTGACCCTTCAAATGAGGATTACGTTTTAGAAAAACAAAATTAAGCCTCTTCATATGAATTATTATTTTAACCAAAGCTAGGTTTATGTAATATATTATAAAACTTAGTTCACTGACACATTTACACTGCATGCAGTGTTCTCGAAATGAGACAGAATTTGTTAGTGTGCGTGCACAAACTCGCACCGTGGGTTTATGTAAATTCAGAAGGACTTAGAAACCACTATTACAAAACTAATCTCTTTGCTGAGTGAGATGACTGAGTGGTGATGTGTGAGGCTCACATTTCCGCGTTAGATTTTCATTGACTTCCCATTCTGACTTTGGTTTTTCGTGGTTTTCCCTGGCCAGTAAGCAAATGCCGCGGAGATTCTTCCATCATAGTTTGTTTTCCGTTATACCCCTTTCATTCCGTTTTCTTCTCATATTTCAGGCGCTCTTCTAGGTTTCGTGGTGTATGGTGGTGCCGGGCAGATGACTCCAATGAAACACTGTAAGACTGCCCGGTTGACAGGTCTTCTGTTGCTCTGTCTGTGCAGCTCCTGTAACAGGAAGAGTCTGGGCTAGGAAGTGTTAGGGACTTCCGCGCGTCTCTTTGGCCTGCCTGACTGAGAGCTGTTGCCTCCTTGTAAAGCTTTAGTTCAGTTTTATTTGAAAGGACCCTTTGCTGTTTATATTAATGCAATGAAATACAATTAATTAATAAACATTAGTGTCAGCATAGAAAGATTTTGCAAGTTCTTTAAGGCCACAAAATAATACGCGTAGTTCATATCTCGCACTGTGCATCGTACCAAGGGAGAACCACAGAAATGTGCACCAAAACAGGGCCTATTGCATGTGCTTTCAAAAAAGAGCGCATTGGGCTCTTTTAGTATAGGTGTATCAAAAATGTACTAACACTTTGAACTACTATAAAACTTTTATGTACATAGAGACTAGTTTAAAGGCTTGAATTTAAAAAACTGTAATTAAAGAATGACTGCCCATAATTTAAACGGAGGTAATAGTGGAGGTTAACATATCAGGATTGGGCATCATAGAACCATTTTTGTCAACGTTACTGTCAATGGTGACAGGTGCCTAACCTTGCTGCAGGAATCCGTCGATCCTCACAATGAAGAGATTTACTTTCAGCAAGATGTTGCACCTCCCCACTACCATGGCCCTGCTCCAGCATATCCAGACACATGGATTGGACGATTAAATACCCTGGGCGATCTCCAGATCTCACATCAGTGAACTTCTTTTTATGAGGATACCTCAACGACAGAGTTTATGGCACAGAACCAAAAATAATTTAGGCATAGAAATTGGAAATTGAAACACAATATCATGAGCTGTTTGGTGGCGCTTGCGAATCCACTGCTTCGAGTTATCAGCTTTGTTTGGACATCAATTTGAACATTTGCGAACATCATTCTTTAACTACATTTTTATTCTCTAATTCAAGCCTTTAAATTTGTGTATATGTTCATGGATAATGGTTTCATATTTATTCAAAGTGTTAGTAGATTTTGAGACACTCTGTATATACCTGAACTGACACATCTTTGTATTCTCCGAGCCTTCCACGAATTTTCTATGTGCTGTTATCACGAATATGTTCACTCAACTCCACAGATCTAAGATTAATGTGTTAAATTGATAATATATTTTACACTTAAGGTTATCCTCCCAACGACTGACACATGATTCTTAAATATTCTTCTTAAATGTACTACATTTCACAAAGTAAATACCTAACTTCAGTGAGACCAGCACGAAGGGTCCCCTAATTCTCAGGCGTTTCTAAATGAATGGTATGAGAATGAAATTTGTCATATCTGCATGGCAGCCCTCTGCTCACCTCGCAGCTTTGAAAAGCAATATTTCAGCAATCCTTCTAAATTAAGGCACAAATACTGCAAAATCATTATTACTACACCTGCAGAAAATATATTGTCGGGTTGTGATCAAATAGTTGACCAGCAATGACAAAATGCTAGTGTTGAACCCTTTACCTACCGCTGTAAGTAAATCACCCACACTAAATTTCTGTGCCCAGTGGTGGCCGAACCTGTTAAACCACGTAACCGTGGTCCCCAGAGCAAATCCGGATCGAATTCCATATAGGGCATATTTTTGGTTCTTTTCCCTTCCTTTCTGTCTTAACGGTAACATCATTATTTATATAACCTGTGTCAATTATGCTATTATACAGTATTATCATATTCCTGCAACACGACTGAAATTTTAAAACTGAAGCCTTTATCAGATATTGACATCAATTGCTGTCGATAAAACAGGGAACACGCCTACTTCAACTGTCTATCATTCTTCCAGAAATTAATATCTATCATTTTGCTTTAAATACCTGCATTCAAAGGCATGCCTCTAAAATGTCAAAGGTTATTATCATGTTAGTGAATTTACACAGCTGTCCCTTCGCGCAGGTTTCACTGAAGTTGGGTATTTACTTTTGTGAAAGCTTGTACGTTGTTTAGAAACCAATATGACTAATTATGATGACTATCTGATAGCGTGCACTTAAGTCCAAATTTATATGTATGTACAGACTATGCATTTTAAGACTCAAAAATAATTTGCAGTGGTCACGTACGAAAAAAAAAAAAAAAAAAAAGAATGTTTAATATGTACGTTATTTTTGTATTAATATATACAGACAGGTGTTTATTAAATTTAGTTATGAATATTTAAATTAAGTATATCGGCTCTATTTGTGTGCTAGGTGAGAAGCTATGAATCTCATTATCACATTTCCACATTATTTAAACGCGTATGATATGTGATAATTTGGAAGTGTCATGGCAGAACAAAGTTTTGTGCTATGAAATGATATATTTAACGATGTACATATTAGACCTTTCGTATTGCATAACAATTCGGAAATGATCATACTGTTTGTTTTGATAGAAAGTGTATCCGAAATGTAGATATTCGGGACAGTAAGGTTTAAAGATTCTAGGGGAAATTAAAAATTCTAGGCATCTTTGTTTAAGCTGCTGAATTTATAATCCAATATTTCAGTATCTGTTTAAGATGTTAGACTGAAATATAATGTGACGCCGGCCGCAGCACACAACAAAGGACGTTCGGGCCAAGCATCCTTACGCCACATACTTTGTACTGTCAATAATACTAGAAATAATAATAATAATAATAATAATAATAATAATAATAATAATAATAATAATAATAATAATAATAATAATAATAATAATAATAATAATAATAATAATAATAATAATAATAATAATAATAATAATAATAATAATAATAATAATAATAATAATAATAATAATAATAATAATAATAATAATAATAATAATAATAATAATAATAATAATAATAATAATAATAATAATAATAATAATAATAATAATAATAATAGTAATAATAATAGTAATAATAATAGTAATAATAGTAATAATAATAATAATAATAATAATAGTAATAATAGTAATAATTATAGTAATAATAGTAATAATTATAATAATACTAAGAATAATATTAATAATAGTAATAATAGTAATAATAATAATAGTAATAATAGTAATAATTATAATAATACTAAGAATAATAATAATAATAGTAATAATATCTTTGACAAGCATATCATGTTACCTACAAAATATATGTTACTACGACATAGGTTGCTTTCACCCTCTTCTTTACGATGAGTTTATGAATCTAAAAATCTCATTTTCAGATTATCTTCACAATTAGAATCACCTGGTTCATACAAATTGTCATACATCTTATTTCTACTTTTGAGAAGTAGTAACATCTACTTGCAATCACAAAGCTATATTGCACGACTAACGAGGAAAAACACATTTCAGCAATATGTAATGAGAGTAGGTGCGCAGAGTTTTGTAGACCTCTGAGACACATAACTGCCGATTATTCATTCTTGGAGCTAAAGAAATAAACAGATCAGGTTGTCGCTTCACCAAACAGTCGAGTAAGGTGTAAGGTTAGATGTCCTAGTCAGGCGATTGCATGGCACGTTCGTTCCAAAACCAGAACGTTTAAATAAACGTAGGGGTCTCCCAGGCCCTTAGTGACCACTGGAGGGTTAAGAACAGCGTCGTTCTCCGGTAGGTACCAAAAGGTGCTACATGCAGTGACGTAGTTCTCCGTTGAGTACGTAAACCAGCCCTCCTTAGACACAGCAAGCCGTACTCATATATGTAGATGGGTGTTTGAACGTGCCACCTTCCAATATTTGACTTCTAACATGATAAACCACGGGAATGGGGGTAGAACACACACCAGCCTCGCACGGCGAGAGTTCACATCCTTAGCATTATTCAATACATTAAATTTAAGTGTTTGTGTCAGTGTTTTAAATAATATATCTACAAGAAGTGTTAATTCCATGGACATTTTAGATGACACAATGTATGCTGAGAAACATGCTTCGATGTCCCCTGAAACTAGAAAGCACTTTAAAAAAAGGTTCCGGAGACGCGCGCGCGTGTGTGTAAGAGAGGGAGAGAGAGAGAGCAACATAACCCAAAAACGAAGGACTAGATAAAGACCAAGCTTGGTAGTTAGGTTCAGAATATTATAAAAATGCGAATCGAAAACTTTCGAGAAAACTCCACGTTTGTTTTTGCTCCAAAATGGCTTTGGAGTAAATTATTATTCTGTCACAAAAACAACAAAAATTCAGTCTCATTACCTTTTTGTCAGGTTTATTCTCCTCCAAAACAAGAGTCATCTTTTACTGACGTTAAAACGGTCTACAGTTCTTCGTGAAATTAGAACTCACAACTGCTTTCTTCTCGTAACCTTGAATCACTCCTTTTGTCCTTCTTCACTTTTTCTGTCGCTCAAATGCCCACTCTGACGATACAGTCACTCAACACACTGCTTCGCTATCTTCCTTCACGAATTGACGACACACGCAGCTGACACACAGACTCAAACTAAAAACTTACCCACTCTGTTCGTTGCTTCGCCACCTTGTGTAGCACGAATGACGTATCACGAACTTTTCTCGAACTTCTACAAATACGCCGGCTGCCAGGTACTTCTCGAATAACCCGGAAAATCCCTTTTAGCTGTGCCACTCTCATTGTCACGTGTTCACAACAGACGCGCAAGGCAGCCTGGCTTTGAGCGTCTTTGATGTATGTACCACCAGTGGGATGGGGCAGCTCAGCCCTGACCGTTCTTTGATTTACGCCACGGCTAGCGTCACAATACTTTTAAGACATTTACACAACAAATGAAATTTTCTCGAATTTTCTGAAATGTCCTGTGAAGAACCCTTCATACGGAAGTAAAGTTGTATAATTTTGTATAACAGATAAACCGTTAGGTACATACAAAACTTGTAGCACAAGAAAAATATAGACTTCTTTAAAACATCATATATTCTAAAAACATTTTGTGTGTCATTTGACATTTGCAAGATCTAATTATAGGGTTGAATATTTATGTAATTCATCATTTTTAGAGAGCTGTCACTATTTAGGTATTTATCGTGGTATCATGAATAGTATGGAGTCAAGGCTGTTCTGAGGCATGCTGTTATCAATTCGCTTTTATTTATCGCCCTGGTACTTATGGCAAAATTTGTGATGAAACTATTTGTACAAAGGTTTATAACGATTACAAAAACCATGTAGTATGTTTTACTGAAACTGGCCACTTGCGAATCAAAGGGCAGTGACGTTTACCTTTTAGAAACGGGATGAGCTCTTTTCTGTCATACTATACCATCCGAAAATAATTACCGCCTGCTTTGTAAAGCACATTGGGAGTTAGTGAACAAAAATGCAGAATACGAAACCAGTGAGGCGGGTTATAGGATGAGAGAAATGTTGGTGAACCTCGCTTGCAAAAGTGCTTGGGCAAGCTGGCTTTGTAAATTTTTATTTCAATCCACTCATCCTTGTAATATGAAATGTACTTTATTCCACTTAGGTTCTACTACTCTCCTCTTTCCATACTTTCTTTATCTTTGCCATGTTAAAATGTTGGAGATTTTTCTTTGCCATGTTTAAAATGTTGAGGAAAAAGTACTTCTTTTCTCAACTTTCCAGTCGATAAGTTGAAGGAAGGCTTATAATGATGTTGCCTCAACGTAGTTCCTTTTCATTAAATTAGAAACTTGATATTCGGAGATGATGGTGTCAATTTTCTGTGCATTAATTGATCGCTTTATTTGAAACCACATGGGACAAATTTCTAGCTAAGTTAATGTATAGACAAGGGCACGGGAGGAGAGCGATTGAACTTATATTCTCTTGCCAAGTTACAAAGGTTGTTTTGATACAACAAGCGCAATCAAGGCTTCGTTCCAACTGCGTGGCAGCAATAATTTCTACACTGCTATTAACTATTTTGTTTACATTAAACATATTTTGCACACAATAATATTACACGATAATATTGTGTTAGGAAACTTACATAATCCTCAACTTTATAACCTTCATTTATCTTATGCTCGTAATATTGTTACGCTACCTTGTGATTAACATACTAAATTGTTTCTCATTCACAATAAATAAACCTGTAAATTTCCATTGCCATTTACCTTGAAACATATTTTAAAAGTGTTTGATTAACGTGACAAACTGTTTGATTTTAAATTCGATATTGTGTTCAAACTTTGGAATACGAAATACAACAACTTATATTAAATAAACGAACCTCTAAATAGCGAAACCATATCTTCTCTTTCATATGTTTACAAATACGAATATTCAGAATGCACCTTTTCGAATTGTAAATAAATACCTGTAAGATCACCAAAGTTTGATTTATACTTCTGATCAAAGTGGAAAATTTTCATGTTTTTGTGACTTACAAAAATACTCTTTGTCACAGTTCATGAAACAGACGTCCCGTCGAAGCCATCCTCACCACTGAATGAAGCGAAGGTAAAGCTAACTAGCAGTGAAGGGGAAAATTAAATTAAATTATTTTGTTGTTTAACGACGCTGTCGATCGCTAGAATCACATCAACGTCGCCCGTGTGCCGGAATTTCGTCCCACAGGAGTTCTTTTACATGCCAGTAAATCTACTGACATGGAGCTGCCGTTTTTAAGTACGCTTAAAAACCATAGGTCTGTGCCGGATTTGAACCCGTGACCTTGGGATCAGTAGACCAGTGTCTAATCAACTGAGCCACCCAGACTGACAGTGAAGGGGAGGGATGACTGGTGGAGTGAGGCAAGAACGCGTTTCTGTGGAGTGGCCCTTTTGAGCTGATTTTGCCCATGCCTGTTATAGGTGAGTGCTGGTGCTTAACGCACGTAATATTGCCACAATATACAAGAACAAAAAAATAATTAACACAAACAGGACTTGCGGAAGTGAAAGAGGATAGCTTAGTTACAATGAATACAATGCACCTTCAGTGATACACCATGCTTACTGACGTCCAAAGAAGTTGGCCCATTATTCTATGTTAGTATATGGAAGAATAGGGCCCCTTTTTTGCACGTTAGTATACGTCCTACAGGCAATGAAGAGGAGAGGCCCAGCTAAAACATGGATACAAGATGTACACATAGAAATGAAACTGACTGTTGCAATGGAAAACGTGGAAGATAAGCGTAAATGACGTAGCACAATACAAAAATAATCACGAGTTCTAAAAAAATGCTTTCAAAGTTATTCTGTGATATTTATGCGCAAAATGTATTTGTAGTGTACGTTTGTGTTAAATGACTCATAACTTTATTTTATGCTCAAGCATATCTAAATATAGTATTTATACGTCTGGTAGCTGCAGCTTAATGGATCTCATTAAAGTGCAGATTTCCAAAAAACTGCAACTAATAAATTAGTACCACAAAATCAAAAAGCACACACGAAAAGTTCTATGCACAATTCATGAATTAGAGAAAATCAAAATGCATGACTTCATTCTCAGAAAGGTATTGTTGGTTTACTCCGAATAACTGCCGCAAGGCATGAAACCATTGATATGGTGAACTCACCCTCAAATTTTCAAGGTCGAGATATGAATAAAATCAATACTTTCGCGTCTGCGCACATGTGACAACTCCACCATCCATTTTCTTGCGTAAGGCAGGGCCACTGTACTTATTGACTGAGGTAGACGCTGAATATTAAAATAAATTATAAAAGTTAGACACATTGCCGAGCATAAATAGTTTTGTGAAACTTATCACTAATGACTAAACGCCAGCGGTGTGTGCGGTTTTTCCATAAGTATACTGCACATGGACTTTACTGTTATCGCTCGCGCATGTAAACAACTGCACGTAGGTACAGCCTGACCATGCAATTCTGAAATCTATGCCTTCGGCATTCTGAATTACTTGAACACTAAAGAACACTATCACTCCACGTCTACACCTCACTGCGAGAAGAAACAAAACAGTCGCGTTATACTACACCTTGACCTTGCGTCTGCATGCGCTTGCAAGGCAGTGCTTCACTAGTTCGCAGAGTACTACGTTACGTTGTGTTGGGCTCTTGCTTCTAGTGGCAGTTGTTTGCACATTTGGTGGCCGTGCTATACTTCTGACAACGTTCATACTCTGCTTCCAACTAACCTGTGTCGCATGCGAGCGCACATCCCTCCGGCCTATAACAATGACACTTAAGATGCTCCTGTTAACATTATGAAACTCGGTCTACTCATTTTATAAACATACTCACATCTTAATTAAGATCCTTATAGTATCATTGCATAACATGCTATTATAATTGTGTATGTTGTTATTGAAATAAAAGTGTTGCTATTGTAAATTTCATCATCTTAGAATCTTACTATAATTACACATTATACTCATGTACAACCCACATGTGCAGTATTCTCAAGAACATCGTGATAAAATACATACATAAAGTAAAATTGAGAGGTATTCATAAAGATCGACCTAAACTCTCGACATTAAATGGAAAGGCAATTTCCAATTCATCTCCCTACAGTGAATTCTGAGGAACTGAACTATAATTGGATAAGTGTGTTTTAGAAATGCAACTACTATGATATAATGTATAAAGAAATACATTAAAATAAGTGCATTGAGGAAATACATTTCTGGCTGATTGACTCCAGAAATTAGAATTGTTCAGGTTGCATACAGCATAAGTACTGTTTATTTCAGGTTTTGTTGGAAATAATGGTGATGAGAAATGTATCACACCTGCTGGACTGATATTGGTATAGCTATACAAAGTGGGTCTATTTTTTTACGTCTCAGAAATTTGATTATGAGGCCTTTTGTAAGCTTTTCTTCTTGGTAGCAATAGTCATAGTTGTAAAATAATCCATAGCTTAAAGATACAAACAACCTTTATGTAATATCAAAATGGATGTGTTCTTGATTGCAGACTCCATTATTTGATTCAGTTACGTCCCTCTTCCACTTGATTAAACTCTCAGTCTCAATATTAGACCCCTTCGAAAATTTCGGCTTTAAATCTCCAAACAAGCGATTAGAGCTAAAGACGAGAAAAACTGGAAAAAGACTGCCAGAAACACAAACAGCAAATAAAACCCTCATAAACTCATCGTACAGTAAACGGCATTTTGCCAACGGGCTCCACAAATTATCGCCGAGATGGAGAAGGGAATTCTGGATGTTCCGTCGAGTTATCCTACTTCTACGCATTCGTTGTGCTCGCTACGACGCGATTTAGTTAACAATAATTCTTCACTTCGTGCCTCTAAAATGTGCTTTATAGGAAAACTTGTTTTAACTACCTGCGAACCACATGCCTTTGTCAAGGTGGCAAAAAGGAGTCTAGCTAATCAGTTAGACTCCTATCAATATACCCTTTCTGGTTGTTGTTTCTCGCATACTGCAGTGTTGTAATGCGTGTTGCGTATTTCGTGACTCGTGGAAGCACGACATTCCCAACGCTACTAGACTATTGTGTGTCTATACATATCCTATTTGTTCATCCTCATTCAAGAGATAACACCGGGAATATCTGGACAATTTAGAAGTGTTAGACACGAACCTTTCTCGAACTTTACCTTTTCTGGAGTTTCTACAAAGACGCTGGTCGCCGGAAGCCTCTCGAAAAATCCCTTTTGTTACTGCCGCTCTGATTGGTGTCACGTGTTTACAAACAATGGCAGCCTGACCTTGAGCGTCTTTGATGCACGTACCGCCAGGCACAGCAACGAAGCCTCCCATACTCAGGTAGCTTAGTAGGTAACAACCCCCAAGCCTCCCGCGGAACCGGTCTAACTAGACAGCAGCTGGTGACGAAAGATACAAAATTGGGACCTGCATATGGCTACTATTTCAGAAATGCAATCGGAAAAGTTCTGAAGTACATATTTGATTTGCCAATGCTGGATTCTGATATGGTTGGTAACTGTTGTGCTGAGAACTTTATGGCAGTAGTGCTTGTTTCGGAAAAACTAGACTTTTGCGACTATTTAGTGGAAACTTACATCGACGGAAATGCAATCGTTCCTCCTTCCGTGTGGGAAGAAATAAATAGCAAAGGATAGAGAACTACAAACACTTGCGAAATTTTCCACAAAAAATACAATAATCAGTTGTACTCCTGCAGCCCAGATCTACATAAATTTCTTGAAGTACTCAAGAAAATTCAGTTGCAATCGATTCCTCAATAAATAACAAAAGGAAAGGTCTATTCACACTTGAAACTCATAATGTAGAAAGTAGAAGATTTCAAAGCTGGAGTAATTTCAGCAATGGAATACGTGAAATGGATTTCTTATAGAAATACATGGAGGTAAACCGTAAAAGGAAAAATACCGCTTATTTTAAAGACCAAAGCACATATTACTGTATGATATAGGTTTAAAATGTAAAAAATAATGGAGCAACTAAATGCGGATCCACTATGAGTAAATTACAGAAAAGAAAGAAAGAAGCCAGTAATGACGAAGCCAATAAATGTGGAATGTTTCGGGGTGCGAGCCAGATCGCCTCCTCGCGGTACACCCTAGGTAACGCTAAACGAACTGAAACAAGAACCACTAATTTAAATTTAAGCATTAGAGGTTCATTTTCTTTTGGTACCAGAGCCATGTTGTTTTTATTAATCATAGACACAAAAAATCTAACATCTTCCACTAGAAGTATGTAATGTTTCATTATATATTATAGACACCAAACTAGATCTGCTACGGGTTATGTAATTAGGGACCTTTAAGGGTCCGGAAGGCTTCGATCCTGCGCCCATAGCGCCCAACCCTAAGCTTTCTTTGTAGTGCGGCACACTACATTTAAAGTGATAGTGCATATGCCTTTGCACCACTTCACAGAAAATAGATCTTCACTGCTACACAATTAGCAGTAGACTGGTAAACATTGACTTCCTAATAAGGAGAAGTGTTGTTCTACAAGTGAGTTATGATTTCAAGTATGAAAGCTTCTATGTGATGTTAATGCAAATATATGCGAACTTGTTTTCTCCATGTTTGCTTTGAGCAGTTTTTCCACTGAATGATGTTTTCTAATATGTGTCCCGTTTTTTCATGAAATAGCGTAGACAGCTAATTTCAGGACGGCAAAGCATCTAAGTGGTACTGGTTCTACTTGGTGTTAACTTGTGGCATGTGCTTAGAGGGCATGGATCCACATCCTGTGAAACTGTTTTGTACCGTTTGAGATAATTGGTGACGAATTTAACAACTAAAGCATTGACGGAACACTGTCCTTAAATTATAAAGCACTGGTCCCTATCACTGGAGAACTATTCTAATAGCTCCTCCTAGCGCCGAAAATTCACCACGAGTATCCAATTCTGGAACGTGTCAGTATGATACCGAATAGCAGCTATCTCTGTTAAACTGAACACTTGAGAGAATTTCGTTTATAAGGCAAAATTGATTTGAAAGGAAAGGGAATAAACAGCGAGAAGGAAAGATGAGTGACCTGATAGGAACCGCGGGCACAGACTTAACTTTGTCACGCAAGCGAACTCAACCTGGCGACCCGCTGGTGGACTAGAATATTAATCTGATCCCAAAGAACTGAAGAGCAGTGATGCATGCTGAAGATGGAGCCAAGTTTGAGGCGAGTGACTCAATTCTCCTCTCCTACCCTAACATCAAGCGGGAAGAAAAGTTTTTAATTCTCGCCTCAGAGAACCTGACTCACGTATCAAGTCGGCGTCAAGAGACGAGGATCTGTGAAGAGGAAGGAGGGACGAGGGGGGAAGAGAGAACGCGTAGGTTTTTTTTTCGAGGGTGGGAAGGGATGTTGCCAAGAAGTGTGACATACACCTTACAATGTTGAAGTTGAGATTTGATTTAAGTTTTGCTTGACAACTCATAACTTTTCGGCATCACATGCGTGACCTCATAGAATGCCGCATAGAGGGGAACAGGCGATCCTTTCTAGCGAACGCAATTAGAACCGAGGATAGCACGTGCTGATTGTAATGAACTAGCAGAAAAGTTCCAGAAGTTCGTGCCCTGTGTTCAACCTTTTTGGATATGTCTCCCCTTTAAGGTTTACCGCAAACACTCCCACCGAAGTACTCTAATGCTGATACTTCTGAAGGAGTTTGTTTCAAACTCGATACCGTTATGAGCTGGGGGTTTTAAGGCGTTATTCTGTCAATATTACGCAAACGCATGACTGTGGGATGTTGCATCAAAGGGTAGAGCAGAAGAGAATTCAAAAAGGAACCTACATCGGTAACCAGGAAATAACCCTGGAAATAAAACAAGTCTCTTTTCACATAATTATATTAAACAAGGATGCACAAATTGGCTTACATATCACAATTTGTTACAGCCTGATGAACCAATAGTGTAGCGTCTATCTATTCAAACCCTGGTGCTTCACCCACTGTGTTCTATGCCTGACTCCAGAGAGTGAAAGAAATGCTACTCTCTCCCCCACCAGCCTAAGAGTGTCTTCAAAACGGCCAATCAGCATCCAACTCCATGCAAAATTCGGGTATTCAAATTCAAGTTGCAGGGCTTACTCGGTACATTTCTGGGTGACATCATCACATTTGTACTCCTGATGATATCAACTCTCCCATGGGTTGCAAGGCGTCGCAGTTATATGCATTTTAACTCAATTGAGTGGTCTAATGTCTTAATGCACCAAAGGGGAGTTTGAAAATTAAACATTTAAACCCTCTAAGTGCCACACTATGAAACTAATACATGTATTTTAGGCCACAGTCGGCTTACCATCTCAGTTTATGAATTTAAAATGTCTCTGGTTGGAACTGGAATGGCTCATGATCTCTGGTTTGATTGGCCAAACGTCAACTTGAGCAGGCAATCAAAGATAGTCCATTAGCGCCAGAGTCCATTTCAGTCAACCAGTGGAACTGAGCATTTTACAACCAGAAGAGACAAAGGTAATGTAACCCATCAGAACGATGACACACGGACAATTTGCATAGCATGGTTGGAAGAAACAGCACTTGCCATATACTTAATTACCCTTGGGATATTTTGTATTACATAGGAAAGGAGTGGGTATATCCAATGCCGAAAACCGTTACTAAGCAAATCATGAAATCACTAACATCACTGGTGAAGAACCATTTCATTTTCGGATAAACCTATCAAACGAGTGAAGTTTTGATTCGGAATTTGAAAATAGCTGTTCCTCGACGTTAACTGTCGGTAAAGCACAAAATTTGTCAAAGAAACAAAGAAAATGTTGGGGCTTATCTTCTTTTTACAATCATACTGCTTAACAGACTTGCTTCCACCTTTAATACCGCCTCAAAAACGCGCATTTTACTGGAAAAGCCTGGATGTGCGTAAGTACATGTATCCAGTACATATGTATAGCACGGAATCATGACAGTGTTTCTGGTTTCCTACAGTGATTTTCTAATATATTTAATTTTGGCAGATACGCCTTATCATTTATGATGCATACCAGCTTTCAGTTGACAAATTGAATCAAAGTCGGATATACACACATTGGCCTATGAACGAAGGTCAGCCCTAGGTGAGAGGTAAACGGGAGAGTTACAAAACATTTCACTTAAGTGACTGGAAGACAGGCTTCCCAATGACGGTCTAAGCCAGCCTGTGAAGAAACTATCCAAGAAACTGTAACTTTTGGAGTATATCGTCTTCTAATTCTATGCATATTAATACTCTACGGTTTAAAAATAACTTCGTAATAACACTGAAAAGCGTAAGTTGCCGCGAGCCGCTGACACACTAAACGCAAGATCCACCCGCATCCACCGCCAAATGTGGTATATCCCGAGTGCGGTCTTTAGGTGCTACAGAATGACGATAGTCGATAAAACACGAAACAAAATACATGAAGTTTAGAAATACCTACACCCTGAATGCCAATCAAAGTTCCTACATTACGTTCCAAGTTTTATGCTTCACATTTGTCTATGAAACACAATTTTTCATTTAGTAACTTGCTCATCAGTAAGTACTACAGTCCCATACCAATTTTTAGAAATGGACTACTTACTTTACTCCACGTTCTAACTTAGGAGCATAACTGATTTCCAGGTACGTCTTGAGCTAATTATTTTCTTATCATGATTTCAATCGAATCGTAATTGTCTTAGCTACATTGGTTTATACCAATTCTTTTCCTTATCTCGGAACTCGCCAATGATTCCAGTTCTCTGGCAAACTATAAATCAGCTTATATTATGCATTGATTTTAGCATACGCAGATTATTTAGGGCAAACATATGTTGCAAATTATTCATCATACCTGGTACTAATTCCGGTATCAGATTATTAAACCTATAATGGTGTATACTAGTGAATCCTTGAAAGCAATGTCTCAATACATATTTAAATAATGGGATTTCTTAATTTATGACAGCGCATTAGGTGCCTGCTAAAGAATACTTAATTACACGTGTTAATAAAATTGAAAGAAGTGCATGAATTAGCAAAGAGGAGAAGTTTGAACTGGCGCCAAATATATCGCATCAGGGGTAGTCGTAGGAAGTAAAATGTGTCAGCAGGTTAGATTTAGGACTGAAACCCTTCCAGATAAATCACCTAAAGGGATTGGGAAACGCTATTGGCTTTCTGTGGGGCAGATAAAGGCTACGATCAAAAGTGTTACCTCGGATACAAATAGCTTTAGAAGACTGCGTTTATCTAAAGGCGCAACCGAAATTCATTGTAAGGAAAAAAGTTTCATTTTCATTAGTTAGTTTGACATTCATGTCTAAATTATAAAGAGTATAGAGTTATCACTAATATTCTGAAAATTGGTGTTCAAGTCGGGCACAATATTCGATTATAAATTTATCTGCCTTTAAGACGCAGCATTTCAGTAAGAATATGTGGTGCTGAGTGTTGGAGTGCTTTTAGACATATCATACCGAGTTTTTAATTATTTTGCAGCATTACCACGATACCTTCAAAGAGAAAGTGGTAAACTTCTGCCATTGTCTACTATAGTGCACTCAGGAAGCTTGATGTGGCCGTTTATTCCGCTGGTGCCATTACAGTGCTCCTAACGATCAGCAAATGGCGGAAAGGTCATAGATTAACCAAAACAACATCTGTTAATATTATGACTTCGTCCAGTTTTTCAAACTGAAATTCCATCTGCTTTCACATCCACGTCGGTAACGTGATCAAGTTCGAATGTTCTCTGTCACTTCTTTGTTCTGATGTTCATTTCATTTTGTTTTACTTCAACTTCACTTTGTTCGTATTCACGAAACACCCCCGTCTGGCCTCTTCTTCCGTACGGTTCACTCGCTGTGGAGTCCAACACAAGACGTCCCTAAATTTCGCTGCTCATCAACTCGCTCGAAGAACAACACTTCTCTCTACAAGAAACGCACGCGTTAACTCACTCCCTTCGCAGGCCCTTCTCGCTTACTTGCTTCGCTGCACTTCCAAGAGTTCTCGCTTACATAGCGGTTGGAATTTACTAGAACGTTCGAGAGGTCGAATCATCCCAAAGATTCTAGTTCTTTCGCAATAGTGGGGATCTTGTTTACGTTGGGCGAGTGTGCGTCTTGTCTGTTTATATTTCCGACTGCCCGGCGCCGAGCTCCCTGTAACATAGAATGTTGTTTGAGAGAAAAATACAAGTCGTTATGTGAATTTTTCAGTAATAATTATATGGTATAAAGAAATGACGTTTCTAAAGCTATGAATTGCATAACAGAAAGAAAAACATCTCATATAAATACTTGATCCGCTTTTCGAAGAACCCAGTGGTATGCGTTTATAACACATTCTACGTGGATTAATATGTAAAAATATAAATATCTAATGACCCAGTTGTGGTTGGGTTTGTTTGTGAATGAAAACAACCGTTTCCGGATACAATAAATATAATTATGCCTAGTGACCCAACATTAACAAGTATTGCATTTATGTTTCGTTTCGAGTTTATGGTAAAATTTATTTATCGTTGAACTATTAATCTGTACATGGTATATAATAGGAGAAACGCATTTATTTTCCGAAAAGAGCACGATAACTAAGGTACACGTATCTTGTCTGCTGATATGGTCGTAGTAACTAGTCACCAGGAGCGCTAGTGACGGCGATGTCTCGTATGTTCTCTACACATTAAGCTTGAGGACTGTAGTAAACCGTGCTTCAGTTTTGGTCGTATGTTAGCAGTACTTGGCAAAGGGTAACAGTGAGGTCGCTAACAGCGTATTCCTACTTTCAGCGATGTGGTCAATGATGCTCCAGCGAGGGCACATCAATGCTATCAAGCATGTCGAGATGAATTTAATTAGTTCCCTTAAAAGCACAGGGATTAACAGACAATTGACTTTAGCAGGCGTGGTGAAGGGAGGTGACAGGGATGCCACGAGTATTTACCCTTTCCACTTAATGACATGATTTAAAGGACTGACCGGGTCTCTGAGGTAGACAGACAATAGCGGGAGTCTTGGTCTGGTATCTAACCGCTGTGAGGCACTGGAAGGGGTTAAAGGTACCATGTAGGGGAAGAGACTCATTGAGTCAGTTCTCCCCATATATGGGATTTAGGCTTGGCGTTGTGCACCATATTCACACTTCACTAGCTGCTGGCTTACTTTATTTATTGAGTTTTGCATCCTGAGAGGGTCCAATGAAATTTTGCATTAAGCGTGAAGGCAAGGAACCTTCTTCGTCATAGTCGTATACCTTTTCTGATAGTGATTTAGGACTTCAAATCCACAGTCCGGTGCAATGTATTTGGTAGGTGCGTGGCACGACGTCCCCAGTTCAAACCTCTTGTCAGTTATGGCAAGGCTTGATAGGTAGCTTGCGCTTGGCGTTTGTTTCGCGATGGCGTAGGCAAACCAGAGGCCAAGGCAGTTCTATATGCGTTGGAAAACATGATTTGATTATACTATAAGGAATTGTTGAGGAAAGGAGCAAAAGCCAGATTGTCAACCCTTTTCAAATAATGAGAAATATCCAGTTTTGCTTATTTTTCGGGAGAAGGGAATGAGGGATGAAGCAAACTTATCTGTTTTACTGTACGTCTATGCCATTACAAAAGAAGCCGTTGTAAATTAAAACTTAACATAGAGAAAATATAGCGAGCATACAGAGGCGTTCCCAAAGCGTGACAAACAATAGAAGGAGACACAAAACGATCGTAGGAGTGGTTTTAGAATTATTGCATTTTTGTAATTTATATTAACGTCTTGTGATCAAGAAATCTAATTACATAAGTACTTTTGAAACAAACAAGGTACACTTGAAGTTATCATCAGACAGTTTTGTTGTTAGAGCACTTCGTCAAGTTCATTAAGGGACACTGGGAGTGAAATTTTGGTCAAAATTGTCAAAAAAGCCGAAAACTGTTTTTTAACCTTAAAATGTTCCTGGAAATCCTGTGCATTTGGATCAGCTAACATTTTTCATATCCCCCACTCCATGTGGTCATTACGGCCCTTTCAAATAGCGCTCTTCGCTTAACGTACACAGGATGCTCCTATATAAAAGCCTGTTTTTCTCAAAACTACATTTCTGCACATTCCAAAAGAAGGTCGCGCCTGAGTTTTGCTTCAAATTCAATGAAAATTTCCAAAAGTATTAATAAATAGCAGCTAAACAAAACTATGCTTCAATATTGATGTTATCATTAACATGAATTCCAAAACAATTTTTTTTTGTACGAAAAAAAATCAATAATTTTTAAGATTAAATTTTCTTTGTTATAAAAAAAATATGTACAGCATAATCAGCAAACGTATTTGAAATATCTCTTCATACAATTGTTACCCATGTTTTAGAGTATGAGTTCTGCCAATATAAATTAATTTTGAAAAGTAAATAGACGCGAGCTCTATTTTGAAAATGAGCCTATTAAATTCATAAAATAATTTATATATCCTAATCGAATTATCCAATTTTAATTAAATTTGGTGTAGCTCCTATTCTCATATAAATTCATTCACTGGGAGTGAAATTTGAAAGTTCCACATTTTTTGATAGAGTTTTCTGAAAATGTTACTGTGTTTGTATTTATATGAGAATACGAGGTACACCAAATTTCATTAAAATTGGATAATTCGTTTGGGATATATAAATTATTTTATGAATTTAATAGGTTCATTTTCAAAATAGAGCTCGCGTCTATTGACTTTTCAAAATTCGTTTATATTGGCAGAACTGGTACTCTAAAACATGGGTAAGAATTGTATGTAGAGATATTTCAAATACGTTTGCTGATTATGCTGTACATATTTTTTTAATAACAAAGAAAATTTAATCTTAAAAATTAGTGATTTTTTCATACAAAAAAACATGTTTTTGGAATTCATGTTAATGATAACATCAATATTGAATCATAGTTTTGTTTAGCTGCTATTTATGAATACTTTTGGAAATTTTCATTGAATTTGAAGCAAAACTCAGGCGCGACCTCCTTTTGGAATGTGCAGAAATGTAGTTTTGAGAAAAACAGGCTTTTATATAGGAGCATCCTGTGTACGTTAAGGGAAGAGCACTATTTGAAAGGGCCGTAATGGCCACATGGAGTGGGGGATATGAAAAATGTTAGATGATCCAAATGCACCGGTGTTCCAGGAACATTTTAAGGTAAAAAAACAATTTTCGACTTTTTGACAATTTTGACCAAAATTTCACTCCCAGTGTCCCTTAAGCTAGACGTGATGAGGACTGAGTGCAATCTAGTATTTATTGGATAAATGTGGAAACTTTTGGAATAAAAGAAACACTAATTCAATCCACACCCTTTGTGCTCCCAAGTATTGTTTTACTAGCATACTAAGATCACTAGGACGCATATCTAAGATTGAGTTGCATAGGGTAAGACTGTAAGATATAATCCTGAACTTGATTTGCCTCTGGAAAACCATGTCTTTGCGATTATTATTTAAGAGAGACTTCTTCTGCTTGAGAAAGTATAAAACGTTTGCATGCAGCTCAGCATTCAAAGAGAGAATTTAAAATGCAACATTGGGCAAGAAGAGGCAGGAATTTCAACTGCCGAGTTGGAAAGGGTAAAAGAGAATATTTTCTTACATTTTACTGTTTTTATGGGAAAAAAGGATTATCGTTTCCAGTATCTATATCACAATTTGTCTGATATTCCATGTGAAATCGGAGAGAAAGAATAGGAATTATATAATATATCAAATAAAATGGCAAAGAAGTTAGGTGCTGTGAGACCACACATATTTGTTTCTATTGTAGAACAGTTCCCTCTATTATACACGTGAAAGCTATTTTCCGAAGTGTAACCATCAATAGACGCACCAAAAATAAAAGGTTTTCTTATCATTTAGTTTTAGAACAAGCTTTAAGCACGCCAGGCTATGTTGAATAATTAATTTTGCGCACTTACCATTACGACTTTTATCAAATTTTACCATCTTTCCCATACAAAAACACATTTCCAAAGTATTATTGGAAGCAGAAGCCGGGGGCGCGCTGTGGCCAAGTGATTACACCATTAGCCGCTTAACAAAGTGGCCCGGGTTCGATCCCAGGTGTCCACATGTGGGATTGGTCATGGACGAAGCGCCGCAGTGGCGGGTTTCCACCGGAATCTCCGGTTTTCCGCACCATCTCATTCCACCGGTACCCCATCTTTATTCCATGTATCACCAGTGTCACGTATGTAGCAAAGACGGTTTTAACACAATTGTTTTTATTTTCTTCGCACACAATTTTAAATCAGTCCAGATTTATTTCACTCTAATATTCAAGCGTAGTTTGAGATATTATGTTCAAAGTGTGATAACCAATAATGATGTTATTAAAACAATGAACCACACATCAAATATGAAATCATTGAAACAGTTGTTGTAATGTATGAATATTATAATCCGCCAGACAAATTCTGTATGTTTAAGGATCCCCGAAGCGTGTTATAATTCTTAAACGGAGGACGGAGAATATGTAGTTCGTTGGTGCGAAAGAAAGAGAGAGAGAGAGAGCGAGGACAGACGGACAGAGGGACAGACAAAGAGCATTAGTTTCATGGCTTCCTTGTAGCGAGAATTTTGAATTGAGAGTTTCATGCTATACAACTTTTTTTGAGATGAAGCGAAAGGAAATGTTGAATTTACCTGGAAGCACTGTATACCTAAGCATGTATTCTTTTGGTTTTATTAGTTTCCAGCGTTTGTTATAACATTTATGGCAAATAGCTCTTATAGTGGTGTCCGTAGACTCTCCTTAGAGGTTAATATTTCCTTTTCAACAAGTTTACCGTTCAAAAAACTTTTTGTTCACCTAAACCGAGCATTCCTTCGTGGTTTTATTTCTGTGAAGTTTAGCAGTTTACTTCTCATTTGTTTGCGTTTAGTGAGGTCACATTTTCGTACTCTTCAGGTACAGTCGAGCACATTAATGCTGCTGTTATGCACAGTGGTTTATGTTGGTAAGGAAATACTGAATGGCCTCGGCCACACACAGCCCCCAAACGATGCTTGTTTGTCTTACTCCCCCATTTTCTTCGCTCTTGACGTGTATTTATAGGTTCATTTTTGAATACTAAACTTTTGAAGTAAAAACAATAGTATAGGAACTCATTCTGTGGCTAGTGTGAGACATTGTTGTGAAACAGGCCTTTCAGCCGCATAGGAAACATGTTTCTTTACTCCTCCCCTTTCATCGCTCACCTAGGCCTAACCTTTGTTCTTAGTTTAATTCATGCGTACGGGACTTGAATTTAAAGCAATATTGAATTGATTCACCTACGGTTTACATATGATGGAGGTATTCTACCAACAATAATTAAAGAAAATATTAAAGGAAAACAGAAGCACCAGTACATTTCCATGTACTCGACTGTAATACATCAACTCCTTTTTACGTCTAATATTTGTTTTAATAGACACGATGTGTGTTTGTAAGACTCGCTATGATTTTCATAATTAATTGCACAGCATTCACAGAATGAAATCCCAGTCTATTTCGGATATGGATACCAGGGTGTACAAAAAGCGAATTTAGTAAAATTCAAGGGCATCATGATTATCTAACAGACTCCGTAGCTTTCTCTTCTTACTCTGTCTTTTCCCCTCTCCAATGACTGAGCAGTGTTCATACTACTGGCTGGGCATAGCTATAACCAATGACACCTCGGGATGAAAGGGAAATATATATTACTTCTGATGGCACACTACATCGTCACTCATTAAGCCACAAATATTGCTTGTTTCACACCAAGCCGTATACATCAGAAGCCACACGTGGCCATATTATTGGTCTATGGCAACCTGGTAACAAATCTCAGAAACTGTGCTAATTCACAGATGTGTAATTAAACTTTAATGCCACTCAATAAAGACAACTTATTTCCTAGGTACTAGAAAAAAAAAAATTATTCAAAAGCATGAACTGTGTTATAATATAGTGTAGCAGATAAACATGCTTAGAGCTATTTCGATACCAGTTTTTATTCCAGTATAAATATAAGGGAATTCGCAGAAGGATTAATTGCATTCAAATTTTTTAAATATAATATTGCGTATGTTTACTGTAATCTGTTGCACGTTTTTGTGATTCTAAGGACAAAGTTAAAGCCTTTCTTATAACACAGAATCAAAATAAATGCTACTTATTTCAGGCAACATTTACAACATTTTCCACATTAACAATTTGAAGATTAATCTAAAGAAAATTAAAACGTGGCTTTCCTATGAGTCCCCGATCTTTCCTTGTCCTCATTGCAGCGCCTCGCATCTAGCCTCGTATTGCAACTGTCATTGGTCAATACTTATGTCTCATCCCATGTTAGACCCCGTAAGACGATCAAAACTTAAGAGATGCTACCAAAGAGTGCGTTTTACTAAATTCGCTTTGTGTACAATCCAGAAACAGTTAATTGGGACGTGATAAACTATGTGGGAGAGAATTTCAGCTTCTGAGTAAGAATTTTCTTTGAATTACCACTTAAATATAATTATATTTCATATTTTTATTTTTCCGCGTTTAACCCTCTATTGCATGAACTATTTCGCTATATATGCTGCTATTCCTACGATTCTTACAGCGCTTTTAGGTCCCTACAAAGGAACGTTAATGCCAGGGATTCAAAGCCAAATGCTCCGAGTTTGAATCCCAGTGACTGCCAAGTATGCCAAAAGTTACGGTTGGGGAGCGTCTAAAATATAACCGGTATGATGGCAGGCGTGGATGATGCGATTGAATTTGATTGCCTTAAGTTAAAGAATGGGGAGGGCCCACATAGAATAATTGGTGAAGTGGCATGTGTGAATTATAACGGGGTTATGTTTAATTGATCTTTGTTATAAATGCACACTAAAATAGCATTCAAATAAGCGCGTGTTTGATATGTAAAAGCTACAATATATGTATAGTACTGTATAGTACTGTTAAGTGCTAGTGTAATATAAGCGCAGTGAAAACACTTAAAATATCCACACGCATAGCAACACTATGAATACAGGGTTAGCCTCTTAAGATACCTATTCCTTTACTGTGTGACGGTTTTCTTGTCACCTATTTTTTATTGCCGAAATGAAATATTCCATTAACTACAATAATAATACCAACAATGAAATCAATTCTTATAAACTCAAAAATAGGGATGTTTATCTCTGAATATACCATAGATCAAATCACGAGTACACTTGTGATGTGCTTTTTCTTGCTGAAATAACATTTATCAATGAAATCTTGGACATTGAAGAACTAAAACGAACAGCAACATTAAATAACACATGTTAGAACCTTTGTTTATACATTTGTGGCTGTGTGAAATACCCTGAAGTAAGGATCAAAAACGTTCTGGAGCACGTGTTCAGACCACATTCTTGCAATCGCAATATTCTCAGCTGAACCTAATTCATCATTTTCTTCTCCTTATGTCTCCTCGTAGTTATATTCAGAGCTTTCAAACCTTAACTCTTCTTCACTCTCCACTTTAATAGTGTGTGAGAAAGCAACATATAAACTGTAAGAACCAATTGTAACACAGACTTCTAATATTAAAGATCTGTCTTACACTCAAATGTACTAACCATTCTTACAAACTCTTATCCCTATTTGCTTCGTGTTAGTTGAGATATAAATTTGCAGAAATTATTTTGTTGTTTATCTTCTTCTAGGTACAAGGAGAGTATGGGAACACAGTAGACTTAGGGCAACAGTAACATCTTTTAAACTTTTCAAAGTCTGTTCTCTTTGT
This sequence comes from Tenodera sinensis, assembly GCA_030765045.1. Lineage (NCBI taxonomy): Eukaryota > Metazoa > Arthropoda > Insecta > Mantodea > Mantidae > Tenodera > Tenodera sinensis. The sequence continues at coordinate 21,195,514 of CM060964.1, forward strand.
ACGATTAACATATAAAAATAAATAATGATGTTCCATTTGACAGAAGTATAAGTTCTCCAAAACTCACACAGTATATCCGAAATAGTTCACAAAAAAAAAAAAAAAAAAAAAAAAAAAAATTAGATATAAATTGTGTGCTATTGCAAAATGTACCCTTTTTGTATAGTAAGAGTTGGTCTATCTCTTACGGTTTACCAGTTATGCAAGAGTCATCCAGAGTAAATAGGAATACATGGGCTATGGCCAGAAAATTCAAGATATACATTTCATTTTCCATAAAAATATCTCAAACATATAGCATTTTCAGGAAAATCAAAACTTTCGAAAAGTTTTCCCTGTAAAGGATAGGTTAGGGTGGAAGAATTTTCTTCATAATCTTCGTGTCGCATCCTTGAAAGACGTTAAACTTAAATACCAAGTTTGGTTTTAACCGAATTTTCGTTTTTGAGTTATGCTGTCCACAGACTGACACACACAGACGCACACATGCCCTTTTTTTGCCCTTTTTTGGATTCAGGGGGCCTCAAAACATATTTTGGTAAAATCTCGAATAGAATTTTTGGGTGGAATACAGTACTTCCTCTGCTTAGTAGAGAAAGTAGAAAGTGTGATGAAAAATATGGAAGAGCTGGCTGATTCAGGGACTCGTATTGGTAGAAATAAACATTCAAAATATGAGAGCAAATGCGGTGTTTGAAACAATATGTGGGTAGAAAATGTTAAGCACGAGTATACTCGGGCTCTTGTGGTAGGACGTTAGGATAAGAAGCTCTTAACTGTTAACTAGTAAGTGCACCTCGGTGATGTGTATTTGAAAGACAGTTCATGTTATGTTCAATTTCTTGATGTTGTACGAAAGTTGAAAGTGTATGCGTGCAAATTAAGAAATCTGTATCAGTTGCTTGCACGAGTGGCCACAAGTCAAAGGGTGTCTCGTTATTTCCGAGGAAGACGGCCGCCCAGGCGCCATCACATCACATCCCCATCGTTAACTGTTAACCCCCTACCCCTTAGTGAAATAGAGCAGGGAATGTGGGGATGAAACGAATGGTGGCTGTGCATTTAGTAGGGCGTGTTCTGACGATCGTAAATCCCATGATGGCTGGTCATCACTAAAAGCACCCCATTCCACACTTTTCCAGTCCCAGTCTGCCTATTTTTGGAACAATGAAACGACATTTCTAATATCCGATCGCCGAGCGAATATTGCCTTGCTGCCATATCAGATATGGTTTGCAAATCTGACAGTTCTACCTTGCTACGGCGTTATACCGCTGAGATTAATTTTCTATTACGTTTGGTCCCTTTATACGTTTACTACTTTCTCGGACCAATAATATCTCCAGCCCGCAAAACCTCGCACTTTATGACATAATGAAAATAAATACAAGCATAAGAATTACTGCTTCTCATCTATATCAACACTTATTTCCAAGTCATGGTTACTGTTGTGACAAAATGACAAAAGTCCAGTCCAGTTATTTTTTCTCACTTTACTTTCTTCTAACTGAACATAGTGTACAGTCTTGTGTGATATAACAGTTTTCTTCTCATAACCTTGACTCACTTCTTTCTGTATTTCTACACTTTCTCTGTATCTCAAACACTAACTCTGAGGATACCATCACTCAACACTCATTAACTGCTTCGTTATCTTCCATTCGACGCGACGTAGCTCCCAAGGCAACCGAACAGAAGCAGCTGACACACATACACACACTAAACTAAAAATTTACTAACCACAAAACTCTTGTTGCCTTGCCTCCTTATATCGCCAAAATGAAGTAACACGGACCTGTTTGGAAATTCTACAAATAGAATAGCTGGACACTTCGCGAAAAATCTCGAAATCCCCTTTTGGTTCTGCTGCTCTTATTCTTGTCACATGTTTGCTCGTGTGAGTGGTGAGATACCTGGACCTTGAGCGTCTTGATACGCGTCGCGCCTGGTATGTGCTGTGAGGTAGCTTGATCCCGACCGTCGTTTGTTGTGCACCGCGGCCGGCGTCACACTATTATTATGAACTGGAAAACGATATCGGCGCTTAAGCGTGCTGTCGCTGTACTTCTGGGGACCTCCAGGATGAAGGAAAGGGGCAAAGGCCACAGAGGGGTGACTAGATACCTAGCGGCAGTATCGAGCATAGCCGGGATCCCCAACGTCTCCAGATATTACATCCTGACCCGGAAGTATCCCCTAGAGCTTCACCTATTCCCAACGAGATATGCCTCACCAAAGCGACCCAGGTTCGATCCCAGGCGACCGCATGTGGGATTCGTGGTGTGCGAAGCTGCGTTGGAGCGGATTTCCTTCGGGTTCTCCGGTTTCCCCCGCCATCTCATTCCACTGGTGCTCCATCTTCATTCCATGTATCATCAATATCACCGCCTGCGGTGCTGTATGCAGCAAAAGTGGGCGTTAAACACTACAAAAAACGAGACATCCGCCTGGGTGCCCGCCTAACGTTGAACGCTAGAGCAGACTCCATGCTCCGCGCTCCTCACCCGCCGTCCACTAGCCTGATCATTTGAACCCGAAACATAAGAAAATGAAGTGGCAGAAAAGTTTACGGAATTTTGTAATCCAATCAGGGAAAATAACCCAACATCCGGGCAACCGGGCCAAGGGAACGCAACCTTGCGCATTAACATTATTTAATTTTCCTAAACCATCAGGCATCCTAAATAAAAAATTCTGAATTCAAAGTTAAAAGTAGTTTATAAAACATTTTGCTGAAGCTGCGGTTCAGGAAATAAGCCAGTTGAGAGGCCATGAACTGGAAAAGCAAACACCAACGCACCAAATCGCAAATATTTTGACAGGCTGAGAAAACCCCAAGGGTTCGGCCTAATATGCAGTGCCACCATTAATTTATGTGCAGTAAGTAATTTGGCATCCATTTAAGTATACCCGCGTTTGGAGTTAACTTATTATTTACTATAAACACATGAAATGCTATTTTAAGTTATGAGATTTATTACCTCATTTGATTCTTAAATAATAATACGACAGTATCCCATAGCTTTGAATTTTATAGTTAAATCACATAAAATGCTTTCCTTATGTGCACTGGAGTTCACTCTATATTTACAACTGAACAAGCGATAAAAGGGTGACTAAATCAAAGAACAGGTTCGTAAGTAATTTTATAAAATTAAAAGTACACTTGGTAAACCAAAACATTCAGTGCAAGTTAACTTCGAATGTCTAGTAATTTGAAATAGAAAAGAAATATATTTGAATGAGGTTTTGCCAATTTGTGTTCCTATAATGAGAAAAATGTCGTAGGGTAATTTTAAATTCCTTATCCATTCTTACTAAACATTTCAGTTGAGTTCTATAACTTGACTGTGGAAATATTTAAATATTTTGGATATTCTTTTACTGACCGTTGAAGAAAGGCTGTTCTGCAGTTCCTAAATTATGATTTTAGAATACCTCATTAATGATTACTCTTTGCATACCAGAGAGGTACAAGCCAAATGGAAGTAGTGTCAATTCAAGATGACGTGTGTGTACCCATAAGATGGACCTAAAATTCTTTACAATAGCACCCAGGGTTGCCAACCCGTACGATAATTATGGGGGTGTACGATATTTTTAATGTATGATAGTTCGATATCGGCGAAATATCATTTTCACTGGTTTGTCACTCCAGCGAAATGAAACTAATTACAAATAACTCCACTTTTGTCCTCATTTTCTGTCTCCACCCCATAGCAACCATTTCCAACCCTACTAAGCCTGCTACCTTTATCCTCTTATTGCCAGTGTGCCCAGGTCTGATAATCTCAATGAAGAAGGCACTGTTCAGAAAATTGACGATCAATGTAGAAAACTCGGAATACGTGCTATTCCGTGTGAAATAAAGAATATGCCTGAACTGACAGTTTCTGGAATGCTATTAAACATGTCACCTTGGTGGAAATACTGATTTGAAAGAACTAGCGGCCTTTGCATTATCAGTGGTTTCCTTGCCCTACAGAAGCACTTCTTGTGAAAGAGTTTTCTTTTCTTTCTTTCTAAAGTGGGTTTAATAAAAACCAAAGTTAGAAACAGATTGGCACTAGATACGGTAAATGAACTCAATTTGTCGTCTCAACTTATGAAAGAACGTGGTAGATCTTAAACTCTGCAAGTCACCGAGAAGATGTTAAGGTTTATCTCAACAACAAATTTGTGCAATGCTGCAACGGTTAAGGAAGCTAAACTTTCAGATGAATAGTGCGAGAAACATAAGTGCTAAAGTTGTAACATTTGTTGAGGTCATCTATCTTGTAAGTGGATATAATAAACATTACTCTTATATTTCCATAAGTATTATACTGATATTTTTATTGTTGTTGCGTTTGCTTTATGATGTACGATAATTTTGAATCAAAATCTATAATTTTGAGTGGCTGGTACGATAATTTTACTTTTAAATGTTGGCAACCCTGATAGCACCTCTCTAACAACCACTCCAGAAGTGAAACAGAAACGCTGACTTCTGTATCGCCAAAATTGTCTTCTTGAAATGCCCCGATGGGTATGATCCAGTTCCTGGTTTAGACAGTTATTCTTCCTTAATTTCATCCATACATATCTTGCAGAAAATAGGTGGCCGGCAGTAAATCCACATTTGTCTTGTGTGACTGATTTAAGAGTGTTGTGATTTAGATGAAGATTTAATTACTATTGCTGTAATCACCGGCACACTCCAAGAAAGTTGAACCTGCACTACCACACAGTGAGCTGCTCACAATTATAGGCTGATGCCAAAGGAAGTAGGCGTGCATGGTTCATAATTCACCGAAGCATTGGAAGGGAAAGTTATAGCAGCATGCCTGCTCTTGTGTGTGGCCTTCAATGCAGAAACTACTTAATATTACCCTCCATATGATTCCACAGTTACAGGAAAACCTGATTTTGAATTGTTCGTCTTCCAAGAGGTTCATTTATATACTTTTGTAAATAAATATCGTAATCATTTCTTATGCAAATCACAACTTTAGAATTTGTATTTATATTTGTCCCTGATCATCTTCTGTTTCTTGTATAATTACTACGTCATCTGCATATAGTAATACATTTAAAACTTTTCCTTGGGCTACTTTTATGCCTGCGTCAATTTTCTGTCTCCAATTTTGGATTATTTTATTAACATAGATGTTAGTGTCGGTGACATTGGGCACCCTTGTCTGACTCCTTTATTAGTTAAAATTGATGATGATCTACAACGTTCAATACACCACCTTAACCAAATATGCAAAAGTTTTAATATTGAAATATCAATAGAAAAGTAAAAAATAATGGCAAACTGGGGTAAAATACCAATAAGGTCGAAAATAGTCGTTAATGATAAAGTACTAGAACAAGTATCCTCCTTCAATTATTTAGGGTGTGAAATCAGCAATGAGAAAGATAAAGATAGGAACAAAAAATTAATGAGATTTCAGACAATCTGTGGAACAATGCATAAAACCCTACAGAATAAAACAAGATCTGAAACAAGAATAAAATGTTATAATACCATGGCGGTCCCAACGTTACTTTATGGATGCGAAAACTGGGTAGCTACACAAAGAACCATCAGCAGAATACAAAGTTGCGAAATGAGATTCTTGAGAAGAACAAAAGGATGTACAAGAGAAGATAGAATTAGAAATGAAAATATAAGAAATGAATTACAAGTGGAGGCTATCACCTCAAGAATGGATAGGTACAGAAGAAGATGGTTTGAACATGTTGGAAGAATGGATGATACAAGACTGCCAAAAGTAGTTTTCCAATATAGTCCTAAAGGAAAGAGGGACGTAGGGAGGCCGAGGAAAAGATGGAAGGAGACACTGTGAAGACGGAACAGGCGGGAGCCTAATCCATGAAGTGAAGAAGATTTGTGTCTGATAAAGATTGAAGCAGTATGGCGAATTGCCTATTTGTGTGTCCAACGCGATAACATATGAAATATACTATCAGCAAACGCAGGTTACATGTTGGAAACATGGTGTTATGTAAAGCGCGCTTCAACACAACGTGGGACTTAGAAATATAGAAATTTCTGCTCGCCTAATGCGCTGTGTCATTTGTTCCATGGTCGTACAAACATCAGGCCTATGGGAGGAGTACGGAAACATTTCACCTGAGTGGCTCAGCAATGCATACCAACCACTGGCTGCGTCTGACTCGTATTGGTTTGATGTCGAAAATCTGGCACTCAAACACAAGTGAGCTTCTGGCTGAGATGCGAAGGGAAACAGGGGAGTTGGACAAACTTTAAGTGGACTGCATAACAAAACTAGGGTTGGGGACTGGACGTGCCAGAAGGGTTGTTACTTCCTTACCAACTAAAGCACCGCGCAATATATCACCACCGTTCTATGGATTAAGTAACATATGAAAAGAGCAGGTGAATACCTGATCCTTCAAATTATCCATTATCTTCATTAATCATTGATTAACAATTCCTCGTGTTTCAAAAGAGTGGACTGAACTGTAGGGACGAGAAGGAAAAATGAACAGAAACAAAAACCTTTCAGTAAATGTTGGCCTAGAACTTAACCGTTTTCCAGGTGCCATTTTTGTACCTCCTGAATAATAAGTACCAACTTAAACAGAAGCAGTGACAACTACAGTTAATTCATCAATCACGAGTCAGTTACACTTTCAAATCTAAACAGAAACAACTACAAACGCCCCAATAAACATTGGTCTATAAATTAACCCATTAAAAATTGATATTCCCACTTTACAAACTTGATATTCCAACTAAGTTTGTGGGATCCAAGCAAAGACATAACTTTGAACACTTGCTCCGGTAGGTGGAGTTAAAACGGAAATGTCTCTTAGCTAGAAAATGTGGACTAACTCTTGTACAAGTCCACAAACACACGTGGCTTTGCTTGAATAATAGGTGTAATGATTGTTGATAAACAAGGTACACTGCGGTGCATATGAACTTGCTCACTGGATAAGTAAATTGTGAACGAAGGTTTAATGCAGTTTGTCGACATAATGCTGTGATTGTAATGTGATTGGTAAACAAACCAAAATAATGACTGAGTTTCTTGGAGTTAGGGGGTACTGAATTCCTAGCGGACTCCAACCAGTAACAAAATAGCATCAACCCGTAAGCCTCAGCTTCTGACACATTTTAGCGAATAATTTTACCTCTCTTCCTTACTCAATTTTAAAGGCTTATGTGCATGCAGGGAACCTATGCATGCATATTGCAAAACTTTCTCTGCAACTAATGTGACCACACATTATCAGGTATCAGGATCCATAGGTCAGGAAGTGATCGACTGGGTCACCGGTGCAGGTGAATAATTCACTTTCAACCAGTTGCCTCCGATGTTCTGACAGGTTAACTGACATAAAACTCAGGAGCCAGTTAAGTATGCAACTTGTACGACACGAACGCTTTGCATACCGCATTCAGCACAAAGGGGTCAGAAGCGACGCAAAACTTGATCTTTCTTAACAGATAGGTGCAGGACTCTACTATACTTGGTGCCCCTCCCCCCCCCCCCCCACCACCGACAACGCTTAGTATGTTGTGCGGGATGGCAAACTGCTCTGTTTTCAACTAGCAACCCCAGTCCGAAAATGTATTGTTTGAACGCTGGAGAGGGTCGAAGTTTGAGAACGAATGGTTGTGACAGTTCAACATTCGTTTTGGTATCTTAATATGGAAGGTATGGAACCCCTTACCCATCTATGTACTGGGATGAACGACCTGAGCATATCAGTCCTGCGCATGTGCTAAATTCCTCCATAGAGTTCTCGGTGCGCATCCTACTGCATTACTTGTGTAGTTTACAGTTCAGTAACGTTTTAACAGCAGTGCGATACAGCAGTACACAGCTGTGGAAATGGCCGAGTTGAGCTCCAGCACACTTTGATATAACTTTTCGAAGTCAACTCAAAGTCATATATTCAACTCGATCTACCGGTAGAAGTGGACATGTTCCATTTGACACCAATACAGGTACTCCAAAACTCACAGAAAGAACAAGGAATATCTCCGAAATGCTTTACTCTACAAAAAAGGTTATTTGGACATAGGTTGTGTATTTTACCAAGATCTACACTTAGTAAGATTTGGTCTATCTCTTACGCTTTACCAGTTATGCAAAAGTCATCCAGAGTAAATAGGCTATAGCCAGAATATTTAAGATATACATTTCACTTCCGATAAAAATATCTCAAACATATGGTATTTTAATCAAAATCGTTTGAGCCATTTTCAAGAAAATCAAAATGTAAAAAAAAATTCCATGTAAAGGGTAGTTTAGGGTGGAGAAATTTTCTTCAAAATCTTCGTGTGGCATCCTTGAAAGACATTAAACTTAAATACCAACTTTGGTTTTTAACCGACTTTTCGTTTTTGAGTTATGCGGTACACTAATAGATACACAAACACACATACACACACACACACGGACCTTTTTCTAAAAATGACTTTTTTGGACTCAGAGGGCCTCAAAACATAAATTTCCTGTGAAATCTCGACATCGAATTTTTGGGTGGAATACAATATTTCCTCTACTTACTGTACTAGTAGTAATAAACGCCATCTAATTTATATTAACAAAATAAATGTTCTTTTTTTTTCTTTTAAGCCGTGGGCTGCTTTTCACGGTACCTTTATCATAACTTTACTTTTATAAATAGCTACCAATGAACTATTTATAACATTCGATGTTCGACACCATGTTCAATGTATGATTTTGTTAATGTAAGTTAGTTATTACAAAGTTTTGAAGCACCATGAAGTAGTTGACCTTATGTCGTTATAGAACAAACTCGTGATATTTAAAATTAGTTTATCCTTTTTAGTTCGGTTTGTTATAAAAGCTAAAACCATAATTAATTTTCTTTTATCCTGCTGATGCTGGTCAGGACTTCAGGAAAAGCTATTATGTCATTGTATTGTCATCGGTCTTTGACACGTGTGGAAATTTTTAAGTCAATCAGATGACCGTAAGTTGTTGAAAATTACGTCGATAGAGTCCGCTACATTAACATATTTAGCTATTTTTTTATTCTGATGATTCTGGCAAAGGTCTTAGGGCAAAGTTACAATACGATTGTATTTTCGTTCGTCCTTGGCACGTGTGCAAATTTTCAAGGCAACCAGACGACTGTAAGTTGTTGAAAATTACGCCGAAGTATTCCGTTATATACAGGCGAAGCTAATATAAAGCGTGTAATAAGCCAATTATTTCACTTTGTCTATTTTCTGCTTTTAAGAAAGTTGTATGTAGCTTGCTTAAACTCCTGCTCTATGACACCTTTTTGAGTGCCACTGTTATATAAATATTTCGAATTTGCAGCATACAAATAAGCCTTTGTGTGGATTGCGTTTTTGTAGCAATCAACGTTGCTTTAAAGAATGGAAGGGAAAATATCATGTTCAATCAGAGTTTGCACCCCAATAATGATGAAATTTAAAAGTCATCCGAAGTGAGAGAGTGATAGCTTGGCAATTTTCTGCTGATTACTGCTCTATGAGCTCCCAGAAAATAGCATTTTGGTGTTTTTTAAAATTCGGTTTAACCGTAACGCAAGCACGTCACGCAATATGAGCACGTTCACACGGCGGATAGAATGGGTAATTGAGGTGGGAGAGGGCGATCTGGATTTAGGGTGTTAATATCCATGGCTGATGGTGGTGGAATATGGAGAGATGCAATCGCATAGTCGAGTCGAGTCGAGTCGAGTCGGAACGGAAAGAGAGGGCGTGAAAATTGCGGCAGAGACCTCAAGACTCACCTGGCATTTCCCATGTCTTGGCAAGGTGTGGAGTGGTTGGTGGAGGCCCTGCGGTGAATTACTCAGCAAAATCAGCTCAGTAATCTACTGAATAGTCTTGCTGACGCCTGGGGGAGCGTTGGGATAGGAGGAGCCGGAAATAGCGAGTAGGGAAGAGGTGATAAAGCAACCCTCGAATAGGAAAGAGGTCAACTAGGGTCGGCGAGCTACGAAAAGACGATTGGAAATGAGAGCAGAATATCGAACATGTTCTGTACATACAAGCAAGCATACGAGGCACATTGGCCTCGAAAGAAAGCTTTCGAAGTTTCGGCGAACTTAGCTGCTCTTTCTTTAATCTGTTTGGAAATCATAGCTAACTTTTTGACACGGCATATTCATATTTTATGGATATAATAGTTTCTCCTGACAGTGCAAAGTAGTTTAATTTTATACAATCACACTGAACAAAATCTGATATGCTGCACTCAGATAACTTTCTCAACTCTTGAACTAACTATTCCTGCAAACTCTTATTCCTCTATGCTCTTAATGTTAGTCAACATCAATTTCGAAATTACGTTTTTTGAAATTACGCGTATTATGGCTAAGATATAAAAAGTGAATAACGATCTTCCATTTTTTGGAAAGGATAATTATTGCAAAATAACAAGGAATATCTGCGAAAAAGTTCAGTTCACACACAAAAAAAATCATTTACACATAAATTGTATGTTTTAACGTGATCTACATTTTTGTACACTAAGACTTGTTCATCTCTTACGACTTACCAGTTATACAAAAGTCATAAAGAGTAAACAGGACTACGTGAGCTATAGCCAAGAAATTCAAAATATACCTTTCATTGTAATAAAAATATCTTAAGCATATGATATTCTAATCAAAATCGTTAACCATTTTCGAGAAAATGGAAATTTGAAAAAAAAGGCTAGAGGAATGTTTAGGCTAAAGGAATTTTCTTGAAAATCATCGTGTCGCATCCTTGAAGGATATTAAACTTAAATACCAACTTTGACTTTTAACCGACATTTCGTTTTTGAGTTATGCTGCTCTTAGGGAGACCGACAGACAGACGGAGAGACAAACACACACGCGAGTGCGCGTGCGGACCTTTTTCTAAAAAAGACCTTTTTTTTTTAAATTCAGGGCCCTCAAAATATATTTCCAGTGAAATCTCGACATCGAAGTTTCGGGTGGAAAACAATCCTTCCGCTACCCACTTTGATTCTGTGAGGGTCGCAAGTGTTAGCGAAGGCATTAGGTTCAACTTGGCAAGGATCATATGCGCACAGGAACTCTTTCTGTTCCTCGTTGTCCTTGGGATTCGGTTAGGGGCGCATATGAGGGCGTTGGTCCCCACCAAGTTCCCCCTGGAAGGCGCCAGAAGACTCAAAGTCCTCAAGGTGTCGTCAAACCTGGTAAAATTGTACCGCTAGTCCGGATCTGGCTGCCCGGTTTTTCCTCTCACCTCATCCTTCCTCCCGGGGAGCTCCCTAGGAGATACTAGTGTAATAAGCCCAATTTCAGTGTCTAACACCACTCGTATCTCTCCCATTCCTAGCACTTTTCTATATTACAAGTTATAACTGATTTTAAAATAATTAATTATATTGTCATATCGGAAGCTAAACTTCCTATTTTTCATGGTATCTGTTTTTCATATAAATATCTCATACCACATTTGTTGTTTTGTAACTTCAATGCTTCTACATATACCCAAACATGTAAAAGAAATTACGGACAACCAACGGAAATGTTGTATAAAACAAAGGGTTTAGCGTTTTAAAAGCGGTAATTTCTTTAGATTGACGTTTCGTATAATAATTAACTAGTGTTTTTAAATTCTAAAAACCGAGAAGTATGAAACTATTGGTTATTTTTGTTACCTTTACCAGCATTACCATTTATTATAAAATATCTTAAAGGGCAGCTATGTGCACGAATTTGCACAGCGGTTATCTAACCTTCAACAAAACATTGGTTTTCACTGTTATGTCGTTTAGTTCAACGTGATATGCATTTTTAACATTACATTTAAAAGTGTATTTTTTAGCTAAAGGAAGGGGTAATCGCAAGCATAAAAGAGAAAATGACGCTATAGGACATGTACGATTTTCCGTTTCCCTTTTGTGAGTGTTTTACATCATATGCAATTCAATGGCAATGGGCCGCGTGCTTTGTTAATGTATATGAATGGCTTTATTCTCGTTGGTTGGCAGCGATGCAGCTCCGGGAGAACTCCCAGGATTTCACTCAATGGCGGTTAAAAAACTGGAGTAATTACCTCGGAGATCTGTACGCTAAGCTAAACTGCATTTAGTTAGATGGGACCTCGATACAAGCATGTCTTCAAATTTCCTTTTCTTCGATAGCGTGATTAACCCTTTCGCAGATACAAACCTCTTACATATATCAACTGTGTTGTACCTCCCCCCCTTCAACATGTGCTCAAAGCATGACTTTAAACAGCACTCTTTGGTCATTTAAGTTAGACAATGGTTTTAACTCGACAATAGTCGCGCCTTTAAGGGGACAAGGTAGTGATTCGTACACGATTTCAGTATTTCAAAACATAACTTTAGTTGAGGATATCTAAGCTCCTACTGCTCAGGTCAAAATTTAGTTTGGGATGAATATTTAGTGATTCATTGTGATTACATTGATATAGAGAACATCAAAACAATTATTTAAAATGGGCATGTAATAAGGCAAAAACTGATAACATGTTTTTGAAAAAATATAATATATATAGTACCAGCGGTACAAATTCCTTCTACAACATTCAAGCCTATGTGTTGAAACTTTTGTAGTGCACTAGGCAATGTGTATTCATAACTGTTAACCTAATTTTACTTAAATATCTCTGGGTATATTCAAAACAAAAAATATTTAACTTTTGTTAAAAAAAAAAAAAGGTTATTTTTTTTTAATTTTTTTTTTTCGGATTTCTCCAATAACAATGGGTTACGTTTGTAGAGTACATGCTTCTGGAACTACTGTAAAATTTTCATTCAAATAGGTTCAGTGGTTTTGAAAAAAGGTGTACCTGAGTTTGAAAAATGTCAAGTTACAGAAAACTACATTTAAAGAAAAGTGTGTCATCTCCGAAGCCCTCTTTAACCCAGCATGGCCCACCACTCCGCCATATTTAAATGGGGTAATTTAAGGCCTTAAATATGCCGGTACCCTTACAATGTATATATCATTTTGAAGAGGAAGATTTCTACTTTCTTTAAAGTTGAAAAACAAAAAATTGACTTTTTGAGCCCAAATCACTACCCTGTCCCCTTAAAACGCGCTGGTCTTTTCGCGACTATCTTCTGTTTGTTAGAAAATTACTTTAAGGATTTTAAACGTATGTAAAAACAGTAGCATTAGTATTACATAAATCATTTAACACTACAGTCTTTAAGAGAGTACACATTAGCAATACAATAGATATAAGAAAAATTTAAATTGTTCAATTAGACACCGACTTTAAGAATCTTAACATTTTCATGCATCATCTTTTCATCCACGGACTCGCAATTGAAAAGACAGCTCATTCGGCAATGTGGACACAACTTACAAGCATAAACTTATTGGTCAAATCTTTTTTCACGCTTTTATTTCTCTGGATCGTTGGAATTTGTCTTGTATGTTAAACATTTCAGTTAAAATATTTATCTTATTGCAACAAAATGACAAGTGTTTTCATCCAAAACTGAATTCACAACCATATAGTTCTCTTTTACTGACGTTAAGTTTTCAGTCCGTGATACTACAACTCACAATTGTTTTCTTCACGTAACCTTGACTCATTCGTTTCTGTCTTTCTTCACTTTCCCTGTGTCTCACACCACTGATTTTGGCGATACAATTGCTCAACTCTCATAACTGCTTCAACATCTTCCTTCACAACGCGACGACACACACACTCTCTCTCTCTCTCTCTCTCTCTCTCTCTCTCTCTCTCTCTCACACACACACACACACACACACACACACACACAAAGAACCGACAGAATCCTGTCTGTAGCGCACTCTGCTCATTGTTTCGCCTCCTTATATAGCGATGATGACGCAATATGGACATTTCTCGAACTTTTACAAATACACCGACTGCCGGACACTTCTCGGATAATGTGGAAAAATCTTTTGGGTTCTGCCACTCTATTGTTACGTGTTTCCTCACGTGAGGCAGCCTGACCTCGAGCGTCTTTGATACACGCTCCGCCAGTGCGGCGGTGCAGGCCGGCCCCGATCGTTCTTTTTTGTGCGCCGCGCGGTCGGTGTCAGATTAATAAGGAACGCTGGTGCTGGATTTATATCTGAAGTGGCTCATAAATCAAAATTAAGATCTTTTACTGTTTTTCTTCTCTTTTTTGGACAGAATCTGTTTGGACCTATCCATAACTGCTGTAAAATTGTCCGCGTTATCCTACCGCCCTTAAGGCCACTGCCAGCCCGTTTTAGATACCTCACATTAGAGTTGTAGGTATTTAATTTCCCCCCCTAAATCACATATTCAGTGAGTTGTTAAGCCTCCTCTTGTCTATGTCCGTAAGTGAAGTATAGAGTGTGTAGTTAAGATAGACTCGAGGTGCATCTATTTCTTTGTGACTTGCATAAAGTTGAAAAAGGTAAAGCTTAGATTTTGCTACCGACGTCCTAAGTTCCGTTCACCCGCTTTATCGACCTGAACTGCCGCGGACAGGCAAGTGTATAGTGCGATTCCTATTCATATGGTTCACCCGATGTTAAGGTTGTAGTTAGTTAGTGAAACTGCCTAGGTTCCGACAGAGGCTGGTGTGCTACCGAATTTTGTTAGTAGCTTCTTTAGTTAAGGATACCCATCTGTGAAGTTTTCAAAATCTACAGTTTTCATTGCATTGATTTGAAATTTTAACACAACAATCACTGTATAGTGAGGAGTAACTGTGCTAAATTTCATACATTTAGTCAGATTAGTTGCTCACATATTAATATTTTATTATATTTTTTAAAATATTTGTATAAATGGTTCCCCATGATGCAATTTTGATTTGAAAAACTTAATAATTTTCAGTTATGTCCTGTAATAGAGTGTTAGCAAATTCAGGAGATAATTTCTTAATCTTGTTATTAGTTTGGATAAAAATAAATTTTAAAGTTTAAATTGATAATTTCTTTCATTTAAATTTCGAAATGTAGACTTTAATATTTAATCACTCAGCAGTTATTCACGTTATGAAAAAAATTAACTCATCATTTCTTTTTAATGTTATTTTTAAGCAGATACACCAAATTTCATGCATAAGTACTGAAAATTGCTTCGTGTGGAGCATTTTAAAGAGCAAACAGTGCTAAAAATAAAAACATGGAAAAACTAAATTTGAAGTCATAGCAAGGATAATGGAACTGTATGGATTTAAATGGGCACGACCACTTACAGGCAATCAGTTAGACGGCCATGTGACATAGTTAAAAAGGCCGTAAGGCTATAAAAAGCATATCAAAATAAAGCAGAATATTTAAACTATTTAATAAAACAAAAATCCATTTTTGACAATTTTTTAAATTTTTAGCTTTTTTACACAGATGGGTATGCTTAATGCTGCTGCCTACCTCTAACCCCAATAGAGGGTTGAGAGCTTTAAACCCTGCATATTCAAAGTTTCTTTTTGTGAAACAGAACTTTTTAGAAACACGTTTCTAGTTCGAGTATTGTGTGTTTAATACTACAAAAATGAATAGGTAAAATTGAAAAGGTGGAGTTACTCTGGATATATAAGTCGCTCTCGTTAAGGAAAACTCATGTTTCAAGTATATGGGTCGTGAAACAACAAAGGCACTTTTGATTACTCAGAAGACTGCACAATGGTGCTTCGTTACCGCGAGCCAGCGAGCGAGCTTAGTTTCTAAAAAGATGTTTTAAATGCGACTACATTTTCTGTGCCCTATTCCTGATGCCCAGAAAGACGACATTGATAATTCACAAAACTGAAGGGGAATTGAGATGTCACTAATGTAGCATGTAATTGCAACATTCTAGCATGCGTCTTAGTGTCACTTTTTACCATCGAAACGTTTATGAAACGACTTTCGCAAGAGAGATTCGCTCTTCTGTTATCCATCTAATCTTTATTCTTCAAATCCTTATCTTTGAACTCGGCATGCGCTAGAGAGAATGGAAATAATTACAGAAATGGTCTCTTCCTTTCTTTGCTTCGTTTAGCTTTTATTTGTCGAAGATGAGAACAAAGACGCGTAGAGAGGCAGTGTTGAGAGATAAAGCGGGGAATTTAAGGAGTAGACAATTACTGCACGAGTGCTATTAATTTACGTTCTGTTTGCTTTTTAAGCTCGTTTGCGTTATTTCTTTCCTTCATAACACCACACATTTTTCTATCCAGCCTCTTGTTATGCTGCACCGTCCATCTTGTCAAACGCTTCATATTAAAGTTTACGCAAAAACAAACATAACCATAGTCGTTAATGGCCCCATTTACACACTTAAGAATTATATATTTGAAGTTTTAAATAACAGTTTTCCGGTTGCGTTCTGCAAAGTTTTAACTCCAGGAACTGCTAAAGAGAATAGATCCATGCTTCTGCACCATATTTACATTTTAGTACCATAAAAACGCAACTGTAAATACCTTTTATGTTTCATATTTTGAAATTACTACACTACAGTAAAACTGCAAGTTGAATTATAATGTGTATCTAGGAAACTTTTTAACCTATCTAAACGCTGCAGCCTTTAACCGCAGCAACAATGATGATGAAGATGACGTTGATGATTTTTTTTTTTTTTAATTAACCTCCTCCAACATTGTCATATCGGACGAATGAGTGAAATGATGCTCAAATGAGCCCGAGGTCCATGGAGTTTTAAGTTACCCGACATTCGTCTTCTCAGGATAAGGGAAAACCTCGGGACAAAGAAAAAACCTTACCCGGATAACTTACCCTAAGCGAGATTCGAACTCGCGACCTCTTGCACGTGAGGGAGACACGATGATGATGGTGATAGTATATTGATACATTGATTGTTGGTTGATAAGGCGAATGCGGCATGGTTTCACTTCTACCACAAAGAATTTAAAACTCCCAGTTTCCAATAATTTCGCCTCCACTATCATGTTTGGTTGCAGTTGTATCCCTCATTGGCTGGAGTAGGGCTCGTTGCTATCCTGCTTCCATCCAGTAGGATACTATTCATTTAGCATATCAGAGACATTAGAGTATCTTCTCCATGTGGAGTAAATCACGTGATAGGAGATGGTTTTACTTTACCGCTGTGAACACTTTAGCTGCGAGTCTGCAAAATGGCCTTTAGACCAATTAATACGAGGAATAGTTTTTATGCTAAAGCTTTTGTAACCAAAGCTCCTTATTTGTGGAAGCGAATATAAACGCTATGCGTTTGAAAGCAATTTCCGTTTGACATTTCACGGTTCCTATAAAATGCGGATAAAGGCTAGCAATTTATGTTCATAAAAGTTAGTGGAAAGCGTTCACATTTATTCTCCTGTTTCAGGACATACATTTGTAATATTTTGTGTGTCCAACACAATACACGGACGCAAAACGCGTTGAATAGCGGCGAGGGGAATGAGATATATGGATATAAAATATAAACGTGGGGGATCATTTCAAAGTATAAGGAAAATGCTCATGTTCAACAAAGTCTTTTAAACGATCTGAGCACTAAAGCTGTAGCAATAACAAAATTATCTGCACAAGAAATTAATTTTCAAGCAATTTCCTGAGTAAGCCCTATGAAATCATTATACGTTACTGGTAAAACAGAGGCAACAAATGCTGACTTCACTTGTGTTATAAACAAGATGGACAGAATGCACATCGATTTATAGTGCAACAATTTATGGCATAATCATATACCATGAAGTAAAAATCTGGTGTGTCACACTCGCATGACTCTCCACTCTTGTACTAACCATTCCTACAAACGCTTATTCCTATATCTTCTTCATGTTAGTTGAGATAAACATTTGCAAAAATTATGTTATTGTTTATCTTCTTGTGTGCACAACGAGAATATAGGAATACAGTAGACTTTGAGCGATAGTGAAACCTTCTAAAGCTTACAAATTCCGTTCTCTTTGCACGGTTAACATATAATCAAATGAATAACTATGTTCCATTTGGCATCAGTATAAGCTCTCCAAAACTCACACAAATAACATCGAATATCTCCGAAGTGGCTCACTTCACAAAAAATATATATTATATAGACGTAAATTGTGTTTTCACAAGATCTACATTTTTTGTATACTAGTAAGACTTGGTCTCTCTCTTACGGTTTACCAGTTATGCAAAAGTTATCCAGAGTAAATACGAATACATGGACCATAGTCAGAAAATTCAAGATATAAATTTAATTTGCCATAAAAATATCTCAAATATATGGCATTTTAATCAAAATCGTTAGAGCCACTTTCAAGAAAAAAAAGATTAAAAAAGTTGTACATGTAAAAGGTAGTTTAAGGTGGAGAAATTTTCTTCAAAATCTTCGTGTCGCATCCTTGAAAGACATTTAGCTTAAATGCCAAGTTTTGCTTTTAAGACTTTTCGTTTTTGAGTTATGCTGTCCACAGTCAGACACAGATACACACACGGACCTTTTCCTAAAACTGCTTTTTTGGATTCAGGGGGCCTCAAAACATAAATTGGCAGTAAAATCTCGACACTCAATAGTTGTGTGGAATACAATACTTCATCTGCTTTACTATATATAGTAGACTAGTAATCCTTCAGTAAAACTGTTTTAAGTGTGAAATTTTGAATTAAAGCTTTTGTTATATGTTTGAACTGTGATATAGGCCTTGAACGGTCGTTTGGTTTGTTTGGTCATTGCTCAGGATTTCGATTATCACTTCCGAAGTATTCCACTGAAAATTATACATCGATCTGCACCGCGCCTAAGACTTATAAATAACAGTCGTCAAGCTCTCCAACGGATGCTAAGCTATGCCAGCTAAGGACCGTTTATATCAATAATATAAAAAATCCAGTTGCATACGTTTGTTTAAGAAACGTTTTAAGCGTGAAAGATAGAAAGTATTTTAATACGGAGAGTTAAAAATCCTGTTACAACTGGTTAAACATGTCTGAAAACGGAATGGAGGAAGCAAATCAAATTTTCAGGAAGACGCTGTCTTATGGCAATACATAATGCATCATGGGTGTTAATATTTGCTTGATTATATGAGTTAATGTTAGTAAAAGGGAACTGTGTTGTGCATTTAGTTAGAATAAAATAAGGTGACAGGAAAAGGACTTGACTGGACTGGACTTTTGTTGTATTTGTCACAGCATAAAAAAGCAAGGTTGGGAAAAACCATTAGGGAATATTAGCATGGATACATAAATAATTCGTAATTTGGTTTTTCAACACTCAAGGACAAACAACACAGTACGCAATTAATACTAAAGACATACAATGTTTATAGATATGAAATTTTAAAGCGTGCAAGAAATTTGACCACATTCTGCTGTGATTAAAAGTGGGCCTTGCAGGAGATGGAAAAGAGCTATTTATGCTATATTCCAGCAAGCTTTTGCGTTAATACTGCTGTGCGCTTTTGTAACATTTGATAAGATAAATCTCCTAAACGAGCTTCCAAATAGTTTTCTGCTTAGCGACATGTAATCTTTTCGGTTTATTTGCTTTGCATGGAAGCTGCAATATCGTTAGTTTCCCAGTGACGAAGCAAATCACTTTTTAGGTGATATTTTTGCACCAATCTCATATTTTGTTGGCAGAAAAAGTTTCCCCGTCGTCCTCCATGTTTGAATAACTCTCTAATTAGTCTCTCGCATACGTAGTTAAATTCATGCATCTACTCGCCATGGCGAAACTCCATTAAAACCCATGTCGAGAAAATGAAACAATCAACGTCATCTGATTTTTAGGCAACGAGGGATACGCTGTATTCAAATGGAGAAGCACTACCTAACACAGCTACTCGTATGCAGTGGTACATGGAAATTATCACGTCATATGTAATTTGTTTTGTGAAGGGTGCTAGAGTAAACATGAACTGCATAATACAGTGTCATAAGGACCTAGGAACACACGCAGAACAAATATTGCGACGCCCTTGTGAATGCTTGTGAATTCTGATCCTGCACTACGGGAAATGTTATTCCAAATACTGGCATCAACGCCTAGATTTACTTGTATACTTAGAGCCGCGTCTTTCAAAACAATAGACAGGTATTTGAAAATAATAATTACAGCTTTAGAATCCACGACTGAATGAATATATGATGGAAATAATAAACTTGGAGAGTTCGGACGCATTAAATTATATCAGGTGAATCAACTGTCTCTATTTGTTCGTATCCCTGCAACCTGCAGATTATAGTCGTGCTTGAAAACATCCTTCTATTTGTGAAGGACCTCTTCTGATAGCCATGACGCAAATTTACGTGAACAGAAACAAGCTGCCAAGAGCTAAAACATAAATACCTTTCAGTTGACTAGCAAGCAGCTTGGTATCTAAATGTTTCGGGTGAAAAAAGGTCAGTAGAGGCTTTTGGGTGAGTGAGCTGGACGTCAGTCTGCCGTGAACTCGCCGGACATTTCGTAGCTTTAATCCTTCTAATAGGAATGCTTTTTGTTGTGTTTTGTCTGTTTCTAAATCAGTAACCATCACATTGAGCGTACTAAACAGAAATGAAAGAGGCAATACCTAGTAAACACACAAAACTGATTGCATTACTAAAGAAAAGGTACTTTATTAATCAAGTAAGACTCAGACTGTATTTTCAACTTTTTAGTGTAATTTGTTTTTTTGCAATTTGCATTGTAATACCTTGTCATTTAAAACAAAAAGGTGGATTGGAGTGTAAAAAAACATTGGCCCACTATCGTAGATTCAAACATGTGACCTCGGACCATTGGTGCGACCGAAATGTAATAATTCCGCTCGACCACCAAAACCCTGTAAGCACTGGCCTTTTAAACTCCAAGATCAAGGACACATCGAAGTGAAAAAGGAGATTTTCTAAAGTATTGAAGTTAAGGGTCCATATGACTGAGTTTTGACGATTTTTTTGTAAAAATTGTATTTTTTTATTTTAGCTTTAAAAACTATTACGATCTTTCCTCTATCATATGCATCCATTATTTTTTCAGTTCCACCATTCTTAAAGCTAACAGAAGCCATCCTTTAACTACATGTGCGTGGTATTTAAATGTCCATATATGCCCATTTTTATGATATAACTGTTACTGTGCCATTTCACTCCTATTTTGATTATGCTGCTTGAAGTAGGTGAACAGGAACTTGCTAATGATTGGCTACTGCCATTTGTAATGTAACTGAAAATATCATTTGAAGAAAGAAACAAGAGGTCTGACGGGGAGACATATAGTCCAGGGTAATTCTGAGGTCAGGCTATTTTCTTTTGTCTTTTTCTCAGCTTGCAATTTTTCACCATTTTGCTCTATACAAAATGCTCCTTGCGGAGCATTTGTTATCAGAATGGCTTGAAACTTGCACAGTATGTAGTAATATGTACTATAAATAAAAATTGTATTGGGTTTTGATATAAGATGGATTTTAGTGTGTTTTTTATCCTTCAGAACAGGCTGTTACTCCATATTTTTTAAAAATTATGAAATATAAATATTTACATTTTTCTGTAAGCCAAACAAATAACCAGATATAAAAACCCAATACAATTCTAATTTATCCTTGTTTAAAGTGCATCTCTACAAAAGTTTAGAATGATTGGATGAAAACTTTGTCGCAAGGGACTTTTTAAGTGCGACTATTAATTTATTTAAATAATTTGCAATATTTCTTGAACCAAGCAGCATACAGAGTTGAAACTTTGCACAGCATAATATGGTTGCAATATAAATATGCACACAAAAATTCATCAAAATTGATTAAAATATATAGAAGTTGGAAAATTGAGCCATATGTACCCTTAAAGACTTAATTTTTTGCACAGGCATTTCCAGCAACTAAAGAACGTGTACCAAATTTCATTCCCATATCTAATCAAATTCTTAATATATTAATTTATTTACATTCATTCCTCCAACAGGTGTTGAAGTACCAGGATTATTTTTAAAGTTATATCCCTTATTACGTCTGTGACAAACCAAAGGATGGAATTTTCATATAACGAATAGTTTTTCTTAATTTTTTAATAACACATAGTGCAAAAATGTCATAAAACAGTGCATTATTAGATCTTTTTTTAAAAAAATAACCAATATCAAAATTCCAAACGTAAATTTTAGTACTCATATTCTGAACTATAATGGAAAAAAATGTGGGTCTCTAGCCAGATTTTTGTGGGAGAAGATAAAATTTGAATATGAGAAAGTAACAAAAAATTGCTTCCGAGAAAAATTAATTCAAAATTGAAATGGAAAGTGTGGGCTTGCCCATTTAAAAGACAGAGGCTCACTACTTAGAAATGGCATCCAAAAGGGAATTGAAATTTCTCAGATATGTTGTTTAAGGTACGGTGCATTTTTTGCAATAAAAATCCCAAAATGTATTCTTTTGACCAAACGCACTGAAATATTTCAGTGTTCCCTTAGGAAGTCAGTCTATGAGTATCTTAATACCTTAATTAAAATATGTGCAACAAGGATCGCGTAACTGATTTGTGTAAAGCAATTGACATGTGAGAGGGGATTTCAATTTCTATTTCATACGTTTTCATTTCAATTTAGCACTGCCCATTACACTGGATGCAGTACATAATTCCGTGCTCCCCATGTATGAGATGTACTGAAATTGAACAATAATTGCTAGTCGGTCTGTGCTTTAATCAAGGGCAGCTGAAGCATATTGTATGGAGACACATATTGCACGTGCAAAAACAAGAAACACAAATAAAGCTGATTCTGTGAATGACACTTCGTGGAACTGTCTGACTAAACTACTGGTTACAATAGGAATACTGATTAGGTTTATTATCTTAGCAGCCTAACATTTTCACCCTCTGTATAAACGACAAGCAATTATAGAAAGCGTATCACTTCATACATAAAGTTTACTTTCATCTCTTCAGTCATTATTTCAATGCAATCCGAGTTTTATTTCATTCAGTATTTTGTTATTGTATGCTTAAGTGTTCACATACTTCAACATTGGCCAAAATTAAATAGCAAATAAAGCATAAGTCACCTTTTTATACCCAATATTTTAACTCTGTAATACCAAACTAAGAGATATAGTGTTTCTTGGAATTAAATCAGCTAGTTCGTGATAATTACCAAATAGGTAGGTAACAGGTCATACCAAAAATACCCAGTCAATCCTAACATCTGAATAATTCAACAGGTCTTTAATTTGAACATTTCGGAAATTTTAGAAATAATCTTGATGCTGTACATTTTAAGATACTTGCATGTTAAAATGTGTATCTGGAATTTTCTTTAATCTACAATAAAGTTCCTTTACTTTAATGAACTGTGATACATATATCCTGGAAATGCTAAGAAACATAATTATTCATAAATAATGTAGACCTTATAGTAATACACAATTTATTTCAAATTTGTTCATCCTGTTAGCTGCCTCCGAAATGTTCCCTGTCAATAGTTTAGTTTTTCCCAGGCGTTTTCAAAAGGAACTAAGAAAGCTCTGAGGTTTTACTTTCTTTACTATGTATAGTATAGTAGAGGAAGTGTTGTATTCTATTCAAAAATTCAATGTCAAGATTTCGCCGGAAATATATGTTTTGAGACCCTCTGAATCCAAAAAAGCATTTTTAGAAAAAGAGCTCTGTGTATGTGTATCTGTCAGTGTGTGGTCGGCATAACTCAAAAACGAGAAGTTGTTTAAAGACCATATTTAAGTTTAAGGGGGGCTCTAATGACCTAGCTGTCGACGGGCCCTTAAACCCTAATCACTCACTCACTCACTCACTCACTCACTCACTCACTCACTCACTCACTCACTCACTCACTCACTCACTCACTCACTCACTCACTCACTCACTCACTCACTCACTCACTCACTCACTCACTCACTCACCCTTTTTATATCCATATACATTGGCTGTAAAATGTGTTTATCTGAGAACCGAATTTATAAGGTTAGGCGATTGTTTGACACTTTTCTATGCATACACAAGAAAACCGTAATGCAAACACTGTGCTTAGATACGTACAGTTCTGTTAACTGTGTTGCCTAACATTTATGGTGCTTTGAAAAATATAGGTTCTATCTGAATCTCGGACATGCTGCCAACTTCTATTTAGGTCTACAGCACCACGATCTACTCTACTAATTTTGTCGATTCGTCAGTGGCTTATACTACAAAGTCCCTGCAATTTCAGGAAACTGAGCTATATGTATCTGCAGCATATCGTAATTAACTATTGTTAACCTTATTTTTGGACTCTAGACGCTTCTAAAAGCTTACTTATCTTTCGGATCCTGAGTGGCGGAACTGTAATAAGGGGCGAATGCTAATTGGGAGTTTATATTCAGTGTATATACATTTTCCCTTTCCATTTACATCACCTTAAAAGTGTTGCTTTGAGAACAAGAAACCCGTGCTTTATGTTTCATTAAGTTGTTGAGAGTACGTAGTGATGGACACGACAAGAAGCTTGTAGGAGGTTGAAATGGTTTCGTAAGTGGACTACTGTAAAATAAACAGGACTTGGCGTATTTGCTGCAGGGAACAAATAATCTCTTACAACCGTAAACTTTGTCTCCTCGGAGCCATTGAAGTAAGGCAAGCGGTCGCTAAGGACCACTCATACGTCAAGGGGCCTCGTTTTCTTTGGAAGGGCCCTTATGCGATACGCTAAGAGTGAGGGGGTGATGTTGTCTAACACTATAAATAGAACCTACTTTTCCTGCTGTTTAAGCAGTCGCCATCTCTGAGCTCTGGCGGGGGGATGTTCTGGTCTGAATAGCTCTCATTCCTCCCGTCGTGCAAGCGCGTGACGTCAAGAGCATTTGTAGGTATCACTTGTTGATGCACAATACATCCTGTATCTGAATATTGATCCGGAATTATTGATGGCTAAGATAATTTTATGTAGAAATGATACGAAGACAAATAATTTCCCTACGTTAAAATCAATGCATAATGTCATAAGCATGAGTTATTCATTAGCGAGCCAACGTCATTAGCGAGTTTATCTTAAGGATACCCATCTGTGAAATTTTGAAAATCTACAGTTTTGATCGAATTGATTTGAAATTTTAACACAACAATTACTGTATAGTGAGGAGTAACTGTGCTAAATTTCATACATTTAGTCAGATTAGTTGCTAACATATTAATATTTTATTACATTTTTTTAGTATTTGTATAAATGGTTCCCCCATGATGCAATTTTGATTTGAAAAACTTAATAATTTTCAGTTATGTTCTGTAATAGAATGTTAGCAAATTGATGAGATAATTTCTTAATCTTGTTATTAATTTGGATAAAAACAAATTTTAAAGTTTAAAATCATTATTTTTTTCATTTAAATTTTGAAATGTAAACTTTAATATTTAATTACTCAGCAGTTATTCACGTTATGAAGAAATTATCTTATAATTTCTTTTTAATATTATTTCTAAGCAGGTGCACCAAATTTCATGCATAAGTACTGCAAATTGCATCATGTGGAGCATTTTAAAGAGCAAACAGTGCTAAAAATAAAAACATGGAAAAACTAAGTTTGAAGTCATGGCAAGGTTAATGGAAGTGTATTGATTTAAATGGACATGACCACTTACAGGCAATCAGTTAGACGGCCATGTGGCATAGTTAAAACGACCGTAAGGCTAAAAAAAGCATATTAAAATAAAGCAGAAGATTTATACTATTTGATAAAACAAAAATCTATTTTTGGAAATTTTTGAAATTTTAAGCCTTTTTTCACATATGCCCATCCAAAATCGTTTCCGTACGTCAAAATCAATGCATAATGTCATAAGCATGTGTTATTCATTAGCGAGCCGAGTTTATCTTAAGGAAAGACAATTCCCTTAAAGGTCAAACAGTTATGTTTAGCTGATCATTATGTTGCTAGAGAACATAGAGGATATTCCGAACATAAGAGGAAATAAAATTCCCGGAATTTTAGCATGGCAGTAATAGTCACGTTTCAGATACGAGTTGGTGGCTTAGGAGTTAGTAATATATGTAGGAACGTTGGTGTGGAGTTAGGGTTTGTAGGTGGACTTAACCCAATGTGGCCATGTGCGACATATTGGATACAATTGTGTTCTGCTAAGGTTCGAGTTTTTCTGACTGGCTCATTTCTCTAATTTCTTGTTGCACTCACCTTCAGCAATATCATACAAGTATTTACAGTTGCTTTATGTTGTTAACATATATTTTTGAAACAAAAGCGCGTGTTTTGAAGAAAAAATAAAATAAAATCATTGCAACTTCAATAAAATGTAACTGCCAGTTCCCAACTGTGCCACTATATCACTTACTTTACTTGGGCCCTCCCCATCTTTAGCAACAGTCATATTCTAGTGCGGTTATTGGATTTCTAGGCCTGGGTACACCGAAGTGAAAACGGCGATTTTCCAAAGTATTGAAGTTACACTTAATGTTCTGCACAAACATTACTAGCAACCAAACAAATATGTGCACCAATATTCATTCTAATATCTAATCTGATTCTTTATATATTATTTAATTTATATCAGTTTCGTTTGGTATAATCAAAATCTATCTACTCCAACAGATGAACAAAAGTTGATTTTTTAAAAACTATATTTCTTATTACCTTTTTAACAATGATATAGTAAATGTGAAATGATATAGTATGATATAGTGAATAGTATTTCTTGAAATTTTTTTAATATTGCAAATTGTAAAACTGCCATAAAGGCAGCGCATTATTGCTTTAGTTTTTTAAAATACGGTATAAGCAAAATAAAAATTCCAATGCTACATTTCATTACCTATATTCCCAACTATGTTGGGAAAAATTTTAGATCTCTAGATAGATTTTTGTCGGAGAAGAATCAACAAGGAATCGTTTCCGAGAAAAATGAGTTTTAAATTGAAATGCAAGGCAGAGGCAGAGATGCACCACTTTTAAAATGGGGTCCAAAATATGTGTCCTCCTCCCTCCCTAGGGGATTAAAACTTCGCAGATATATTCCTAAAGGAATGGTGCATTTTTGCAATAAAAGTCCCCAAATCGATTTTTTTTTACCAAAGTGGCTAAAATAACACCGGCGTGCGTCGTCCTAGCAATGACAGCCATTGGAGCCACTTTGGTTATGGTGCTTGAGAAAGATATATGAAATCCGGTTTACTAAATTGAGGAAGAGCGGGTATGTAGCAAAATGATTCTGTCCATATAGGGTTAAGCTAACAAGAGTGTTCTAAATTATGTGTCTTCCCCGTTATGATTTTACAGCAGTATTTATTGTGATCGATTATCGGAAGTTAGTAAGGCTCAAAGTCCGCGCTCGAGTTGTGTAGATTTAGTGGTAACTTCAGCTTAACATTTCTGTGTCTAACAATAAAAACACGGTGCATTATTATGGAAACAGTTTTTTTTCTCTAAACTGTCTGTCTGTATACGTGAGAAGTTAGCTGTCTTAACATTGCTTCATTACTTACCATAGGATTTATAAACATGTTTCTGCTTCAACCTCAACACTCAGCAATTCCTTCAAATATATAGAGCATCTTTTGAGTAGAAAAATATATTTTGTTGCCTTAGGACAAGAATAAATTAAAGGATACTTAATTCTTGAATGTTATATGTCCAAAATACCCATGTCTTTTGCAACACAGTAATAAAAGTGATATTTGTGTGAGAACAGATTTAATGAAACTATACAAAAAAATTGTGAAAAATAATTCTTGCACTTAAATTTACAAACCTGAATAATGTTCAAAATATTCAAAATAACTCGCAAAACATAGAGAATTCCATTCCTGATCACCTAGTGTAATGTAAGGTAATCTATGGTACTACATAGCTTAATCAACATAAGCTATTAAAAATCTGATATATTGCACACACATGACTTTCTCTACTCTTGTAGTAACCATTCTTAAAAACCCTTATTCCTATATCTTCTTCGTGTTAGTTGAGATAAACATTTGTAAATATTTTCTTATTGCTTAATTCCTTGTAGGTGCAACGGGAATATGAGAATACATTAGGCTTTGAGCAATAGTCAAATATTTAACACCTTGAAATTCCGTTCTCTTTGCACGATTAACATATAAAAATGAATAACGATGTTCCATTTAACAGAAGTGTAAATCCTCCAAAACTCACACAGATATCAAAGAACTTCTCCGAAATGATTCACTGTATTAAAAAAAAAAAAAAAAAAGACATAAATTGTTTGGTTTAGCAAGATCTACATTGTTTGTATAGTAAGATATGGCCTATCTCTTACGGTTTACCAGTTATGCAAAAGTCATCCAGAGTAAATACGACTTCATGCCCTATAGTCAGAAAATTCAGGATATACATTTCATTTCCGATAAAAATATCTCAAACACATGACATTTTAATCAAAATCGTTGGTCACTTTCAAGAAAATCTAAATTTTCGAAATTTGTCCATCTAAAGGGTAGTTCATAGTAGAGGAATTTTCTTGAAAATCTTCGTGTCGCATCCTTGAAAGACATTAAACTTAAGGGACACTGGGAGTGAAATTTTGGTCAAAAATGTTAAAAAGTCGAAAATTGTTTTTTTACCTAAAAATGTTCCTGGCATTTGGATCAGCTAACATTTTTCATACCCCCCACTCCATGTGTTTATTACGGCCCTTTCAAATAGCGCTCTTCCCTTAACGTACACAGGATGCTCCTATATAAAAGCCTGTTTTTCTCAAAACTATATTTCTGCACATTCCAAAAGAAGGTCGCGCCTGAGTTTTGCTTCAAATTCAATAAAAATTTCCAAAAGTATTCATAAATAGCACCTAAACAAAACTATGATTCAATATTTATGTTATCATTAACATGAATTCCAAAAACACTTTTTGTATGAAAAAAATCAATAATTTTTAAGATTAAATTTTCTTTGTTATTAAAAAAATATGTACAGCATAATCAGCAAACGTATTTGAAATATCTCTTCATACAATTGTTACCCATGTTTTAGAGTAACAGTTCTGCCAACATAAATGAATTTTGAAAAGTCAATAGACGCGAGCTCTATTTTGAAAATGTGCCTATTAAATTCATAAAATAATTTATATATCATAAACGAATTGTCCAATTTTAATGAAATTTGGTATACCTCCTATACTTATATACATACAATCACAGTAAAAATTTCAGAAAAATATATCAAG
The DNA here is from genome assembly GCA_030765045.1 of Tenodera sinensis. Classification (NCBI taxonomy): domain Eukaryota; kingdom Metazoa; phylum Arthropoda; class Insecta; order Mantodea; family Mantidae; genus Tenodera; species Tenodera sinensis. The sequence goes on from CM060964.1 coordinate 21,224,536, forward strand.
ATATGTGGCACTTTCAAATTTCACTCCCACTGTCCCTTAAATACCAAATTTGGTTTTTAACCAAATTTTCGTTTTTGAGTTATGCTCTCCAGAGCCTGGCAAACATGCAAATACACAGACACACACACAGAGACCTTTTTCTAAAAATGATTTGGATTCAGGGAGCTTCAAAGCACATTTCCAGTGAAATCTCGACATCGAATTTTTGGGTGGAATACAACACTTCCTGTACTTACTAGTAGAGAGAGTAACTGTAGTAACAATGAGTGAGTGAGTAGTGGGGTTTACGGGCCCGTCGTAGTAACAACGAGAGATTTCTGTTAGTATGTTATGGTGAATCAGGATTTATTCCACCGTAATTTATTTCCTCACAGAACTTTACCATCGTCACATCTCTGTGAGGAGAAATTTGCTCCTACATCATTCACTGCTGCGTTGGAAATCACTGTTATAATTGATGCTTTCTAATGCAAATTTCTCTTTGAGTTTTCTAAGCAAAAACAATCTTTTGTACGTGTAGCAAGGGCCACAAAGTGGAGTATCAAACTGGCTTAATCGTAGCTGTTCTGTTCATTAGCAATTTGCGCTCCAGTGATTTTACCTTATAGTTCGCCTACTTCCTTGCATGAGGTTTCAATTAGCGCAATATAAGTGGCAAGCGCACACACTCACGCACAAGGGAAAGCCCATGGTTTTCTATAATAATTAATCACCGCGTTGTGGGCCTTGTTTGAATTGCGTTTGATGCAGCGTAGAAATTGCTTTCAGTATAAAGTATAGCTTTTCCAAACGTTTTAAAATTAAAATCAAATGTGTTGCAATCACATGACCTTCTCTACTCTTGTACTAACCCTTCCTACAAACTCTTAACCCTATATCGTCTTACTGTTAGTTGAGATAAACATTTCCAGAAATTATCTTATTGTTTATCTTCATATATGTACAAGGAGAATATGGGAACACGTACAGCGATAGTCAAATCTTTTCAAATTCCGTTCTCTTTGCACGGTTAACATATAAAATAAATAACCAGGTTCCATTTGACAGAAGTATAAATTATCCTAAACTCACACAAATAACAAGAAATATCTCCGAAATGGTACACTCAACAATAAAATTTATTCGGACAAAAATTGTGTGTTTGAGGAAGATCTAAATGTTTTATACAGTAAGATTTGGTCTATCTCTTACGGTTTACCAGTTATGCAAAAGTCATCCACAGTTAACAGAACTCAATAGGCTATAGCCAAAAAGTTCAAGATATACATTTCACTTTCCATAAAATATCTCAAAGAAATGGCATTTTAATCAAAATCGTTAGAGCTATTTGCATGAAAATCAAAATTTTCGAAAAATTTTCCAGTTAAAGGATAGCTTAGGTTAGAGGAATTTTCTTCAAAATCTTCGTGTGCCATCCTTGAAAGACATTAAACTTAAATACCAACTAAGGTTTCTTACCTACTTTTGGTTTTTGAGTTATGCTGCCGACAGTCTCTCTCTCTCACACACACACACACACACACACACACACACACCCACACCCCCACCCCACCCCACCCCCACCCCCACCCACACCCCCACCCCCACCCACACCCACACACACAGATGCATGTAGAAAATATTTATTGAGAGAGTGTGACAAGAACTTTCTCTTGTGGCAGCATGCAAGAAAAATCTTAACCGTGATAATCACTTCCAGTGTTTGAATCTTCAAATTTTTAACAATAATATGATAACTTGTGTGTAAAATCTCCATGGGGTTTACTCCATACAACGTTAACACGGTTTGTAAAGTATAACTAAAGGCCGGAGGGATGTGCGCTCGCATGCGATACAGGTTAGCTGGGCGCAGAGTATGAATGTCCGAAGTACAGCAAGGCCATCAAATGTAAAAAAGCTGCCACTAGAAGCAATAGTCGAAAACAGCGTAACGTAGAACTGTGCAAACTAGTGAAGCATTGCCTTGCAAGTGTATGCAGACGCAAGGTCAAGGTGTAGTGTAACACGACTGTTTTGTTTCTTCTCGCAGTGAGCTGCACACGTGGAGTGATTGTGTTCATATGATGCTTTTAGGTTGTGTGCAGTGAGGCGGTTTTATGGCCACGCTGTACCTACCTGCAGTTGTTTACATGCGCGAGCGATAACAGTAAAGTCCGTGTGCAGTATACCTATGGAAAAACGCACACGCCTCCGGCCTTTAATTATAACCTTCTTGGCCATTAAAGTTTCCGGGAAATGAAGCTGTCAATAATAGCTAAAGGGAAGGTACCCAAAAATCCTACTGCCCCATTCCAACATAAAAATAACAAAATACGGTTTAGCCTTCCTAAATTAGGTAGGTTTTACAAATGTCCATATATACCATTTGGAGTACAAGCACATTCTCGAAATGAACACCATGTTTTAATGGGATTAAGTCTAACAGCCTTAGGTTTCATCCTAATTACAATAAGCAAAGTTTTAATTTATATCAGCACCATTGTAAACAACAGTAAGCCATTGTAAACAACAATAAGCCATTGAACTGAGTCTTCACTTTTGCTGGAATATATGAAATTAAAAAAAAAAAAAAAAAAAAATCTTGAAGTAATCACAGCGGGAGCTTCATCTCATATTTTCAACACAGCCTGTTCACAAAGTAAATAGCTGCTGAGAGTTTGATGCAGGCATTTCTTAATTAAAACGACGGCAGGTTTTTGAAAAAAAAATGACAAACAAGAAGCCTCTTTTAAGGTCCACTACAATGAAAAATGAGCCAATATATTAATTCCTTTTCCTGGATGAAGGGAGTTATATAAAAACAAAGATCAACCCTTCAGAAATATGAAAGTTCTACCACTCACCCGAACAAAGGATGGTGTTTTTAAAAGCATCGTGCTACATACCGGATACTTATTGAAAACAATACTCAATATTTCACGGTTAATAACAAAACAAGAACTTTTGTTGCTTTTCTTTTCTTTTGCAGAATAGCTGAAATTTATTGATGGATTTATGTGCCTACTTGTCTAGCATTTAACAGTTAAGAGGTTTAAACGAGACTACCAATAGTACAAAATATACTGCGATTTTCAAGACTATTGTGGTCTATGCAATATAAAAGAAGCAGTTGTGGTCCATCGCACAACACTTTTGTGAAAACATAAGTTTAACCAGTATTATCAAACCGTTTCAGAAAATACACACTTTGATTTAACTGTTACTTACACGGTCGTTGACTTTTTAAAAGTGTTGACGGCAGTTTATAAATAATCATTGAAAATACTCACTTTAATAAGTTTGTGGGAACCCATTTATAACAAATGGAGTATATGGATAATAAGATAATTTTGACTTCAATTTGGATTAATAGGTATACTATTTAAACATTAGAATACTATATTTTTACCTACACTGGTTACTAGGCTTTGGTGCTGATTGTATATGGTGGATATTTCAGCTATGTTGGCAGGGAGGTTTTGTGGCGTAGCACGCGTTGGGTAGGGGTGATACGGTCGCGTCGCCTTACAAGCACGTTACTGTAGCGGTTTGTCACTCTCCCCATCCCTACCTCCTCTAATGTTAACAAACATGAAATGCCAACGAATGCAAAAAAGTAGCGTAGGTCTCAACGCAACGTTGCTTGTAACCCAGTCCGGTGCCCGTTCATTACTATGAAACATTTACTATTATCCCCTAAAAGGTGTTGGTGAATAATTATGATTGTACTGTGGGCGGAGAAACTATATGCAGTAACTTGTAGCAAGGAAAGACATTAGTAAAATAATCACTTTGAGGACAGAAAAAAGGGATCGCAAAGGATTCATGCTTTGCCACATGCATCAACAGTGAAATGGCTATGTTAGAATCTCCTGTGAAACGTGTCCCATGTAAGCAAAATACACTGTGGTAGAGTACTGGTCACCGCCTGTAGGTGTGTGTATGTGATATTCAATGCCACAGTTATGTTCTGGGTAGGACGGTAATACCGACTGCAGGTCTTGTTCTGTACATAGAGTACAGTACATACACGCAATCTGTACCAGTATTCACTAGTTGAGACAGTACATACAGTTACACTTCGTTTTCGTTGGAAAAACGGACACCGTACACTGACATCTTGCATGGACTCTCGGAAGTCTGAAGTTACTTTAACACGATTAAGAATAGATGACACCCGTCCCACGTATGGACATCTGTTGCGTGGCGACCCGGCCCCTATGTGCCCAACTCTCTGTTTCACGCGTTCTCCTGAATTGTCCGCGTTACGCTCAAGAGTGCCAGTCCCTTGGTCTGGGTGTTACGCTGTGTTCCATTTTGGGTGACGATCCAGTTGCTGTAGATAAAGCATTGCGGTTCGTCGCGGACATTATGTTCACAAAGCATATTTAATCTGTTTTAGAGTTTGGATGTTTTGGACTATTGGAATCTTAGAGTGTTCTACTTCTTCTACTGTTAAAAACATTACCGTTTTTACTAAGTTACGCTTTATTTGTTGAAGTTTTAGTTATTTTAATTCAAAGTTTTAGCTATTTTAACTTCCATTTTTTAGGTATTTTGACTTCAATTTTTTACTTCCCTTAACTTTTATATCATAGCTTTGTATGAGTTGAGGATGCCTATTTTTATCTTTGGACTTTCGGGCCCTAATTCCTACCGTATTCCCATATTCCCCTTGTACCTACAAGAAAATAAACGGTAAGATAATTTGTACAAATGCTTATCTCAACTAACACGAAGAAAATATAGGAACAAGAGTTTGTAAGAATGGTTAGTACAAGAGTAGAGAAAGCCATGTGAGTGCAACACATCATTTTATTTTCTTCTTGTGGTATTTGCGGTTGTTTAACATTGCGTTTTGATCGTGTTTTCCTGTTTTTTTTTATTTATTTATTTTATGTGTGTTCTTTGTAGTATCTAGAATAGAAAATAGTACATCCTGTAGATGTTATTTTAGGAAACATAATATCCTACCTCTAGCTTCTATCTTTATAGCTGAAGTTTCAAATCATATTAAGAGAAATCAAGCACTAGACACAAATATGGATATCCATTCTCATAACACTAGAGGGAAAAATTACCTTCATGTTCAGTTATGCAGAACAAATATTAAAAAAAAAAATAACCTGACAAACTTAGGCATTAAATGATATAATAAATTATCAGCAAATATCAAAGAAATAACTAATATAAAAAAATTTAACAAAGAAGTCAAATCCTTTCTACCAGAACATACCTTTTATTCAGTAAGTGAATATTTGACATTGTAACTTGTAAACATATCATTATTCTGTAAATCTTTATTTTATAAGTGAATATTTGACATTTTATTTGTAATATTGTAAAATTATTTCTATAAATCGTATAGAAATTGTTTTTTTGATGAAGCCCATATCATGTAACATGATCTAAGTGGTGAATAAACATAACGTAAGTCTAAATGTTGTAGGGATAAAGGCGTCAAACCTCGGGCAACGCCGAGTATTTGAGCTAGTATTTCCTGAAGTAAATATTAAAGTGTTGTTTTACTAATTGTATCTGTAGTTTGTTCGCTAAAAGCTAGATGATTGTTTGAGGATATCCTGATGAATTTATGCTTTCGTAAGTTATATGTAGTGACGTTAATTCAAAAACCTGATTAAGACGTGTGGCTGAAATAACCCTCAATCAAGTGTATAGCCAACCATTAGCTAAAAAGGCCAAATAGCTTGGGAGATGTTTTACCACCATTATATCGATAGCATCCAATACACTGGCAATGAGAAACGCAGTGAGTGGATTCATTAAGACCAAAGGCCAGCAGTTCGTCAATTACCACCCCTCTGCCTTGTTGTGGTGGTTGGAGAGAGACCATGACGTCGAGCCTTTCACCCCATGTGCTTCTACCCATTTGTATGCACACACACACACACACACACACACACACACACACACACACACACACACACACACACACACGCAGCTACGCACAAACATCAAATAATAAATTCTTCAAATAGCATTTGTATTTTATTTTGTATTAAAACGTTGCGAGTCAAGAATACAAAAGAACACAAGGGGTGACTCTGAGTCCCTTTGAGAAAGGGTTCGTTTTTTCTTGCCTTTTTTTTTTTTTTTTTTGCCCCCCTTCCTTCTGCATTTTATATCGGTAGGAACAAGCGTCTTCCCTATTGATGTCCCCCTCTCCCACCCTTGACGTTCAACCTGAGGAGAGTTTTGAAGGAGGCACCGCAGAATTTCCACATTAAATCCATGGGATCTTGGGCTGTAGTTGGAAGGGCTACGTAGCGGTATAAAATATGAGCAGGCACAACACAAGACGTGGTTTGGTTTAGAAATAGATGCGTGGAGTTTGGAGTTTCCTCTGTTTTGCGCGTCAGCTGGCCCAAACTGGCCAAGTTTCTATACAGCACCAGTCTTCCGCGTGCATTCCTCATCTGTCATCTTAAGATCGCAGAGACGAAAGAAACAGGAAAACGCAGCAAATCAGTCTGGTGGAAGAACAACTTAAGCTTTGTGTTCCAGCTTTGTTTTCAACATAAATTAGCAGTGCTAGATCTTTGAAGTCAGTGCCAGAATGGCTAGCAATAAAAGTATTCAGTTCTCTTTATAGAACGGTCTATACCAAATAAAAGAAACATATTGAGAAAGCTAGCGGACATCTGTGTGGCGTTATTAGTTCTGAGTTTCATGGCATACAAGAGTTATTAAACAGGAATGTGTTAAAACCCTCTATGGCAAGGAATATCTTATGGAAATAATATACACATAGCATATTATGTTATATTATACCGGGTGGAAAGAAAGTCATTAAATTAATTTAAACCAGTGATAGATCTCGGTATTTGGAACACATTTTGTATCTTACGTTTTTTGTCTCTAACAATTTCCAAAGGAGATATTTTAGTTTTGTCGAAAACAAGCTGGCAACACTGCAGATTGTGTGGGTGTCACTCTCACTAGGTCAGCATATACACCAACACCGTAACGGTGCGTCTTGAAAACAAACTCATAGCGTGTCTTGTCATCTCGTGTTTACTGAGCGAGTGTAGGCCAATCACAAGTGTTAGCTCCCAAAACTTTACACGAAAGTGAAAGTGCCTTACCTGTTTACATCCAGAAACCAGGTCAATTCCCTGACCAACCTCAACGCAACGTTGTCGACTTACTCCACGTCTGAAAGAGCAGCTCGGAATATTCCTTCACGTTTTTTAAGTCATTAATTATTTGGAAACCCTATGCGATGTCCCATAATTACTACTGAAGCTATGTCAGAAATAAGTTACTCTACACATATTAGAAGTACCAAAGTGTTATCCAAATCGGATACAGAACTATTTATTTTTTCGAAATAGGCCAGACCAAAGAACAAAACGCCATTAAACATTTTTGTTTATAATACTTCTATAAGGCACATGTTAGAAGGAATGTAATTACTTCCCTTTCACTCTGTATATACAATAATATAGTGTTTTATTCCTTATTTGATATTGGCAAAAATTCCTTTTCATTTGTTATACAAAATAGGTTTTGGATGAAACAATGTCGTTTTGGTTTCAATTAAAGTCCGACAAATAGCAATGAAGCCTAATCTTATGCGACAAAGGGGAAGGCTGATTTGCCTCCATCTAATTTTTGCCCGGCTGTGACGCATTCATGGAACTCAAAAACAGATCTATCTAATAATTGGTTATCTGAAAGAGTTAATGAGAACTACTCTATGAAGAAAGTAGGTAGAGTAGGGCCACAAGGTGACACTATTAGCTCATAACACATAAGGCTGGACACCCCTGCGCATTAGACTGTGAACGAAACTGAGCCCTAGGTGACCGGCGCCAGGGGCGGTGTACAACAAAATTTCCCCTGAGTGAGTGGAAGGCGTTCTTCGCCACGTTGGTTCACATCAGTCGCTTGGCGAGTCCATCTAGTGTTGGTTTGATGTGAGGGTCTGTCTCAGGCAGGTTTAGCTTCAAGAACTATGTAAAATGGGGAGTAAGACAAACATTTAGTGGAGTGGTGCAACCAGATAAGATGTGCGGGTTAAGCGTACTAGAGAAGGTTTAGTATTTCCTTGCCAACATAAACCTCTGCGCAGTATGCCAGCACGGTTCTACGCTTATATGTGACTAACAACATATCTTCGAATGCAATAATTAAGAAGCTTTTTAAGAAAGAAAGGGGGAAAAAAAACTTATTTGCACTACAGAAACGGAAATGTAAACTAGGTTAAGATAAGTCTTGTAGCACCAACACAGGATATCGCGGATTCGAGTCCCGTTTCGCATATGAGTGTGTTTGTAAATATCTGTGTATATGCATGGGTACCCTCCAGTACTGCACCTCACCAATGACGCCTGTAGTGGGCAGAGGTGGGGGACGCAGCGGCTGGGCGGTAGGCCTTGGCCCTTCGTGGGCTGTCGCGCGGGGTTTACATACATATGCATGGGTAAATACGGAAAAACTAGCATACATACAACAGGATAAAAACACTGACAAAAGACCTCTCTCCATTCCTCACACTTCTTTCACACGGAGACTAGTTCTAGGTCAGAATGCACCGACACGTTCAGTTTGTTATGGCCAATAATGTCACGTACAAAGGCCGAGGTTTCACAAACTAGTAAAGTAGTGTAACAATGAAAAGGATATCACAATGATGCAATTAGTTCATTGTTCATACTGCCGGTCACGTACAGTCAAAGGAAAGGAAATGTCGTGTGTTGCACATAGGAGAATAGGGCACGTATAACAAATCCGACACTTTCCTGAAAGAGGGAGATATCTACTCCATGACTAATCAAGCCCTTCCAAATTACAAAGGAAGGATTTGTATCCACTTGAGTTATTCTTCCTTCCTATCACCGAAAGTAATATGGCGGAGTCACGTCCTCACCCCAGATGAATGGACCGCAAACATTACGTTTCCAGTTCGGAAGCACACTGAAGGAGATCTATTATCACTTTAATAAACACGAATATAGAATAACTTAGTGTAACCTATATCCTGTATAGGTCGTATCATGATGGAACCAACTATCCGGTTCTGTTGAAACACCCTGTGTACAAAGACGTGTATAAAGGTGATTTAAACCTCTAGATCGCAACACTACTTCTCTCCGTAAGGTTTACACCTTCATGTTACCAACCTTGGAATTATCACTTCTCTACTGGCTGCTCTGGAAAACAAATCAGGGACACAAGAACGAAGAATCTGATGTGTTGCACTCACATAACTTTCTCTATTCTTGCACTAACGATTCTTACCAACTCTTATTCCTAAATTTTCTTTGTGTTGGTTGAGATAAACATTTTCATAAATTATTCTTGTTATTTCCTTGTAGGTGCAAGGGGAACATGGGAATACAGTAGACTTTGAGCGATAGTCAAATCTTTTAAAGCTCTGACATTCCGTTCTCTTTGCACTGTTAGCATAAAAAAATGAACAACGATGTTGCATTTGACGGAAGTTAAAGTTTTGCGAAACTGACACAAATAACAAGGAATGCTTCCAAAATGGTTCACTCTACAAGAATAAAAAAAATATTTGGACATCAATTGTGTACTTTAGCGATATCCAATTTTTTGTATAGTAAGATTTTATCTCTTACGGTTTACGAATTATTCAAGTCATCCAGAGTAAACAGGACTACATGGGCTATTACCAGAAAATTCAAAATAGACATTTCATTTGTCATAAAAATATCTCAGATGTGTCATTTTAATCAAATTCGTTAGCCATTTTCAACAAAATCAAAATTTTCGAAAAACTTTCCATGTAAAGAGTAGTTTAGGGTGGAAGAAGTTTCTTCAAAATCTCTGTGTCGCATTCTTGAAAGGCACTAAACTTAAATACCAACTTTGGTTTTTGACCGACTTTTCCTTTTTGAGTTATGCTGTACACAGACTGGCAGACGCAAATATGCACGGACCTTTTTCAAAAATGCTTCCTATTTCGGATTCAAGGGGCCTCAAAACATATATTTCCGGTGAAATCTAGACCTCGAAGTTTTGGGTGGAATACAATGCGTCTTCTACTTACTAGTGGGGAAAGTTAAAAGGAATGATGTTGTGAATGTGGAGAACTGAATGGGTGTTTAGGAAAACGCTTTATGGAAGAGTTTTCGTGCGACTGGTATACAAGAAACGGCGAAAACAATACATAATACAGAGTGGGGCGAATGATTACTTTCATGTTTGGTTAAACCATACGACAGCCATAACATATATGAAAAACCTAGCGTTATGGCTCCGCGGTAGCTTGTGAAGCTCGCATTCAAGATATCGTGACCCATGTGTTTTATGGGAGTTTTCTCGGGTCACCAGGCGAATGCTGGATAGGTTACTTTCATCCCCCGAAGATACTCTCCCTCCATGTCACTTCACTGATCATTTCATTCATACTTCCATCCATTTGGTCTATTTCAGGTTAGAAAACGTCAGCAGGGGCCCAGGTGCACAATGGTGGGGAGGAAATGCTCTGAATAACTCTGTCCTTTGTCACGAAGACCAGGCTCCAATTGAGGACTTGGGCTACGGAGGGTTCCTGTAGGCTGCACTCTGCACGAACCGACGGGGGACCGGTGTATTGGCTGGTGTAGGGGAGTTTATAACTGGGAACGTACACCTCTTGCTGAGTCTGCGCTCCTTTGGACTGGGCGCCCTCTGTCTCCCCTCACCTCACCGCTCCCTTCCGGGTGCACCACTTAGGAGTTCAGGCACAAAAGACCTCCAAGGTCGAATAAAAATATCGACATTAAGAAAAGCATGTTGTAGCATGAAAATACTGGTTTAAGTATATAAAGACCATAAATATAACTCCGCTGGTGGGAATATGGTCAATTGCCTTTTAATGTTACACTTCGGCAGTTGGCCATATTTTGGCGAAGGAAGGTATCGTGTCAGTCCAGTGGTTAGACTTATTATCCACGAGAATGGAGGAAATACGGTTGTATAGAATCTGAAACCACTTACCAGCGAATGGCTTCAGCTGGAACAGTTATTTTTATAGTTCTGTAAGATAAGTTTAAGAAAATTACGGACAAATTTGCAAAAATAATTCTCGCGGTTGCAAGAGCTCGACAGATTTAGATAAGCAACAGGAACAATATATGTAGTATGATTTGTTATCTCAAGTTCCAAGTCGACTGCACGATAAGTGTAGATATTGCTACACTGTATAAGAGCTCTAAGTAAAGTAAGCATTAAATTGCAAATAATACATAATAATTGCAATTTTCCATTGCTAACTGATCACAGTATATAGTGACCGTAGCATGGACACCTATCGGTACACCAGTAAAATGCTTGTTTCAATAAGTGGGAGGGGAAAAAAGAATGAAACCGTGGAAAATCCAACATATTTTTAATTTCGGGAAACAAACACGAAAGAAATAGTGAAATTGCAACAGACGGGAGAAGAGGAACAAGGTAGAATCGAGGAAAAAAGCGAGAGTATGTTTTCATTGTCTGAACAAACTGTCAAACAAATTCAGAAAAAGAGAGTACGTGCTTTTGCAGCCTTTTTCAGCTTTCACTGGCTGATTCATTATATCCCAAGGTGCCCAGTTTGCTTGCTTTGGTGTTATGCACAACATTGTTTATAGACGATGTATCAGTAAAGTGTGACGTAATGCCCCTTTCGAAGATTCGTGTGCAAGTGTGCAGAGGGAAGGGGGGCCTGCGCCTTACAACCACGTGAGCACAAATTTCAGCATGTATTCACCTTGCTGTGATAAACCATCTTATCAGACTTCGCTTTTCCCCTTGCCTCAGACGCTACATTCCTCAGCGAGTTCCTGTTTCTGATACGGGGCCAGAAGGTCTCGTTTTGTGACGTCAGAGAGCATTCAGTTGGCTGACGTTGACATAACATAACGTTTCCTCTTTCCATCCAGAATTATTGAGTTAACGCTCTAGATAACAGACGCAATTATTACCATGCATTTAGTTTTGGTGCCAGTAATTGATGAAATATTAAAATTATGATAAAAGGTAGTGATTTAGCAAAAGAATCGTACATATTTGCTTTTAAGGTAACAGGTTTGAATACAGGTTTGTAACTTCATAAATTTCTATTCCGTTACTTATTTAGACTAATCCAAAAGTCATCTTTTACTCAGGTATCCGACTGAAGTGGTATAGGTCTCGAAAATTCCGATAATTTAGACCGAACATTGTGTTAAGAAGCGGTTTCCAGCATTGAAAATTTCAGCAGTTGACAATGCGCTCGGCACATGCAATATTAACAGGAAGGAAAAATAGTGGCATACACACCTAAAGTGGTTTCATCCAAATGGGTCTATGTGGAGTTTTGCTGTGACAAATTGGGAGCTGGAACCCATGCCTGGCGCTCTCGCGGGTTCGTTTCCCGCCTCGGCATGGGTATAGGTGGCATGGGAGTGGAGTGGAATGTGGGGTTTAAGGGCCCGTCACCAACTGGGTCATTTGGGCCCCTGTAAATGTGTGTGTGTGTGTCTGTGTGTGTCTGTGTGTGTGTGTGTGTGTGTGTGTGTGTGTGTGTGTGTGTGTGTGTGTGTGTGTGTGTGTGTGTAAGTGAAAGAATACAGGGAGTGAACAACCGGGAAAAACATGTATTGGAGCTGAAGGTGAAAAAATCTTGTGCTGCACTCACATGACCTTCTCCCTGTTGAACAGCAGTTCTTACAAACTCTAATTCCTCTATCTACTTCATCTTAATCGAGATAAACATATGTATATATTACCTTATTGCTAATTTTCTTAAAGCTGCAAGAGGAATACTGCGGGCTTTAGGCGAGTCAAGCGTTTTAAGTTATCCTTAAAATCGATAATCATTTTTAACATCCACGTTTTTACGTTTCAAATTCAGGAGACACTTTCTAAAGGATCTTAAATTTTATTTGGAAAACCTGTAGCTTTAACAAACGTGCATATTTTATACTGAGATTTAAATATAGCTTATAACATTGCAACATATGTTTCAATTATATTTCTTTGTTATGTGGCAGTTTCTGTGTTAAGGATACCCACCTGTGAAATTTTGAAAATCTACAGTTTTCATTGGATTGATTTGAAATTTCAACACAACAATCACTGTATGGTGAGGAGTAACTGTGCTAAATTTCATACATTTAGTCAGATTAGTTGCTAACATATTAATATTTTATTATTATTATTATTATTATTATTATTATTATTATTATTATTATTATTATTATTATTATTATTATTATTATTATTATTATTATTATTATTATTATTATTATTATTATTATTATTATTATTATTATTATTATTATTATTATTATTATTATTATTATTATTATTATTATTATTATTATTATTATTATTATTATTATTATTATTATTATTATTATTATTATTATTATTATTATTATTATTATTATTATTATTATTATTATTATTATTATTATTATTATTATTATTATTATTATTATTATTATTATTATTATTATTATTATTATTATTATTATTATTATTATTATTATTATTATTATTATTATTATTATTATTATTATTATTATTATTATTATTATTATATATATATTTTAATATTTGTATAAATATTTTAATATTTGTATAAATGGTTCCCCATGATGCAACTTTGATTTGAAAACCCTAATAATTTTCAGTTATGTCCTGTAATATAATGTTAGTAAATTGATGAGATAATTTATTAATCTTGTTACTAGTTTGGATAAAAACAAATTTTAATGTTTAAATTCATAATTTTTTTCATTTAAATTTCGAAATGTAAACTTTAATGTTTAATTACTCAGCAGTTATTCACGTTATGAAGAAATTATATCATCATTTCTTTTTAATGTTATTTCTAAGCAGATACACCAAATTTCATGCATAACTACTGAAAATTGCATCGTGTGGAGCATTTTAAAGAGCAAACTGTGCTAAAAATAAAAACGTGGAAAAACTAAGTTTGAAGTCATAGCAAGGATAATGGAACTGTATGGATTTAAATGAACATGATCACTTACAAGCAATCAGTTAGACGGCCACGTGACATAGTTAAAAAGGCCGTAAGGCTATAAAAAGCATGTCAAAATAAAGCAGAAGATTTATACTATTTGATAAAACAAAAATCCATTTTTGGCAATTTTTGAATTTTTTAGCCTTTTTACACAGATGGGTATCCTTAAGTTCTCAAGAATGTTTCAAATTTCTAAAAACAGTAAGTAAAATGGATTTAAATTGTCTGGTTGATTTACACTGAACATCTATAAAGTAACAGAATATGTCACCTGTTAAATATAAAAATTCCTTGTTGCTTTTAGCGGAGGGTAACGATTTACAGGTTCCGTAACAATCAATGCCTCTCAAACTCGGCTCTACGCAACGTTTCTGCCATCAGTGAAAAGGCTTCCTGAGAGAAAAGCGAAACCGAGTACGTCACCCATCAGAAAATGCGTACTGAGAGCATTTAAAACTATTCTTACAATCCTTTTGTTTGGAGAATGTTCTCTCTTCATACACCTCTCAGCCTTCTTTCTCCATGAAATATTCCACGACGTCCTATGCTTTGTACAAGTACACGTGGTAAAACCTCTTAGAGCTATGTTGTATGCGAACGTGAAATAAAATCAGAGCGAAACGCCATTGAGTATGCAGATAATAGGCCTAAAATAAACTAGCGATTCATCGATAGTTTGATACTTACCCTCTTGTCGTACTTTGTAACATTTATGTAATTTTAGCACCACTAATTGCGTTCTATATAGAAAAAGTACTGTAGAACCTTTGCTTGGACGTGTGGCCGGCCTTTTAAGAATATTCCTATCGCCGGAAAGCACAGTATTTGCAGGGAACGTTTGGCATGCTAGTCCCTTAAATTCAATAAAACACATTCTTTCTTCGTAGAAGAATCTCTCACACCTTTTAATCTGGATTGACACTCCGTAATGATGCTTCGGTGCCATGTAAAAAGGGGGGCGGGGACAAAAGAAGCTCAAAAGTGCTTTACACCTGGAGGAATGACCTACTGACCCAGGTAGTAGAGGTCATTGTCTTACAGAAAGCGTTGAAAATCTGTTCCGGTACACCACTCGTTATCACGAGGCCGTCATGTCTTCCGTGCCGTGCTACTTATAAGTACTAATGAACCTGAAAACGTACCATACTTACTAAGTAAAATTAGAAGTTTATAAATGAAGGAACATATTCAGCGTTGTTCATTTCACGAAGCAGTTACAAACATGTAGAAAACATCTGGTCGTAAAATTTAAGATAAGTTTGTGGCAAAATTGTTAGATGAAGGGGGGGGGGGGAGCTCACCGAAGTGTATACGCGCTAAGGTACCAATTAACATTGGGTCGTTCAACAATATATGAGAGGTGACCGGATGACCTTGGATACGGCGAGCGACTGTGTGTATGTGACAGTAAACAATGCTGCCGCAAAACATGAAGGAGGTCCGGGGCTACAGGACACCTGGTGACTGTGTATGAGATCGAACAGCGCGATAACATCGTAGTGTCCAGACATCTCTAGAATATTATTTGTTGAGTCATGTATATCTGCGCGGGAAAGAACTCCAAGGAGCTTACGTCACAGACAGTGAACAGTGTTGGAGTGTGTGTTTTTAGAGTTAGAGTTTAGCTGTTGGTGTCGTCGTGTGCAGTTAGTTATAGTTACGAGAGTGAGTCGGCCAGTCTATCAGTGAGTGTGTATGTGTCGTCGAGTGAGTGTATCGTAACAGTAAAGATATAAGAGAGACTGAAACTGGAGAAAGACATTAAAAGATTGAGAAAGATTATTGGAAGAAGAACTGTGAATTGTAATAGTAGAGAAGCTTATGAAATTTGTTAGCAACGAGAAGGAAATGTTGCACTTGTAGTAAGATCTAGGAGAAATAAATTGTTAGAAAAATGAAGGGGCTTAGCGCTTTTTGTCGTTTTGTTACAATATTTGCACTCATACACCTAACACCCGTGTATGTCTGTTTCCTCCATTGAACAGATATTTTTAATCGTATGACCCGGTTTTTGAGACACCATAGAATATTGCTTCATTAAACTTTAGAATGGTAGAGTGCTGTGTTGGATCAACTTTGGTGTTAATATGTTTGATTATATAAAAATATTTGCTAACATCAGTCTGATATATCATTTATTTTCTGAGGTCGTGGGTCATGAAGTTGGTTCATTTAATATTTGCGGGATGGGACTTTGTGACCTTCAAGTCAGGAAGTTTGAGGTGAGGTTACATGCATTTTGAAATTAAAGAAACTCTCCTGTGAATATTCCTGTATAATTTTCGCTATCGAATGCACGTTGTTTCTGTTCTGTGTAGTGTATGTACAAAGTGAATCTTGTTAGGTCATCTGTATGTATGTATATAGGCTCTGTGCATGTTGGGGGGGGGGGGGGGGGCTTGCCAATTGGCCTCAGCAGTCACATTGCCTATTGGGGTCGAAGCCCGCAAAAGCCTTTGAACGCCTGACGTTTCAAAGAGACAATAATCAATACTACCAGAGTTCTAGGCTTTGGTATAAAGGTAGTTCCTCTGCCTGAAACAAGATTACTATAACGCAATGGTAGCTTTCCGATTTTTATAATTAGGTTCCACGAATCCACTTTATTACTGATAACGACCTTATATCCACTTTCTTGGCAGAATTAAAAACTGAGGCATTGCATTCACATGACCTTCTCTACTCGTTCTTCTACGAGTGATTTTTCTCGAAAAACTTGGTGTAGTATCCTTGGAAGATTTTGCATTTAAACACCAAGTTTGGTTGTAACTAACCTTATGCTTCTAAGCTGTGACACACACACACGCACGCACGCACGCACACACGCACGCACACACACACAGACACACGCACAATCTTTTCTAAAATATGTTTGACGTCAGGGGCCTCAAAACAAGTATTTCTGGGAAAATCTCCAGATCAATTATTGGTAGAATACAATGCTTTCTGTACTACTGGGTACCTGGTGGAGGAAGTAAACAAATGCAACAAGGGCGGTCAAGGTCAAGCTGCCTCGCATGACTGTTTTGTACACTTGACAGCAATCACAGTGGCAAAACAAAAGGGGTTTTCGGGATTATTCGAGAAGTGTCCACTGGAGTCAATTTTGTTTTAGTGTGCGTGCCTGCGTGCGTGTCAACTGCGTGGTACGGACGTCGTGAGAGAACCGGGGCGTCCTGAAGGAAGATAGTGAAGCAGTTAATGAGAGTGTTGAGTGATCGTATCGTCAGAGTTAGTGTGTTAAGTATAGAGAAGGAAACATTTGTGAGTTGTAATATCGCGAAAAATCTAAGACTGTGCTAACGACGAAAAGAGAACTGTGTATTTGTGCAAAACATTTGGAGGAAAAGAAAACACGGAAAACGTAATTTGTCTGGACTTTTGTCATTTTGTCATACTGTCATACAGAAGTGGGATTTGTTAAGCTAAAGTTAGATATAGGAGATATACGTGATAGGAGTTGGTTGTGCTTTACCGTTATGAAGACCTTAGTTGCGATGTCAGTCTGATTCTAAAATGGACCATTCATCTGCGTTGAAATTTTGGTATAACATATTTTATAAAGTGCAATTGTGCATCATCTACCTACTGGGCACGGATAGAGCAAATAGAGTTAATAAACGCGCACATGGATTGTGCATAGTTGCGTGCCACTGACTGAGCTTACAGGTACCTTTAAGCCCCAGCAATTCAAGCTCGTAACAACGCCATTAAAATGATACTGATGGTATTTTAGCGTGTTAGTTGACCGTGTCAATGGGATTGCTAGAAAGTAAATTATGAAAGTAGTAAACGTTCTTGACGGTTGGGGAGAAACTGCCCATTGAAAATGCTCGTAGCAGTGCGTTTTTATTGATATAGCGCCCTACGCCCCAGCTGTACTGTTGCCACGGTTACGTGTATGTCTCGCATTCGGGAGGCCCCGGGTTCGAACCCCGGTGACCGCATATTCTGACCCATGTCTGTAGGCGAACGTTTGGGTGTTCTATCACGATCTGCATGTCAATTATTTCCTGTATCCATCATTTCCTTCATTGCCATAAGTTTTGGGGATGCAAGCCCAGCTGACGGTTTTCGGTGGGTTGTGGCTGGGCGGTGGATGTGCGCTCTGTAAAGGTTTCTTCCCTGGCGTCATTTTCCCAGTGTGGGCAACAATGGGGTGGCTACTGTGTGATTGAGCTTGGCCGGCGTCGGATGCGTTCGATCTAGAAAAGTTAGGAACCCCGTTTCTACTTAAGTGCAAATATTTTTTTTCTTAAAGTAATAAATATTAGGAAATGAATGCAAAATAATTTAAGTTTGTGTGCAAAACTTGAATACAAAATTTGGAACCGATACAATAGCTATAAGCGTTTATTGTTACCATATCAAGGAATGTGATAAAAATGAATCGATGATGTTTTCTCGGGCTAACAGCCAGGCCAAATTTGGGTAACTACCCAAGCTTTCAGTGACTAACCCTGGCGCCATCCTCAGGGGAACTGAATCTAGACTACTGATGTCGCGATATTTATACCTAGCTCGTGGCTGCCGCATTGAATTTTTCAATTTCTATTCTAACTTTCAACCAAGTTTTAAGTAAAATTTGACATTACTGGTTAAAGTTTCAGGTATATTATATATCTTATGTTACGAGCATGTCGTGCAAAAGTGAAAGAGTTTGTTTGTATACACGCCACAGGTGTGATTCACCCTCCGACTGAAAGAGGAGGTGGGGAATAGTAGCTAATTACGTAAGCGTCTCCAAAGAGACAAGTTTGGACATCGCTGGTTCGGAGTGTTGACGTATTTTCATTCTATCCTAGCTCTTCTTTGAATAAACACTCTTTAATAAAACGTTCTTCAGTCTGATTATAATAGCTTGATCATTACAATTTTAAACATAGTTTCGTGATAATTATTCCTAACGCCAGGTGCAGTGAATGCGTGCTTTTACGCCATACAGAATGTGAACTATATCCAGCATCGCCTCTGGTTGTGCGGAATTATTTTTACTAGAGTTAAAATTATAAAAAACACCACAGAAGTTTTGGTTTATGCTTATTATTTAAAATCAACCAGAATTGTAAGCTGTAGTAGAAGAAAGAGAAGAAAATAAATCACATATTGCAAAAATCCGTAGATTTGGGTCCCTTTATGTCTGCAATGAACAGCAAACTGAGTACTTGAAGCAACAAATCTTGCCTCAAGGATTCAGTGGAAACAAAACAATATTCTGTTTACATATACGAATATGCATACACATACTCACATAAGACATTTCCTTCTATAAACACCAAAGCTGTGTTTTATCGTCCCTCTCTACTAGTCTCATAGATCGCTTTCATTCGAAGTCTTTGTTGAGAATGCAACAGCAATCAGTTAACAGCTCTCCAGTCCAACATTTGTTGTCCTAATTATTAAGACCCTTTAATTTATACCTATAGGTTAATGGTATAAAATATTAATTTGTGCAAATCACTCCCATGTTGGTGCAAAAGTAAACGTTTCCATTATACGTTTGAATAATATGGATAATTTATCTAGTTTTCACTGTCACTTCGCTTGTGTGATCTAGATTTTTATTTTCACTTTACATTCTTGTCTGGCAAAGAGGTTTAATTTTTAAGCTCCAACGAGTTTTACCTGACCACTTCTATCAAATATTTTATCCTATATTACCGAGATATTACCGAGTTAAATATGGAAATGAATACTCTGGATTAAAGAATATAGCTGCTGGAGTACCTCAAGGAAGCGTCTTGGGGCCAATACTATACCGTATGTTTACTAGGGATATTCCTTAACAATGATGATACAATTATCGCTACCTTCGCTGACGACACAGGGATAGTGGCAGTGGAACATACAGTACAGGAATATACACAGAAATTACAGAAAACTGTCTACAAAGTTAGCGAGTGGACCAAGAAATTGCGTATAAAATTAAATGAATGTAAATCCGTACCTTACGAATAATAAAACTACCAATAAAACTACTACCAATAAAAATAAATAACCAAACTATTCCTCAAGCACATACAGTGAAGTACCTAGGAATGACACTAAACTCAAAATTAAATTGGAGAAACCATATAGATATTATAAACTTGACATATACAATAAGCTATTAATATACAAGCAGGTATTAAAGCCTGTCTGGACCAATGGGATACAGCTTTGGGGCTGTTCTAAATTGACCAATATAAAGCATATACACACATTTCAAAATAAAGTTTTAAGAACAATAGTTAATGCACCACGGTCTGTGTGCACTGATCACATACATAGAGATGTCAAGATCGACACTCTTACAGAAGAAACAAAAAAGACCGCAACGAAACATCGCTTAAGAGTGCAGCACCATGAAAACAAAGAGATGTTGAAAGTGCTTAAGTGTGAAGTTCCAAGATTGAAAAGAATAAAGCCAGATGACAGTGTGTGACCGCAAGAATTAGTGAAAACTTTGGGTGCCTTCAGTGGAAGACTCGCCTATACATTGTGAACTTATTTATAAAGGAAATATTAATAGGCAAGCTCTTGCTTAGTTGTAATTTAAAAAGAAAGAAAAAACTTCACATTCTTGGAGACGTAACCCCATCTTCCGGATGATTCACCCGCTGGGGTGTCGAGCACAAGTCCTCTCTAACCTCTTGCAGGAGCAGTTCTCCCATCAAGAGTACAGCACTTTTATCTTACTCATCAACTCAATAACTGGCTCACTCGCAAACACGTTCTCTTATATAGCCACTGGAAATTTCCACACAGCGTTCTAGAACGTTCGAAAGCCTGGGAGAAGGGAATTATCTAGAAGATTCTAGTTCTTTCTTTTCCATCTCAACGCCAGCCAATTGATGGTTTCTTATATCGTCAAAAGAACCCTCCAACGCCCTCTGAAACGTATACTTATGTAACAACTCTGAAGCAGTGATGACCTTTATTATTTTTGGTTATTTTAAGATCAATAATACAATGAACCTTTGTTTTTGCTTCTGTTTTTTGCAACATAGCGAAACTTCCTTAAAATATACTTCTATCACGGTCACGCAATATAAGTTTTTGGGGAATAGCAGTGGTTCAATGTCTACTAATTATATACTTTGTCTCCACCGCAGTATCAAATAACAGCAATATTTTAAGTAAGCGTAATTTTATCTATTAATATGGTCTTTATGCTCCCTGTGCATTGCTGGAAATGCAAACAATATCTCCTAGATATTGTCTTCCTTTTTCTGCATAATCTCTTAAGACATAGCGGCAACCGCTTATCCTGTATAGAAGCTTGAGGCTTTCCTTGCAAGTCTTGTTTCAACATTAAATAGTTTCCTGGAATAAAGCACTTCGTTATAACTCTATACCAGGTTTACAAATATTAATAACCACCAGAATCTGCAGATCTCTCGTTATAATAATTGTGGAAATTCCTTGTTCCCTCGCCTCTCTCTTGCTGTTTGTTTTTTTCCTGCTCTCCTTTTCTCCCTACATTCGCCCTCTTTGTTGTAATCTATCTCTCGTGCATTCTCTAGGGCACATTGGTCTCAATGGTGTTTTGAAACCCGACGCGTCACCCGAGGTAAAAGGTAGTGATAGATAGAGTTAAGTGTTTCTTTTATGCTTAATATACCAGGTGGCCTAACTCGTCGGTGTTTGGCGTAAGTAGGTATCCCTTCGTGCGGTAAAACAGCTGCAGAACGCAACGGGACAATTCCCATGAAGCGGACACCATTGACAGGAGCAACTTACTATTGCTTATCAGCAAAGACGAGCGATGAGAGGCAGCTTCCAGGCTTGAACTACTGTGTGTAGTCCGTGATAATACACAATAATAGTATAAACAACCGAAAAAGACCTTTTGTTTTCTACTTTACTTACGGGGTCATTATTTTCCAGGGAATAAACTCGCTCCTGCATATGCTGCTACATTGCGGATTGCAGAAGTTCATGCAAACATGTTTCATTGACATTTGCTCATTTCCCATTAGTGTTATTGTTGTTATTGTCATTGTTATTATTACTATTATTACTATGATAATTACTGTTATCATTATCATTATTATCATTATTATTTTTATTATTATTACTGTCATCATTATTATTATTATCATCATCATTATCATTATCATTATCATTATCATTATTACTATTAATAGTGTTATTGTTATTCTTATTATTAATAGTGTTATTGTTGTTGTTATTATTATTGTTATTATTATCATTATTATTATTATTATTATTATTATTATTATTATTATTATTATTATTATTATTATTATTATTATTATTATTATTATTATTATTATTATTATTATTATTATTATTATTATTATTACTATTATTACTATTATTATTATTACTATTATTATTACTATTACTATTATTATTACTATTATTACTATTACTATTGTTGTTGTTGATGTTGTGGTTGTTACTATTTTTATTATCACTTTTAGTAGTATTATTTGTAGTTTGAGCTGTTGCTTACAGAAATAAATGGTTTAAGAATGTCCGTATAGGTATACTTTTGTTTTGTAATTTTTTCATAACAGAATACTTCAAACTTTTATCTTCCTACTACATTGTAGACCCCAAATTGCAGTGAAGTCTGCATTTGCCACAAGTTGGACTCATTTTAGTCTTTATTTTGAAAAATATTTGAAGTTAAATATGTTTTATTATATTAGCGGAATACTAAGTGCGATTCGGGTATAAAAATAAAGTCACATTTTAGAGAGGATTGACTATCAGACTACTGATACTGCATAGAATGTTGAGAACAAACAATATTTATAACAGTAAAATTAATATCACAAGGACAAAGGAAGTCTAAAAATGTTGAATATGTCAATATTTTATTTGAACCGTGCTTAAACAACATTAATCGTGGGAGCGTCACCCATAGCCACAAATGGAATGTTTCCCATGCCAAAGCGAATTTGTTGACCCGCGTAAATGACGTTAGAATGCGCAACTGCAAATTCCAGTGTCACAGTGTGGCGTACTAAATAATCCAACACGTTTACCTATGTGTGTGTGTCACTTCCCCAAAAGAAATTAGCTAATGTAGGCTCTCTGGGAGAAAACATCTCCAACGTGTATTTAACCGTTTTACAGTGATGCGCATTACAGTCTCTGGAAGAGAGCAGGACCATAAATTGTGGTATCCTGTAGCTCTACCGCCTTCTGGTTCTGTAAAGACTACCATTTCCCATTTTTTTATTTATTTTTTAGCATTCGCATGAAAACATCCAATACAAAGGAGGGTGGCTAGTTTTAATCCCAGCAATCTTCATGTCCCTGATTTTGAACAGGAAGCCCAGAAATGTTACGCTAGTTTTCCTATATTTTGAAACCCTTATTTAGTTTCCAACAACTATTTCGGCCAATAGAAGTACATTTTCTGATCCTTGTTGTAAGAACCTTGGAGATTGCTGAGTTTCACATAGCAAAACTGGAGAAACTATTGAACTCGAGTTTCACTGGTAATTGTTTTACAGACAAAGCCAAACTTCATTTAATATAATGGACGCTCCCTTTAAAATATGGTTGTCCACCACTTCCTAGCCATTATTGCTTGGTTGGGAGATTTCCACATTCGAAACTGCTAAATAGTGGACGTTGCAAGGTATGACGTTCACAACTCATTTTTACTTTCTCTACTACGTATAGTACGCAGAGGAACTATTGCATTGCACCCAAAAATTCAATGTCGAGATTTCACCTGAAATATGTTTTGAGGCCCCTAAATAAAAGAAAAGCATTTTTAGGAAAAGGTGAGCCGGCGCGTGTCTGTGTGTGTTTGTGTGTGTTTGTGTGTGTGTGTATGTGTGTGTGTGTGTGTGTGTGTGTGTGTGTGTGTGTCTGTCTGTCTGTCTGTCAGTCTGTGGACAGCATAACTCAAAAACGAAAGTTCGGTTAAAAACGAATCTTGGTATTCGGTTATCGTCGTTCAAGGTACGATATAAAAATTTTGAAGATAACTCCTCTAGCTTAACTACCTTTACCTGGAAAACTTTTTCGAAAATTTAGTTTTTCTGGAATATAGTCCTAACAAATTTGATTAAAATGACATGTTTGAGATATTCTTTATGACAAATGAGATGTATATTTTGAATTTTCTGACTGTAGCCCACATAGTCCTATTTACTCTGGATGAGTTTTGAATAAATCCTAAACTGTAAGAGATAGACCAAATCTTACTATAGGTACAAAAATATAGATCTCGCTAAAACACAACCTATGTCCAAATATTTTAATATTGAACCAACCATTTCGGAGATATTCCTTGTTATTTGTGTCACTTTCGGAAAACTTAAAACTTTCGTCAAACGCAGCATTATTATTCATTTTTTATGTATTAGTCGTGCAAAGAGAACGGAATATCAAAGCTCTAAAAGATTTGACTATCGCTCAAAGCCTACTGTATTCCCATATTCCCCTTGTATCTACCAGGAAATAAGCAATAAGATAATTTCTGCCACTGTTTATCTCAACTAACAGGAAGAAGATATAGGAATTTCTTTGTAAGAATGGTTAGTACAAGAGTAGAGAAAGTCGTGTGAGTGCAACACATCAGATTTTTATATATATAGAAATAACATGGATTTTCCATGTTTGAAGGGAAGTACTTTTTTGATATTGTGACAAATGACCAAGTTCAACTACTTTGTCTGTCGCCTTATTTTAGTTCTGAAACGAACTGTACATATGGTGTGCGGCTGAGGGGGGCATTGTAGTCGGCCAGGCGGACCTGCCTGGTGGCTGGCACTCTTTGGTGGCCCGGAATCTCAGTAGGGATGAAGAACTTGCCTGCGCATGTTAGGGACCTAACGTAGTTGTGATGCGTTTTGGCCCCCTATAGGGTACCTTCATCTCATATGCATCCTCCGGAGGTCTTACGCACAATAAGTCACTGGCTGACGTGCCGGAATACCTACCATCATAGACAGGCCATAGTCGATAGACACTGATGAGACCTGCAATAAAATTACTTTTGGAAAGGAAAGGCTCCGGGTTCAAGGACACACATCTGTGTAAAAAAGGCTAAACGTTTCAAAAAGTGGCAAAGATGCATTTTTGTTTTATCGAATAGTATAAACTTGCTGCTTCATTTTCATATGCTTTTTACAGCCGTACGAGCATTTTACCTTTGTGACAAGGCCGTTTAACTGATTGCCTGTAAGTGGCCATGTCCATTTAAATCAATACAGCTTCATTATCCTTGCTACAACTTCAAACTTAGCTATCTAATTTTTTATTTTTAGCACTGTTTGCTATTTACGATGCTCCACATGATGCAGTTTTCAGGGCATATGCATGAAATTTGGTGTACTCTCTGTGAAATTGTATTAGAAGGAAATGGTGGGATAATTTTTTCATAACATGAATAACTTCTGAGTAATTAAATATTAAATTTTAAATTTCGAAATTTAAATGAAAAGAACAATGAATTTAAACTTTAAAATTTATTGTTATCCAAACTAATAACAAAATTAAAAGTTATTTCATCAATTTGCTAATATTCTGTTAAAGAACATAAATAAAAATAATTACGTTTTTAAAATCAAAGTTGCATCATTGGTAACCATGGACATTAATATCTTAGCAACTAATTTGACTAAATGTATCATATTTGGCTGGTTTACTCTTCACTATACAGTAATATTTGTGTAAAAATTCCAAATCAATCCAATCCTTATGTCTAGAGTACTTCCAAGGCATTTGCCAGTTTTGAGCCCTGAGGAAAAACTGAAAAAATGCAGAAAAGGAGAATGGTGCTGGCAGGGTTTGAATCGCTGACCTCCCATTCACGTCGTATCCTCTACAGGGCAATCCTGCTGTAAACTGTGTGTCTGCATAAACACTTAAAATTTATTCATCTAATACATATTACATAAAAATGATATATTACTTTGGAGTAGCAGTTCTGCCTCGCTGGCAATTGGCTCACCTCCTGTTTTGCAATCGCCGATTTCTGATAGTCTTTACTAGTTTAAATTTCTCTCTCTAATAATAATAATAATAATAATAATAATAATAATAATAATAATAATAATAATAATAATAATAATAATAATAATAATAATAATAATAATAATAATAATAATAATAATAATAATAATAATAATAATAATAATAATAATAACAATAACAATAACAATAACAACAACAACAACCACAACCACAACCATAATGATCATAATGCTCACAATGCTCACAATGCTCACAATGCTCACAATGCTCACAATGCTCACAATGCTCACAATGCTCACAATGCTCACAATGCTCACAATGCTCACAATGCTCACAATGCTCACAATGCTCACAATGCTCACAATGCTCACAATGCTCACAATGCTCACAATGCTCACAATGCTCACAATGCTCACAATGCTCACAATGCTCACAATGCTCACAATGCTCACAATGCTCACAATGCTCACAATGCTCACAATGCTCACAATGCTCACAATGCTCACAATGCTCACAATGCTCACAATGCTCACAATGCTCACAATGCTCACAATGCTCACAATGCTCACAATGCTCACAATGCTCACAATGCTCACAATGCTCACAATGCTCACAATGCTCACAATGCTCACAATGCTCACAATGCCCACAATGCCCATAATGCCCATAATGCCCATAATGCCCATACCCATACCCTCATACTCATACTCATACTCATACTCATACTCATACTCATACTCATACTCATACTCATACTCATACTCATACTCATACTCATACTCATACTCATACTCATACTCATACTCATACTCATACTCATACTCATACTCATACTCATACTCATACTCATACTCATACTCATCCTCATAATAATAATACAATTTGATGCTGGATATGTAACCTATGTTCCCATACGTGTGTGTTATGATTACGCAAGGGATTTAGTTAAAATAACACTGCAGCTTAAAATGTGTGGATAATACTCCAAACCGCTAACAAATTATTTGCAAGCATGCGGACAAAGCAACTCTTTTCCTCTCCTTTTGCTGGTTAATTAAACCAAAGTGTAGTTAATATAAATAACGACACCCTGACCATGTTTGCGATGTCTTTGTTCTCGCTTTCAATTATCTTTACAGATGAGTGAAATAACTCAGTTCAATTTAAAGCTCTAACGTTTAAAGCCTGTTGTTGGTTGACAGAATATTGAAGTAATTACGCTTACTCTCCCCTATTGTTTTACAATGGGGATTACTTGAAGCAGTGTGAGCGGAATATTAGCTTTGTCCCAAGCCCACCAGGACACAGATATTTGCACATCCCGGAGGATTCTTCAGAGTATAAAAGCTACCTTTTATTCTGTGTGCACATAATGGGGCCAAGCGGACTCATTGTTCATTAATTCAAAGGTTCATGGCCAAATATTTCACCAAACGAACTCCCCCTGTCCAGGTAATTGATAAAGGAAGAAAGGAAGGGGAAGCACGCAAAGAAGTAGGAGAGGTAACGGGTTACGTTACCTGACATAAAAAAGAAAGAAAGTAAGAAAAGGGTAGAAGGACATCTGCAGGAGATCTGATGTACATTTTCTTAATGAAGAAATGTGTTAATGAAGGATTTTACTCTACAGACCATATTCAAGAGCTTCCACTTTTCCTACGGCGCTGTAGAACAAATCCAGAAACACTCTCGGTATTTGAGGATTCTCTCTGAGGGAGAAATCAGAATGCCAGGTTTAGGAACTCGGGCGTGGCTTAAACAAGCATATTCCCTGTAAACAATAATACCTGGGTTCCAAGGGAGACAGATCCCATATATTTACATTGATGTTTAAAGCAGTGATGTTGGGCAGATCATTTTTTTTTTTCTTTTTCAGAAGTGAATTTTAGCAATAAAGGCTGAGAGGCAGGGGAGAGACATTCCACGCAGTGTAACCTTAATTTTGTAATCGTTGTTCTGCTGGTCATGTTGCCAATTTACCTCCAATATTAGTCGTACTGAGTTTACTCGCTGCTAATTTCTCTCAATTTCAATTGCAAAGTCGTACTTGCCACTAGTCTTATGTCGGAAGTACTAGTGAAAGTAATATAGAAGCAGATAATCCTCCACCTAGGAGTGTTGTGAAATCTGCAATGATATTGTGTTGCAGAACAAAGTGACAGTTCTATGTGGGAAGTAATGGTAAAAGTAATGTAGAAGCAGATATTCCTCCACCTAGGAGTGTTGTGAAATCTGCTATGATATTGTGTTGCAGAACAAAGGGGTTCAGAGTCACAGTTCTATGTGGAAGTAATGGTAACAGTAATGTAGAAGCAGATAATCCTCCACCTAGGAGTGATATTGTGTGGCAGAACAAAGTGACAGTTCTATGTGGGAAGTAATGGTAAAAGTAATGTAGAAGTAGATAATCCTCCACCTAGGAGTGTTGTGAAATCTGCTATGATATTGTGTTGCAGAACAAAGTGACAGTTCTATGTGGGAAGTAATGGTAAAAGTAATATAGAAGCAGATAATCCTCCACCTAGGAGTGTTGTGAGATCTGCTATGATATTGTGTTGCAGAACAAAGTGACAGTTCTATGTGGGAAGTAATGGTAAAAGTAATATAGAAGCAGATAATCCTCCACCTAGGAGTGCTGTGAAATCTGCTATGATATTGTGTTGCAGAACAAAGTGACAGTTCTATGTGGGAAGTAATGGTAAAAGTAATGCAGAAGCAGATAATCCTCCACCTAGGAGTGTTGTGAAATCTGCTATGATATTGTGTTGCAGAACAAAGGGGTTCAGAGTGACAGTTCTATGTGGGAAGTAATGGTAAAAGTAATGCAGAAGCAGATAATCCTCCACCTAGGAGTGTTGTGAAATCTGCTATGATATTGTGTTGCAGAACAAAGGGGTTCAGAGTGACAGTTCTATGTGGGAAGTAATGGTAAAAGTAATGCAGAAGCAGATAATGCTCCACCTAGGAGTGTTGTGAAATCTGCTATGATATTGTGTTGCAGAACAAAGGGGTTCAGAGTGACAGTTCTATGTGGGAAGTAATGGTAAAAGTAATGTAGAAGCAGATAATCCTCCACCTAGGAGTGTTGTGAAATCTGCTATTATATTGTGTTGCAGAACAAAGGGGTTCAGAGTGACAGTTCTATGTGGAAGTAATGGCAAAAGTAATGTAGAAGCAGATAATCCTCCACCTAGGAGTGTTGTGAAATCCGCTATGACATTGTGTTGCAGAACAAAGTGACAGTTCTATGTGGGAAGAAATGGTAAAAGTAATGTAGAAGCTGATAATCCTCCATATACGAGTGCTGTGAAATCTGCTATGATATTGTGTTGCAGAACAAAGTGACAGTTCTATGTGGGAAGAAATGGTAAAAGTAATGTAGAAGCAGATAATCCTCCATCTACGAGTGCTGTGAAATCTGCTATGATATTGTGTTGCAGAACAAAGGGGTTCAGAGTGACAGTTCTATGTGGGAAGTAATGGTAACAGTAATGTAGAAGCAGATAATCCTCCACCTAGGAATGCTGTGAAATCTGCTATGATATTGTGTTGCAGAACAAAGGGGTTCAGAGTGACAGTTCTATGTGGGAAGTAATGCTAAAAGTAATGTAGAAGCTGATAATCCTCCACCTAGGAGTGTTGTGAAATCTGCTATGATATTGTGTTGCAGAACAAAGTGACAGTTCTCTGTGGGAAGTAATGGTAAAAGTAATGTAGAAGCAGTTAATCCTCCACCTAGGAGTGCTGTGAAATCTGCTATGATATTGTGTTGCAGAACAAAGGGATTCAAAGTGACGGTTCTAAATGTAAAACAGATCTTTAAAGGATAATTGAATCAAACAAGTCTATAGAGGCACTTAAATCTATTACTATTTCTTTCATTATCTGTATTTGCAGGAGCAATTACTATATTATTAATTGACCGAAATGGAATGAGAGGGAATGAGAAGTTGTTAGACTGAGTTCCTCCTCAATTATTATAACGTTATTATTCATTATTTTGGTTATATTGGGCAACACTGTGGTTTACTTGCCCCCATACATGTGTGATCTGAATTCCATAGGACCAGTTTGGACCATGGTAAAATGGATACTTGAAGAAATGCAACAGCTGACTTAATCTTACAGGAATTTCACGATTTAACGCTCGATGATATATCACTTAAGAGTAAAACACATTGGTAGTGTTTTTTAAAAATATAGAAAAGGAAGAAAACGCTCAGAGGGAAAAAGACGGAGTAATTGAAAACATTGTCTACGCTTTATAAGCTAAATATGCTGCATGAACTGAAAATAACATTTAAATTGTGGTACTTTGAGCGATTTGTTTGCTTTAATCTGGCATGAATACACATTCCAAGTATGGCAACATTATCGTAAACAGGATTAGAAGCAGAACTGCCACTCGCAATATCACTGTTTGTCGGGAATTGTTTACTGATTAGTGGCTGGCTGCATTCCTGCCAGGGACCTCCAGCTGGTGGACAAACTGTGTTCGAACATGTGATGGTGATGTTGTTGTTGTTGTTGATGATGATGATGATGATGATGATGATGATGATGAAGTTTTTGTCCAGCACTTAATTCATGCATCCAAGCAGTGGATCCAACCTCGACACAGAACCAGAAATGAACTATGTATATTGTTCTTAGTAACCGTGCCCTTCTGGCGGCGTCATGGCCGAGCAGTTAGACCATTCGCCTATCATCTAGGCGGCCGGGTTTGATCCCATGTGGACGAAGGGGTGTCAGGGCTGGTTTTCTCCGGGTTCTCCGGTTTTCCCCCTACTCGTTCCACCAATTGCTCCATTATTACCTTTCCAATCATCGATTTCGCCTTCACTTGATATCATCTTCCTAACTACCACATCTGGTGCTTGTCTGAACACTCTGTCCGGTTCATAGGTTCCTCTGCTCCTCGACAGGCGTCTGACTCTGGGCACTGGCTTGCAACTCCTAGGGTGGGGTAAGGCCAACATAAGGGGAGGGTATTCCGGTAAAAGAAAGAAACCCTGACCCTACAGGAGACTTGTGACCTTTGCTCATCTTAAGTTGTTGACTAATTTGCAACTATTTCTTGCGAACATTCACCTAAATGTAAAGCATATACAAATTATGAGTGCATTGTTGTCTTGAGTATTAGCCATGACGTTTGTCTTCGGCTAGAATTACGTTTCCAATTGTTATAACATTATTTCCAACTGTTATCAGATTGCTTCTCAGTGGACGGAAAGCATATACTCTGCCAGTTTTTTAGTGTTTGATATGATCTTATCGGCTTCTAGAATTTCAACTACAGGGGCTGCATAATTCCAAGAGTTGATTTATTCAGACACTGGACGCAAAATAATATGCTTGAAATTCAAATATTCAGAACGTATACGTCCTTTCCCAAGCGTAACACGATAAGATTAGCACTTCTACCACTTCATTCCAAAATGCTGAATACATTTTTAGCTTGTATTTTTAGAAACATGGGTTATGTTGAACCATGATGGATAAAATAAGATAATTTTGATAATTTGGTAATTTGGCTCCCTTTATTTTTTAGGTAGCAGCATCTCCGTCCAGCACATCCGCTCCCCTTTTGCTACTCGGGCACTAGAACCCGGCCACATAATTAGCGAAAAGAGCAGAGAGCCAAATCAGGATTTAATTTTGTGTGGCAGCGACGCCCTTTCATCCCCCCCCCCCCCCCCATTCTTCCTCTCCCTTTTCTCGCATCCGTGGCCCTGGCTCGCTACGTTGGTCCGCGGATGTGCATGATAAATTAGACTTTTCGTAGGGGGAAAAAATATAAGAAAGGTTTTTAGTCTCCAGTTACTTGTAGACAACATCTGAGTGGAAAGTGTAAAAACATATTAAGCTGAGAATCTCCAAAAGCGGAAATTCAGAGGTGACCTTAATGACTTGGGCATTTAGTTATCTGACTTTCCAACTTTTATCGTGTGTAGGAAAACCTGAAAGGTGGAAATAAATGCAGAAAGTGGTGTAAAATACTGGAAGCCTGCTTAAATAATTGAGAAGTCAACATAATTCTGATATGTGGCAGCAAGAGCTGAAAAGCAGCTTTGCATCAAGGTTCACAACCTTTTACTACAAAGTGCGACCCAGCTATCTAAAGTCAATGTAAGAGTTATAAGTTATATAACTGGACATGAAACATTCAGTAAACATCTGCAGACAATGGAACTGTACTAAATGGAACTCATTTGTTTAAAAGCCAATGAAACGGCAAAACATCCTGTATCAAGGGTACACCGAAGTGAAAAAGGCGATTTTTTAAAGTATTAAAGCTGAAGACTTTATTTTTTGCACAGGCATTACTAGCAAACAAAGAAATGTGTGCACCTGGGATTGTTCATAAAATTAAATGTTAGTGACTGGGGAAAGTTATGCGAATGCGATTCTTACGTCAAATTTAACCCTTCTTTCTGTCTGATTAAATTCTATGATATTTATCGGTAATATGGGTCACATACACATCTGTCTAGAATAGCTTGTAGTTTACAGAAGTAATACTAATATTTTTGGATGACGCATAAAAAATTATTGGGCACGTCTACCAGTGCTCCTCGGCCTCCAATTGGCCAATAATATTCTAGCCTTCCAGCGATGCTTGTAAAAACCAGTCCTCACCAAGATATTATAAAATACATCAAGCAAAATTAAAATTGTGTGGAAAATGCGTGGCCTAATAACCCAAACACCAAATTACATGAAATTCGAAAGACATTAGTGAAAGCGTATCCACACGCAGACTTCAAATGCCGGCACCAAGTTGCTATCATGAGAATGAGAATTGGCCACAGCAGCATCACTCAATCCTTCCTACTCTCCAAGAAACCAGCTCCGGAATGTAATGCTGCTGTTACCATCAAACATACCCTCATTGATTGTCCTCAGCATGTAAACTGAAGGACAACATACAAAATAACAACAAACATTTCAGAAGTCCTTAATGATACAAGAAATGCTACAAACATAACAAAATTTGCAGAAAAATATCCACAATAAATCAATTGTAAAAAGTGCAACATTGTAGTTCTAACCAGTTGTAAAATTTAGATATATAACACATATTTTGTAAATTTACTACCTGTTGTTCATGTATCACATGTAATGTTATCTTTGAAGCCGTGATAAGACCAATAGTCAAAGCGACTATAAATACAGATTTAATAAACAAAATAGATGTAAGCTGTATTATAATAAAACAGCTGCACTAACAATCACTTCAGATGTTAGAGAATGTTATTAAACACTTCTGAAGGACCTCGTTGACTTTAAAAGAAGTGCATTCTTTAATTTAGGGCTGCGTTATATTAAAAAGTCTGGATTAAATAGATCATAAGTCACATAGGTCGAATATGCCTGGACTTTACATTAAATGTAATATTTATTAGTTAACAAGAATATTTATCAGTTCTGTAAGTCAGGTATATTAGAGGAAACCAGCAAGGCCAGTAAAATATATGCCCAGAGAAGTAATAGTTACAAAGCTTCACAAACCGCTGCTTTATCACTATTGCATGAGGTTCAACAGAAGGTATTTAAAGTTAGTTTAAAGGCTTCTAAATGATAATTTCGAGAGATAAAGACAGTTTATCTTGGTAGAAGTAGAAAAACAAAAGAAGAAGCGTTGCTTTGTCCAAGTAAATGACACACACGACGTTAAGTAGTCACTATATACTCGGAATAAAGCTACTATCGCTCCGTTTCAGTTTTAATTTCCTTTTCTTTGCTTCTTTTTCATCTAAAGATCAACCTCCAATATCACAATGTTAGCCAAGAAACCGTGAAGAGAAGGGTAATGCGGAAGGAAGGAAGGAAGGATTCGAATTGTCCCCGCTATTGGCCTTGGTTTAACTGAGCCACGGTGCCCAAATTTGCTATTCATGAGGATTCCACTGTACCACTATTATTTTCCTGTGGGCTATATCCCTAACTCACTCATTATGCAAACCTAAATGGGAGAGTGACTGTAACAGCGTAATGCAATATCAACACGGATCTCCTTCAGACGAACTCTGTAGGACTTCACTTCTGCATGTTGAAATATTGACGAAAAAGAAAGGTAGTATTTTATAGTTGAGGTTACAAAGGATGTAAGAAGTAGAAATATACTCAACTTATGAGCGGATAAATATAGTGGCACAGATAATGACTATTGCTAAAGCAAGACCAAATAGCGAAAATGGACGAAAATTACAGTTTTATTTGCAGACTTATACACTGAATTTACCTCTTTTATATACAGGATGTTTCAAAAGGTTGCCGAAAAACTCAAGGAACAGAAAGAGTAGGCAGAATAGAGTAACTTTTGACTAGGAACCCATTTTCCCAAATACGATCCCGAGTCAGTACCAATGATAATACTATTAAGTTGTAATACAACATTTGAATGGGCCAAGATACCTGATCTTCTTGCAACAAGTTCTTCCGGAGTTGTTAGAAGATGTACCACTTGCTGTACGCCAGCAAGCATGGATGCAACTGGATGGAGCGCCACCACATTTTAATGTCAAGCTGTGCTGGTTCCTGGATCGCAAACATCCTGAACGTTGGATGGGAAGACGAGGACCACTTGCATGGCCATCCCGTTCCCTGGACTTAACGCCGACTGATTATTTCTTTTGTGAGCATATCAAAGCTGTGGTGTATCAGACACCAGTGGACGATCCAGAAACACTACTAGCCAGAATAGTTGTGGCATCTGGCGAACTTTTGCACATGCCTGGAGTATTTGAGGGAGTGTGCCAAGAGAAGTGCGATCAGAAGTGAGCTTATAGTTGCGGTATTGGTTTGTTTACTTTGTAAATTGGTCATAATGAGTAGAAAACGAAAGTTTTCACCCAGTGAAGAGAAATTAATTATTAATTATATTCGCCAGAACGAATTTATGTGAAGCCTGCAGCATGTGGAGTATATTAATGTAGAGAAAAACAGAGACTTTGGAATGAGTAGAGGAATTAGGAAATCTGGATAACCTTTACTAATTTTTAGTTCGTTTCTGCTCCGAAAAAGGCGTGCAAAGATTCTGTAATAAATGCAGCACAAGAGAGTAGACTTGGTGGGTATAACCTCGTCATGTATGTAGGTGGTAAGATAACCACACTTGATCGTTTGGTTAAGATTGCATATTCGTCAGAAATACTTTACCTGGGAGTTGTGAAGATCCCGAGTGTGAATTATTGTCATTTATGTGTATTACTACAAGTTGTGCAACAAACGAATGCGGTATAATGCTACATGTTCGCAACGAACGATGGTGTACCAATACAAATATAGACATCTGTTATAATATGAAACACACTAGGTTATGTCATTAAATTCTGGAACTGATTGGAGTTCGTTTATCTGTATCTAGACGTAGTAATATTAAGATTGGATTTAATTTTGGTGTTCATCTGAAGTACTCCACAAACTAGAGCCATTGTCCTTGAGGTGTCTCATAACCAAAATCTCATAGGCACCTTCTGAACTACAATTAGAATACAGGGGATGTACCTCAGAGCGTTTTCCACAACTTTGCTCATTACCATCATTATCTGTTAATTCATTGACCAAAATAAACTACAAAGTATCTAATTCCAACTCACTTTTTTCACTGCCTTGCAGCTTTCCCAACCACACTTCAGCCATTTTACTTAATAGCATGATATGTTTAGCTCAGTTTACTAGGAAACCATAATTGAGAACTGAACTGGAAGGATCTTAACTTTTCAGTTCCTGTTTTAGGTTAAGTTCAGTTCGGTTCTCAGATTGGAGGACAAAAAGGCTTCAGACTTCGTGTCTTAATATTAGAAGCTTTTATAAGAATGAATTTATTGCATCTTCACTGCGTTATAAGGTAAGGCAATACATGTCACCTAATTGTTGCACAATATGTAAAGGAACAAACGATTGCTATTGACATAGGGTATAGCCTTTGTTCAAACTGTCGCGATGAACAGAATATTGAAGGGAACGTACCTTAAACCCTTCCTCGTTCCATAAATGTATGGGAAAATTATTTAACTTGCCAAGTATGTGTGATAGCTTGTAATAACGGTTTACAGAGCGTTTTAATGACTGGTCTGGAACATAATACCTCAGTAGTGCATTTTCAGCCTAACAAATGACTGAAGTTGTGAGACTTGTGTCACACTGGTCTAGTTAAGTGCTAGATGGTGTTTTTGCGTGTCTACATAAATGTTCGTGTACTTTAAAGGTTTCGTGTTCTTAATCTACTTACTTTTATTTGCACGTTTGATTGCGTAAAGCATGTCGCCACTACAGCATAAAGTAAAAGTTGTATTCACAAACACAGTAGGATTTCATCGTCCTAGGAATATTAATGATCTTTCGGTGTCACAGCCAATAAGACAGTGTTGGTCACATTTTGGCCCATTGAAAAGGTGTAAATGCTTGCCTTTTTTACTTTGTCTACTACATATAGTAAGTAGAGCAATTATTTTATTCCACCCAAAAATTCGATCTAGAGATTTCACCGAAAATATGTTTTGCGGCCCCCTGGATCCAAAAAGAGAACTATCTTTAGAAACAGGTCCATGTATGTGTCTGTGTGTGTCAGTGTGCAATCTTTTAAGGCTACGAACGAAAATTTTGAAGAAAGTTCGTCCACCCTGAACCACCCTTCACCTGGACAATTTTTTAGAAATTTTGTTCTTTCGAAAATGGCTAACAGTTTTTATTAAAATGTTTGAGATATTTTTATGACAAATGAAACTTACATTTTGAATTTTCTGGGAATAGCCCATGAAATCCTGTTTACTCTGGATGACTTTTGCATAACTGGTAAACCGTAAGAGATAGACCAAACCTTACTAGTAAATAAAAATGTAGAATGAACCATTTCGGATATATTCCTTGTTATTTGTGTGAATTTTGGAAAACCTAAAAGTTTTGTCAAATGGAAGTTCGTGGTTCATTTTTCATATGTTAACCGTGCAGAGATAACGGAATCTCAAAGCTTTAAAAGATTTGACTATCGCTCAAGGCCTACTGCATTCCCAAATTCCCCTTGTACCTACAAGGAAATAGGCAATAAGATAAGATAACAATACGATGCTTACACTTAGTTCTATGTTATTTATTTTTATATGTTACTTTGAGACACTCCAAATAAATAAGTAAATAAATAAATAGATAAATAGATGAATGAATGAATGAATGAATGAATGAAATGAATGAATGAATGAATGACCACTCAATTAACGTAATGCCAATATTATGTGAGCTAAAACGCTATAGAAAACAGATACACCGGATCTGGTTATGCTGGTCGCGGTTTGGATACGGAAGAATTGAGGAGGTTGCGCTTGGGTGATGCCGAAGCCATTCCCCACCTTCCCTTCTTTCTGTTGTCGGGTATGGCAAGCAACGTCAGCTCTATCACCTGTTGTTACACTAAATGAAATATTTGTTGTAATTGTTTGTTATTTATTATGTAATTATCATCACTCTCTCGGGACCGCATGGCACCAACCCACGGTTGTTTGTTGTTTACAGATACTCGAACGCCACGAATTTTTAATTATTCGTTTGCTCCAACCTGACATCGCAAAATGTGTGCAACGGGAAAGCTATGTTCCCAAGCCTTCCGGAGACCTCGTGAGTGAATTGACTTAAAATTTGCAGCTCCCGATAGGTTACAATTTATGTACTGGCATACCAACATGCACATAGAAACATTTGCAAAGCCAAACATATCCTGACTCGTTCATCACTTTGTTCAAGCACAGGCAAGCAGATTACTGCCAAACTTAATCCAGTCTGCAATAACACTTGATTCTTCTGGTGTGACTTATATCAATTACATTGTCACTTAATTTAATTAATGTAAGCTAGGTAAGTCTTTACCCTCACTTCGATTCTGGTTTCTCGTCGCGGTGAAAAGAATTGAGCAAGATGAATCTCCAAGAAGAATCTCCTTATTTGTCCGCTTCATTACTGGAGTGTTGAACGCAAGACCTCTCTAATCGCTCGCAGTGATAGCTCTAACTGAAGCGAGAACAACAACAGTTTATGTTGCACCAACAACACGAACTAGCCCCTTCGTGAGCACGCTCGCTTATATATAACTTCCAAAACGTTTGCGGGAGGTGGTGTCAAAAGAAGCATCCAAAATTACTTGGTCCCGTCTCGAAGGGGTTCCTGCTATTTATCGGAAAGAGCGACCCGCACTCCCCCCCCTCCCTCTCCCTCTTCATCTAGCGTGCGTCGAGAAACGTATTATCACACAGGGCTAGGCGTAGCAGAATTCTTCGGAAATGTGATATACGACATTTTTATATAAGTGCCATTGCCGTGGTTATAATCACCCATGCTTTGTTTTTCCCTATGTTCATTGAATCGCAACATTTACATTTCACTAGATTTACTTTCTTGAATTTGGTCAGGCTATGCAATTTAATTAACTGTCGAAAGATAGTCATAGATATCCAAAATGCATTTGACAACCTAAGTAGGAATATTTATGAAAAGGCGAGTAGTACCGCAGCAGTTGATAACAATAGGGAGATGTTTATACACATATAACAAAATAATGATAGATACAGGCTAGAAGGGGAAAAGAAACACAGCAGAAAGAGATAAAGGTGTTACACAAGGATGCCCGTTGTCACCTGTATTGTTTAATTTACATACTGATGACGTAGTCAGAGAATGGTACAATAATTTACACACATTACAAAATAAATAATATTATTCTAGATGCAGTGTTATGTCTTAGTTCTTATAGGTAGCTTAGAGGTAAATTTTCATTAGGATGTATATAAATTCAACAAACTTAGTCAAAACTTCAAACCAATAACGAGGGAAAATAGTATTACAAGAAAAACTCTGAACAAACAATCTGTTAAAATCGCTTAGGGCTTAATGTGTCATATCTCAAAAATGAAGATACAAGAAATAAAATTAAGAGTTAGTCAGATGTGTGGTACCATAAAAGAAGCCTGAGAAATACAAGGCGAGAAAAAATATTACAATTTTATAAAGTAATGGTGGTCCCAAAACTACTATATGGATGCGAATGTTAGACAGTGACGAACGAAGAAGAAAGAAAAACTGAGGTGGCGGAGATGCGGTTTTAAGACATGTAGCCGATTATGCTTTAAGAGATAAAAGAAGTAGTGAAGAAATACTTAAGGGACACTGTGAGTGAAATTTTGGTCAAAATTGTCAAAAAGTCGAAAATTGTTTTTTTATCTTAAAATGTTCCTGGAACACCTGTGCATTTGGATCAGCTAACATTTTTCATATCCCCCACTCCATGTGGTCATTACGGCCCTTTCAAATAGCGCTCTTCCCTTAACGTACACAGGATGCTCCTATATAAAAGCCTGTTTTTCTCAAAACTACATTTCTGCACATTCCAAAGGAAGGTCGCGCCTGAGTTTTGCTTCAAATTCAATGAAAATTTCCAAAAGTTTTCATAAACAGCAGCTAAACAAAACTATGATTCAATATTGATGCTTTCATTAACATGAATTCTAAAAACATTTTTTTATTTGTATGAAAAAAATCAATAATTTTTAAGATTACATATTCTTTGTTATTAAAAAAAATATGTACAGCATAATCAGCAAACGTATTTGAAATATCTCTTCATACAATTGCTACCCATGTTTTATAGTATCAGTTCTGTCAATATAAATGAATTTTGAAAAGTTAATAGATGCGAACTCTATTTTGAAAATGTGCCTATTAAATTCATAAAATAATTTATATGTATATCATAAACGAATTATCCAATTTTAATGAAATTTTGTGTACCTCCTATTCTCATATAAATACACATACAGTAAAATTTTCAGAAAAATCTATCAAAAAATGTGGAACTTTCAAATTTCACTCCTAGTGTCCCTTAAACAGAAAACTTTCAGTGATATCGGAATAAATGGAGGGACCTGTAGGAAGGATGGAGAACTACCGCATTCCCAAATTGATTATGGCCTATAAACCTAAGAAATATAGATGGGCCGAGAACGCAGTGGTTTTGATATATGAGACTAGAAAAGCCTGAATGACTTAAATCCTGGTGATGATGACGATGATGATGACGACGATGCTGACAATGATGATAAATGGATGAATGAGCCGAATTAGACCGCTTCCCTACCTACAAACAATAATGTTACAATCTTGCCCGAAAATCTGAAAACGTACAGGTACAAATCCACAGTGTTATTTCTCTCATACAGGGCAGTAATGCAATTCTGGAAATGCAGCCAATGTCGGAAGCCAATATCTGCGCAGCAGTGGTAAGCTAAAAACGTTACAAGGCAAGAGCTTTCGTGTCTATTTACATATGCGTGTGTAGTAAAAATCAAATTTATCTGCCAAGAGCGGCCCTACCTGGCAATCAAAATCTGATTTTCTTAGAAACGCACGCGTTACGTACTGGGACTTGAGACAGATTAAAACGGGAAAGGGTGAACGAAGGAAGGGCTTTTAACTTTCCGTGCCGACTGCCGGAGGTCTTACACGACGATGAATGAAATGATTAATGAAGGTGCAAACGAGTTCCGAGTTCGCCGACACATTAAGTTAGGCACCATTACCAAGTGAAGCCCTTACCGCGACAAAACTGGGCTTCATGATGAAAATGCCTACTGACTGTCAGATATTTACCACGTGACAGTTGCAGCGGAGCGACTGAAATCAGCAAAAGCTTTTAATTTGCAATGCCTTTGCGGCTACTGCATAGCATTATTGTTTTGAATTAAAAGTAACTCGTTACTTGTCACTCTTTCCTTCTCAGTTCAGTTTTTCAATTGTTGAACTGTGTGCCGAGTGCGCTAGCAATCTGCAAAAAAATTGTAGAATAGAAGTCTTACCAAAATAAGTATTTTGGAGCATAGGAGAAAGAGTTCACTTAAGCGTTTGCTACTTTGCTACAAGTGTTAGCACCAAATTCGTCATGTTAGAACCTATGATTAGATATAGATAGACAAACAGACAGTTTGACAGTTAACTACACAGTTAGACAGTTACACAGACAGACAATCAGACAGTCAGATAATAATAATAATGATGATGATGATGATGATGATGATGATGGTGGTGGTGGTGGTGGCGGTGGCGGTGGCGGTGGCGGTGGCGGTGGCGGTGACGGTGACGGTGACGGTGACGGTGACGGTGACGGTGACGGTGACGGTGACGGTGACGGTGACGGTGACGGTGGCGGTGGCGATAATGTTATTGCTATTATTATCATTATCATCATCATAATCATCATCATCATTATTATTATTAAGATTATGATTATGATTATGCTCATGGACACTTCTAAACCCGATTTTTCTAATTCTTTAATAGCTTTGGGGAACAGTGTATAATTGTTGGATATGAACTGAAAATTTTCAGATAGTTCATGCGATATACTACACCTTGACCTTGTGTCTGCATACACTTGCAAGGCGATGTTTCACTAGTTCGCAGAGTACTACGTTATGCTGTTTTTGACTCTTGCTTCTAGTGGCAGTTGTTTGCACATTTGATGGCTTTGCTGTGCTTTGTGTCTAGCTAACCTGTATCGCATGCTGGCACGCATCCCTCCGGCCTTTATATAACATGTGCAGGATGTTGAACAGGAGGAATATAAATTTGGAGGGGGCAAATTTCAAACCATAATGAACGTCCTAAATCCCTAATAAAGAACTGATAGTTGTCTACCACATCAGAAAGGATGTATTGTTAAGCATGAATGCCCGCCTCGGTAGCGTGATTGCTAGCGTGTCTGCCCCACGTTCAAGAGATCGCGAGTTCGAATCTCGCTTACGGTAAGCTATCCGGGTAAGGTTTTTTACGAGGTTTTCCCTTCTCCTGAGAAGGGTAACTTAAATCTCCGTGGACCTCGGGCTCATTTGAGCATCATGTCACCCTTTTTATTCATTCACCGTCCGATATGACATTACATTGGGGACGTTAGTTTAAAAAAAATAGCTAAGTATAGGTGTAAAAGGTGCAAGAAACAAAACAGTTATGTTTGTGATGCTGTAAGCTCCAGAATTAAACTTGTCTATCACACGCCTGTTTTAGTGACTTAATGAGATCCAGAGAAACATCCTTTTAAAGATAACCGTGTTATGGGAACTCGTCCTAAAGGACTTCAGCAACCAGTACAGAAATTAAAAGAAATTAACTTATCCCAAGGAAAACAGTATATTCTTCTTGCTGTAATGTCCTTGACAAACCCTGCTGAGAAATTCTCTAAAATTAAGCAAATAGGACGAGGAAGGAAATGAGATACTTAAAAAAGGAGAGTTGGTTTTTGAGTGGATGCAACGAACGCAAAAGGAGTGAAAAGAACAGGTCACGGCAGGAGCTGTCACAAATTGCTGTAGTCTAGAGAATGGATAACAGGCGGAGGGAATAGGCTTTTACCATAATTTATGTCTAAACCTTCGTTACCAGCCTTTTCCTTCCCTCTTCCCCCTTGGTGAGAGTTATTGTCTTTTCAGTAATGGAGTTTCTCTTTCACA
Organism: Tenodera sinensis; assembly: GCA_030765045.1. Taxonomy (NCBI): domain Eukaryota; kingdom Metazoa; phylum Arthropoda; class Insecta; order Mantodea; family Mantidae; genus Tenodera; species Tenodera sinensis. The sequence continues at coordinate 21,266,941 of CM060964.1, forward strand.
GAGTGTACGAGTTCAGATTTGCCACTAGGGTGTTCTTCAAGAGTGCCTTAGAAATTTCCTTGCATGGGAGCATTTTTCTCAAGTCACTTTGATAATTTGATGGTGACTTTAAAGTTAATGTGACAATTTATTGATAAACACTAAAAAAGACAAGTAAACACTTCTTTCAATTATGTTTACTTTATCATCCTCATCTGAATTACAGTTCGTTTATTGGTACTTGAGACTTCAACATAGCAGATTTACGGTCACCTTCAACATTCTCAAACTCAAAACAAGTGAGACATTAACTGCAATTCAGGCAAACCAATAAATACGCTTAAGGGTACACAGAAATGAAAAAGGTGATTTCCTTAAGGTTTGAAGTTAGAGACTTAATGTTTTGAGTGGGCATTACTAGCAACTAAAGAAATCTGTGCACCAAATTTCACTTTAATATCTAACCATATTTCTGCCATATTAATTCATTTATATCAATTTTATTGGGTATAATCAAAATCTATTTCCCCCAAAAGATGTTGAACAACAGAGTTGAGTTTTTAAAGTTGGATCTCCTATTGCCTTCGAAACAACCCAAAGGTTGTAAATTTTGATACAGTGAAGTTTTTTTCTTCAAAAAAGTTTTATTACCGCAAAGTATAAAAATACTATAAAAATAGCGCATTATTATGATGATGATCATCATCATCATCATGATCATCATCACCACCATCATCATCATCTTCATCATCTTTATCATCATCACCACCATCATCATCATCATCTTCATCATCTTTATCATCTTCATCATCATCATCATCATCATCATCATTATCTTTATCATCTTCATCATCTTTATCATCTTTATCATCATCATCATCATCATCTTCATCATCTTTATCATCTTCATCATCATCATCATCTTTATCATCTTCATCATCATCATCTTCATCATCTTTATCATCTTTATCATCTTCATCACCACCACCACCATCATCATCATCATCATCATCATCATCATCATCTTCATCATCTTTATCATCTTTATCATCTTTATCATCTTCATCATCATCATCATCTTCATCATCTTTATCATCTTCATCATCTTCATCATCATCATCATCACCACCACCATCATCATCATCATCTTTATCATCTTCATCATCATCATCATCATCATCATCATCATCATCATCATCATCATCATCATCATCATCATTATTATTATTATTATTATTATTATTATTATTATTATTATTATTATTATTATTATTATTTTTTTTTTTTTTTTTTTTTTTTTAATCTATAAGAAATAGGAAAATTCTAAACCTACAGTTTATTAGCGATATTCTCTACTATCTTAAAAAAATTTGGATCTCTAGCAAGACTTTTGAATGCGAGAAAGTAACAAACAAATCGTTTCCGAGAAAAATGAGCTTAAAGCTGAAATGGAAGGCAGAGGTAAAAGCTTGTTTCACTGGAACTCCCGTCAAATATTTGAGGCGTTTCTTGACTACCGCCATTGTTGATGATGGGACTGTAACTTGGGGACAGACTAATATATTCATTTGTAACAAGCCGCACATAAACTTTGTATACCAGCAAATCCTTAAGAAATAAACTAAAGCATACTGTACAAAACATATTTTTATCGCACGCAACTTATTTCATTCAAATTGTTTTGGTGACGCCGTGGCCGTGTAGTTATACCGTTCGCCTCTCACCAAGGCGAGGAACCGCATGTGGTATTCGTGGTAGACGAAGCGGCGTCTGGACGGGTTTTCTCCGGATTCTCCTTTTTCTCCCGCCACTCATTCCACCAATTGCTCCATCATCACATTTCCATTCATAGATTTTGCCTGCATTTCATATCATCCTCTTCCTCACTCCCATACCTGGTGCTTGGCCGACCACCCGCCTGCAAGTGTTCACTCTGTCCGGTCCATAGGTTCCTGTGCTCCCCGACAGGTGTCTGACCCTAGGCACTGGCTTGTAAGTCCTAGGGGGTGTAAGAGGAGGGTAATCAGATAAAGAAGAACTACCTTTTGTGATATCAGTCATATCCAATATATTTGTGGTTATTGTTTTGTGTTATTCCATAATGTGTCATAGTTATTCAGGTGTTTCTCGAAATGTTGTTGGAAAGAGTACGGAATTTCCACTGTATCACAGAGGAGCTAGCTTTCAAGCATCTAACTGTTCATTTGCCTTCCTCTATTCCCTTTGAGCCTACTATAAAATGTGCAATTAAACTACATATTTATACAGCTTTAGTAAAAAGAGTTTGCAGAAGAAAACACGCGATATCTGTTGGTGAATCATGTGCAGGTTTTGACAGTTGAATGCGTTACAACCACTGCAGCTGCAATTCCCAAGATGAAGCTTCATTGACTGATCAGATGAGCTACAAGCATTTATTCCATTCACTCTGTAATTGCTAATTTTGTCCTCTGTTTAACAACGTATGACTAGGATCTGCACTGTGCGTGTTTATTTAAACACAGAAGCCATGTTACCTCTGCATAATGTAAACGGAAGCCGCAAAAGAGATGCAAACAAGATACGATACAAAACAGGATGGTCATGTATATTGAGGGAATACTGGGCAGCCAGCAACTTGTGTGATGCCCTTGGATCTGGTATACCTAATAAAAATATAAATTTGTTTACTAATTTTTGAGCACATCACCATGAAAATGTATTAAAGTGGAGCAAAATATGTTTTTGCAATACCTGACATGTAAGTTAATCATTGTTAGTACATATTTGGTAGTTTAAGGGGACAGGGTAGTGAATTTTTTGCTTTTCATCTTTAAAAAAAGTAGAAACCTTCCTCTTCAACATGATATATACATTGTAAGGGTACCGGCACATTTAAGGTTTTAAATTACCCCATTTAAATATGGCGGAGTGCTGGGCCACGCTGGGTTAAAGAGGGCTTCAGAGATGACACACTTTTCTTTAAATGTAGTTTTCTGTAACTTGACATATTTCAAACTCAGGTACTTTTTTTTTTTTTCAAAACCACTGAACCTATTTGAATGAAAATTTTACAGTAGTTCCAGAAGCATGTACTCTACAAACGCAACCCATTGTTATTGGAAAAATCCAAAACAGAAAAAAAATTACCTTTTTTCTTACAAAAGTTAAATATTTTTTCTTTTGAATATAGCCAGAGATATTTAAGTAAATTTAGGTTAACCGTTATGAATACACATTTCCTAGTGCACTACAAAAGCTTCAACTCATAGGCTTGAATGTTGTAGAAGGAATTTGTGCTGTTAGTACTATATATATTGTTTTGATGTTCTCTATATCAGTGTAATCACAATGAATCACTAAATATTCGTCCCAAATTAAATTTTGATCTGAGCAGTAGAAGCTTAGATATCCTCAACTAAAGTTATGTTTTGAAATACTGAAATCGTGTACGAATCGCTACCTTGTCCCCTTAAGCCAAATTTATAATTCATTCCCATGGCAACAAGGCTGAAACTGTGCATTAATAGGCTTTGTCCACATAATTTAGATGTACCTTATCAGCTGTTCACGTTGAGAATTACCTTTTTCTTAATGTCCAATAAAATACAGAAAAGCAATTTTGATTTATTATGGTTTTTCGGTTTTTTCAAGTATTGCAAAATGTAATTGGTTAATCACGAACTGTAAGTCGCTTATTAGATCTCGAATGCTTGGGAAAGCTAAGCTCTGTGGGCCTCATATTCCCAAAATGTATGTTCCACCTGATAAAGATCACTTAGTTCTTAGTACGCAGTATACCATTTAATTCATAATACCTCAATTCATGTTGAATCAGGTATTTGTATTCATCCTAACTAATTCATATTAATAAATAAAATTACATCAATTATAAAATGTTTGTGCTCGCATATCATCCTATATTTGTAGCATGTACGTAATATGCTGTGATTACTGGGTTGCTATATAGGGTGTCCCAAAATTAGACCGACGAACTTTGGAAGCTGATAGATAACATTGTTCTAAACACTTTTTAAGGAAAAAAGTTTTGCTGCGGTGCTTCCTTTAAGCGCTAGAGGAGTTAATGTCATAGATTACTGCCTCCCACCCAGTTGAAGTATTTACAGCAAAATCAACAATGCAAATTATTCCTGCATTTTATCTTAGTAAGGCACATGATCTTAATCCAAGAAACAAACACAGAACACATAAAAAAAATCGCATTGTTTACAATTAATCATAGGTTTACTATTCACAGCAAATGGAACACACGCCCTTTAATATTAACACAAAGAGTGCATCGACGTGCCTTATTCTGCCGTACTCTCGCAAAAACACCAGTCATTTCTCTGGCTTAAAAGTTTGTCGGACTAATTTTGAATAGAAGAAAGTTAAATTGGTTCATTTGGAATTTTGGTGTATACTGTTAAAAATGGCATTTCTGTATATTCTAAACACGGTAATATTTAAAACGGGCCATTAAAATATCGTTTTACTAGTATATTTGTTGAATTATTTCTTTCTCCACTGTCCCAAATTGAACTGTATGTTATTATAGCTGGTGTAAAAGAACAGAAAATTGCAACTGTTTTTAAATAATGATCATATTTATTTTGCTGCTATCCATTCCTTTTGCTACTATAGTCTATCTGAATGTGCAGTTTATGATTGAGTACCTATATTCATTGTTTGTAGCTTGACACTAAGGTTGTAATCAAATTACAGTGTTTATTACTCTGACAGATTATTAGGTGTTTTCTCAAAAGTATAATATGCACATGGTTCTTTTCAATTTTATGTATGGGGTCATTTAAGGTGTAGCACTAGTGAAAATCAGGTTGTACCCAATTTTAATGCTAGATCAATACGGGCCAAAAGTTCTCCTTAGCAGCACGAATAAAACGCACAATAAACTGAGTTTAAAACCAAGGATAAACAAATATTTTGTTACTCTGTAAACTTGCTTGACCCGTTCTCTGAAGATTATGTAGAAGAAATCAAGTCTCGCCTTCTACAAGTTTCTCAGCAGTGTAGAAAATTGCGTGTTTTCCATCATACGTATTCTCCAGACGTGGTGGTAACAGATTTCACCTGTCAGATGTTGAGAGACAAAGAGAGGTAATATTTTCAGTCTGGGGCAGATTCATGGGCAGTAAAACAAAGGAAGTCCGTTCACATAACTTTCTCTGCTTACTGTTATACAAACTATTCTTACAAAAACCAACTTATTGTTTACTGACATATATTTTCATCACGTATGTTATTATAGGTATAGGAATAACATATTGGGCTGAAGCGATAAAGGGATTTTAAAACGCCAGTTGCTATGTGAAGACTGAAATTCTACGCTGTTTGCACGACCACGAAAAAACAAACAGTGACTTAATACTTGAATAGGGTATATGTATTTGTAATTTCAAACCGATAACGAAAACTATTTCGGAAATTTATAATGTTGCAAACAATCTAATTCACATAAATTTTGGGCTTTAAAGGGACCTAGATATTTCTGCAAATTCAAGATGTGCAATTTACTTGCGATTCAGATATTTTTAATACATATAATTTTCATCACAATTAGTAGAGTAGGGGACACCGGGGCTAGTTCTTTTTTATCATTTTTCTCCAAAACTATTTCAAATATAAGACCATTTGATTTACAGGACATTGGTTAAAGAACGATATTGTACTGTTAAAACCAAGATTCACTTTAATTTTGGTAAATATTTATCATATTTCTATTTAAGGAAATTGTAACAACTTATCCCATGTGTGGGGCGATCATAATCAGCTTTGCTGGCTGAAACCTTTGGATTCAAAACATTTGTCCCCTTTTTTGCCAATAAGTCAGCCTGTTCGTTCCCTGTTATTCCAACATGGGAAGGGATCCATTGGAAAACAACTTCTCCCGGGGACTATCTGACGCGGTGGGGGCCCAGTACCCAATGAACCAGATGACCATACCAAAGAAGCCTAGCTATACTGGACTTGGTAAGAGGTGTGGGGAACTAAGAATAGTCCACAACCAGGAAACGCGTTTGCCTACCACAGCGTGGAGCATCGTCCCCAGGTGGCGGACATGGGGAACGGTCGCTGGCTATACCTTGTCCTCCTGGCTAGGTCCAGATGCCCCGGCACGCGACCACCACGTGCCCTACCTGAGGTAGTGGGAAGGTCAGGGTAGCCTAACCCCATTCCCCTGCTTCAAGCCCTGGCAGAAAACAATACGAATGTACTGAACTAAGGAACATTTGAGCATCTGCGTGTCTGTTTGTGTGATCCAGACTATTTTTCGTGGTAGCTTTATGTATTATCAAATCAAGTATTCTTTTAATGAGCATATTGCGGTGCCATAGTAGTAAAAGAGGACATTAAACACCACACAAAAAGTGTTTCCGCGCAACTTGGAAACGGCTCTAACGATTTCGTTCAAATTTTGTTATCAGGTAGGGGTTTTGCTTATTAAGATTATATATGTGTGTGTGTTGTGTGTTGTGTGTTGTGTGTTGTGTGTTGTGTGTTGTGTGTTGTGTGTGTGTTGTGTTGTGTGTTGTGTGTGTGTTGTGTGTGTGTTGTGTGTGTGTTGTGTGTGTGTTGTGTGTGTTGTGTTGTGTGTGTGTTGTGTGTGTGTTGTGTGTGTGTGTTGTGTGTGTTGTGTGTGTGTGTTGTGTGTGTGTTGTGTGTGTGTTGTGTGTGTGTTGTGTGTGTTGTGTGTGTGCTGTGTGTGTGTTGTGTGTGTGTTGTGTGTGTGTTGTGTGTGTTGTGTGTTGTGTGTTGTGTGTTGTGTGTGTTGTGTGTGTTGTGTGTGTTGTGTGTGTTGTGTGTGTTGTGTGTGTGTTGTGTGTGTTGTGTGTGTTGTGTGTGTTGTGTGTGTTGTGTGTGTTGTGTGTGTTGTGTGTTGTGTGTGGTGTGTGTGGTGTGTGTTTGTGTGTTGTGTGGTGTGTGTGTTGTGTGGTGTGTGTTGTGTTGTGTGTGTGTTGTGTTGTGTGTGTTGTGTTGTGTGTGTGTTGTGTTGTGTGTGTGTTGTGTTGTGTGTGTGTTGTGTTGTGTGTGTGTGTTGTGTTGTGTGTGTGTTGTGTTGTGTGTGTGTTGTGTTGTGTTGTGTGTGTGTTGTGTTGTGTGTGTTGTGTTGTGTGTGTTGTGTTGTGTGTGTGTTGTGTTGTGTGTGTGTTGTGTTGTGTGTGTGTTGTGTTGTGTGTGTGTTGTGTTGTGTGTGTGTTGTGTTGTGTGTGTGTTGTGTTGTGTGTGTGTTGTGTTGTGTGTGTGTTTCTGTGTGTGTGTTTCTGTGTGTGTGTTTGTGTGTGTGTGTTGTGTGTGTGGTGTGTGTGTGGTGTGTGTGGTGTGTGTGTGGGTGTGGGTGTGGGTGTGGGTGTGGGTGTGGGTGTGTGGGGGTGTGGGGGTGTGTGGGGGTGTGTGGGGGTGTGTGGGGGTGTGTGGGGTGTGTGGGGGTGTGTGGGGGTGTGTGGGGTGTGTGGGGGTGGGTGGGGGTGTGTGGGGGTGGGTGTGGGTGGGTGTGGGTGGGTGTGTGGGGGTGTGGGTGGGTGTGGGTGGGTGTGGGTGTGTGTGGGTGTGTGTGGGTGTGTGTGGGTGTGGGTGTGGGTGTGGGTGTGTGTGGGTGTGTGTGTGGGTGTGTGTGTGTGTGTGTGTGTGTGTGTGTGTGTGTGTGTGTGTAATTCCTGAACAAACCGCGATTTTGCGCGTAACAGTCACAATTACCCTAAACCTTATTTTGACCATAATTTCTTTGTTAATGGGTCAATTTCAACAAACAAGCCAGGATATAAAGGTCTCATCACTGAAACGGCTCCAACAATTAGGATAAAAAAATATATTTATTTAATATTTTGCTTTTCAAATTTATCTAAATAAGTATGTTCTCCAAAAAACAAAAGAGAAAAAAAAACATGATTAAACACAGAGGAAAAGAAAAGAAAATCCGAGTGAAACTCGGTCACCCAGGTACTGTGATATTAAATACGTAATGAACACCATGACTTTTATCTGATTGTAGCCAAAAGCTCTGTGTCGCAACTGTTTACACTTGTGAGCCTCATTGAGCTAGAAGTTCCTAACGTTTTCACTTGGCGGCTAAAGCGTTTGCCTGTAAATAAAATATGATGTAACCCTGTTCACCCTCCGTGCGAAACGGCAAAATCTGGAGAACATTTCAGTCTTTCAAGCGTTATTTTAGTAAGAACAAGGAACGTGCTATTTGGGATGACTTGCTTGTTCCTGTTTTGTCAACATTTTCCTCTAGGTTGTAACTTCCAGTACATTATACACGAAAGCTCAGCGTTCCGCTTCATTGCCCGCCCGCCCGCCCGCCCGCCCGGCTTGGAATGAAACCAGGGCGAATGTATGTTGCTGCTCCTTGCATTATTTATCTAGGTAGCGTTTACATGGAGACGGAACCAAGCTATGGATGCATCCTTCTCTTGCACGAGTATTATATGTCTTTGTTATAGATGACAAGCACTCCGAAGCTCAACCAGCCTTTCTGTCTGGCTGTAAAGAATTTACTGCGCGCCGCTCCTGTTTTATTGTTTCTTCTTTAAGATTCTTGCGGGGCAAGTCAGCACTCGTGGTGCCAAGAGCCGTTGGGATAGGCTACACGCAAAGCTTGGATCCATCACCGGTAACACTGGTATTAGCTATCAGAGCTTATCCATGCGCTCACATCTTAACAACTGTGTATTTTTAACAACTCCTTCCATTAACGTCAGTTTCATTGAAGAATGGAGGGAAAGGAAATAACAGGAGCTGTGAAATCAAAAAATAAAAAAATAAGGAAAAGAAAAGCAAGAACGGGAGCATTTAGGAAAACCCCATTTATGCTACATTGAAACAGATCAACAACTTGCCACATTTGTGAGGTGCCAAATCGGAAAAAGTAAACAAAGAGAAGCATAAATAACAATAGGCAGAGGCAGGTATTTATAGAGATCAGGATAATCACGTCATGTATGATATTCTACTGTTTCCTATAAATATCTATCAATTAGGGCTTTCTAAAGCTAAGTTACGAATATAATAATCGCGATAAGTCACGAAATTGGGACTGTGTTAGCAAAATATTAACAAAATCACGAATTATCGTGGTTTGTTTATTTTATAACGAATTTAATAGCACACAATAATAACAAATCATCATCAATCAACGTTATTTATTTCCTAGCAAATGAATTTTAACAAGAAAATTCTAAGAAATCCAAAGATTCGGAATGCTGATTTTGTCAAGGTCAGTGAGGTAGCTACTGCCTGCGGTCCGTTTAGTTATGTGGGTGGGGATAAACGGGATGTTCCCTACAATGTCTTTCATGAACCCGACCGATTGTATCGTTTGAGACATACGAGTGTGAAGATGGGTCGGACGTCCATTCAAGTTTCCGCTAAATCGCGTGCACAACAATACAGCAATGAAAGAGTTTCTTGTAGTGATGCAGTATTATTTTGCAACATTAGAATGCACACGTAGTGACACCTGCTCGAAGTATCTTTTCCATACACTCTGTAGTAAGCAAGAATGCGTTTACTGAATTACCTTCTGAAGGATCTAAAGATACAACAATGACATTGTCAATAAAACGACCCATAAGATCGGCTGAACTCGTCGATTGAAATGCAGATCTTTGTATATTTTAGTTAATTTTTAATAAAGTTTAAAATAATGTACATTTATGTTTTACATGCTAATCTATTCATAGCGTTGTAAATATATCAGTAACTTCCATTTAGCCATTAAAAAGATATCAAAATAGTAACACGAATACAAAAATAATTCAGTTTTTATACAATTTCCACCAATCTCCATCAAAAGTGTAAAACAATCTCCATCAATCTCCACTTTCTCCAATAGTAAAAAAAAAAAATACCTGCCTCTGACAATATGTATTGCTTGACCATTAGACAAAAGTTTGAGTTTCGGTTTAACTATATACAGAGAGGATATAGTGATGGTATTAATCCAATCCTAGCATTACCAAAGGGGTTATCTCTTTCCTATATACGCGGACTTTGCCCCACTTTAACTGCCTACCGTGCCTTGTGTTTACAAAAACACTTTCAAATCTTATACCATAAACATCTGCTCATTAGTGATTTCTTTGGTTCTACTGCGTTTAAGAAGTCTAACAATCTTTGACATAGCATTAGAAGATACACCAAGTGATCTCGGGTAACATATTGCGATACAGATTTTTAATATGCTTCAATTTGGAGCAATTCTGTTTACAAACATATACAGAGTTATATTCACTCTTATACACATTATTATTGCACATGTTTATTTCTCTGTCCACTACATTTTAATCGACATAAACAGAAAATACTTTATTACAGATATTCTCGTAGGCATGAGGAGAATATGGCAATACGGTAGGCTTTAAGTGATAATGCAATGTTTTAAGAGCTAGTTGGCATACGATGCCTTTGGAATTACGTTCTATTTGCAATGACAAGGAATGAAAAAACGAATACACATTCCTGTTTGTAAGCAAGTATAATTATTGGCAAATTCAAACAAATGTGAAAGAACATCTCAGAAATGGTTCACTTAAAAGAAAAAAGAAGTATTTGACATTAATTGTATGTTTTAACGAGATTCATAATTTTAGTTAGTGTGCTTTTGTCTGTCAGTTACTGTTTACCATTTATGCAAAAATCATCCAGAACGAAGAGGTTTTCTGAGAATATTTCCAGAAAATTCAAGGTAGACTTAGAAACTTCCGTACAATCGCCTGTTTGTGTCTGTCGCTGGATACTGACTGTCGGACACTCCGACCGAGGAGTGGAGTGAGGCATTGCCGCTCACTGCGTAAGGTACTCCAAAGAGAACATTTTGGATATCCCTGTTCTAGAAAGTTCTGGGAAGGGTAACAGGGGAAACTGCCAGAAAATTCCGATTATCTGGCAACTCCACTCCTGTTGTGTACGCTGGGCACCTGCTTATTTCTGCTTCTCCCCAAATTTCCATTGCCAATCTCCCGTTAAACATGTAGTATATTCTCTGTTTAATATATTAAAGTTACACTGTAACTTAGTTATCCTATTTTAAAATTGAAGCAGAGGATACAAATATTGTTTCGTGTTCAAAATGTATTTTTACACGGTTGTTAAACTTTACGGTAAAAGTTAGATCCTAGAACATATTAAAAGGTGATATTTAAAAAAAAAAAAAAAATTACATTCTTTTTTGTATAGACTTGAACATTGACTCCTTCGACTTAATTTTGTCATGTACTTTGTGTATGTATACAAAATACGTGTGTTCTGAAAGGAATTGAACATCAGAACTCCCCTTCATGTTTCCGTGCCTAAACGACCTCGGCTACTCGTAAGGTTTAGGCTGGATTGGGCAGTTAATTTTCCTCGTGAGGCTTGTTTTGGGAAAAACAGTAATTGTTAATTTATGATGTTAAATTTGTGTTTTATTTACAGCGTCGTTGTTGATAGTGTTATTTGTTCAATAAAACCCATGTGTAGTATTTTGTTAAAGTAATGCTCCTGTTTGATTACTGCATGATACATAGTACTGTTTCAGTTTGCAAGTATGAAGTAACTCTATGATAAACTTACGAGGATTAACGTATTTATACGGGAGCATAGCGCGACGCTACCGACATTGCATTTCGGCATTTAAACTTTCGTCGTGCAACTTTAATGCTGGACAACGACAACAAGAACTAGGGCACAGCTCTGATTAAAAGTCTTACTATCTCTTTCTTGTTCTCTCCCTCACACACATACACTATCTGACTTTGGAAAACTAAACTGCACTCTGGGAAGAAGTCGATGGCATAAAACGTATTAACAGCATTTAGCACTATAGTAGCACCTAAGTCTAAGACGTAATGCAAAATATCTCCTGTAACTTTAATAATAATAAATGTAACCTGCACTCTTATGAGTATTTAATACTTTAAGTCTGTTGTCTTTCATGAATTCATTTAGGGAGCATGTCATTTTTTCGCAGTTGGTGTAATGGTGGAGTTCGCACTTTTTTCACACGATTTGCATACACATTCGTTGTTCGCTCGGTGGAATTTCTTGGTTTCACACAATAGATGGTGAAATCCATGTATTGCTAGACCTACTATGGCGTGTCTGTGGTTGGTTGATTTCCACCTATTGCCCATTTATCACGGCGTCCGTTCCGAAGAATTCCATGTTTATCTCCTGTTCCTTGTGTTTCTTGCTTTCTATCGCTTCTTTGTAAGCTTCTGTGTTTGGTAGTAGCATTTTGTTCCTTATATCTTCCAGGAAGTAGGTTTCCCGGCCCACTGCATACGCCATTCTGTTTGGTGTGTATTTACTAGTTCCTAGTGCTCCTTTTATGCGTACTTATTTTACAGATTCAATTTTCTCCATGTCACTGGTGTTTAGTTTCTCCCAGTAGAGCTCTTTCCCATACGTAACGATTGGCGCTATTATCGTTTCAAACAGTTTCATCGCTGTCTCTAATTTCAGTGTAGTGATGTCTTTGATGTTATACATTGATTTTATGCTCGACCATACCAACATTTTGTAATTATAAGTCTGGTAGCGATCACTTAATGGACGTCCTTAAGTTCAGACTTTCATTAAAGGATTGGTCTTCATTCAATCGCACAGGTGTTCCACCAATCAGAGAATTCCCATGTAGCAATGACAAAGGCAACTTCGATTAATTCTCGAAACGCAACTAACATGAGTTTGGAAAACGCTAAAATGTCGGACACTACTGACAGTGAGATGCAACTTACTCCGCCTGCCTAAGTAAGAGGCAACTTGCACAAAACACACAAATTAACCTCAATACAGCATCAACTTCCAACAATATTGCACTAAGCACAGTCCTTCTAACCAATTTCACTAATTGTACAATAAATAACTTATACATGAACATGAACATGCAATAGGTTACGCGACTATCACTTGGTGGATCCTCTAAGACTATGCACTTCAACTTTGTCGCCAGATATTAATAAACTTCTTAAGGGACACTGGGAGTGAAATTTTGGTCAAAATTATCACAAAGTCGAAAATTGTTTTTTTACCTTAAAATGTTCCTGGAACACCTGTGCATTTGGATCAGCTAACATTTTTCATATCCTCCCACTCCATGTGGTCATTACGGCCCTTTCAAATAGCGCTCTTCCCTTAACGTACACGGGATGTTCCTATATAAAAACCTGTTTTTCTCAAAACTACATTTCTGCACATTCCAAAAGAAGGACGCGGCTGAGTTTTGCTTCCAATTCAATGAAAATTTCCAAAAGTATTCATCAATAGCAGCTACACAAAACTGTGATTCACTATTGATGTTATCATTAACATGAATTCCAAAAACATTTTTTTTGTATGAAAAAAATCAATAATTTTTAAGATTAAATTTTCTTTGCTATTAAAAAAATATGTACAGCATAATCAGCAAACATATTTTAAATATCTCTGCATAAAATTGTTACCCATGTTTTAGAGTATCAGTTCTGCCAGTATAAATGAATTTTGAAAAGTCAATAGACGCGAGCTCTATTTTGAAAATGTGCCTATTAAATTCATAAAATAATTTATATATCATAAACAAATTATCCAATTTTAACGACATTTTGTGTACCTCCTGTTCTTATATAAATACAAACACAGTAAAAATTTCAGTAAAATCTATCAAGAAATGTGGAACTTTCAAATTTCACTCCCAGTGTCCCTTAAACGTAAGCAGTACCAAAGATGTTACTAATGAACAGATGTTTAGCACATCAGATTTGAAAGTGTTTTCGTAAATCAAACGCAACGTACATATAACCAAACCGCCGCTGCAACACAATGCATGCCTGAGAGCTAAAGAGTGGCACAGTCCGCATAAAGCGGAAGATGGTAAATCCAACCTCCCCTCTTTCGCAATCGTTGGAGATCTCTATTGTAAAGTTCAGAAAATAAATGACGAAGTAATTCAGCACCCATACGTGACATAAAAGAGAGCGTCAGAATACGTTCATAACGATTAATTGCATACATCTCTCCCTGTATTTCATGTATTACTACTTGGTGTGTTGAACCAATTAGCAAGACCGGCACTTGAATGCATGAGTTCCTGGGAAAGGAGTGAGTACTTGTTACAGACTCTGATGTAGTCGTTTATCAGTATAAGGTTACTATTCATTAAATTCGCGTTTTAAACTCTGCTATTAATAACGTACAGAGATAACTAAGGAGAAAAGGGCACAATAAAGTCTCATCTCCTCTCCAAACTCCACGGCAAGTTTGACCACGAATATTATATCACTGCATTAGGAAATACATAATAGTTAATAATGTGCCAATTATGCACATACTGAATACAGTGACAAGCTGTTCATATTGCTAGGGTGGTGCACATAATTTTTAGATCCTTAAATGGTGTACTGCAGTCTGTGGTAAGTCACATTTCAGAAAGTTAGTTTTGTAAAGACCCTGAAAAACAGCAGAAAAGTGGATAGAGAGACACATAAGTTATCTTTATGGTGACAAGTTATTGAAAATTCTCACATAAAAGCGCAGTGCATATATCATTGATCCTACATGCATATGCAAGATAAAAATCAAATGTAAAAAGAAAGAACAGAAAAGGAATGAAGAAAGAAAAGCCGGAGATAAATTACCGTTGACTGAGTAAATCAGATATGGCTTTACGCATTTTGACAGAGGGAGTGTCACAATATGCCAATCTCCTTATAGCTTGACTTATACATTTTTCTGTGAATATAATTTTTCACTGGTTTTCCTACCGTGTGTATTGTGTCTAAGTATGTGTCCAGTTTTCACCCACACCATATAGTACATTCATCTGCCGCAAGGTGTGCATGCGTGTGAAAGAGAGGGAGAGATAGCTGGATGGATAGGCAGACTTCGTACTTAAGTTCAACAAATTCTCAAAATACGTTACAACATTTATAAAAATCCTCCCCGCTCACATTAACACTTTACGTGTAGCACTTTTCCTAATTTTTTATTTTCCCAAAACTAACTTAGGATTTTAGTTCTGCTGTCATATATTTTACATACTAATAGAGCACGGAACCGCGTGTGGTCACATGTGATACAGGTTAATAGGCGATGAACGACCTGTTAAACAAGCAGCCCTCCGTTGTCAATAGAGAGCATTTATTCTACAAGCTTCACCACAAAACCCAGAGGCACAAAATACATACGTGAATGAATGAATAAATGAATGCATGAATGAAGGAATAAACCAATTAAAGAATAAATGAATGAAGAAATAAATGAATGAATAAGTGAATGACTGAATATGAATGAATAAATGAATGACGGAATAAATGAAGGAAGGAACAAACAATAGAAAGAATAAGTAAAGGAATAAATAGGTTAAGGAATAAATAAATAAAGGAATAAATGACTAAGAAGAATAAACGGAATAAAAGGAATAAAGGAAATAAAAGGATTAAATTAAATAAAAGAAATTAATACGTACATAAGTTAATTAAGTAATTAATTAATCGGAATATTGTATCCTGGTATCTAGATTACTACACCACGACATATATTCAAACTTAAACATTTCTTTCATAACAACAAAAACTTCTACATTTAATTTACACTTAAGTTATCAGACAAAAACTAGGACCACTACAATAGCCAATAAAAATAAAATCTTTTAAGAAAGAGAATTCGACGTTCGATTTGAGTCAGAATGTAGTAGCAAAGGCGTAACAAACGAATACGTCAATTACAAATTTCTACTTAACCCAATGTTGGAAACCAGCAACCAAAGTAACTGGTAGCTAGCACATTGAACTTCTATCACTATAGGTGTTTATAGCTTTATCTACTTAATTTTTACCTTCATATATCTGCCTTTAATGCTTTATTAATTATTCAGTTAATATTAACTGTTTTTCTGTTTTCGTTTAGTAGCTATTAATTATGAAAATTATATATTATCCCTATTTGCATTTACAGCTAATTTAATTTAAATAGCCTTAATCTTTAACTGTATTTATTATATACAACTTCTTATCCACATGTTACATTGTTACCTATTATTTATAAATTTTCAGTATAAGTTTTAACTTAATTTTGTAGTTTCGTTAAAATTTTGTTACCTATTTACATTACCTAACTTCCACTAGGTGAGACGATGAGCAGGAAACGGAATTAAGGAAAAACAAGGGGTAGGAAATTGTGGTGGATGAGAAACCAGCAAATCATCATCTGCCAACCAAGGCAGAAGTCGAACTAGCGACCTCCCGAATGTGAGCTTCACACATTACCGTAGCTCGGAATACCTGTACTTCAGTGTCCGGCTTATACATTTCGGAATGAAACATAATGCATTGCAGTTTTAAGGGACACTGGGAGTGTAATTTGAAAGTTCCACATTTCTTGATCGATTTTTCTGAAATTTTTACTGTGTTTGTATTTATATGAGAATAGGCGGTACACTAAATTTCATTAAAATTGGATGATTCGTTTAGGATATATAAATTATTTTATGAATTTAATAGGCACATTTTCAAAATAGAGCTCGCGTCTATTGACTTTTCAAAATTCATTTAT
Organism: Tenodera sinensis; assembly: GCA_030765045.1. Classification (NCBI taxonomy): domain Eukaryota; kingdom Metazoa; phylum Arthropoda; class Insecta; order Mantodea; family Mantidae; genus Tenodera; species Tenodera sinensis. The sequence continues at coordinate 21,283,432 of CM060964.1, forward strand.
ATTGGCAGAACTGATACTCTAAAACATGGGTAACAATTGTATGAGAAGATATTTCAAATACGTTTGCTGATTATGATGTACATATCTTTTTAATAGCAAAGAAAATTTAATCTTAAAAATTATTGATTTTTTTGATACAAAAAAAAAATGTTTTTGGAATTCATGTTAATGATAACATCAATATTGAATCATAGTTTTGTTTAGCTGCTATTTATGAATACTTTTGTAAATTTTCATTGAATTTGAAGCAAAACTCAGGCGCGACCTTCTTTTGGAATGTGCAGAAATGTAGTTTTGAGAAAAACAGGCTTTTATATAGGAACATCCTGTGTACGTTAAGGGAAGAGCACTATTTGAAAGGGCCGTAATGACCACATGGAGTGGGAGGATATGAAAAATGTTAGCTGATCGAAATGCACCGGTGTTCCAGGAACATTTTAAGGTAAAAAAACAATTTTCGACTTTTTGACCAAAACTTCACTCCCAGTGTCCCTCAAAGGGTTTGACGCTAACAAGTCATTGCTTTAGAGCCAGTTTCACTCTACAGCTGAACTAGGAATTAAGATGATTTAGAGTTTTCTTTTCTTGATGTGCATTAGCGGCTCCTGCCTTCTAGCAGAAAAGCGTTACTTATAATCTCAGCTGTGTTACTCCAGCTTGCATCATAATTATTTCGCCTTGCTCCAGGGTACAACGTTGACATGTTCTGTTTTCGTACGCGATGAACCTCTGAAAACTTCACTTGAGGCACGATCTCTAGGCTTGGACTTTGCCTCTAGAAATTACTTTCTTAATACAAAGACGGAGGCAGCAAAACTCTCATGCGCTTCTGGAAATGCAGTGGGCTAGAAAATTGTTGTTCTGTTGTCACTGGGGAAGGCATACCCCAAGGGCAACACCCCAAACCAAAGGAACTATGCTGTTCCTAAACTAATTTAAAACCTTAAGAGCTACATTAGGAGTTTATACAATTTTAACATTTCATACTGTTGTAAAAGTAGTAAACAACCCCATAATTTTGAGTGTACTGATTAAAATTGCATAATGGCATACAAAGTACTTACTGAAATCTAAAGCAGCCAATTCTAATCTTACATTCTCATCTGGTTTGCTGTAATAGGAGGACTCATTGTAAATTAAATTATTTTGTTGTTTAACGACGCTGTCAATTGCCAGGATCACATCGGCGTCGCCGGTGTGCCGGAATTTCGTCCCGCAGGAGTTCTTTTACATGCCAGTAAATCTACTGACATGGAGCTGTTGTTTTTAAGCACACGTAAAAACCGCCAGTCTAGACCGGATTTGAACCCGCGACCTTAGTATCGGTAGACCGGCGTCTAAACAGCTGAGCCACCCAGACCGACGGAATAATTGTATTCCACCCAAAAATCCCATAACGAGAGTTCAACAAAAACATGCATTTCGAGATACTCCGAGTAGGAAAAAAATGCAAAAATTTACTCGTTGGGTGTGAATGAATAGCAATAGCTTTAAATAGCAAATTTTCTACTTTCGTTCAGCCTCTTCCAAACATTTCACACCATAAGTTAATGAAAATACTCCTACACAAACCACACTTTACGTGGAAAGGTTTTTACTACCTTTGTTTTCTCAAAAGATGGCTCTTATTCTTTTTATTAAAATACCTTAATGTTAAGATATTTTTATGGCAAATTATATGTACACATATATTTTCTATCGTTACACAACGCGCGTCAATATTTCTTTCTCCTGCAAGACGATTGTACAACCGTAAGAGGTAGAAAAATCTCAGTATAGAAAATTGTAGACTCTGTTAAATATACGTGACTGACAACAGCGACAGAACAAGAGTTCCCGGAATATTCGTGGAGCTTTAACTGCCGACTCTCTTGGGACACTTTCTGGAAGAAGTTCAATTTCGAGAAAGATCCGTCTTACACCATTGTCGTCTGCAAAAGTATGTGAGACGATGAGAGAAGCGAGTAGTCCTTGTTTTGAGAGGAATGAGTAGCTGAGTATGAATGGGACAGTTGTTACCTGTGTGTGTATGTGTGTGCGTGTGTGTGTATGTGCGCGCTCATGCGTTTTTATACAATCATCGTGAGGGAACTTTACATGTTGACAGAGATGGTTTGGAGCATTGATACGTCGCGTCGATGACATCTTCAAGTGAAGGAGTTTTAGTGAGTGTTGAGTAATTGTATCGTCAAAACGAACTACTTGTAAGACAGAGGGGGTATAGAGCGAAGAAAGAAAAGCTTTGAGTTATGAGATCACGAAGAGGTGTAATAGTCTTAACGACGGCAGAAGAGAACTGTTCCTTCCTGCTTCAGCTTTAGGAAAATGTAAAGTGAGAGAAAAAGCAACTGTACTTAATTGTCATTTTGTTGCAATATGTTTCTTACGGTGTAAGCAATTTCCAAGATGTTCTTTGTTACTGGTTCACATTTTCAAATAATCACTTATACCTTTTTACTTTCTGTACTGGTGAGTAGAGGAAGTATTATATTCTACCAAAAGTTCGACCCAGAGATTACGCCGGAGATACATGTTTTGAGACCCCCTGAAACCAAAAAAGCATTTCTAGGAAAAGGTCCGTGTGTCTGTGTGCCTGTGTCTGTATGTCACTCTGTGGATGGTATAACTCAAAAACGAAAATTTGATTAAAAACCAAAATTGGTATTTAAGTTTGTCTTTCAAGGATGCGACACGAAGATTAAAAAAAAAAAAAAAAAAAAAATAGCCCCACCCTAAAGTACATGGAAAGTTTTTCGAAAATTTTGATTTCCTTGAAAATAGCTCTAACGATTTTGATTAAAAATGCCATATGTTTAAGATATTTGTATGACAAATGATATGTATATTTTGGCTACAGCCTACGAGTCCTGTTTTCTCTGGACGACTTTTTAATAACTAGTAAACCGTAAGAGATTATTATACAAAAAATGTAGATCTTGCTAAAACACAATTTGTGTCTAAATATTTTGTTTTTTTAGGGTGGACCATTTCGGAGATATTCGTTGTTGTTTTTGTCGGTTTCGGAAAACTTAAAACTTTGGTGAAATGGAACATCGTTGTTCATTGTTTATATGTTAAGCGTCCAAAGAGAAAGGGATCTCAAAGCTTTAAAAGATTTAACTATCGCTCAAAGCCTACTGTGTTCTAATATTCCTCTTGTACCTACAAGGAAATAAGCAATAAGATAGTTTCTGCAAATGTTTATCTCCACTAACATGAAGAAGATATAGGAATAAGAATTTGTAAGAATAGTTAGTACAAGAGTAGAGAAAGTCATGTGAGTGCAACACATCAGATTTTTCAGTGGTAAATCGCTATTCTTTTCTTTTTCGTGATTATTCAAGGAGCATAGAGTTTCAAGAATATCACATAACGATCTGACTATTGCTAGAACCTATTCCTTTTATATCCAGTCTGAGATGTGCAATTAGTTTATCTCACTTAACGAAAATTAATAAAAGAATTGTAGCAGTAGTTTGTGAGAGACTGAGTAGAGGAAATCGTGTGAACGCATATTAGATTTTTTAATTAATGCGGTATTACAGCCAAGTAGTAAAGCGAATGCGCGTTTCACGGGAAACTGTGATAAAAATGTGGAAAACTCTAGCACTCGCTGTTTGTGGCATACAGCCGAGAGACGGTTTTTCATTTTAACTTCACGTCTTCATTTTTAAAAAGCTGTAATAATTTATTGCGCTGCGCATAATTCCTCCTTGCCTTGCATTCATGCCCTGCAGGCAATTACATGCTTTAAATGGCTGGATGGAAAGAAGCAACATAGCCTTTAATATACATAAAGTGGATATGTGAAAATGAAAGTACCTTACACAAACAAATCCACTTTCCGAAGATCTACTTATTTGTTTCCCAGGTTAAAGTTAAAATGAATTTCACAATGTCCAGGTATTCATACACAGAAAACTTGAAATAATATGTGGTAAATCTGAAAAGAGTATTCATTGTTATTGTATTTTAGGATACATATGTAATAACCAGAGACTGGAACTTAGGCAGAATGCCTTTTTAAATGTGTCAAATCTATTTTCAATTAGAGAAAAAATAAAATCTTAACCCCCAACATGCTGACCTGTCATAGCATGTAATACGTCCTCTGATTGGTAATCAGAGGATATGGTCGGTGAATTTATTTTGATAATTCTCCCGGTCAGGTCGGTGAGACCCGTAAACCAACGACAGGTGTGGTCCTCCAGATATTCTGAGGGTTGTGAGAGAGCGATGTGACCGCCAAAACATAAAAATATGGTGCTCTCTTAAAAGCAGTTACTATTACTGCTATTGCTCTCTTCAGATATTGGAGAGCAAGAGGATTAATGACTTCATTGTCAGAAATCCAGCATTAGCCAACAACAACAACAACAATCTATCTTCAATTTGAAAGTGAATCTCTACGAATTATACCTTTGTGATTGAAATGCCATAGTTTTATATTGCCTTTTTTAAATATAAGTGCCTATTTTACGAAATAAATTATTTTTGTTGTCTTTATTTCATTATTTATCTCTTACTTATTAATTATTAAACGTTTCCTTCAGGTACATTTTATTTCAAATACTGTTAGTCTGTGACAATGAAAGTTACTTCGCCGAATGTATATTATTGTATTAAGTTGTGACAACATAGGCGTCGTTCATTCAGTTCACTATTTTCTTTCCAACTATGACTGCTGCCGTGAAAAAAAATGTATAGGTAACAGAAAGCGTATCAATTACCGCTTGTGTTTATTTTAAAAGACAATAATTAATGCGGGTTTCAGTTTTCATTGTGACATTGTTATAGGTAACAGCAAGCTGCTGAAATTCAGTGTTCCTTTGAGCAGTAAATTACAAAGTCACGTTAAGACTTTTGGATCCGACGTATTTTGTACCGACGGTAAGGCACTCATATGCACAATATGCGAACAGTCAGTGAACTATGAAAAGAAGTATTTGATATCACAGCACATCGACACAATCAAACACTAAAATTGCACTTTCCAAGGCCACTGGGAAGAAGCATTCTTTGCTTCCAATAGTAATTGCAACATCGAGTCGAAAATCCGAGTTTGCATTCGACTTACATATGTAAAGCTTACCTCAGCGCCGGAATCCCTTTGTGGAAATTACAGAATCCTGTATTATCACAGCTTTTGGAGATGTATACTAACCAATGTACCTAGCGAGTCAAGTTTGCGAAAATGTTACTTAACCGAATGTTACGATGACTAATGAAATTCATTAAAGATAAAATGAAAAATAAGATGATCTGGTTCAGTGTTTATAATGCCCTTTTTTCTGCCTATTTTAACTATTTAAAACGCCCTTTTTTCTGCCTATTTTGAGGATTTATGATACTTAAACTTCCGGTCTCTGGTAATAATCAGTCATAATGTTCTATGGACAGACAGACACTTCAGTTTCAAACTCACACTCCTCCCATTTTTCGCCTAATCTCTGGTTACTAAACCCATTTTTTTTTGTTGTAATTTCCCATTACTGTTAATGCATATGCTAAGAGGTAACTTATTCTGATCCAACGTCCTCAGTTATTTATTTAGTACATGTGCACTTGATTTACAATTGAAAGGTATAATAGTTTACACAAAATAATTCAAATTCTTGGTTTAATATTGTGTTAGTCATACAATATACAAGCGAGTGAGGGGGGGGGGGAGGGGTAGCGTGACCTTGGATACGGTGAGCGGTTCTGTGTGTACGTGGCAGTGATAATAACGGTAAAACACAAAAGAAAGGAGTTGGGAACCTTCACCAATTCTAGTTGAGTCATTGCACACGTACACATGTGAAAGATCTTGAAGGTCACGTGACATTGGCTCCAGTATAAATGGTACCACACAGACAGTTCAAACGACCAATAGCAGTTAGTTGAGTTAGTGATAGGGCTGTAATCCTGAGTTCAGTTGTGTAAATCGTTGTGTACAGCTACTTTTTTGGTTACGAGGGTAAGTCGGCCAGCCTGTCAGTGAATATGTATGTGACATCGAGTGATTGTATTGTAATAGTCACGATATAAGGGACAGAAAATGGAGAAACATTGGAAAATTGAGAAGGATTATCAGAAAAACAATTGTGAATTTTAGTAGCAGAAAAGACTATAAATCGTGTTAGCAACGAGAAGGAAATTTTCCATTTGTAGTAAAATTTAGAGGGCAATAAAAAGACAGAACAGTAACCCTACTTCCAATTTAGCAGTTTTGTTACCATATCAATTATCATGATTATTTCTTTTGTTGTGACAGTATCGGCTGTCTATGAAAGAAGAGAATTGAATATCGAGAAAGAGAATCTCCCTTTGTATTTCGCCACTCTATTGAGTTCAGTTGTTATTTCTTCCACGAAGTTTTTATAACTGCATCTGATCATGTTATAGGTTTTTTTCTTTCCCAGATCCCCAATTAAAATATCTTCAATCGCTTCGCACACGCCGCCACAGTAACAAAGCTTTCTTACAACACAATGCCAGTTTTTAATTGAGCTACTTCGCTAATATCTTACGTTTTTTCTTCAAGTATCCACAGAAAAGGAATATTTATTGTTCTGTTAAACTCTTTGGTAGTATGACTACTATTTGTTTGACTCGTTTAAAGATATTCAATTACGGCAACAAACTAACACTTCAGTGTTAATTGGACAGTGGTACAGCCGGCTGCAAATGTTTCCCCGTAATATGCTCCTAGCCGCGAGGGGAAGCCAGGATGCCTTATTAATAGTTATGTCAGGTGGTTTCAAAGGTCGACTCGCCAGCTCATACCTGTCTACTAGGGCGATGACCCTAATATGAATTATAATCAGTGATACCACTACATGCACATTCAATCAAACTTGAAAAATTGCACCATATACTGTCAAAACATTAACATGTATAAAATAGTCTTTAAACAAGTTACTAAAACTTAGTTTTAAAATCAACGCAGTATATGCTTTTGAATCATAAATATTTATCATCATCATCATCATCATCACGGTATAAGCCTTGTGGCTCGTTCCGACTTCAAGGAAATTGATCGGACCATCTCATTCGTGGCCTGCCAACATTTCTTCTACCTACAGGTTTATACTTGTGCACTATTTGTGGTGTACGGTCTTCGGTCATTCTCTGCACATGATCTTGCCATTTTTGCCTGTATGCAATGATTGTTTCATTTATACTCTGAATTTCCAATTCTCTTCTAATATGCTCGTTTCTTTTCTTGTCTATGAGTCTATAACCTGCCACCTGTCTCAGAAATTTCATCTCAGCAGCCTCCACTTTCTTCTGTTGTGAGATAGTCAAGACCCAGTTTTCACACCCATAAAGCAGGGTTGGGATCGCCATTATTTTATACAGTTTTAACAAAGTTTGACGATTAGAATTTTCAAAAGTTCTTTTTATTGTGCCACATATTGTTTGGAATTTGTTTATTTTGTTTTGTATATCTCTATTGCTGGTATATGACACAATATAGCCAAGATAATTAAAATCACTTTATTGTTGGATGGGTTTATCATTTATGCAAATTTTTGCTCTTGAGGTTTGTTCCTATAAAAGCCATTATTTTTGTTTTTTCATATGAAATTTGATGATTATATTCTCTTGTAATATTATTTAATTCATGTATGGCTCTTTGTAAGTTATCTTCCGTCTCCGCAATTAAAATCTGGTCATCAGCGAACAGCAATGTGTCAACATTTCTCCCCTTTATTTTAAAATGTGTTCTGAACATAGTTTGCCATCGTACAACTGCGTCATTAATATATATATATATATACAGGGCCGTATTTAAGTAAGGGCAAACCGGGCAATTGCCCAGGGTGGCACATTTCAGGGGGCGGCAAAATTACTGGAAAGCTGCACCAAAAAAAAAGCATAGACATGAAACATCAAGTTCCTTTTGATTCGGGATAAATTGATTGAAGAACTGAACAACAGAGTTTCTTCGTACAAGGAATTCAGTGAACCATTTATGTTATCGAGAAATCTGAAGATGCTTAGTCCACCTGAAATTCAGGAAGCATCATCCAGACTTCAGAAAGTCTACAGTTCGGATCTTGAAGATTCAGCATTTGTATTTGTGTAATGCTTACACTTCAAAAGCTAATACGCATAAATAATTATTTAAGAACATCACAAGTGAAGGATCGTCTTAGTTATCTTGGTGTTCTTGCAATTGAATCTGACTTACCAGTGTAAATGGACTATAACGAACTCATAAACTTGTTTGCAAATGACAGGGCAAGGAGGAAGCCTCTTGTTATTTAAACAGCATATGTTTTGACATCTAATAGGAGCTGATGCCTCTTTAGTGTAAGTTCTTTCTATTAAGATGTTCCTACTTAAATTTTAATAACCTCACTTATGGTGTTTGCCACTCATACTTAAGTATCCAAACTAGTGAAACCATTCTCTATGTTGTGAAAATTTAAGTAATATATGTATTGCAAGTTGGGGGGGGGGGCGTCAGAGGTCCTAAATTCGGGCCTGTATATATATATTAAATAGGGTAGGTGACAATGGACACTCCTGTCTTAGTCCTAAATTAATCTCTACTAGGTTATCTATTCAAGTATATAAATAAAAAGCTACCTTTGGTATTTTTTGAATTGCTGTTATCCACACTGAGGCTCTAAGCTTTCATGTATTCTATTAAAGACGGTTTCACAGATGCATCGCTTTAAAATATAGAGCATACAAAAAGCCATTTCCCCGTTGTAGCGAGGAAAATCCTACTATTTTGTGTTGCCTTCGTCGCTTACTCTCGGCTGCGTGTTTGTGTTTGAAAAAGGGGAAAGAGGGACCTGTTCCAGACTTTGAGTGAGGCCAGAATAAGGTTACGAGACACGTTGGAAAAACAATCACGTGCCCGCGATACAATTTCCCCAAACTGAAGTGGAATGCGGGGTGAGACGTTCGCACTAATGTCCTTCGCTCAGGCAGTTGGCAGTGGGCACGGACCCAATAGGATGCACGGAGGGCAAGGAAAGGAACACAGTATTATTTTCCAAAGAAAACCCCAAGTGTACCATGAACATTTCTCTGCTATAGCTGTTTAAGGATCGCTGCTTCAGCAAGATTTTCTTTTTCTCCAGCTCTTCTCCCTTTTCCATTTCTTCCATCCCCTCAGTCAATGCAATGGTCCTCTTGTATTAGTGGTGTTTCCTCTGAACGAGCTTTGGTTATGGAAAAAATGACTTTGGGCTATAGTATATCATTCTTCATATACTTGAGGAAGTACACCTTTTATCTTTGACACGTTCTGTAAAAACTTAAACGTTGCTCGCCTGTAGATGCCCAACAGGAAGAGGCAAGAGTTCTTTTTAGCAATAAATGAGAAAGTTGTTCAATTAGAGAACAAATTTATTTACACGAATTTGACAGTTTAGATATGATACATGGAATTATTACTTTCTCTACGCCCTCAAGGACCTTTTTCTAAACATGTTTTTTTTTTTTTGTTCAGGGGGCCTCAAAACGTATTTTCGGTG